>CM076686.1:34256893-35456893 GCA_038501925.1 Xenopus petersii
TACGTCAAAGTCATCCCATATCTGGCCAGTCCTACACTCAACTTTCAATTCATTCATTATTGCTGCATTATACATTTTAAACATTTAAATTTTAAATGCATTAGGGCATGTTCTACAGAAATCTATTCTTATTCCTGAACCTGGGTCACTAACAGGGTCAGAGAACACATTAAAGCTGGGCATACACTGCAAGAGACCATTGTTTGGAAAGGTCACCAAATGAGCAGATCTTTCCTGTAGCCAAAATATTTCCATTTTCAATTGACGGACACTCTCAACCGCCATCTTTTTTGACAGATGTATACGTAACAACATTTTTGGGATTGGTCTCTGCAAGTGAAGAAATCAATTCTTAATTTTCTATTTTTCTTGATTGCTGATTCACAATACCGATTTACTACAATATTTATAACTGTCACCTCCAATTTGAAGATTTCCAATGCTTACATCAGTAGATCAGAAGAAACTGGAGGGAGAAAGGATAATCTTATTGGATGCAATCTGGTCATGCTCTAGGCAAGGTCATCTGGTCATGCTCTAGGCAAGGCCCTTGTCTATTCCTGTCCTTCACAATTGTTTCATGAGCAGAACAGTCTTTTCCTATGTGCTGATTGTGTTGGAGATGGGTACCCTGTCCCTTTAGCTCCATCAACAGATTTAGCCACAAGTCTGGAAGTGGGCTGGGGGATTTTAAAAGGAAATCAAAAAATGCAGAGGGTGGCAAACAAGGGACACCCCCTGAATCTGTCACTTTAAGCATGTCATTGGGTGCCTGCATAGAAAATATTGCTCTGTCTGCCGTGTCGGACTGGCCCATCGGGATACCAGGAAAACTCCCGGTGGGCCCAGGTGTCAGTGGGCCCTCCTGCTTCTAATCATTTGACCTATTTCATGGTCATTATCAATTTCTATGAGAACAAAGAAGCTAAATAGATGGATTAATAGATTATAGTATTTAAAGAAAAGAGACTAGGAGAATAGAGGTTGAGTGAGGAGAGGAAGAATAATAGTACTGAGAGTGGGCCCCTGGTCTAAGGTTTTTGGGTGGACCCCTGGTGTCCCAGTCCAACACTGTGTGGGGGCCTCTGTGGTAGCAGTCCCAGTGGGCCCAGGACCCCCAATCCGACACTCTCTGACTTTATAGACAAAATGTAAAGTAAACAGTGGGGATACTATAGAGCAGAGGGGTTGGATTGGACTTGTGAAGGAAGCGGGTCAGTGGGAAATGAGCCAAAATGCTGAAGAACCAAGACATGGAGGTGCTAGGAATGGGATGAGGGTATGAATAGTCTTGAGCAGACAAAATCTTGGGAAGTGATAACATGAAACAGACATTGGAGAGAAAATATATGTAGCAGAAGCAGTGATAAAGACTAGAGCAAGAAGTCAAGTGGTGCTGATGATAGAGAAAAGAGTTGGGATCCGGGAAAAGAGAGGGGAATTTGAAACAGTATTTTCACAAGGATTGTGGATTACGAGACTGGCTAAGATGAAAGAGAAATGCTACAGAAAACCATATAAAATACACAGAAGGAATTTAAAAAGGCAGAAGAAGGAAGAATGGAGCTGAGTGAAAGGAAGTGAATTAGATGGAGCAGAAGCGAAGGGCCTGCAGAACAAAAAAGCGGTGGAGAGGAACAAACAAATAGGTTTAAGACAGGAGAGCCCATACTTTACTAATGTGAGGTCTACTTTTAGTGATGTTGTCCCATTATGATCTACATCCATAAAATCATTTTTAGGATTCTGTTCCATGGAAAATATTACTTAAGTGAACTGCAATGTGAACTGCATGTATCCTTTGAACTTTGCCTTGACTGTAACTGCAATTTTTTTTATTATTTTTTTTCTTTCTTTTTCTACTCTTTAAACTAAATAAAATTTAAGTTACAAAAAAAAAAAAATATATTACTTAAATATTGAGAAAATGTATATTGGTATATTTAACAAACAACTATTTCTTATGTAACATTAATGTAATAATTATCTGAATGAAAAGCAAGAAACAGCCGGGTGATTTAGACAAGTTGTTTGCTGACAAGAGTCTTGAGATCTACTGATCACCAGCTAAAGGTCTACTGGTAGGTCCCCATCTAACTTTTGGACACCCCTGGTGTAAGGGGAGTAGTGAGGAAAAAAAGACACAAGAAGCAGGTAAAAGAAAAATGAGTTTCTTTAGTTATTTGGGGGGGGGGGATAATTAACTTGTGTATTTGAAACAGCAAGAGACTTGTTGCCACAAACCTTATCAGTCAGTGATGGCTCAATCAAACAGTGATCTGGGTTTGCCACGTCCAGAAAGGCGATATCATGTAGAAAATGAGGATTTCACTGGAGAGCTTGTTTTTAGTGAAACAGTGAAGTAGTTTATTCAAGATGCATATTAAGCACTACATGTTTCGGACCTCTTTCTGCACCAGAAGAAGGACCCTAGAGGTCCGAAACATGTAGTGCTTAATATGCATCTTGAATAAACTACTTCACTGTTTCACTAAAAACAAGCTCTCCAGTGAAATCCTCATTTTCTACATAACTTGTGTATTTGCTCTAGGGCACAAAAAAAACCCAGAAGAGTATAATAAATAAGGTTGTTAACTGCACTCAAGGCTTCCTGGGTACCACATTGTCTCGCTCTCTTCCTTTTGATTTCCAGCTCTGCCAAAAAAGGCCCCTCAGCCACACGGCTATCAGTTTGTATCTCTCCAGTTCTGTTTGTCGTCTCTTCCTTTCCTAGCTGTAGATTGAGTGCTGCGAAATGTGTTGGCGCATTGCACTTAATAATCTCACAGACATTTGGATCTCTGCCTGATTTTCCTCTTTTTTTTTTTCAAACCCAATTTAAGAATAATCTCACTCCCGAGAGCGGAGCCGCATGTTTTGACTTCTGTGATGTTTCTTATTGCCTTTTACAGAAACGCCAGGAAATATTCAGTGACAGTGAATTATAAAATGGTGGGAGTGTACTGTGTACTTAAAGTAGTCTTTAAAAGTGCTGCCAGACTGCTCTGCTGCTTTAACCCCCCACAAGTACTAGTGGAATGTAAGCATTAAAAATGTATGTGTGTGTGTATATATACTTACATTGGCCTGTACATAAAAGATAGGAAATATAATATTATTATTTTTATTTATTTTATTATTTTTTTATTTTATGACTGGCTAGCAGTAAAAGCTAATAGGTGTGGAGCTTAACAGAAGGGGGAGCTGTGGGGCTTGAATCTAATTTGTGACCTGCAGAAACTTACAATCTGTGCTATTTATATTTTTCAAAAGTCTTTTTTTTTTTTTTTTCTTTATTTTCACTCCCTCTGTGCTTTAGAAGTAACCAGACAGATGGAAAGTAAATTTCAAACCTATAGGCCTGACCTTCTTCAAGCAGTGACTGCTCCTTTAAATGCTGAGATCTGGGTAAACACTGCCTTGTTTTTCTTAGCTGATGTTGTGCCAGCAAGTGTGATAAAACACAGTTTTATGTGCAGTAAAATGAGAGATAGCAGGGAGGATCTTAACCGCAGAAAGCCCAGACACATTCTGCATAGGAAGTCATACAGGCCTTCTGTATGGCACTTGGGGAATTTAGAAATGGCAGCAGGAAAATTCTGGGAGCTGGGAAGTCATCTTGTGTTATCAATTAGAAACATTTCTTTAGTCAAAGAATAGTGACATTGTAAAGAAAAATAATATACAGGTATGGGATCTATTATCCAGAAACCAGTTATCCAGAAAGTTTCAAACTACGAAAAGGCAGTCTCCAATTTTTTCCAAATAATGCAGATGTTTAAACATGATTTCCTTTTTCTCTGTAATAATATCTTGGTCTGGATCTAGTACAATGTACTGTTGTACCTGATCCCAACTAAGATATAATTAATCCTTATTGGAAGTAAAAGCAGCCTATTGGGTTTATTTAATGTTTACATGATTTTCTAGGAGACCTAAGGGCATAGACACATGTGGAGAGTCAGGGAGATTTAGTCGCCTCTTCTTCGGGCGACTAATCCCCCTGAACTGCCTACCGGCCGGCTAGAATCACAAGTGGGATGGCATTGGAGCGCTTCATTTTCCGAAAGTCGTCTCTTCTTATTTATTTTGAAAATATTTTATTTGATTTTCATGATAAACAAATAATAACAGTATGACAGCAAATTTTATGCAGATGAAAGACAAGTTATAATCGATACAATGACATAAAGTTATTAAAAACGAAATAGCATTCTCAGTCTTCTCTTCTTTAGTCGCCGGACGACTAATCTCTCCGCATCTCCACGTGTGTTTCTGCCCTAAACAGCAAGTCACCCCCAAATAAAATATTGCCTAATAAAAACATAATTCTAAGCAACTTTGCTATATACATTCATTACAAAAGCTTTCAAGTTATTTGTATATGTATTGCTATAGAAAGCAGTGTTTGTCCCTTTTTATTCTCTATCCTGGTGGCTCAGACTGTTGATACAATGTAAGACAAGGCAGCTGATTAACAGACCAGACTTTGCTGGGGAACCAAGACTTTTGCAACATAATGAGTTCAGCAAATACTGCTTTCAGTACTAATTGTTTTTACAAATAGCTTTAAAAGCATTGAAAATGTTTAATAAATATGTATTGCAAAGTTTCTAAGAATTATGTTTTCTTTTATTAGGCAAATTTTTATTTTGGGGTTGACTTGCCCTTTAAAGTTACAAAAAAAACCTTATCTGGAAAACCCTGGGTCCCAAGTATTCTAGATAACAGGCCCCACACCTGTATCTTATATATAGGGATGCACCGAATCCACTAATTTGGATTTGGCCGAACTCCCGAATCCTTTGTGAAAGATTCGGGCAATTAGCGAACCGAATCCAAACCCTAGTTTGCATATGCAAATTAAGGGTGGGAAGGGGAATTTTTTTTCACTTCCTTGTTTTTGCATATGCAAATTAGGGTTCGAAATTCGGTTTGGCCGGGAAGAAGGATTCGGCCCAAATCCTGCTGAAAAAGCCAGAATCCTGGCCGAATATTATATATAAAACTATTTCTTTATGTGGTGACCATATATATGTAACTATTTCTATAACTAGCAGAGAGGGAGTGATACACAGACAGGAGCATGTCATGCCCATGTTTGTCTAACCTGGACGAACAGGGAAACTGGAGCTCCTCTATGTTTGGTCCTTGCACACAAGCTTCATTCATTGAACCTATGTTCCCTTTAAAGCTGAAAGACAGCTCTGCAACCCAGAATTTGGTCTTGAATGAATTATATTGTACTTCCTATATATTATGTTATTATCAAAGGGAAATATCTGTGATTTATAGGAGAATCTGTTTGCATTCTTTAATTTATTTTCCTTCCTATTTTGTCAAATTTAAAAAAAAAAACAGGATCATTCAAAGGCTAGAATTATATTTATCACTTATATTATCATACTCAGTCCATCCTCCAGTCTGCCATTTAATCCACTGGCTGTTTGCTAGGGAAAGTCAGATCCTAAGAACAGCAATACAAACTGCATCAGCAAGCTAGTGTGCGCATCATATAGAAAATGACCTTCTAGGTGAACACCACCTTCAGGGCTCTCACACATGGGCCCTGCATTCTTCTTTGTTGGATTTTCAATACTGACACGGATCCATGCACCGAGTGCAGCTTGATCCTTGAATGCCTTGTTGATTGTGAAGTGAGAAATGGCACAATTAGTGTGGGTAGGGTCAGGTAGCCGGGAAGGACAGAGTATACTTGCAGCTCAGTGGTCCTGGTTGGGTTGCAAGTCAGTGGGTCTGGCTGGGCACAGGTCTGCCCAATTGGACTCCAGATGGGAACACATCAATTGCAGAGAAGATGCAGGTGGAGAAAAGCCAATGCACAGCCCTGTGTGCCATCAGCAAGAGGATTACTGTTTCTTATACAACAGCAATGAATTTTCCTGTAACTACACACAGCAATAAGCTCGTTAACAACATCAGTTTCCTTGTTGGATGTTGGACCTCACATATAGTGGTGCTTTAGGAAAGAGAGAGAGATTCATGTACAGTCTCCAAAGAAACTTGCACAAATTATTGTATTTCCTTCAAACTTTATTCTTGCAGTATAGATGATTTCCATTCCAGATTTGGCTCATTCTGGAGTGTATTTTCCAGGAGCACCAAACAAGCAGGCTGCGGACTGAGCAATGGGTGCAGGGCGACTGCTGATTTGCAAGGAGTTAACAATCAATAGTCAAAGTTGATGATTTTATATAAGCAGAACAAAAAGCTGTTAATTCCTACTGCTGTGAGTAATAGGGAAATAGCACAATCTGGTTTTACTTCTCATTAACCCCAAGGAGTAACAGGATAAGAGTCAGAATTAAAAGGAACATTGAATGGGGTAACTGCAGAATGTTCAAATTCGACTATGGTGCTACCACGGTCACTACTCCTGCCCTGCTGAGAATGATGGGACTTGGTCCTTACACATTAGACAATACAATTCCATTGACCCTTTTAATAAAGCTGCATGCCACAGGCTCATTTAGCCTTTAAATGATGTGTTTAAGTTATGCAGTCCATGTAGGTATGTTCAGGTGAGCAGAGGTCCAGCAGGTTCCATGATGGAGAGAGGAATTCTCTAATCCTACTGACAGGAGAGCAGACAGGGCCCAGCAATCCAGCCACTCAATACTTTGTGCCAATGGGTTTTGTCCCGGAGAGAGAAGCTTTTATTTGCAGAGCAGATAAACTCATCTTCTGACTCCATAATCCCTGCATGGGAAAAGCTTTCCTAGTAATCTGATAGTTGTGTTTTTTTCCCCAAAATCATTGTGGATTGTTACCAACAAGAAATAATCCCTTTAAGTAGGATGATAGGGCCAATACAGGAACAAAGGGGAAACCTGCAAAAATAAAAATGCTTCGTAAACCTTCCATATCCTGTAACAGTCAATTTGTTGCTGCGCCTGCCAATGAGTCAGATTTAGCTACAGATAGTCCGGATGTGACCGCAAAAAGATACACATGCATCCAAAAAGCCTCTAAGGGAGCGCGTAGGACTGCTCTAAAGAGCCCCTTGTTTCTAACTCCTGCTTTGTAGAACTGGGTTTTTGACTCTCAACTGCGTGTTCTCCCCTAGTCATTGAGGGTGTCCTTCCACAACCCTAAATTGATTACATGATCCCCAGGGTGCCTGCATTGTCATATTAGATCGTAAGCTGGGCTGTGAATTTTTAACAATTAGAGGGTAATATTACACAGAGAAATACAGGTATAGGGTCTGTTATCCAGAATGATGGGGACCTGGGGTTTTCTGGATCCTATGAATCCAATAGGATTGTTTTGCACACAATAAGGATTAATTACATCTTAGATTGGATCAAGTGCAAGCTACTGTTTTATTATTACATAGGAAAAGGAAATCGTTATTTAAAAAAATTATTTGATTCAAATGGAGTCTATGGGAGACTTCTTAACTCAGAGCAAAATAAAAGAGCAAACAGATTTTTTTTATATTCAATTTTGAAATCTGACTTGGGCTAGATATTTTGTCAATTTCCCAGCTGCCCCTGGTCATGTGACGTGTGCTTGCACTTTAGGAGAGAAATGCTTTCTGGCAGGCTGCTGTTTTTCCTTCTCAATGTAACTGAATGTGTCTCAGTGGGACATGGGTTTTTACTATTGAGTGTTGTTCTTAGATCTACCAGGGAGCTGTTATCTTGTGTTAGGGAGCTGTTATCTGGTTACCTTCCCATTGTTCTTTTGTTTGGCTGCTAGGGGGAAAAGGGAGGGGGTGATATCACTCCAACTTGCAGTACAGCAGTAAAGAGTGATTGAAGTTTATCAGAGCACAAGTCACATGACTTGGGGCAGCTGGGAAATTCACAATATGTCTAGCCCCATGTCAGATTTCAAAATTGAATATAAAAAAATTTTTTTTCTCTTTTGAGAAATGGATTTCAGTGCAGAATTCTGCTGGAGCAGCACTATTAACTGATTCATTTTGAATTTTTTTTTCTCATGACAGTATCCCTTTAAGGAAAGGCCAACAATAAAACCTATATGTGATAAGGTAGGTACTTTCCTATGTTATAGGGCAGGGGCACACGGCAGATTCGGGAAGATTTAGTCGCCTGCCGATTAATCGCCTCTTCTTCGGGGCGACAATCTCCCCGAACTGCCTTCCGCCTGCTATAATGACAAAATGCCCGAGCAATGGCACTCGCGACGCTTTGATTTGTGAGGAAACTTGAGGCGACTTCACAAAATCGAAGCGCCGTGAGTGCATTGCCGCAGGCAATTTTCCATTTTAGCAGGGGGAATGCAGTTCGGTGAGATTGTCGCCCCGAATAAGAGGCGATTAGTCGCCAGGTGACTGAATCTCCCCGAATATGCCCATGTGCCCCTGCCCATAATTGTGGCAACTGTAATTGTATGATAAGTGGTGAGGTACATGTATAATAACCCATTTATAATTGTATTCTGGGGTATTATTCCTGGAATTGGAGATTGATTATACCACTATGTATTCTCGGGTATTATACATGGAATTGGGGCTACAATTATACCACTATGTATGCTGGGGTATTATACATGGAACTGGACCTACATTTATCCTTCTATATTTTCTGTGGCTTTATACATAATACTGGCACTGCATTTATTCACACATGGATACTGAAGGGATACTTTAATAAGTCCTTGGGAAATATTTATTGAACCATTTCCCTGTGACAAACCATAGAATGTATGATACAAGCTGCCTTTTATCCAATCTAGCCCTGATTGCACAGAATGTGGTGCCCTTATCCACAACGTGGCCACATATATGACACATACTTTTGCTTTAAGAAGTAATCCAAAGTCATCCAGCTATACTTGCAATGGTTCACTTTCCCCCATAACTTATTCAATGAGAATAAAATCCTATATGGAAAGTATTTTAACAGAATAATGTAGACTAAATGAACATAAAAGAATCCATTGAATTTTATTTGAGTTTTATTTCTGCAGAATAGCAGCATTCCCATGATTATTGATCAGTGCATTTCTGCCAGTAAACACTGCAGCCTTCCTATTCACCAAGCCAAACACTGGTAATTCTGCAATACACAATGACAACAGAACATGCTGCCAGGAATGGGCCCCGGATTTCATACATGAACATTTTGCTGATTTATGTCATACTTCCCCTTGGAATGGGACATACCAAATGCTGAATGAAGGGTTTTTATGGTATTGGAGCTGAAAATTGCAATGGATCTGGTGCCTGAAAGCTTTTAAAAGGAAGGTAAAAATTATAAAAAGAAACTGAATATTTTTTTTAAATGTAGCAATATTTATAAAGCGCCAACATATTCTATAGTGCTGTAGAACAGAAGGGTGTACACATGAAACATACAGACTGCATGTTTGACAGCACCATATTCCTATGGGGCGGGTGGAGATGCTGAATATAAGTATGCACAATTCTGCCCCCTAATTTGGACTTTATTCAGACGTGCAGGTTGGAAGCCCTTGGGCTACAAGCCACAACAGAGCCCAGTACTTACCTCCTGCCCTATGGCACTAATCTGCCCATGTTTAAAGGGGTTGTTCACCTTTGAGATAACTTTTAGTATGATATAGAAAGTGATATACTGAGAAAATTTGTAATTGTTTTTCATTTTTTTATTATTTAAGGTTTTTGAGTTATTTAGCTTTTTATTCAGCAGCTCTTAAATTTGCATGCTAAGCAATCTGGTAGCTAGGGTCCAAATTACCCTAGCAACCATGCACTGATTTGAATAAGAGACTGGAATATAAATAGGAGAGGCCTGAATAGAAAGATGAGTAATAAAAAGTAGCAATAACAAAACATTTGTAGCCTTACAGAGTGTTTTCTTTTGCAACCAAATCTCCCAAAAACGCCCAGTGTGGCCTGACCCTAAAGCAAAACAAAATGTACCAATCTGATCCATTTTCTTGTCCGATTTCCCTTAGGAAGAAATCTATTACCCCCTGGGGCAAATTGGAGAGGCTTCAGTTGTGTTTTTTTTCCTCTAGATTTACTAGCAGTAAAGCAGGGTTTGGTTTTTTTTTTTTATAAAAACATTGAACTTCATAGAGGTCTGACATTCTTCATCAGAATAACAGAATGACCTGTGGCTACAAATCTGAGTTTGTTTTCATTCCGAATACTGTGCACTTCGGTTATGCATAGGCCTGCCACCTCATCCCTTTAATAATATCTTATACACACGCTTAGGGCGTAAAAATGATGGTTGAGCCCAATGTTATTAATAGGGAAAAAAGATAAATATATAGGAAGGCCGGTATTTTTTTCCAGTAAAGGTGGCAACCCTACACACGCTGCACGGCTAATTAGTTATTCATTAAGGTGCATGCTGCAGACTGAAATCATTGATATGCAGCCATGCATCTAAATCAATGGATAATTAGCCATGTAGCGCACAGATTAAATATGTGGCTGGTATTAAGGGATGAGATGGCAACCGTAGTTATACAATGGCTGGGCACATTGCACTGATCTGTGCGTAGAACAGTCCCTTCCTATTCCAGGTTGGTCAATGACACACAATGTGCAAATAGAATGAGGGGAGACATCAGTTGACACATTGCACAATGACCGACTGTATGTGGACTGGCCATTACTTGCTTAGTCAGCCGAGGCCCCACAGACACACACAATATTAGGATAACAGTCCTCCAAGTGTGGCCATCTCTACAGGAGCCTCAACAAATTAAGGAATGTTTGGAAAAGCAGCAGCCCTCAATGCTTCTCACTGTGCAAATCACGCCCACTATGCCGGAGCCTGTGTGAATAAGGCTTGTCCACCATACAGATTTCCTTCCACTGGCAGCACATGGGTTAATGGGCCCCCTGATTGATCAGGGCTGATGGAGATGTCAATTAGGTTCATTCCTAATTATTCCTGCACACATGGGATTGTTTTAAGGGCAGCAGGGGATCTCACAACAGCTGCTAGAACCACACCTGGGCCATACATTATAGGGTCACAAACTCCCATGTTAATACAACACTCCGCTGCCCTGACCCTGCTAATCCCTCACTAAGTATAGAGGGCAGGAGTCCTACCAAATATGCCCTGCCAGCGGCATCTTGTGCTCTATGTATTATTTCACTATGCCAAACTATAAATGAATGCCTGTTGATACTGTAAATGTTCACAGGCTCCCCATATACTAATATATGTATATATATATACACCACCTTGAAGAAGTTGCGCTCACAAGGCTTACGATAACAAAGATTTATTTATTATAAATCGCACACTAATGTTTTGGCTTTTACCCCAGCCTTTCTCAACCTCAGCCTTTCTCACATTAGTAGTGCGATTTATAATTAATTAATTTTTGTTATTGTAAGCCCTGTGAGCGCAACTTCTTCAAGGAGGTGTATGAAAATCGGATTGTGGCGTGCACCCAGGCATCGTGCGAAATGTAATCGTGAGTGCTGATATTGTAAAGATTATATATAGATTTACATTGTAATTTAGGGCTCTTACTGACGAGTGGTTGAAGCTGCGCTCCTCTGCATTCAGCCGCAAGGGAGCGCAGGAATAGACGCATTTTTTTCAATGGGGCTGTACTCACACAGGCGCGTGTAGGCGCTGAACGCAGGAAAAATGCAGCATGTTGCGTCTCAACCTGCGTTTTGCGCCTACACACGCCTGTGTGAGTACAGCCCCATTGAAAAAAACCTAATGCGTCTATTCCTGCGCTCCCCTGCGGCTGAACGCAGAAAAACGGAACGCAGGGGAGCGCAGCTTCAAACGCTCGTCAGTAAGAGCCCTTTGGCTAAAAAAAGATAAAACTGTAACCACCCCCTGGTCACTAATGAATAAATTAAACTGGACCCAATAGAGAGCCCTGCAGCACCCACGAAGAGGTGCCATGACATGCTCTAACCTCATCCAGTGGATCTACTCATGGGGCCCTCCTGTTGCCCCTCTCTATCAGGCTTGGTGTCATTATATAATATATATATGCCTTTGCACTGTACACATTTACACAAATGTCCATGGCATGCTGGGAGGAATATGGTGCATTGGATAAGAAGTCAGCACTCCATCCAAGAATCCATGAGTCTTGTTAGGTGCACGTCCCCGGGAGCCACTAGCAGCCGAAATTCAGGAACACTTTTCAAATAGAGAGCACCAGACCAATGGAAATTTTTCTTAAAAAGCCTTTATTTGAAGGGCTTTATTCAGGCGCAATACAGCAACGTTTCAGGCTTACATTAGCCTTCAGCCATCAGCTTGAGGAAAGGCTAATGTAAGCCTGAGACGTTGCTGTAGTGCACCTGAATAAAGCCCTTCAAATAAAGGCTTTTTAAGAAACATTTCCATTGGTCTGGAATATGGTGCATTTGCATAAGCTTTCTTCTATAAAACACTCTAATGCTAATAAGGGGCAACGGCACATGGGGCATTTTGTGGAATAACCACAGACAAGTTGATAAAATCCCAGATTCATGTGGAATTGCAGCAGTGGATATTTTTGCATGATTAGAGCTTGCAGCAATTTTAATGCTTATCCACGGGAAGGGTACTTGGCAGAATGCTGTGTGTGTTGTTAATGGCTCCAAGTTGGATGATTTTTTGCAAAGACATAATATCAAAGGCTATTGTGATACTAAGCTCTATAGTTAGTATAGGTATAGGTATATAGAATTTAATTAAAAGTAGGGAGGAGTGTGTGTATGGATGCTGGGTTTTCATTTGGAGGGGTTGAACTTACATAGTAACATAGTAAGTAAAGTTGAAAAAAGACACATGTCCATCGAGTTCAATCTTTTTTTTTTTTAATTAACTACCGGTACATATCTGCCAGTTGATCCAGAGGAAGGCAAAAAACCCATCTGAAGCCTCTCCAATTTGCCTTAGAGGGGGAAAAATTCCTTCCTGACTCCAAAATGGCAATCGGACTAGTCCCTGGATCAAGTTGGACTATGAGCTATTTCCCATAACCCTGTATTCCCTCACTTGCTAAAAAGCCATCCAACGCCTTCTTAAAGCTATCTAATGTATCAGCCAGTACAACTGATTCAGGGAGAGAATTCCACATCTTCACAGCTCTCACTGTAAAAAACCCCTTCCGAATATTTAGGCGGAACCTCTTTTCTTCTAATCGGAATGGGTGACCTTGTGTCAGCTGGAAAGACCTACTGGTAAATAAAGCATTAGAGAGATTATTATATGATCCCCTTATATATTTATACATAGTTATCATATCACCCCTTAAGCGCCTCTTCTCCAGCGTGAACATCCTCAATTTGGCCAGTCTTTCCTCATAGCTAAGATTTTCAATACCTTTTACCAGCTTAGTTGCCCTTCTCTGTACCCTCTCTAATACAATAATGTCCTGTTTGAGTGATGGAGACCAAAACTGTACGGCATATTCTAGATGGGGCCTTACAAGTGCTCTATACAGTGGAAGAATGACCCCCTCCTCCCTTGACTCTATGCCCCTTTTAATACAGCTCAAGACCTTATTTGCCCTTGATGCTGCTGACTGGCATTGCTTGCTACAGCCAAGTTTATCATCTACAAGGACTCCAAGGTCCTTTTCCATAATGGATTTGCCTAGTGCAGTCCCATTAAGGGTATAAGTGGCTTGGATATTTTTACATCCCAGGTGCATGATTTTACATTTATCAACATTGAATCTCATTTGCCACTTAGCTGCCCAGATTGCCAGTTTGTCAAGATCATGTTGCAAGGATGCCACATCCTCAATGGAATTAATCGGGCTGGATAATTTTGTGTCATCTGCAAACACTGATACATTACTTACAACACCCTCCCCTAAGTCATTAATGAACAAGTTAAATAAAAGTGGACCCAATACTGAGCCCTGGGGGACCCCACTAAGAACCTTACTCCAAGTAGAGAATGTCCCATTAACAACCACCCTCTGTACCCGATCCTGTAGCCAGTTTCCTATCCACGTGTAAACGCCTTCATTAAGCCCAACGGACCTTAGTTTAGAAAGCAGTCATTGTGGGGCACAGTATCAAACGCTTTGGCAAAATCCAAATAGATCACATCTACTGCCCCCCCCCCCACTATCCAGAATCTTACTTACCTCATCATAAAATGCAATCAAATTCGTCTGACATGACCTATCCTTCATAAAGCCATGCTGATTGCTGCTCATAATGCCATTCATTAGGACAAAATTTTGAATGTGATCCCTTAACAAGCCTTCAAATAATTTGCCCACCACAGATGTCAAGCTTACTGGCCTATAATTGCCAGTCTGAGATCGTAATCCCTTTTTAAATGGAATAACATCAGCTTTTCTCCAATCCATAGGCACCATGCAAGATGACAGTGAATCTGAGAAAATCAGAAATAGGGGCTGATCTAAAACTGAACTAAGCTCTCTTAGAACCCGGGGGTGTATGCCATCAGGCCCTGGAGCCTTGTTTACATTAATTTGTATTAAAGCTTTTTGAATCATATCCTCAGTCAGCCACTGACTTGATGGACTTTGTCTTTTTTCAACCTGATTTAACTGTGTAACTATGTAAGCTCTGCACAGATATAAATAATGGGTCTCAGATAGGATCTTGGACCACTTGATTGTTCAGTTACAGCATAAAGAAATGTGGATGCTCCTCTGACAGGAAGCCTGACAATACTACTTTGTGAGACTTAACAGCGTATTTGCTAAGGGGGGGTGGGGGCAAGGTGAATTTTGCACACAATGCACTTTATCTATTTTGTTTTGCACACAATCTTGTATGTAGTGCAAATAGACATCCCAGAGACATCCCACCCAGACTTGGAGACATCCTCCCCCCATTGTTGCACACGTGACTCACGCACAGATATCCAGCAGACTTACAGATGGGCTGGAACTAAAGGCCCCCATACATTGGCCGATAAAACTGGCGACAGACCAATTCAGCAGCTTATTGGCCCATGTGTGTGGCCATCTGATGGTGTTCCCGATCGATATTTGACCAAAAGTCAGGCAGATGTCGATTGGGCAGAGTAAAAAAATCCCATCAGATCTCGGGCACATTGATTCAGTCCTGCGATCTAACCGCCCGAATAGCCTCCAGTCTGATCCGATCGTTGGGCCCTAAAGCTCATGTTCGGATCAGTCCGATATCACCAACCTCAAAGGACCAGTAACAGTAATTTTTTTTTTTTTTAAATAAGTTTCTTTTTAACGAAAGAAAAACCACCAACACAGTTTAAACTTTTAAGTCGCAAAGCTTTTATTAATAAATTACTTACTGTTAGACTAGTGTGTGTACACTATCAGTTAGCAACAAAAACCTTCTCATATACTGTGTTATACTGTTGTTTGTTTCTGCCAGTAGGTGTCAGTGTTCATATTGTTGTGTGTTCATAAAGTTTTATTAACATGTGCATTCTGGGAATAATCTCCATGAGGTGATGTTATATCCTGTCTTCTTCTGCATGTTGTGAGGAGAATAAAGTCTCAACCATGCTTGCAGCATCATACTGGTAAGAGTCCTGACTGTCACTGCAACTCCAGATTACCCAGTTACTCTGCTAACAGGTTATGGGCCCAGATACAGCCTGCAGATAAAAGCTGCTAGATAAAGCCTGCCGATAAGCTGACAGATAAAAGCTCCCAGATAAAGTCTGCAGATAGAGCTCACAGATACAGCCCACAGATACAGCTAGCAGATACAGCTCCAGCTATACATCTGAATATTGCTGCAGTTACAAGCACAGCACAGGCACCCAGCAGTCAGTCAGCATCATAAAAAAAACAAAAAAGTCACAAGCATAAGTGATGGCTGCTAACAGCGCAAAGTTTTCAGTAGCTAATCTGACTAACCAGAACTACCAGTCTTGGAAGTTTAAAATAAAGATGCTGCTTATCAGAGAAGGGACATGGAAGTGTATACAGGAGGCCAGACCAAATCCACCCACAGATGAATGGCTAGAGAAAGATCAGAAGGCACAAAGCACTATTTCTCTCAGCATAGATGATGATCAGATTGTGCATATATGCAAATGTGAAACTGCAAAAGAAATGTGGGAGGAGCTACAGAAAGTGCATGAGAGGGCAAATCTCAGCAATAAACTGTACCTGATTAGAAAGCTGTACCAGACTAAGCTGATGAAAGGCCAGCATATGCAGGATTATATAAGATGCACCTTAGAAATGGTAGAACGCCTGCGAGGAATAGGAGAAGAAATTAAAGACTTTCATGTTGCAGCATTGCTGCTTAGTGGTCTCCCAGAAAGTTATGAGACACTTGTCACAGCACTAGATGCACGCCCAGATGATGAGCTAACACTGGAGTATGTTAAAGGCAAACTTGTGGATGAATATAAACGGAAAACAGAAAGTGCAAATGACAAATCTGTGACAGAAACTGTACTAAAAACTAAGGATCAAACTAAAAATCCTAATATTCAGTGTGAAACTCGTGAATGTTTTGTTTGCAAAAAGCCAGGTCATTTAAAGGCAAACTGCAGAGTCTGGAAAGCTAGAATGAAACAGCAAAAGAGTAAAGTTAACCAACAGCAAGCCAAAAGTGTTAAAGGAGAAATGGAAAACACAGATGCAGAGTGTGCTTTTCACTCCAAAGAGGATGGATCATCAAGCCACAGCTGGTGTATCGACTCAGGAGCTACAAGTCATATGACCAATGATAAGGAATTCTTCACTCAGCTTGATCAAAGCAAAGCCGAAAGAATTGCTACAGCTAATGGGCAGTTCATGGTCTCAGAGGGAGTGGGGGAAGGTTTTCTTCACTGCCCTGTCTCCAAAACAGTCACCAGGAAGATACCTGTCAAAAATGTCCTATATGTCCCAGCTCTTGAAAGTAACTTGTTGTCTGTGAAAAAGCTAACTAAGCAAGGAAATACAGTTACATTTAAAGGTGATGACTGTGTTATCACTAAAGGGAATCGCATACTCGCAAGAGGAAATATCAGAAATGAACTCTATCAGCTGAACTCTAAGGAAATGGTTAAGGCTGCCAAAGAGGAAAGACATGGTAACTGTATTCACACATGGCACCGTCGCCTTGGGCACAGAAATCCTGAAGCAATTAAAAGGCTAGTTCAGGACCAGCATGCCAGTGGTATAAAAATTGATGCATGTAGTAAGCTATTGAAATGTACTAGCTGCATAAAAGGAAAAATGACAAAGAAACCTTTTCCAAAATCCAGCAACAGCCGAGCTCAACAGCCCTTGGACCTAATTCACACAGATCTATGTGGTCCAATGAAAACTCAGACCCCAGGAAAGAAGAAGTATTTTCTTACATTTATTGATGATTTCTCAAGGTACACAGTACTCCACCTGCTGCATAGCAAGGATGAAGTTCCAGAGAAGCTTGAAGAGTATCTTGCTCAAGTAAACAATAAATTTAGCAAAATGCCAAAAGCACTCCGTGCAGATAATGGGACTGAGTATACAAGTGGCAAAACACAAGCCATTCTGAGGAAACATGGAATTATGTTTCAGACTACTGTACCATACAACCCAGAGCAAAATGGTGTTGCAGAGAGAATGAACCGCACTTTGTGTGAAAGTGGAAGAAGCATGATTTTCGATGCAGACATACCAACCACATATTGGGGAGAAGCAGTTATGACAGCCTGCTATCTTCAAAACCGCTTACCCGGCAAAGCAACAGAGAAAACTCCATATGAACTATGGAATGGGAAGAAACCAGACCTGAAACACATAAAAATCTTTGGAAGCAAAGCCTATGTACATGTTCCCAAAGAAAAACGTACAAAGTGGGAAGCGTGTGCTGAGGAAGGTATACTTGTTGGTTACAGTGAATCTCAAAAAGGGTACAGAATCCTGCACCAAAGCACCAACAAAGTAACAGTCAGCAGGAGTGTGGTTATTGATGAAAACTCTGTATGTCTAAAGTTTCATGACGTGACATCAACTGCAAAATCTACAGAAGAGCCCCAATCAGTACTAGAGAGCACTGAGACTGTGGTCAGTGTAAGTGATTCAGAAACTGAAAAGGGAGAAAGTGAAACCTCCACAACTTCAGTCAGAAAGTCTACAAGAAGCAATAAGGGCATCCCAGCTAAACGTTTGTCCTATATGGTTCGTCCAGCACCACAGCCTGAACCAGCATCATGGGAGGAAATGCAAAAGTTGCCTATCCCTGAGAAGCAAAAGTGGATTCAAGCAGCTGATGAAGAGATGTCTTCACTCAACCAGCTTCAAACTTGGAAACTTACTGAGTTACCTCAAGGTAAACATGCAATTGGATGTAAATGGGTTTTTAAAGCTAAATGTGATTCTGAAGGTAAAGTCCATAGATACAAGGCAAGATTGGTTGCAAAGGGATTTTCACAAAAGTATGGAGAAGATTATGATGCTACTTTTGCTCCTGTTGCCAAGCAAAGTACTTTTAGAACTTTAATGGCTATTGCAGCTGTAAAGAATATGATTGTGAGACATCATGACATCAAAACAGCCTTTCTCAATGGTGATATATTAGAGGAACTGTACATGACACAACCAAAAGGTTATGTGAAAGAAGGAGAGGAACATCTTGTGTGTAAGTTAAGCAAATCACTATATGGGCTGAAGCAATCAGCTAGGGCATGGAACTCAAAGATGAATAAAGTCTTGTTAGATGAAGGCTTCACAAGAAGTAAAGCTGATCCATGTTTATACTGCAAACACACAGGTGAGGAGTGGATGTATTTACTACTCTATGTTGATGATTTGATAATTGCTCACAAAGAGTATGAGGAAATTTCAAAGCTCAACAGAACTCTCAACAAGCATTTTGAAACCAAGGACCTAGGAGATGTGACCTACTACCTAGGAATCCATATACAAAGAGAGCATGATGGAAGTTTTCTGTTAAATCAAAGTAACAAAGTTTGTGTTATTCTCAATCAGTTTGGCATGACAGAATGTAAAGGTGTGAGCACACCAATGGACACAGCATACTTAAAATTGGAAGGAGAAGAAGATCTTCTGCCAAACAATGAAAAATACAGACAAGCAGTGGGGGCACTCTTGTACATTGCCACCACTACACGTCCAGATATATGTGCTGCCATGTCAATTCTTTGCAGATGTGTAAGTAAACCTCGTCAAAGAGACTGGAATGCAATAAAAAGAGTAATGCAATACCTCAGTCAGACCAAAGACTTAAGTTTAAAAATATCTTCAAGTGGTGACCTAGATCTCACAGGATATGTGGACTCAGACTGGGCAGGTGACCCCAGTACTCGCAAATCTACAAGTGGCTACTTGTTCAAGTTAGGTAACAACCCAATATCCTGGTCTAGCAAAAAGCAAATCTCTGTGGCATTATCTTCTACAGAAGCAGAATACATCTCAGCAGCTCATGCTAGTCAAGAAGTAATTTGGTTACGCCAACTTCTAGAAGACCTTGGTGAGCCCATGCATCAGCCAACAGTTCTATATGAGGACAACCAAGGGTGTATAAAGCTTGCAAACAGTGAAAAGATCAATGCCAGAACCAAGCACATTGATGTTAGACATCACTACCTGCGGGATCTACTGGAACAAAATGTAATTGAGCTTGTCTACTGTGAGACTGATAATATGATAGCAGATGCTATGACAAAGCCACTACCAAGACCCAAATTTGAGAAGCTCAGAACAAGAATGGGACTATTGTGAGAAGTATTTGTTGAGTGGGGGTGTTAGACTAGTGTGTGTACACTATCAGTTAGCAACAAAAACCTTCTCATATACTGTGTTATACTGTTGTTTGTTTCTGCCAGTAGGTGTCAGTGTTCATATTGTTGTGTGTTCATAAAGTTTTATTAACATGTGCATTCTGGGAATAATCTCCATGAGGTGATGTTATATCCTGTCTTCTTCTGCATGTTGTGAGGAGAATAAAGTCTCAACCATGCTTGCAGCATCATACTGGTAAGAGTCCTGACTGTCACTGCAACTCCAGATTACCCAGTTACTCTGCTAACACTTACCGATTCTCTGCATGCGCTCCTCTTCTGAAACATCAACAGGACGACGATCGCTTGGTGCTCAATTTCTCCTCCCTGGCTATCTCCTACAGAAGGCAGGGAGGAGAAATTGAGCGCCGCACAATGGATCATCGCCCTGTCGCTGTTTCAGATGAGGAGCGCATGCAGAGAATCAGTAAGTAATTTCTTAATAAAAGCTTTGCAAATTAAAAGTTTAAACTGTGTTGGGGGTTTTTTTGTTAAAAAGAAACAAATTAAAAAAAAATTATGTTACTGGTCCTTCAATGTGGGCTTATCGGGGAGAGATCCAGCAACATCGCCAAATGAGAGGATCTCCCTGTGTATGGCCACCTTAAGGGTAGACAGACAGAAGTATGTTCCCAGCAAGCCCTATCATTGCACACTAGTCACATGCCTCTTCTGTCTGGCTTTCCTTAGTTCCGGCCCTGAGTGCAAAGTATTCTATGGGGTGTCATTTTGCCCCCCATAAGGCTAATGGCAGATTTCACTTCTGCGACAATCCAACAAAGAATGAAAGGTGCCGTCTGTTTAATGCACACGGAACAGTGGCGGGTGGTTATCTGTGCAAAAATGCTCCAGTGAGCCCAGCGTTCATATATGAGCCATCACTTGGGTTGCCATCTGGCCACTATTTAACTGGCCTGACCGGTAAAAATGTTGCTTGATCCCAATGTTATTAATAGGGGAAAAATCAAAATATATAGGAAGGCCGGTATTTTTATCCAAAAAGGTGGCAACCCTAACCAGCGCGTACCCTTTTTATAAATGAGCCCTCTCATGATATAGTTACAGAAACAAATGCTGGTTCCCCAGTAGTGAAAGAGAAAGCCCAGACAGGATTCTCCCTGAAATAATAAATATTAGAAATGAATTGTGCAGGATGACAGCAAAGTATTGTCTTTTTATATTTAGTCCGTTGCAAGGCGAGAAGGGATTCTTCCTCATGAGCCCAGCACATCCCACCAACAAGAGATATTGAAGAGCCGCTCCTCGCACAATGCCCCTGCCTCCTTAGCAGCCATGATTTATAGTTTTATTTGTGCCTTTAAAACAATGTTTTGCTCCAGTTAACTTTGCCGGGTGCTAATCCTGCCTTGGCTAATGCGTTATTTGCCTTTGATAGAAACCACTGATTTATTTATATCCTAATGTTCCAAAAATACAGTTTCACACAATAAAAAAAAAACGATTAGGTGGAAAATGTTAATGACTGTGCGCAAGGGGGAAAAAAATTCTGCATCCACTTGTTTATTATTGTTGCTGGGGAGCCCGGGTGAGAGCTGATTCCCCTCCTTAAGCCCTGGGCTGGAAGAAATGCAAGACGAATTAACCCTTTCTGTGCTGGGTCCTGCAACTCAATTGAAGGAAGATTAATGGGAACGAGGGTCCAAGTGTGCTTATAGATTATTGTTATTTGGGTTTGTATATAGGTGCGTTGCAGAGAGTTGGTGCAGATGTGAATGTAAAGGACAGTTTGGGGGCTTCAGGGGAGCAGTAACAGTACTTTTTCTTCTTATTCCTTATAATAATAACTCTTAAAACACATTTTTACCGTGCTGATAGATAGTTGGGAAAGCAAGGAAACCTGGAGAGAGAAAGTGGGATACCAAGACTTGGGGAATAGGTGGGGGGCTGGGGGTTAACTATAGAGGATCAGACCCTGTGACCAGGTCCAGACTGGGATTCAAATTAGGCTTTGGCATTTCACGTACACAGAGAGGGGACTGGGGTAGGCAGAAGAGGCCTCCACAGCAAATTCAATTTAGGGCCCCAAAATATTGATACATTGGACTGTTCTACCAAGATATTAAAATTGCTCATTAATTAGGGCCTCACTGGGCCCCCCTCGAAACCTCAAGGTCTGCTTCCTCTGTAGTTACACCCCTTCTGATGGAATAATGGTGTGTGTGAGGCAGGTACCACTTCTGTCTGTCCCCTGGCTGATGGAATAATGGTGTGTGTGAGGCAGGTACCACTTCTGTCCGTCCCCTGGCTGATGGAATAATGGTGTGTGTGAGGCAGGTACCACTTCTGTCCGTCCCCTGGCTGATGGAATAATGGTGTGTGTGAGGCAGGTACCACTTCTGTCTGTCCCCTGGCAGCTGTCATTGGATGTACACTCCGTCCTGTTTGTGCATGTGGGTTGTTAGGTGACTGACCAGGTTCTCCCCACCAGCCCAATACACACCGGGGCTCATTTATCAAC
The DNA here is from genome assembly GCA_038501925.1 of Xenopus petersii. Lineage (NCBI taxonomy): Eukaryota > Metazoa > Chordata > Amphibia > Anura > Pipidae > Xenopus > Xenopus petersii. The sequence continues at coordinate 34,279,037 of CM076686.1, forward strand.
ACTGGGCAAATTTGCCCATGGGCAGTTACCTATAGCAACCAATCAGTGATTAGCTTTTTGAAGCCAGCTGCAAGTAGAACAATGAATGCAGCAATTTGATTGGTTGCCATGAGTAACTGCCCATGGGCAAATTTGCCCAGTGTTGATAAATGACCCCAGTGACTGTTAGTGATGGCCGAATAAATTCGACAAGAGTGAATTTGCATTTCACCGGCGAATAAATTAGCAAAACTGCAGCGAAAGTTCGCTTGCGAAAAATCTGCGCGTCAGAAGAGTCACGCGCATGCACGTCAAAATTGACACGCTTCAAAATAATTTTGACACCCATTGACTTCAGTTCGTTTCGCTAATTTTTCAGGGGCAAATTGGACCATCACTAGTGACTGTCTATAGCATCTTACAGCAGCCCCTGTGGCATTTGCCTGTATCTACAGATTGCCAGTCCGGGCCTCCAGTGAGTGCTGAGGGCTAAGTGTTAATGGGGTGCTTAACTTTTAATATATTATATAATAGCTAATTCTAAAGCAACTTTTCAGTTGGCCTTCATTTTTCTTTTTTTTATAGTTTTTCAGTTCTTCTGACCTTTTCCGGCTTTCACTGACCCCATCTTAAAAAAAACAAATGCTCTGTAAGGCTACAAATGTATTATTAAAGCTACTTTATATTACTCATCTTTCTATTCAGGCCTTCTCCTAGTCATATTCCAGTCTCTTATTTAAATCAGTCCATGGTTGCTAGGGTCATTTAGACCCTGGCAACCAGATTATTGAAATTGGAGAGCTGCTGAATAAAAAGTGAAATAACTTACAAACCACAAATAATAAAAAAAAGAAAACCAATTGCAAATGGTCTCAGAATCTCACTCTCTATATCATACTAAGAGTTATCTGAAAGGTGAACATCCCCTTTAAGCAGTCTCTGTGTTTCTTAATGAAAACCTGGTTTATTAATGTTTAAATGTTTAAAATGATTTTTCTAACATTTCTGCAATTGGTGAGACAGTGATAAAGCATTAGGGGTGCAGTAAGGAAACAGCAGAGAAGGTGGGCTGGGGGGACGCTATTAGATTAGCAGCTGTAAGTAACCAATGCTGAGCCATGGGCAGTCAGTAACCCCCCTGGTTCTTGCTCAATGGTAGCGTCTGTTTCGCAGCAGCAGCAGCAGCAGATTGCCAGAGACAGTAGAAGCCTGTTGTGTGGCCCAAGTGTGAGACGTGTCCGAGCAGCCCCTCGTGACTCTGTAGTGTCCGATCTCTATGTCTCTGTCCCGGTACCGAGTAGTGCAGGAAACTCCCTCTGGTGAATAAAGATCGAGCCGCCGCCGGCATCTTCCACGTGGGACCGGCAGGGGGAGCTCGCAGTTTGTGTGTATGGGAAGAGGTGAGAGGCCGCTTGTGAGCGACAGACAAGAGCTGTGGGACATCCCCGCTCCTAAACTCCTTCCTTATAGCGACGGCTCGTTTTATCTAAGGGCTCCATTTAGTTGCTGGCGGGATGTGTGAGGAGCCGCTGCCATGTGGGGTTGTAGGTGACACGGGAGGGACACACACTGAGCGCTAAATGAGCGCAAAGCAAAGAAACGTGTGCGCTGCCCAAGATGGTGAGTCCCGGGGTGTGGGCAGCGCTAGGAAGGTGACAGTTTGGAGGATTTCACCACGTGATGTAACCTGTTCAATGTCAGGCAGCTGGGGCCCCGCTGTGATTGGACGTGATATATGGGGCCTGGGAGCCAGTGCGGTGCAGCGGCAGCTACTACTGACTACTGTCCTCTTACTACTGTCTCTACTACTGTCTCTACTACTGTCTCTACTACTGTCCTTACTACTGTCTCTACTACTGTCCCTACTACTGTCTCTACTACTGTCCCAGCGACTCCCCCTCGTCATTAGTTGCTTCCAGGCTGCGCCGGTGTCCTGTTGTTCTGCTGCTTCAAGGACACAGACAGCTGGCGATTAGGGGGGTCACCCTGTGCTGCTGAGCTCTTACATTTACATTGGAAAGGATAGAAATCCGATCTTCTATGTGCCAACTCTCTGCATGTTCTGCTCCTCATCTCAGGACAGGGAATCCCTTCCTCTATGTTTACATGGTCTGCCCTACTAACCAATATATCCCTACTAACCAATATATCCCTACTAACCAATATATCCCTACTAACCAATACCCCTACTAACCAATATATCCCTACTAACCAATACCCCTACTAACCAATATATTCCTACTAACCAATACCCCTACTAACAATATAGCCCTACTAACCAATAGCCCTACTAACCAATACATCCCTACTAACCAATACCCCTACTAACCAATATATCCCTACTAACCAATACCCCTGCTAACCAATATATCCCTACTAACCAATACCCCTACTAACCAATATATCCCTACTAACCAATACCCATACTAACCAATATATCCCTACTAACCAATATATCCCTACTAACCAATACCCCTACTAACCAATATATCCCTACTAACCAATACCCCTACTAACCAATATATTCCTACTAACCAATACCCCTACTAACAATATAGCCCTACTAACCAATAGCCCTACTAACCAATACATCCCTACTAACCAATACCCCTACTAACCAATATATCCCTACTAACCAATACCCCTGCTAACCAATATATCCCTACTAACCAATACCCCTACTAACCAATATATCCCTACTAACCAATACCCATACTAACCAATATATCCCTACTAACCAATATATCCCTACTAACCAATACCCCTACTAACCAATATATCCCTACTAACCAATACCCCATCTAACCAATATATCCATACTAACCAATACCCCTACTAACCAATATATCCCTACTAACCAATACCCCTACTAACCAATATATCCCTACTAACCAATACCCCTACTAACCAATACCCCTACTAACTAATATATCCCTACTAACCAATACCTCTACTAAGCAATATATCCCTACTAACCAATACCACTACTAACCAATATATCCCTACTAACCAATACCCATACTAACCAATATATCCCTACTAACCAATACCTCTACTAACCAATATATCCCTAGTAACCAATACCCCTACTAACCAATATATCCCTACTAACCAATACCCATACTAACCAATATATCCCTACTAACCAATATATCCCTACTAACCAATACCCCTACTAACCAATATATCCCTACTAACCAATACCCCATCTAACCAATATATCCATACTAACCAATACCCCTACTAACCAATATATCCCTACTAACCAATACCCCTACTAACCAATACCCCTACTAACTAATATATCCCTACTAACCAATACCTCTACTAAGCAATATATCCCTACTAACCAATACCACTACTAACCAATATATCCCTACTAACCAATACCCATACTAACCAATATATCCCTACTAACCAATACCTCTACTAACCAATATATCCCTAGTAACCAATACCCCTACTAACCAATACCCCTACTAACCAATACCCCTACTAACCAATATATCCCTACTAACCAATACCCCTACTAACCAATATATCCCTACTAACCAATACCCCTACTAACCAATATATCCCTACTAACCAATATATCCCTACTAACCAATACCCCTACTAACCAATATATCCCTACTAACCAATACCTCTACTAAGCAATATATCCCTACTAACCAATACCCATACTAACCAATATATCCCTACTAACCAATATATCCCTACTAACCAATACCTCTACTAAGCAATATATCCCTACTAACCAATACCCATACTAACCAATATATCCCTACTAACCAATATATCCCTACTAACCAATACCCCTACTAACCAATATATCCCTACTAACCAATATATCCCTACTAACCAATACCTCTACTAACCAATATATCCCTACTAACCAATACCCATACTAACCAATATATCCCTACTAACCAATACCCATACTAACCAATATATCCCTACTAACCAATACCCCTACTAACCAATATATCCCTACTAACCAATACCCCATCTAACCAATATATCCATACTAACCAATACCCCTACTAACCAATATATCCCTACTAACCAATACCCCTACTAACCAATATATCCCTACTAACCAATACCCCTACTAACCAATACCCCTACTAACTAATATATCCCTACTAACCAATACCTCTACTAAGCAATATATCCCTACTAACCAATACCCATACTAACCAATATATCCCTACTAACCAATACCCATACTAACCAATATATCCCTACTAACCAATATATCCCTACTAACCAATATATCCCTCTGCACTAGCGATGTGGACCGTCACTGACCCCCTCCGGCACTGAAGAGGTGAGTGTCGTGGGGAGGGGTGGAATGACCAGGATTGCTCCAGTCAATATCCCTACTAACCAATACCCCTACTAACCAATTGTGGCATTTTAACTAGATTTACAGAGGTTGGCTGGTAGACAGCATGGTTATCCCTACTAACCAATACCCCTATTAACCAATATCCCTACTAACCAATACCCCTACTAACCAATATCCCTACTAACCAACACCCCTACTAACCAACACCCCTACTAACCAATACCCCGGTAACAATGTGCTAGAGAGTGTGGTTAGTAGAGAGCGTGGTTAGTAGGTTCATGTCTAAGGGAAATGGCACACGTCAATCATGCTCTTACTAACCATGCTCACTATTACTAACCTATTACTAATCATGCTCCCTACTAACCATGCTGTCTACCAGCCAACCTCTGTAAATCTAGTTAAAATGCCACAATTGTATCCATCTCTATCTCCATCTCTTTCTCTCACTATCTATGTGTTAAAGTAACCAAATTACTTGTACTAATAAGGGCAAATCAGCGGCGCCTTTCTGGCAGGATTGTGAGCTGCCTCTGATTTTCACCTGCTCTGGCGGGTTATACAAGTTACAAGACCCTGCCTCTGAATGGGCAAGTGATAGTCTGGAATGAAAACTGTATTGAGCTACACTTTTTTGATACATGAAAGAAAATGAAACTCAACTGGACCCATAGGTGATTTATCATCTCTGCACCTCTTGTTCTGACTCCTGGAACAATATAGCAAAAACCAGTCCAATAACAGATCTCGTACAGAACTGACTTTTTCCCCCCAGTTGTGATTGGTTAAGACCAGGAGTCCCCAACCTTGTTTTACCCCTGAGCCACTTGTGAAAAGAGTTATGGAGGAACACAAGCATGGGGGAGCCAAATAAGGGCTGTGATTGGCTATTGGTAGTCCCTATGTGGACTGGCAGCCTACAGGAGACTCTGTTTGGCAGTACACTTAGTTTTTATACAACCAAAACTTGCCTCCAAGCCTGGAATTCAAAAATAAGCTCCTGCTTTGAGGCCACTGGGAGCAACATCCAAGGGGTTGATGAGCAACATGTTACAGCTACTGGTTGGGGATCACTGGTTTAGTTCTTAGTGAATTGAGGGTGGGCCAAGGGCCTTTTTTTAAGGGTGCCGGTAAATTTGTAATACTGGCCCTGGCCTTGGCAGGTGTTTTCCCGGGCAGGTGGCAACCCTATACGTGGCACGGGGGAGCGCAAGGCCAGCGCGGTTACCCATTTCCCAGCATGCTCCGTGTGGCTCGCTATTGCTGCCTGTAACTAAGACTGTAGCCGGTATGTAAATATGAGGCCTTTGTGAGTAATTGGAAAGCGCGGCTGCTGATTAGATGCGAGAGGGGGAGCGCGGGGATGTGTCAGTCAGTGCAAGCGCAGCATTACTGGAGTGTCAGCCAATCGGCTCTAATTCACAGAGGCAATCGGCCAGAAAAAGCCCTCGCCATGAGCCTGATACTGATTCATCAGAGAGGCCGCCAGTGGGGCCGGAGTTTGCCCCTCATCTGCAGCATCAGCCATTAATCCACTATTAACCGGGGACACTCTTCTACTGCCGCAAATGTGATGGGTGGGAACGTTCACTCTTTAGCTTTTAATTACACTTTCAACTCTGCACTTTAGTGACACACACACTCTTAGTATTGGGGAGCCCTGAGTCTGCTGATCTGGGGAGCAATGCATTTGCCTTATGTGTCTCTGTATAGAGATTATCTGTATTACAGCTGAGTGCTGAAGAGACAGACATTGTGTGTGATCTAACTTATCTATTCATCTGTCTGTCTGTCTGTCTATATATCTGTCTAACTATCTGTCTGTCTGTCTGACTATGTCTGTCTATTATCTATCTATCTGTCTTTCTATATATCTGTTTAACTATCTATCATCTTATCTATATGTTTGTCTGTATTTCTGTCTATCTATCTATCTATCTATCTGTCTGTCTGTCTGTCTGTCTGTCTGTCTGTCTGTCTATCTGTATATCTATCTATCTATCTGTCTGTCTACATATATATATGTCCTATCTATCTATCTATCTTTCTATCTGTCTATCTGTGTATGTCTATATATGTGTATATATATATATATATATATATATATATATATATAATCTATCTATTTATCATCTATCTATCTATCTATCTATCTATCTATCTGTCTATCTGTCTATATATATGTCTATCTAACTATCATCTATCTATCTATGTTATCTTTCTATATATCTATCATCTGTAGGTCTGTCTGTCTATGTCTTTGAAATCCTGTAATAACGTTGTATTCCCTGTAACTAAAAAAATGTATATATAAATAAATAAATATATCTATAAAATAAAATATTAACAATAAATAACACCATCGTTCCTCTTTCCCATACATTGGTGTAATTAATGTGTTTGATCCATAAAAATAAGGCAATAAGAAGACATTTCGGTGCAAGTGATAAATGGAGTGTAATTCACACAGACAGATATTGATAGAGCAGATGACAGTATATAGTAATAAGTAGAAGGATATTAAGATAGCGATGGCTGCTTTTATTTTCTGGAGAATCTAATGGCAAGTTTTCTTTTTAATTTGACTAAAAATGCAAATGTGTCACCGTTTCATTGTACTGAGAATTAAATTAAAATAATTTGCAAACACTGGATTTTTTCCTGTGTGTTGTGTGACATTCCGCCTGTAATTGGTGTTCGGTGTGACTGTTGGGGCACATATTATATTATATATTAGCGAGGCAGATATTCCCGTGCAATTTCTCTGCGTGTTTTTATTCCGAGCTTTAAAAACAACGGCTCTGATATTGCCAAATTCTGTGGATTTCTCGCAGGATTCAACAAACAAAACCCAGAGGACTGACACTTTGCTGTTTAGCTGGAACGCACGAGAATGGCCCATTGTTATTATATCAATAAAGGACACTAATAATAATAATATTATTCCCTGATCAGTGCGAGTAAAACCCACCGGCGGTTCTGGCCCTGCAGCTCTGGAATGACTGGGGGAGATGGAGCAGAACCTGGGAGGTTTCCTACAAGGAGACACTGCTGATCCACTACAAATACATGATAATAAATAGAACGATGCCAATAATAGTAATAATAAAGTGTTACTTGTATCTAGAGCCTTACACTGTAGCGAATACCCCTGTAATAATACATTTTATTTCCAACCACAGTGAATCCAACCTTCTAACATCTATTTTATTGTTTGGGGATTTAATACAATTACACACACACCCTGGAATGAAACCAGTTGGTTCTGAAATTGCTCTGGTGCCGGTTCTGCAAATAATTCTGGCACCAATGAGAAAACTGCCGGTTTTGGAAATATTCTGGCACAAATGAGAAAACTGCCGGTTCTGGAAATATTCTGACTCCAATGAGAAAACTGCCGGTTCTGGAAATATTCTGACTCCAATGAGAAAACTGCCGGTTCTGGAAATATTCCGACACCAAAGAGAAAACTGCCGGTTCTGGAAATATTCTGGCACAAATGAGAAAACTGCCGGTTCTGGAAATATTCTGACTCCAATGAGAAAACTGCCGGTTCTGGAAATATTCCGACACCAAAGAGAAAACTGCCGGTTCTGGAAATATTCTGGCACAAATGAGAAAACTGCCGGTTCTGGAAATATTCTGACTCCAATGAGAAAACTGCCGGTTCTGGAAATATTCCGACACCAAAGAGAAAACTGCCGGTTCTGGAAATATTCTGGCACAAATGAGAAAACTGCCGGTTCTGGAAATATTTTGGTACCAAGGAGAAACCTGTCAGTTCTGGAAATATTCTGGCATTTTGTGAGAAAACTGCCGGTTCTGGAAAAATTCTATCACCAATGAGAAAACTGCCGGTTCTGGAAAAATTGTACCACCAATGAGAAAACTGCCGGTTCTGTAAATATTCTGGCACAAATGAGAAAACTGCCGGTTCTGGAAATATTCTGGCATTTTGTGAGAAAACTGCCGGTTCTGGAAATATTCTATCACCAGTGAGAAAACTGGCGGTTCTGGAGTTTTAGTCGGACACCAGTGAAAAAGCTGATGCTCTGGAGTAACTCTGGAATCTAATAATAATATTAATTCGGGTTACAGCCCTATAGAGTTGAACATAAAAAATAGTACCGGTTCTAGTGTTATTCTGGAGTAAAGCTAAGTGCACATTGCGCCGTTTGTGGAGTTTAACTAAAGCAACTAGTTTAGGTTACAGTCTGAACCGATAGTGCATCACAGGGGTGTCTGTTGTGATTAAATCATATGAAGATGTGGGGGCGACTTCTATTGTATCTGGCCCTGCAAAAAGAAACTGATGGGAATAGAAGTTGTAGGATGCAGAAGTCTTATAAATATATATGTATTAAATACACAGGCTGAGATGTGCTTTTGTATCCCCCCCTTGCACATTTGGGGAGCGGGGGCTGAAGAGAGAAAGACAGGAGGAAGTTTTGTTGAGTGGGGATTTCTGATTGATCAGTGAGGGTGAGCTAATGTAATTATCGCCATCAATAGAAAGCTGCAGAGAGGATCATTATGTGGGTGACGTTGATAAATGATCTCGGCTGAGCGCTTTTCTCTGGGGGAGCCCAGCACTGACCCTCCCACACACCCAGGGTGACCATAGAAACAAACTGCCCCTAAACAGGGACCTCATTAACCCCTGCGCGCCCGGCGCCGCTACCCCCTCGCTGCCAACTTCCAGGAGCAGCGGAACATTGCCGGCAAGTCTGACCCGCAGCAGCAGCAGCTCGCCGGGAATGCACAGGCCATTAGTTCCAAATAGACAAGGATTCCTGGTATGTGCCGTTACCTATAGCTCCAGGAATGGGCTCAAGGTTACAGCTCAGAACATGAGGAAGATGAGGAGGAGGAGGAGGAAGAAAAGGGATAAATAATAGAAACCGGCGGATTTCCAGTAAGAAGAGTCTCGGCTCAGCCCTTTCCATCCTCTGAATATTTTATTTAAGCAAAATAAGAAATATTGAGAGCAGTAATTGATTCCTAATGATTTAGAAATCGATGCGTGGAGGCCAAAGGGTGTTTGTTTATTTTGCAGTCTTGCTCTGAAGCTGCAGCCCCCAGTGAGCCGGGGGGAGAGGGAGAGAGAGGGGGAGAGAAAGGGGCTGTGGGGCTGGGAAATGAGAAGCGAGCGCGATCATCCATCATTCCTGTCAGGGGATCTGCTGGGGGAGCAGCGCGCACACTCCTTTCTCCTCTACACCCAAACTATTAATATGAAAATCGCCTTTCACAGCCTGGACCGGCGCAGCCCTCTCTCACACTCTTTCTATAGGAGCTCGGCTTTCCCACATCCTCGCCTTTACCCCCAACAGCTTCTCTTCACAAAAACGGTGCATGGGGCACCAAACTACTCCAGTGTGTATGTGTGTGTTTGTATGTTTGTGTGTGTGTATATGTGTGTGTGTGGGTGTTTGTGTGTGTGTTGTGTGTGTGTATGTGTGTGGGGGGGGGGCTCAAGCAGTCCCCATATCCACAACTGCACTGCCCAGAGTTCCACAGCACATCAACAAATCGCACTGTTTTTAGTAAATGTGCCATCAATTATACAATAACACCAACACTCACACCCATAGTAAATTAGGATGAAAAAAGACACACATTCATCAAGTTCAACTTTTCTGTCTATACATAACCTGCCTGCTAGTTGATCCAGGGGAAGGCAAAAAATAAAATCCACCTTAAAAATCCACCTTAAACCTCTCTAATTTGCCTCAGAGGAAACATATAGTGAACAAAGTACCCCCTCTTGTAAATGATAAGGATATTATGTTACAATGACCGTGTGTTTATACAGGTCATGGAACTCCCAGGTAACTTCTAATATCCTCATATTTTGCAACTGGGGTTACTTTATTTGTTATAATACACAAATCTCAGTGAGTCATGTGACAGAAATGACATCACAACTCACCGTTTATAACTGATGACATCAGAACTATAGGATATAATTTACAAGATATTCATGGCTTTTGTGTATTATATATATATATATATATATATATGTAAAGACAAACACGGATATGTAGTGCATATCCTCACAATATACTAAATACAGCAATAAATTGCAGTTAAACTAGTATTGAACAGCTGGTACAAGATCCCTGCGCCCAGTCCCTTCTATATGCCCAACAGCAACCTGCCTCTCATTACTGAATACAGGAACACGGCGCTATACCGGTGACTTGCGACTAAGCGTGCGATCGTTGGCTCCACTGATACCTGCTGCTGCCGGCCACACACTACTGACATGATCCCTGCAGATACGAGGAGGGGAGCAACTGTTCCCCAGTTTATTGTGGCACTTCTTTTCGTACCGCTGCGCCTTCCCTCAGGCCCTGCTTCAAGCGACTTTCTTCCCGGGCGCATCTCCCGAATGATTTCGTTTGCTGTTAAATAAAACTAAACAAGACACACACACAGAGCGATCTTTATAAAACCCTCCTTCCCATGGCTACAGAATGTGGTGTGTCACTTATAGCCGGACTCAGAGAACTGAAAGGAAACAAACAGAACGCACCATTTGTCACTTCTACTCCATGTTGTGCCATAAATAAGGCAATTGCGCACAGAGCTGTGACTGTACAGGTTTCAGGGCCAGTCCTATAGAAAAAGAGACATAAAAGGCATGTGATGTGTGCAGAGGGAGCCAGCAGTGCTCTTATATATTCGCTTTATTTCCAGGGTCATTCAGGGCTTTAGTAGGTGCAACACAAGCTGTAAATATTTGCACTATGGCGCCGTTCTCTCCGCTGGAGCAAACCAGTCCCCCAAATCACGGTGAGAACTAACGCACAGCAGCGACAGTCGCAGTTCTGCCCTCCCCCAGTAAATAACGCGCAACCCCTACGAAATCCAAAATGAAATATTTATTACCGAATTTTTAACACTTTTTTTTTTCTTTTTTTTTCTTTAAACATAAACTCACAGTCCTCATACAAGTATTGAATGTAAATGTGACAAAGCTTAAGGGAACAGCATTTTTTTTTCTCTAATGAGGAACACGTGCTGAGAAAGAAATTATCCATGGACATACAATACCAATCCCACAGCAGGTTGTACTAGGAGAACATTCTCGGTTTTTTTGTTTTTTTTTTTTTTTGTTTTTCAATTGAGGTAACACATAGAAATATCTAACATGAAACATTAATAGAACGAACTCTGAACGAATCTTTGTTACAGTATTCTCTGTCGCACTCTGTCGCACTCACACGTGTCAGTCGCTTCCGTTCTCCAATCTTTGAGTTTACAATAAAGTCATTTGGTGCAAAGACCAGATTGCAGGAGAGGCAGTGTCTCTGGTAGAGTCCCAGTGGCATGTCCTGTAGTGCTGGAGACTGGGGCTTACACACAAGGACCCCATGTTTCAAGCTGGACTCTCCCTGGTTGCACTGGTCACTAGTGGAAATAGTCAGTTCCACTGGGGAAAGGAGGAGGGGGGGGGGTTCGGCTGAGCCAAGACAGTCATTCTTTTGGAAACAACACACATAGTGTGGAAAAAACAAAGATATCTTTTTTTTTTTTCGTTTGTTTCTTCTAAAACTATTTCAATCAACAGAAATGTACAAGTTAACTTAGTTCCTATGATTTATCCTACAGTAGTTATTATATCTCTGAGTCTTTCTGATTTCCACAGGGGGGGAGGGGCTTGTTGGGGGGGGGGGGTTGGTGGTCTGGTTTCAAATGGGCTTTAAAGGGGAACCCACAACTTCACATTTTGTGTTCTTGGTCCTTTGTTGAGGATGAAAAAATGACTTTTTGTTTTAAAAAAAAAAAAAATCACAGCTGTCTGGAATTTAATTTTCTTGTAAAACCGGTCAAGGTTCCGAAGTCATAAATAACATTTTTTTTCCCCCCCCTTGAGGTTCCTTTTAACAGGGCGGAATCCTTGTCCTGAATATGATGCCAAGGGCTTGGGCCAATAGGATTGGTGCTTGTGCTGACATGGCCATCCTGCTGGAGCAAATCCTCTCTGGGTACAAATGGCTAGTGACAGGGTGACTTGGCATATGGAGGGCACTGGTGGTCCATGTCTTGAGGAGGGGGTTGATGGCAACTGGGGAGATGTGTGTGTACCAATCAGATACCCATAGGACCACCCTGAGAAAGACAGTCCCCTGGCACGCCCCGTAGATCTGAAAAACAAGACACAGCACATGATTAGATTTTCTATCGCCTTGATGGTGCAGGGGAATGCTTGATATGGATACACACAAATAACTATAAATCAAAACTCTCTGTTTCTTACCTGCTGCCTAGTTGCTAGGGTAAATAAGCCATAGCAACCAGGCAACTGTGTGACAGCTGCCCAACAAAACAATTCAAAATCATGCAGAAATCACATGTGCAAATCTATCTATCTAAAACATAGTACAGGCGTGGGATCCGTTATCTGGAAACCCAATATCCAGAATGCTCTGAATTACGGAAAATTTGTCTCCTATAGACTCCACTTTTTTATCCAAATTTTTAAAAAGGATAAAAAAAAAACCTAAAAAAAAAACCCAGTATCTTGTACTTGATCCCAACTAAGATATAATTAATCCTTATTGGAGGCAAAACCAGCCTATTGGGTTTATTTAATGTTTACATGATTTGCTAGTTTCTAGTTGTTCACCTTTGAGTTAACTAAGAGAGAGATATTTGCAGTAGGGATGCACCGAATCCAGGATGTGGTTCAGGATTCAGCCAGGATTTCAGCAGGATTTCAGCTGAATCCTTCTGCTAGGCCAAATGGAATCCTAATTTGCATATGCAAATTAGCATTGCAAATTAGGGGTGGGGAAGGAAATTGCGTGACTTTTTGGTCACAAAACAAGGAAGTAAAAAATGTTTTTCCCTTCCCACCCCTAATTTGCATAGGCAAATTAAGATTCAGATTCGGTTAGGTATTCGTTCAAGAAGGATTCGGGGGTTCTGTCGAATCCAAAATAGTGGATTCGGTGCATCCCTAATTTGGAGTTAATTTGCAATTGATCTTAATTTATTATTATTTGTGGTTTTGGAGTTATTTAACTTTTTACTCAGAAGCTTTTCAGTTTGCAATTGAAGCAGTCTGGTTGCTAGGGTCCGAGTTATCCTAGCAACCATACAATGATGTAAACAAGAGACTGGAATAGGAGAGGCCTGAATACAAAGATGAACAATAAAAAGTTGCAATAACAATAAATTTGAAGCCTTACAGTACAATTGTTTTTAGATGGGATCAGTGACCCCCATTTGAAAGATGGAAAGAGTCAGAAGAAGAAGGCAAATACTTCAAATACTAAAAAAAATAAATAATGAAGACCAATTGAAATGTTTGCTTATAACTGGCCATTCTATAACATACTAAAAGTTAACTTAAACCTGAACCACCTCTTTAAGGTGTAAAAAAATCAAATTATGGAAAGATCTGTTATTCGGAAGACCCCAAGTTCTGAGCATTCTGGATAACAGGTCCCATACCTGTAATTAAACACTCTGTGTTTTCGACACCAACTGAGACGGCAATGGCAGGGAGCTGATGTGCTGGTGGGACCAGAGGGCATGTGTGCATTTAATGGTAGTGCTACATAACAATAAAGATGATTATATTTGCTTGAGAAAGCCAAGCATCGGTTGTGCAATTTTTCATGACAATTTGGCCATTTAGTCAGTTGCTCAGTGGAGTGTATGAATGATGCTTTATTGGAGCTGGAACAGTGAGCATTAGGGCCGCTAAACTGGTGAATGTATAAATAAGGCTCTCTCTGCAGCATTGCTTGTCTCCATATATTCTTTAGCACATTAAGAGGAGCACTGAAGGAAATTAATTTCCCTTTAAAGAGAAAATGGCCCTAAATGTAGTCATCAAAGCAGAGTTCGAGTACTATTTGCCCCCTCTCTCACTATTCACACTCCTCCAGTGCTTCCATGGGCCAAGCGGGCAGATACCGTATGACTAGTCATGCACGTGAATGGACATGTATTAACATATCTTGGTATGTATGTAAGCTTGGGGATCACTGTCAGATCACATTTGATTTCATGTCATGGCATAGCGTTGTCCATGATGAACGTATAGTAGCCTATACAGCTAAATGTTCTGGCTTTCCCTACACCGACTCTACTTTTCTCTCAACCTTATTTAAAGGGATTATGTCATGATTTTTATGATGTCGTTTTTATTTCTAAATTAAACCGTTTACAATATAAAATTTAATTCCTGAACCAACTAGTGTATTTTTTTTAGGGATGCACCGAATCCAGGATTTGGTTCAGGATTCGGCCTTTTTCAGCAGGATTCGGATTCGGCCAAATCCTTCTGCCTGGCTGAACCGAATCCGAATCCTAATTTGCATATGTAAATTAGGGGTAGGGAAAGAAATCACGTGACTTTTTGTCACAAAACAAGGAAGTAAAAAATGTTTTCCCACCCCTAATTTGCATATGCAATTAGGGTTCGGATTCGGTTCGGTATTCGGCTGAATCTTTCGCAAAGGATTACGATGCATCCCTAATTTTTTTTACTTGTAATTATAGTGTGTAGGCGCCATCTCAGGTCATTTTGCCTGGTCATGTGCTTTTAAAAAAGAGCCAGCACTTTAGGATGGAACTGTTTTCTGTCAGGCTGTTGTTTCTCCTACTCAATGTAACTGAATGTGGCACAGTGGGACCTGGATTTTACTATGAGTGCTGTTCTTAGATCAACCAGGCAGCTGTTATCTTGTGTTAGGGAACTGCTCTCTGGTTACCTTCCCATTGTTAGGCTGCTGGGGGGGGGGGAAGGGAGGGGGTGATATCACTCCAAGTTGCAGCAGTAAAGAGTGACAGAAGTTTATCAGCACACAAATCACATGACTGGGGGCAGCTGGGAAACTGACAATATGTCTAGCCCTGAGTCAGATTTCAAAATTAAATTAAAAAAAAAAAATCTGTTTTGAGAAACTGATTTCAGTGCAGAATTCTGCTGGAGAAGCCCTATTAAAGGATCAGTAACATCAATTTTTTTTATTAAAAAATTTGTTAGTGTAGAACGGAAAAAAACCCCACAAAGACATATTAAACTTTTAACTCGCTAAGTCTTTATTAAGAAACAACTTACCAAAACTTTGCTTGCGCTCCTCTTCAAAAAAGGCAACATGGCGACGATCCATCATGCGGCACTCGATTTCTCCTCCCTGGCTATCTCCTATAAGGAAAGCAGGTGGGGGGGGTGAAATCGAGCGCAGCACGATGGATTGCCGGATCACCTTTTCTGAAGAGGAGCGCTAGCGGAGTTTCAGTAAATTATTTTCTTAATAAAGACTTAGCAATTTAAAAATTTCATTTGTCTTTGTGTTTGTTTTCGTTCTATGCTTATAAAAAAAATTGATGTTACTGGTCCTTTAACTGATGCATTTTGAAAACATTGTTTTTTTCCAATGACAGTATCCCTTTTAGAAAAGTTCTGCATGTACCTAGACTTTCCCATAATGTAGGAGAATGCACAATGTAGCATGAGTCGCTGGCTACATTCCACAGTGACAGGCAACGCTATTATAGAGGTGCATTGCTGTTATGGCTATGTACACACAGGTGCTCGCAGACTCCTAATGTCACTCAAAAGAAGGCATTGAAAACACATGTAAAAATAGTTTGGTTAATGCGCTCGGAATACATTCAGTATTATATTTAGAAATGCCCAGTATTGAGAATGTAAATGCTTTTAGATGTCATGGACAATTCAATTGCAGTCACACTTATTTCCCACGCACCGAGGCTGATGGAAAAGGCTACTGTGCAAGTGGCAATACCATACACTATGGGGCCCATTTACTTAGTTCGAGTGAAGGAATAGAGGAAAAAAAGTTCGAATTTCGAATGGTCGAATATGGCTACTTCGACCATCGAATGGGCTACTTCGACCTTCGACTACGACCTTCGAATCGAACGATTCAAACTAAAAATCGTTCGACTATTCGATAGTCGGAGTACTGTCTCTTTAAAAAATTCTTCGACCCCCTAATTCGCCACCTAAAACCTACCGAGGCCAATGGTAGCTTATGGGGGAGGTCCCCATAGGCTTCCTAACGATTTTCTGATCAAAGTAATATCCTTCGATTGATGAATTAAAATCCTTGGAACCATTAGATTGAAGGATTTAATCGTTCCATCGAACAATAATTCCTTCGTTCGTTCAATCGTAGAAATATCGCAAAATCCTTCGACTTCGATATTCGAAGTTGAAGGATTTTACTTTGACGGTCGAATATCGAGGGTTAATTAACCCTCGATATTTGACCCTAGGTAAATGTGCCCCATTATATGTGCTGCAATAAAGAGCAATATGTAGAGAGCAAAAGCCCAACAACTACAAAAGAAAATTCAATGCTACAGTATGTTCCATGGGGTTCAACAACAATGAAGGAGCTACATTTGTTTTTAAAATTCACTCATGGCCCAACTGGGGGGGGGGTATAATAAGGGTAAGACAGGTTGCCTAATGTGTAATTGTAGGCCACAGTGTCCCTGGTGAAAGGGTTAAAGGAAAACTTTACCCCCAAAATGAATTAAACAACAGATGGTTTATATCATATTAAGTGGCATATTAAAGAATTTTACCAAACTGGAATATATATTTAAGTAAATATTGTCTTTTTACATCTCTTGCCTTGAACCACCATTTTGGGATGGTCTGACCTAACATGTATGGTTTGTTTGTGTGCACTGTGAATCCTACGATCCCAGGGGGCAGCCCTTGTTTTTTTTTAAATGGCAGTTTTCTATTTATGATTACCCAATGGCACATACTCCTAAAAAAGTATATTATTATGAAAATGGTTTATTTACATGAAGCATGTTTTTACACACGAGCTGTTAAATGCAATATATTTTTTAAAGAGGCTTACATTGTTCGGGGGGTATAGCTGTCCTTTAATAAGCTGAGCTTACTATAAACAACACTTTCTGAACAGGGGCTTCTTGTTTATGTGGTTACGTTAGTAAATGCTACATGCATTGCAAATTAGAATTCCATGCAGATGCAGGCTGGAGACTGTTTTGGAGCCCATAGGATGCACTTAGCTTGAATGATTACAGATTGGTCGTGCAGAATCTTCTGGTTTGAAAGGATGACCTGGGAACTATATCCTTCCAAAACCAAATAGCTTCTTTTTTCAGAACTGCACAACTGCATAGAGCCCAGTGTAGTCTTCAGAATGTTCTAAAAACAAGTGATCAGCCCAGCCCCATGGAGGCTTAATAGGTGTTCCCATCATCATTGTAATGCTTCCCACCTCTGAGCTGGTACAAGAAGCCCTGTGCGTCACATACATTATTTCTAGACTAATTTCCTTTGTGGGGCTTTACTTTTACTTTAAAACTCTTTCTTTAAATACAATATGAGAGGAACCAAGGGTTGATAAAAGATAAGGTTGGTGGAGCAAGGGCAATATATGTGCAAAGCAATACATCTCTATATATCTAGATCAGTTATCCACAACCAATGGCTCATGAGTAATATGTTACTCACCAACTCCTTTTATGTTACTCTCAGTGGTCTCGAAGCAGGTGCTTATTTTTGAATTCCAGTTTTACTTGCAGAAAAACCAGGTTTACTGCCAAACAGAGCCTTCAGTAGGCTGCCAGTCTGAATAGGGGCTACCAAATAACCAATCACAGCCCTTATTTGGCACCCCCATGACTTCTTTCATACTGGTGTTACTTCTCAACTCCTTTTACATTTGAATGTGACTCACAGGTAAAAAGGGTTAGGGACTCCTCATCTAGAAAGTATCAACTCCCAAGCTGGACCTTTTGTACCTACCAAAGTTATAGCAACCACTTGTTCCTCATCAAAGATGGCGACTGCCACAAAAATACATGGGGTAGCAAAAGTCTCCCATGACACGATGTATGTTGCAATGGCAGATAAAGCTGTAGCTTTGCAGAAGAAGGACGTTAATGAATGTGGCAAAAATGGCCGGCCTACAGTGATTACTCAAGAGATGGCGTCAGAGAACACCATCTATTAGAGTGGAGCAATGTTGCTCTAAATTTATGACACAAAAAGTAGCACACGGCTTCTAAAAATAAGCATGCTGCAGGAAAATACTAGCAATTGGGACATCTGCCTCTCAGACATGTTAATGAGCTATGGGGGAGTAAAACGTGGGTGTGTATCTCTTCCATGCATACAATAGCGCAGAGAAGGGAATAAATGGAGGGCAAGTTGTGCAAGTGCAAAACGTCAGTGCAAGGATATTTAGACTTGGATAAAAGTAAAATGAGGGAAGTCAGAAGCAGATGGGTCATTGGAGAAGAATAAGATGCTATGCTGGGATTGTAACTACTCCACCAGTGATCTTCTAATGGGAGTGGGAGTATTATTATACCACATGAATTTAACTCACAACCTTCACACCATTCTACCTCCCTCTTATCTGCAGTTGACATAATTGTTTCATATAAGCATATCCGCCTGCTGCCCTGGAGCCCTCTATAAGTCTTCATCCTGCAAGGCCGCATGTCCGGCCCTTTCTGTTTGTTCTCGCCCGCCAGTCGACTCAAGGATGACGATAATTAAGTACCAAATATACCATATTGTGTGGCTGCATAATCAAATCAAGAGAGGATAATATTCTTCTGTATTAAGCTATTAATGTAATTGGTCATGAAGCATAAAATATGTTATGTAATTAAATAGGCTAGAAATTATATGGCCTATATTAAGAATTATCCAAGCTGAGAAAATGTTTTCTCTATGGCCGTTATAGGGAACATTGCTTCCCGTATCCTAACTGCATTTGTAAAAAAAAAAAAAAAAACGGAAGAAATAGGAAAATTGGCTGAATGACACCGACAGCCCCATGAGATTAGCTCTGAAATGCTGGCCTCTATTTACATACAAGGAATGATTTAATCAAGGTACGCCTTCCTATATTCGGCCCCATTAAACAAAGAAGTTTCAATGTGATATGCAATTCTGTCTGCTCCGGTGCCTCCAGCCAAGGGAATGAAACTGGCAGCTAGCACTTTTTTTTCTTTTTTTTTTTTTTTATAAAAAAAAAAATAATACATCAAAAGTATTCCAAGCTCTAAAATGAAATGGTTTTCTTAATCCAAGCGCAGTCATGCAACCCCGCAGTGAAATGCATATTGCTTCATATTGTCTTGATCCTAAATGTCTGTCTCTTTAAATTTATTAACTGTCCTTCTTTCCACTATTGTCTGCCACAAACATGTAAAAGAAAGGGAGAGCGGAAACAATGTAAACACAGCCGTGCCATTACCCTGGGCTGATGTCATATGTTCTCGATGTAATGGAGAAACTCTGAATGCAAATACATTTTACACATCTGTGCAAAGCTGATCGGTCAGTTAAAGTAAGTGAACTGTGTCTAAGATAAATTTTTCTTCCAAGGCATTCGATTGCAAGCAACAGGTTATGAAATAGGCTCCATGTAAAAACGTATAGAAACCCATGTCATGGATAGGGAATTATTTCTGGTGTCAAACGCTAGCCGGACGTGCACGTTAAAGGGAAAAATGTAGCCAGAGCTGGTTTTGCTGTTAGAGAGAGAAACAACCCTTTTTGGTGTATATATTAATTTATTGTTCAGTACAAATGTAAAAAATAAAGCATCTAATTCAAGAACCAATAGGCCCTCCATTCATCTTGCTAGGAGGACTGGTGGTACAATGGTTTACTGAGCAGAGCAGCAGTGTATTGGAATGTGTATACCTACTGAATTCCCATTGGTTGCAGCCTGCTCAGTAAACTATGACAGTAATTGACACCATTTAATTCATTAGAAAAATCTGAATTTACTTACTTCCCCGTGATTGCGCAGCAAAACAAGTGTTACATATAGTGCCACTGCCCGTCCATGCCCATGTTCATGCCCATTCCACTCATAGGGCCTGGAAGGAAGAAAAAGCCCAGTCAGTGAAACAGGATAAATTACACTAAATCATAAAACATTAATAAGCTTAATGCAAAAGACAATGCTCCTTAAACTGCAGCTGTTCATGGCTAGGAATGATTCTGCTCCTCTACACCACCCTGCACTTAAAGGACAACTAAACCCTAAAAATGGATATGGCTAAAATTTGCCATATTTTATATACTGAACTTATTCCAGCCTAAAGTTTCCGCTTGTCAATAGCAGCAATGATCCAAACTTGTCACAGGGGGTCACCATCTTGGAAAGTGTCTGCGACACTCACATGCTCAGTGGGCTCTGAGCAGCTGTTGAGAAGCTAAGCTTAGGGGTTGTCACAAATTATCAAGCAGAAAATGAGGTTGGCCCATAATATAAGCTTATGCAACTGGGCTGTTTATTAAATTCTTATGCTCGTTGCAATTGTTTCTGTGCTGCCATTTAGTAATTATCTGTAATAATTACTAATGAGCCGACATTTATATTCTATGTGTACTGTATATTGTGAGTGGGTCCCTAAGCTCAGTAAGTGACAGCAGCACAGAGCATGTGCAGTGAATCAGCAGAAAAGAAGATGGGGAGCTACTGGGGCATCTTTGGAGACACAGATCTTCCCTGCTGAAGGGCTGTGGTTGCCTTGGGCTGGTACAAAAGCCCAAAGCATTAAATACAACATTTCTAGCTACTTCTTTAGTTAAGCTTTATTTCTCCTTTTACTTTGTTGCACATGTACAGGGGTGAGGAAGGGACATATCACTATTGTACTCATGTGCAGTTCCACTTTCTGCACTAGACGAGTTGATTTCTGGTTTAAAAAAACAAGAGCTTGGGTTCTTTTTATCAGGAATGTTTTTTTGTTTTTGCTGCCCCTGGTTCCCTGAGGACCTCTGCTGTCTGAGACAAGGTTCTCATTCTGCCTTATGGCAGGATCACCCCTGTTCAGGGTCCTATTATGTCTTATGCCCTGGGCGCTGACCCATGGCCAGGTTCCATAACAATAAGGTGAGCACAAAAAAGTATTTCCTCATATCATTCTAGATTTTTGCAGGCGGTACATCATCCAGTGTAGTTTGTTGTTAAATATTAACAGGGAAGTATTACTTTCTTATGGCAAAACACATCCACAGTTGGTAGCTCTTCCTCTGCTGATTAAAAGAAGGGACTTGCCTGGGTAATTCTACATTTGGATTTCAGTGGGTGTCTGAATACCAGAATGTATTTCAACTCACCTGCTGGCCTGATTCCCATGTGTTGCTGCCCGTCCAAAACAAAGCTTCCCATTGGCTGGCCCTCTGGACTATATGCTGCTCCTTGGCTCACTGAAGGATCAAGAAGAAAACCTGATTGTGGTCAAACGTGGACACAGAGAAGGAAAAAAGAAGAAGAGACATACCAGAAAATCAGCAAAGGTTCCAGTTTCAGGACTGAAACACATATTTTCAGCCCCTAAAAATATACCTCGCAGACATGTAGTGATGTTTAACCAAATCGGATCTGCAGGAAATTTAAAGGGGCAGATACACACTAATTGAGTTGAATAATGCAGTGACCGGTTATAAAGTACAGAAGTGAACGCTTCATTAAGGAAGCGAAAATTCACATTGTAGACTCAGAGGGCAGTGTTGAGCTTTAGACTTGGAGGATGGCGTATGAAGGTTTTCATCCCTTCAAAAAAATCTCCTGAAACATTAATACAGGTATGGGATCTATTATTTTGAAATCCATTATCCAGAAAGCTCGCATGCCATTTCCCAATAGTGTCCATCTGAAGCAAATAATTTTATTTGTATGATTTCCCCGTTTTTCTGTAATAATAAAACAGTACCTTGTGCTTAATGGTAACTAAACTGCATGGAACCATATTAGTGGCAAAATAATTCAAAAGTTTTTTTTTTTTAAAGTAGTCCTCATCCAAAACATATTTATTAGGGCTTTAATGCATATATATATCAGAACAAGCAGCGATCATATATAGCAGGCTCTGATTTAAGCATAATTAGAGACAGGCAGAATTAAAATGTGAACACTGATGGTAATTATAGTGCAGTGAATCATTTGCTCTATCAGATTTAAAGCAACCTATTTTCTTTTCTATTAAACCCCTGTCCATATGATAAGAAACATTTTTTTGGAAAGGGGTAATGGCAACTTATACAAATGAGCAGGTTATGCTCTTGCTGAAGTGGGTGAGTTTTCCAGCACTCAAACAGAAATACCGTATTTTAATGGTGGTTTGGATGTATTACGCATTGGCAAGACAAAAAGAAAAATAATCCTCATGATAATCTTCATTAGAGCTGAAGTCATTAAATACGATTTTTAATGGGAAGTTTCTTCTAAAGAACTTTAGAATCTTTCTCCCCCACCCTCTGTTTTCCCCACACACATTCTCACCATACACCTAAAAAAGCCTGCATTATAATGCAAGCCTAGCCAGCTTCGTGTGAATAGGCAATTAAAGAATACATACAATGGACCACATATGAGAACGGCCTCCTTACACTGCCGGGAGCTGCTGTGTGGGATTGGGGAAGCAATGAGAAGTTTAACCCATCCCGGTAAAGCGTCCAAAGCGCCCATTCTGGCATTATGAGGGTTAATATGCTTCCTTGTGCCTAGTACTTTGCGCCAATTAGTGGTTTGTGAAGAGGAGAGGTTGCAGTTGTACCAAGAGCATTCTGGAAATCTCCAATTAGCACCAATTAGCTGCTCCCTATGGTGGGATGCTGGGATTTAAGGGGGTGAGATTGCCCCCTCTTCTTGTCCCTACTGTCTCCCAGAATGTCTTGCTGAGGCATTTTATTTACTGCCTATTGAGTGCCTCTCTGTTTCTTAAACCTTTGGCTTATTGAAAGTAATGGCAGAAGCCCCAACATTTAACCCATTAAAAGGAAAGTCAGGTTCTCACCTGCTCGATTTGACTGGTCGATCATAGGTTGTACTATTCGCCTTCTGGCATTGATAAACCTGCAACACAAAAACAAAACACATGATGTAGGGAACAACAGTGCCAATGTGACACACAAAATGCTGCAACAGTGATACAAATAAAATGCCTTTTTTGTTGCAATAAGATACCAAGTTGAATACCTTACACCTGTTATCCAAAAAAAAGTCTGAACACATTACAATGCACTTTCTCCATATTGTTTTTGGCTTTCATTGTCCTTTAAACAAACCGTTTAGCATTTTTGACTGATTGACAATTAAGCCAGCATAATGGCAAACGATTATTATTGTTTGTTTATGTTGAACTGTGATTTAGATATTATTACGGATGGTGTTCCGTATTGCATAAAGAACCGTGGGTCCCAATCACATTGCTGCTGTAGCAAAGTCCTCTTAAGAAACTCAATATTTCCAACAAGGGTGAAATGCCTTTTCAAACTAATACTAATAATCATTTTCTTAAGTAGCGTTAGAGGTGAAGCATTGTAATGGTGGCTCTGTACACTATTACTGTTATATTAAAGGTGTTGAGTTAACTTTTAGCATTATCTTGAGGGTGATATTCTATGACAATTTGCTGTTGGTTTTTGAGTTATTTAGCTTTTTATTCAGCAGCTGTCCAATTTGCAGTTTCAGCAATCTGGTTGCTATGGTCAAAATTACCCTAGCAATCATGCATTATTTTAAACAAGAGACTGGAATATAAATAGGATAGGCCTGAATAAAAACAAAGTAGCAATAACAATAAATATGTAGGCTTATAAAGCATTTGTTTTTCAGATGGGGTAAGTGACCCCCATTTGAAAGCTGGAAAGAGTCAGAAGAAGAAGGCAAATAACTATAACTATAAAAAAATAAACAATGAAGACCATTTGCAAAGTTGCTTAGCATTGGCAATTCTATAACATATTAAAAGTTAATTAAAGATGAACAATCCCTTTAACATTGTATAGACTACTACTGTGCATCAGGGGCGTAACTACAAAGGAAGCAGACCCTGTGGCTGAAGGGTGGGGGGGGGGGGCAGGAGTTATAGGGAAGCCCAAATAATGGGTGATTTCAACAGATATTGGTAAAACAGGACAATCTCTGGATATGTTAGGGTTCCCAAAATTAGTTTGCTGTGGGGCCCAGTAACATCTAGTTACTCCACTGCTGAGCATCCAAGATTTATGAAGGCCAGCGGTGCTATTTGTTCTTCAGACGTCCCTCCCAGATACCACTTAAATCCATATTGTCTTTAAGCATCCTATTGGTTTAATTTGTAACCCTTGTTTGTTACTTTATTATAAGACCCTTTTGCTATAAAATTGAGCTACACACACAATATATATACAGTATATTTTAATAAAGATGATGACAAAAAAGGAAAAAACACACGCTCTATCCTTCATCATGCTGTCTCAAAGAAATAAAGCTGCCCTTGTATGTACTGTGAAATGTGTGTCAAGTCCATGTTTATTTTGACATTGCAAGGATGAGGTCATGGAAGAAGCTTATACAGCCAGACTACTTGTGACATCATAAGCATTAAGCTTACCCTGTAGGGCAAAGACCTCTGGGAGTTAGCAGAAATGAAAATTGTTGGCCGTGAAGACTAAAAAATACACCACTACGTTGAATGTAAATAACTAGGGCTTGTCATACGCCACTAAACAAACACAACTTAATGTTGGAACCTATTAATTATAACATGAGTTACTAAATGTTTCCCTTCCGTTGTATGCATTCACATACCAATAATATACTATCTATGTGACTGCTTTCTAGAGTTTAGTTTTTCTCCCTCTGATCTTTCGGCATAGCTGCACTCCCCATTCAGACCTAAATGAAGTCCAGGCTTTTGTTTTCACATGGCTTCCCTGGGTCAGCAGAGACATCCATTAAACTGTCTCAAGTTTTATTGCCAGCCTTGCAGAGACTATAGAGTCGACTTCAGGACTGGGGCCCCCACTCTTCCCATCTAATCCACGCCACCTCCTGCTGACCCAAACTTTAAAACTAGGGGTCACCGAGAGGTCGGTGCCAACTAGGGTTGACCTCCGGTGCCAAATGTGAGCCCCTAGAAATTGCCGTTATTGTGACCTTGCCACAACTTTCCATCACTGATGCATAATAATAATAATAATAATAATAAAAAGCATGGCACAAAAAAAAGTCCTTGAAAGGAAGCTAGAAAGTATGGCTTCATTTGGGCCTAAAGTTGGTGCTTCTCTTGATCACTGAGGAATGTGTGGGCACCAGCTGCTGACAGCAGGAAAATCCATCAGAGGGTCATGGGTGACTATGCAGTCATGTTAAGGGAATCATTCTGCAGTTACCTATACTTTCTACAGCTGTTGCACAGATAAATGCACATTATCTATGGAGAGAATGGTTATCATTAATGGTTAATGAATACTGCACTTAATAGATGTGGATTAAATAAAACAAATAATCGATGAATCCCTGCCAGTGGCCGTGGGTGCACCTGCCTAATGTTCACAATGCTGATATATTGCAGTTCATAATGTGACTGCTGCAGAGATCAAAACAATCTCTTTCTATCCACTAAAAGGTTCAAATGCAAAATAAATGCTTGGAATAGTGAACAAGGCAGCCTGAATCAAAGAAGATTCATGAATAGGAAGAGACCAACTACTAGTAAAGCAGTAGACTTTCTCAGGACGTACATAAGCCTAAGGCTTATGTATGTCCTAATAAAGCCTTTTTAACTTTATAAATACTTGGTCTACTGCTTTACTAGTAGTTGGACTCTTACTATTCTTGAATTTTCCGCATACTGCAAAAAAATGACTGCAACACTTGGACTAAGGAGTTTCCCTGGTAAGAGACCACTTTATAACTTATAACCTTCTTTTTCTCTCTTTTCTTTATTTTTGATTTATGATTTTTTGCTCAAAGAACAGAGCCACACACCACTGTCTATATGTTTATTTGTAGCCTGAACCAAGGCCTACACCAAAATGCAACCCGGCTGCTAAATACAACATTCATCATTTGCCACTGAAGGTGCGGCTACACTCCTAGAAGGTGCGGCTACAAATCTAATGGCTGTTCAATGATGGCCTGAGCCTAAATTACAATTCTAGGAGGGTACAAGAGTCACACAAAGACGTGTATAAGGAATGTGGGAATTGGGGTGGGAATGACAGATTTATCAGCTGTTAGACAGTGAAGGGTTAAAGGCGCCCACAGCACTGCATTAACCTGAACCCAAGGGAACTGGCATGCACCATTTCTATTTACCAGTAGGGGTGTGAAGGGAACAGGGTGTGCATACTTTACACACACATGTGTTTGGTATTAGCCACAGAGGGAACTTTCCCTCCACCCCCTCCCTAAAAGCAGGTAGTAATGGTCCCCTATTTGACAAGGACATGCAGAGCCATAAGTCACTGGGCCGTTAAGGCTGGATTTAATTTAGATGGTAATCCCAGAATGAGTGCCTGCAATTTTTCATGTTACCTTAACTGGTAATTGTTGCCATTAATCCTCCATGTTTCGAGTTAAACAAATAAAAGGTACCAGTATAAAGCAGACCCCCATAGACCTACACCTCCTGTGGATTAAACATGACTATTTGCTGCAAGTACACATAGTAAATGCTACTGAAACTATGAATCTATGCCTACCTCCGTGATAACAAATATAGAAACCTGTATTTTCACCCATATGGGCCAGTAGATCTGTTGACATGCGGCACTTACAACTTTTTAATATAAAACCATGCAACAAACAACCCCATGTCTTCGCGTGTTTTAGTCAGTGCATACAGTTTTTAAATAATTCAGTGTAATGCACCGCTATAGTGACATTTATGATTGGTAGCATAACCCACCAGTAGAACAGAAGTAGGTTCAAATCCCCAAGTCTAATTTGGGTTATGACTCAATGTTGCTTTAAATCACATGTAATACTTAAAATATTGATTTTTATTGGCTTGAAATTCACAATACCCATTATATAGCATCCAGAATCAATACTAAGATATCCTTCCTGGACCAGGACCACTGTATACGAGGATACGCAGCAAGCTACTCCCCCAACAAAGACCCTCTGAGGCCTGGAAACCATTAGCAATCCCCCACCCCCAACACACCTCCAACCCAGGACTCCAGGCTGTCTTCAAACAAGTCATTAAATGGAGGGTTGAAGGTTCAAACAAGGGTCATTTCTTTGGATACTACACAGAAATGTTTAGTAAACTGGGAGCCCTCTGTTGATTGCTCTCCATCACCAGAGCGCTCTTGCCTCTAAACTGGGGTTACAGCAAATGATCATGTATCATATATAATAAATATATTGTGAATAAAGTACCCACTCTTGTACATGATAAGGCTATTATAAATCACTGAGGAGTTTCATGACCGTTTTTATACAGGTCATGGAACTCCGAGGTAACTTCTAATATCCTCATATTTTGCAACTGTGGTACTGTATTCATTATAATACACAAGTTTCAGTGAGTCATGTGACAGAAATGACATCAGAACTCACCGTTTATAACTAATGACATCAGAACTCACTGTTTATAAGGATATAATTTACAAGATATTCATAGCTTTTGTGTAATATATATATATATATATATATATATATATATATATATATATATATATATGTATATATAACTCTAAGAAACTTCCAATGCACATTAATTTAAAAAAAAGTTTAATAGTTGTATTAATAAACACTGGTGCAAATGAAAGCAGCATTTGTTAATCCCTTTCTAGTTTCAGGTTCTGACTCTTGAACAATGTAGCAGGTCTGCTCTCCTCCATACTTTGTGCAGCTTTCAATTTCTTTGGATTTCTACATCCTCCCAAGCCGCTTTCAACAGCACAGTTCCACTGAGTATATCATCAAATGCTTTATCAGTTTCGATTTCACTCTATGCCCAACAAAGCGACTCCTTGAAGAACATTTTTGACTGCTTATTAAGAAGGCTTAGATAAAATCGACATAGTTTCCACCTCTTTAATACAGAGGCTCCAGTATCTTTAGGTTGCATGAAAACTGTTGCTTGAGAGGCGCAGGTAGGATAGACATTGTAGGTATTCATGCAGCAGCACTGATTGATGAATCTGTAGCAGAGGTGGGATTTTTATATTGACCAATCCACTGCAAGGTATCCAGGTATCACTTGTTTTAGGATCTATCAAGGAGCAGGTGGATCTGTTGGTGCCGGTCATACTTTTTAGACTTTTGTGGGCACCTACAAATATCTGCAGCATGGAACCCTAGATATTTATTTTGTTAACTTTTGACCATAATACCCTAAAAATGGTTCATTTCATTTGTGCTCTTGAATGTCACTGGGATTCACTATAACAACATGTACATAGTATTGTATTGTACTGGAATAGCACATTACAATATGTTTCTTCAGTTCCTCTTCTCAATTCTCAATTCCATATGGCAGTTTCATCAAACTGAATATGGTTCAGTATATATGCTAGGAATGTACCAAATGCAACATTTCTGAACTCAGCTGAATAGCAAACCTTGTATAAAAAATTCAGCCATGTATCAACAGGTCCTAATTTTCATTCCAATTTAAACATTATCTACCCCCTAAAATTCAATGGGGCATATTTATCATTGAGTGAAGTTAGAGATCACCACAGTCTACTAGTGTGAAATCCCACCACTCTCCATTCATTTCTATGAGATTTTTAAAAGAGTCTTTATTAATGGGTGAAAGTGAACGTTCACCGTTTGATAAATATGCCTTTGAAAATAATATCTATTTTTTTTTCTAATGTGACTAAGATTAAAAGTAAGCTTTGAATAGGGCAAGTTCTAAAAAGTATGTCTACTGCAACTGTAATGACAGGTATAGTATCACTTTAAAAAACTGCCAGAAAATAACTAAATGTGGTTGCGTCATGCGCTCAGGTACTTCCTTAATTACCACAAATCCCAAGAACAAATTGCTGTATGCAGTGTTACAATCAGCAGCAGCAGCTTACATGGGTGGAAGGCTTTAAGAATAGAGGCACACCTGGAGCATGATAACTAGGCAGAATGGTACAAGTTAGTTTACATAATGATGAATGATGATGATGATGGGCGACCATTGCCCAGGTGAAAGCAGGGAGGCAGATGGCAGTTTCCTGTATTTGATGTGGATTTTGCATATGTTGTGTGCCCACTGGGAAGGAGAGATAGCAAGTTTGGGCCCCCACAAGCGTGAGCACTTTGCATATCAGTATGATTTGCATACAACTGTCCCTCGTGATGGAACCTTCCCTTTGCTAAATGGGGCTGAGCTGCAAAGCAGGATGAGTTGTTTAATACAGTATTAATGAATGGTTTGCAGATTATATCACTAGAACTAGAACTCCCAGAAATATCTTAGAGCCAAAGTATGCAGTATGAACACTTGGAAGCCATGGGTTGGCTGTTTCAACAATGTAAGCACCCTTGATTGTGAATGTAGCTCAATAGTTTGAATGGTGTGATGATAAAAGCAGAATTTCAGCAACAAAAAGGTATTTTTCATAGAATTTGGCCATACTGCATTCCATTCTCTCACATACGTCAGTACAATCATTTCCAAAATGTAGACCATTTCAGACACATAATGACATGGGAGTCCTCACATGTACTAGTGGGAAATGAGCCCACACTTTCCACGAGGCAGCTATGAGCCAGCTTCTTTAAATGGACACAAAACAAAAACAAAAAGAGTGCCCCTGGAAATGGAGCAATTACAGAGAGGGAGCTTTGAAGAGATGAAGGTGTGAGTGTGTAGGTCCTCAGCCTTTCTACCCCTGATTAGCTCTGAGGAAGATATTTTCTAGGTCTCAGGGAGAGATCCCTGGTCCAGATGTTACCTGTCCATCAAGCAGCTGAAGTGGACAAGTAGGCTGGAAGGGAGCATGTGAGCGCTTTGATCTGGGATAGAGGAACGGCTGATTTATGGAGTGGAACTCTGTTCATCCGTTCTGTTTTACTTTCTGTCCTAAGGCAGAACCACATATTGCAGAGAGAAGGGAAGAGAGGCAGGGAAAATGCACCGTTCTTTACAACATCAACAAGCTCTGACAACTGAAACAGGGTTTTTCTTGGCCTTAACAAAGCTCGCAGGCATTTGCTTTGATGCTCCTGTTTTCCCCCTTGTGCTTGCTCTCTCTCGCTCTCTCTTCAACATATTACTTGCTGTTTAATTCAGCTGCGGTAAATGGAATGGACTGTGGCCAGGATGCCTGGGGCACAAACACACCTGTGTATGCAGGATGGCACTACAGATGGGAGTGTGCTCAGTGCAGGCACATAGTTCTACCTTGACCAACTGGCTGGATCATGATCTTTTTCAGCCTGCCTAGCTATACAATAAACCTGAGAAATCCACTGTAATCGCCCCCTTTAGCCTTTGGGTGCTTTCATATGAATTCAATTTCATTGCAGCGGCTTTTTTAAAGGGAACGTCTCTTTTCTCAAGTGTCTTCACTACCCCATGTTTTGTATTTCTATTTTTCTTTAGTTTGATTTCAAAAACTGTCTGAAAACAACTGGTTAGTCACAGTCGTTTGCTATTAACCCTTTAAGTGCCACTGATAATTGAATCTATGGCATTGGCACTGAAACGTGTCAACTTTGCAGGCCGAGAATAATGAAGATTTAGGTCAGCTTAGCCTTCACAAAAAAAGCAATCATTTACAATATATTCATATGCAGGTATGGGGTCTGTTATCTGGAAATCTGCTATCCAGAAAGCAACAAACTACAGAAAGGCCATCTCCCATAAATAGAAGTCATACCACCCTATTGGGCTTATTTAATGTGTAAATGATTTTCCAGTAGACTAAAGCTGGTCATACATATGGAGAGCCACTTATTTGGCGAGGTCACTCCCGAAGGGGGATGCGATGGGCGATATTGGGCTCATCTGATTGTGGGCCCTAGGGACCAACGATTGAATCATAACAAGGAGTAAACGAGAAGTCGGACCAAGGACCATATCAATGAACCGATGAGGTCCTTGATCCAATGGGATTTTTAAGCCCAAAGCCCGGACAATTGACAAAATTGGCCAGATATCTATCGGGGAAGCCCATCTAAAGGGCCCCATACACTGAGCAATAAGATGTGACTTAATCTGTTGCCATCTTATATCTGGCCGTGTATGGAGGCCTTTAAGGTATGAAATAAATTACGCAAAGATCCGTTATCCCAAGTCCCGAGCATTCTAGATAACAGGTCCATACCTGTATATGTTCTCCAGTGGTCTTCTCTTGGTATCCCTTCCCTACAAAAACATTCAGCCTTCTCCCCTGGATTTTATGATTGTTGATGATGTTGTCAAGCACTTATGGGGGAAACTGCAGATTAAATGTATACAAAACAAATACATTGAACCTCATATACCCAAATTTGCTGGGGCGCTATTTTGTTCTGGCAGGCTAGGTTAGGGTATCAAACATCTCTAAAACTTTGCAGAGCAAAGAGTAATTTTTCCTCTTTGTCTTTCTAAACAAAGATAGCAGAGGTGTGTTTCTATCTTGTGAAGCCCATTCTAAGAAGGTTCGTCCAGGTTCTTCACTATACGGTGAGTTTCGCATCTCCCTGCAGTCTTGTGATATTTTGACTTGTAGATTATGGAAATGTATTGCAATACAAAGGCTATAAAGCAGCGAACTGTGAATCAAGTGCCACAACTGAAAAAATGAGTCTAAAGGCAACAGCTAAGTGATTCCTGAAAATGCAGTGTGCTCTGAATGATTCACTGCAGAACTGTCTTCAGAAGCATGTATCCTGGAGCATTGTAACAATGAAGAATAATAAATAATGATGAAAGTATTCAAATGAATCGATCTGTCTTGCTCTTTACCAGCTGTAGAGTGATGCCAGGCCCTTAGGTATGTGCTTCTACTACTGCCTTACCCTCTCTAACGGAGGGAAGTGTTTGTTGCACAGGGATCAAGTCTGTTGTACTTTTATAAACTGTAAGAAAACACTGGCATTTTGATTATGCTGATCAGTGCAGTGCTGGCAATTCAACTGTTTTTTTGGCAAGGGGGATATAAATATACCTTTTATGGCATATCACTTTTCACACCGTATTTTGTCATAAATCACAATACTCACCTTTATAAATAAGCCGTTTAGGATTTGCCCAGGACTGTGTGTAATAATACACGCCTCCACGGCTTGACCTGATTGCAAAAGCTATACTGCACTTATGGCTAAAATAAACCTTGCAAGAATCGCTTTGGTGTTAATCATTTTTAAAGGAAACTGTGCTAACGATATAATCTAATTAAGGTTATGTTAACCCTGCAGTGCATAACAGAGTCCCTCCGGTAATGAAGGGGTTATATTTTTCTCCACACATAACTAGGTTGGGTAATCCTGAGCTGTACTTTAATTTGGTTTTAATTTTATGGGCTTCGTTTTTAACTGCTTGCCTTACAGACCTTTATTCCTTACAGGAACAGTTACCTCATAAACACAAGATCTGCCGCTTCCTATGCACGTCGCCTTCCACCTCAAACTGCATTTCCCCCCATGCGCTTACTCTCTTTTTCTCTCTCTCCTCCTTTTATTACTATGGCCTTTTCCATTTTTTTTGCTCCAAGCCTGGGACACAAATCTCGCTGCTATTGCAGTGTGTGACATCTCCGCTCGTTTGCCGCTGCTCATTAACAAACAATACTGCTGTGAAATTGGTTTAATGACAAAGTAATAAAATTGCTATTCTGCTCACAGAGAGCCCCAGGCATTCTGAGGCAGGCTCTGGGTGCCAAGATGCATTAAGCTGCTTATTCGTAAAAAGAGAATCATCTGGTTCTAAACTCCCCTCCCTCTATACATTGTGCCTTTCATCTCCTGATAAAAAAGATGTATTTTCATAGGTACCTCTTCAAGCTTGAGTATTAGATTGTTTTGAAGCAGAATGGTATTTGCTAGATCAGCTTCGCACCCCTCAAACACCGTCAGGGTGCTCCTAATGCTCATTTCAATGCACTGTAGAAGAATGCTCTCTTGAAATCTTTCTAGAGCCCTTTAGCTATCCAAGTTGCTGATTCCTTATCTTGAATGATTTCCCTTGAAAAAGACCCCCCACAAGATACTATTTTCATTGTATTTACCCTTTTATTTAACCATAAAAATCATCTGTTATCTTAAGTACCAAAGTTTAAAAGTCAAAATTGAAAATATCAACCTACCAATATTCATAAATTTCAGCTACTCCCATATGCATATACCGTCACTGGCTCCCAATTCCTTCTAGAATCAACTTCTCACACTTACATTCAAGGCCCTTTAACAGTGAAGCCCTCCCTAATTATCACTGATCTCCAAATACTCTCCTTCACGCAACCTTCGCTCTGCTTCTGACCTTCGCTTCGCTTCTCCTCTCATCACCTCGTCTACAATACTTCACTTGGGCCTCTGCTTTTCTCTGGAACTCTCTGCCTCGAGCTGTCAGACTTTCTCCTTCTTTCCGAACTTTCAAACGTTCTTTATAGACCCACCTGTGAAGCTTATTCAATGTACCTTAATTATCCAGTCATTGCTGTATTATGGATCACAAAATTGTTTCTATAATCCTTATATATCAATTGTACCCTAACCTTTAGTTTGCAAACTCTCACATTTAGACCCCCGGTGCTATATAAATAAATGATGATGTGCCTCCTTTACATTATTACAACCATGTCTACAATATGCTTTTCTGGGTTTGATAACTTTTATTACATATTATAGTTTTAGAGTCTTTCCAGTTTTCAAATGGGGGGTCACTGACCCCATCTAAAAATCAAATGCTCTGTAAGGCTACATATTCATTTTTATTGCTAATTTTTATTACTCATCTTTCTATTCAGACCCTCTCCTATACATATTCAAGTCTCTTATTCAACTCAGATTGTTGACATTGCAAACTGGAGATTTGCTGAATAAAAAGCTAAATAACCACAAACAATAAAAAATTAACACCAACTGCAAATTGTCTCAGAATATCACTCTCTACATCATACTAATAGTTAATGCAAAGGTGAACAAAGACATTCTGTTGTCATTGTTTCTGGAGATTACATGGCTGTGTGCTTCATTATATACCTGAAATATGTGCAGCTCAATAAAGCCTATCCCCTAATTATATGAGGTGTCTGGATAGTGTACAACAGAAGGACAACAATACAATGTAATTATTGAAAAAGTTATGGGAAAGCAATAGTTAATTATATTCCCCATCTAAACATGGGGAATCAAAACAACTCTCAAATGCAACATGGAAGACATTTCAGATGTAGATACTCTATATATGTGTGTTAATTCACAACTATATAAAAAAAATGAATAGTTACTATATCCACATGTACCTGTGAGTCATTTCTGCCAATTACGTGGAACACAAACAGTTCCCTTTTTGTTTTCTTTTAAATCCAAAGACTCAGCAAGAGTTGCAGATAGTGAAAGTCTTTGATTTCACATGTAATGCTTGTTGTCGGAAGACCAAGAACGTGTTGCAATGCACAAGCAATCTTGCTGAAAAGCAAATTATTTTAATGCAAAAAAAGTGTTTGTGAGTGTTGAAAGATCCCCTAAAGAAAACAAGAAATAGCTTGCATGTCCTCGCCAGTAGGCGTGTGGCACCAGCCAGCACAGAAATGGTTAAAGCAAGATTGTATGTGTGTTCCATGCAGAATTCAAGTGCAAATGTGGACTTAAGTACAGAGCACAGTTGCATCACTCGGTGCTTACTTGTGTATTTCCATTTCACTGTTAATTGCAAAGCAAATTGTATTACCTACAGCAAAAGAGTAATGTTTAAAGGTAAACAAGGGCGTTCCCTTTTTTCCCTTAAGATGCAATAGAGATAAAAAGGAACTCTTATGAAACAGAATGAATTTAGCCATATGCTAAAGATTCCACATATATGAACATTCAGCCCAGTTGTTATTTTTGCATGCAATTAAACAGGCCGGCTAGAACTGGGCCTGTGCTTGGTGCACTGGTTTAACTAACCCGTCAATAGGTAAATATATCAACTAAGGTAAGTAGTGTCTTGCCCCTGCTGCTTTATCTTGTAACAGCAGATTATAGCCCGAATGAGCAAAAAGGGAGCAGTGCAAAGGAAACACACCCACAGAATGTAAATTCCAACAGAAGGAGGCCTCCAGCTAACATACCAAATAGAACCCAACAATAATAGCTACTCTTCTCAGACTGGACCTACATTTTGTAGTGGGACTCTTCTTCTCTATCAGGCATAAAGGAAAATCAGTGGAACTGTGAAACATGCAATTGGCCCTTTGGCCTCATGTGTTTCATAGAGACACTGCATTCATTGACTTCTGATAAAGTCATAGGCGGTTATTTCTCAAAGTCCAAATGCCCAAAAACTCGAACAATTTTTTTTAACTATAAAATCCAAATTTTTAGTGTAAAAAAACCTCGAATTTTTCAGGATTTATTTAACCCCATGGCTGTAAAAAGTCTGAATCCGAAAATCCAGCATCTCAGACCTGCCGAGGTTGTATATAACTCAATGGGATAGGTCCCACTATTTGGAAGTTTCTGTGGACTGCGCTGGAACTAGCCTGAAAATCCAACTATTTTGGGCAAAAATCAAAAAAACTTTGCTTTTCAGGACTTCAAAAGATTTGGATTGTTCTGGAAAAAAATATTGTCCTTCCTATATATTTATCTTTTTTCCTACTAACATTGGGATCAACCATCATTTTTAGCGGCCAGGCCAATCACTTGCAAAATACAAAGTTTCATGAAGCCTGTTCTTGGGAAACATATGAGTGAGTTGACAGTAGAATATCTGTGTGCCATTCTTTCAGTGTCAGTGACATTTAACAGACATGTCTGTAAATGTAAACATCTTCTGTGTCCCCTCTTGAATGAAAAAAAAGAATATCCTGCTGTTCTCTAACTGTTGTAGAACAACAACACCCATGATTCCCAGCAAGTACATCTGGAAAGCATCACACTGTTCCATGAGATATAGTGAGTTTGGGTGAATGCATATTTCATTTTCAGAAGGGAGCATGCAGGTGATTTATAGGCATAGACTTTATCTAAGTCTACCTGTAACCCTTTTACACTCTTTTCCGGCGTCTAATCACCTGTAATCACCGAGTGATGATTACCTGCCAATCTATTGCACAGGTTCACTTCCTGAGACTGCCACCTTTAACCAGATTGAAACCTTAGTTTGCTCCCTTGCTAATGAGACTGATAGCTTATCACCTCAATTTAGGGAGAGTTTCAAATCTCCTGTTTACCCTCAAAGGTTAAGGAGTGAATAAGACAAACAGACTTTTCCACTGCTTTAGCACACTAAGCACACACATGCGCACGCAGGCATACACGTAAACAAACAGCCGTTTTATGGCAGGCCTGCAAGTGCTAATGACTTGGCTAGGAGATACGGAGAACTATACCTTGGCTTGCAAATAATTTATTAATAGAATATAAAAAAAAATCACACTACCCTATCCTGAACTGTAAAGCAGCTAAAAAGCATTCAAAAGGCCAAGACCTACAGACACAAATACTGATACAGTAGAATCCCATGTCCTTTCTGCTTTCTGTATCATACCAAAAACCTTTGAAAACACACAGCGTCTTTGCTTATGGGAGTAAATGTTTTCTGCTCCAGTGATTCAGAGCACCAAATAAGATGGGAAACAAGTAAAAATCTTGACTGGCTTCTTTGAGTTGCTGTCCAAAATGCAAATGCAAGCATAAATACATCTACTTCTTATAGAAAACTCACCAAAGTAGAGCAGTGGCCTATGTGCTCCATACAGATAATCCGTACAGAAAGAAATGGAAGGTTTAAGGCACTCTGGAAACCACAAGCAGATCAGACCAAAAATGATTTGTTAAAAAGTAGAAAAAAATCTTTATTTAAGCAATCATCTCAAGCCTTATGCATTTTGTGTCTGTCTGACACTTAGAGGCACATTTATCAAGCATCGAATTGATGTTTTTTCAAAACTCTCATAAATTTAACCAATCAAAATGTATTAATAAAATCAAATTTTTTCAACCCGGACAAATTAAAGCGACCCAAAAAACTCCAATCAAATTTGATTCGAATTATAAAAACTGGATTCGATTTTAAAAAATTTTAGTTTTTGTCTCCAAATCACCAAATTAATCCCTGGACCTCTCGCATTGAATTATACAGTAATTGGGAGTTTTTAGGTGGCGGATAGTCAAATTTGAGTTCTTACAGGGCCAGAGTGTGATGAATCTCTAAATTCAAATTAAAACTCAAATTGAGTTTGGATAATTCAGAGTTTTGACCAAGAAAAAAATACGAATTAGAATTTTCAATTCGACCCTCAATAAATCTGCCCCTTAATCATAGGTACTTTGAGTTACTGAACTCCACTGAGACTAAATAAACATGACCTTCAGGGAGTTTGAACTGATATCATACTAGGGGCCATGCATTGTATTGCCTCTTTTATATTGTTTTGATTCTTTGGCCCAACAGCTCAAACTATCTTAACAGCATTTCCTCACCTGCCATGCAACATGCATTGGTCGTCACTGTACAGCATATGACACTTTAAAACCAGCCCAATCGATTAACCATCTGATATCTGTTGTACATAACAGTCAGGAGTGATGAATGTCTAAGAAAATCATATGGAATGTGTATGCTGCAAAAGTCATATGGAGCACAAGGGAACCAAACAGGCCAGAGTCCAGTATATTAATAGTTTAGCACCATTCCATTCTTTGTTCCTAAGCCTCTGGAAACTGGGAAACAGATCTGCAGAGCTTCTAGAGCTAACATACAGAGATAAAAACAAAGCTGAATATGAATAGAAGAAGAGGCCAATCTGTTTAGTGAATGGATCAGCTTCCCCTTGTACTGTGCACCAGTCTCATCTCTTTCCCAGGTTAGCAGTTTATTTGTGCATTAATCACAGTGACAGAAGCAAGGCAACTCAATTTTCTGCCTCCCTAGCTGGGTGCATCACTTTCTGTACTACACTCAGCATGGAAATGGCTGCATGTAAGCTGTGGTTACTGGTTTAATTGAAATGCTATTCACACTATAGGGTGCATTAAACTCTGATAACGGCAGTTCCTGTGGCCAACTTGAGTAGCTTGGGAAAAGAGCAAAGAAAAAAAAAATTGGCCAACTGATAAGTCAGACAAACTGGCTAATTCTCAGAGCGTGTCTCTCATTGTGATCCGTAAAAAATGGGGGGGGAAAAATGAATCAAGGAACCACAAAAATCAATTGACCCGCGGGTGGCTCATCAGGAGCTCAGGCTGATAAAGCTAACAGCTTTGTTGGTGTCTGCCTGCCTGCACGCTACAGATAGAGCACTTTGTAAATGAACCTGCTTTGATAAATATATTAAGGGAAGCTGTGAATAAAAGGCAAAGGCTTCTCATTTGTAAATACAGAGCTGGCTACATGGAATTAGAATGATAAAATAGAGTCCCATGTAATTAAGTTTGTATTAGCCCTGAAATCCGTGCAAATACGCTGGCCGGAATTTTGAAAGAGAACTGTCGTTTCAATTAATCTGAACATCACCCCAGAATGTACGGAACAAAATTAAGCCTGTGATAAAAACCGGGCCCTGTATTTTGATAAGTAAATCCAATATAATTTCTTCCTGGCTCTGATCTTTGTCTACAAATCCTGCTGCTTCTCTTCCCCCCTCCCATCTTTTTTCTCCATGTGCCTCTCTCTCTTATACAGTCAGGGCTAATCCAGACAGAGAGGTATCATTTTAGGACTGGCTGTGAAATATCAAAGCAGGCCTGTGTTGTCAAGATGGGTCACAAAATCACAGAAGAGACTGCTGCTACTCTCGCTCTCTAACACTCTTACACTCACACTCTTTGTAGATAAATACATAGGCATAATGTCTTTTATTCCTCTCTTATGTCTCAAAGTACTGTTGAAGGTAACCCTAATCTCTCCTCTTCCATGCATTTTCTGCAATACACAGGATAAAGAGATATTTAAGGTATTCTGTCATGATTTTTATCATGCAGTTTTTATTTCTAATTACACTGTTTACACTGCAAATAATTCAATCTACAATATAAAATTTCATTCCTGAACAAGCAAGTGTATTTTTTTTGTTGTCATATTGGTGTGTAGGCAGCCATCTATTTTCATTTTGCCTGGTCATGTGCTTTCAGAAAGAGT
This sequence comes from Xenopus petersii, assembly GCA_038501925.1. Taxonomy (NCBI): domain Eukaryota; kingdom Metazoa; phylum Chordata; class Amphibia; order Anura; family Pipidae; genus Xenopus; species Xenopus petersii. The sequence goes on from CM076686.1 coordinate 34,318,377, forward strand.
CAGCTCTTTAAGATGGAACTGCTTTCTGGCAGGCGGTTGTTCTTCCAACTCAATGTAATGAATGTGTTGCAATGGGACCTGGATTTTACTATTGAGTGCTGTTCTTAGATCTACCAGGCAGCTGTTATTTTGTGTTATTGAGCTGCTATCTGATTACCTTCCCATTGTTCTGTTGTCAGGCTACTGAGGGGGGGGGGTGATATCATTACAGCTTGCAGTATAGCAGTAAAGAGAGACTGAAGTTTATCAGAACACAAGTCACATGACTGGGGGCAGCAGGAAACTGACAATATGTCTAGCCCCATGTCAGATTTCAAAATTAAATATAAAAAAAAATCTGTTTGCTCTTTTGACAGTGGCGGAACTACTGGGGGAGCAGGGGGTGCGAGCGGCCCCCTCAAGGCCCCCCAGCAGTCCGCAGCCGCTTTGCGGCACATATTTCCGGCCAGTTCCGGGTGTACGGAGGGGGGCGGGGGCCCCGCTGCGCGTCCTGTGCCAGGGCCCGCCCCCTCTAGTTACGCTTCTGTCTTTTGAGAAACAAATTTTAATGTAGAATTCTGCATGAGCAGCACTAATGTCTGATGTGTTTTGAATTTTTTTTTCCATGACAATATTCTTTTAAGATTGTACTTATTCTCGTCTGTTCATGCCCCACTGGAGCTTACAATCTGTTTGCTCTTTTGACAGTGGCGGAAACTACTGGGGGAGCAGGGGGTGCGAGCGGCCCCCTCAGGGCCCCCCAGCAGTCCGCAGCCGCTTTGCGGCACATATTCCCGGCCAGTTCCGGGTGTACGGAGGGAGGCGGGGGCCCCGCTGCGCGTCCTGTGCCAGGGCCCGCCCCCTCTAGTTACGCTTCTGTCTTTTGAGAAACAAATTTTAATGTAGAATTCTGCATGAGCAGCACTAATGTCTGATGTGTTTTGAATTTTTTTTTTCCATGACAATATTCTTTTACGATTGTACTTATTCTCGTCTGTTCATGCCCCACTGGAGCTTACAATCTAAGGTCATTCACACATTTACAAGGAGCCAATTAAACTGCCTGCATGTTCTAAGAGCAGGGAAGAAAATCCCCACCAACATGAGGAGAAGATATAAATTTATTGCAAACAGTGCCCTGGTAAGATTTGAACTAAGAACTTCATCACTGCAAGGCAGTAATATTAACCACTGGGCCATGGTTCTGCCATCTAAACACATGTGCTCTGTTCAAATATGACCATAAAAAAACTCAGCACTTTCAGGCTATATTTATACAGGATGCACATCAATTTGAAGTGTGGCAAAGGGGATTCGGGTCATAGATTTGGGAACAGATGGTGCACCCACCATGCAGGATAACAGTGAGACATTTAGACAGAAAGTGAAGAATACTATGCAGTAGTTTAGTGCTCACATGACATAGTAGCTGCCTGTGCCAAATAGCATATTTAGGGCTGCCATTCACAAGAGGTCTCTAGCATGGTTACATTACATAGCTGATAGCACATCTCTGATATATTATTAAATAGGAATAGTGTGAGGACATTTTTCAGCATGTATTTATTTATATACTGCTCTTAAAGTTTCCAGGGGCTGCTTTTTTATGGCCCCTGGTAAAGTGCATCATGGCAGAAGTTCCCCTGGTAAATGGGGAATCAGTGCAATCTGAAACAGCCGATCAAAACGTATTTGCTGTTTCTTTTTAGCAGTCAGATGCATGTAAACAGGACCTCTCATATTCCATATTACAGTCTACTTACTGTGTGTAAGGTACATAGTTGTATGTACACACATTAAGTAGACTGTAAAATGGAATTTGAGAAATGCATCTGACTGCTAAAAAGATACAGCAAATACGTTTTGATTGGCTGTTTCAGACCGTACTGATTTTCCCTTCATTGAGGGTAGAACTCCACGAGCGTTTTTCGTCGGATTGACGGCCGCCAACAAAATGCACGCGACAAGTCGGATGGAGTCGCACGCGTCAAGATATAATTGAACTAAATGATAAGTTGGAGATAACAACTACACTATCCGACTCTCGGATGAAGACACTGTTTTCTGCATCCACATCCGACAGTCGTGTCGTGCCCAATGTTTTTACCTTCGACGTTTCATTCAGTCCAATTAGAATCTTGAAACCTGTGTCTCCATCCAACATGTTGCATGGGTCGATCCGAAGAAAAAACGCTTGTGGAGTTCTACCCTAAGGGCTCTTACACATGAGCGTTTTTACCTGCGCTCCCCTGCGGCGTTCAGCCACAGGGGAGCGCAGGAATAGACGCATTTCATTATTTCAAATGGGGCTGTACTCACATAGGGGCGTGTAGGCGCCAAACGCAGGAAAAATGCAGCATGTTGCGTCTCAACCTACGTTCGGCGACTACATGCGCCTGTGTGAGTACAGCCCCATTTGAAATAATGAAATGCGTCTATTCCTGTGCTCCCCTGCGGCTGAACGCCGAAAAACGGAACGCAGGGGAGCGCAGGTAAAAACGCTCATGTGTAAGAGCCCTAACACCCAGAAGGTATTAGCTAAGGCTCCATTCACTGTCTCACTGCTGCAATGTATTAGTGTAGGTGTTTGTGATTTTAAAATCACCTCTCTATTTATGTGTTCTTACAAAAAAAAACAAAAAACAAAAAAAAACAGAACAGGAGCTGTAAATGTTATATCAGTAACTATTCAAAATATATTGCTTTCAAAAAAGGAAACCAGCTATTTACAGCAACAGTAATTACAGTCATACAGTCACATGGATGAAATCAGATTCTCAGACCCCCACTAACAACAAGGATGCTACAGAAATTCGACTAATTCAAACTACTGCTTTGGTGTGACTGACTCTGACTCTGTTTGCAAAAAAACTGGAACAGGTAAAAAACTAAGGTATGCAGGCACCTATTGCATATAAATGACATTCACACTAACTAATATTTCTAGAATAAAATTCCAAGCAGATTTGAATGCTGCTGCTTGATCTAAGAATGACATATTGTACCCTTTAAAGTATATTAAAAGCATGCACCCACATATAAGAGGTATCTTTTTGCCAAGCAAATGCAAAGTATTCTATCGATCAAAAAGGTTTTACTTCCAGGGTTTCCTTTGTGTGTTGCTCTTACACATTTAACAGACGTAACTTAATTTTTCTTGAAGAATCAAGGACAATGTGACCTTTTTGATGCCGTGCAATGCTGAACAGTAACAAGATGTACCTGCACAGTCAGCTAGATAACTTCATCCATTACATATTTCTAACTAAAAAAAAACATGTTTTGCTAAACATTTAAACCAGCAAACACTGAAAAGATCCATGCTTTCTTACCAGTTGTTAACTTGCAAAATAGTCAGCCCTGTGTCCTGTGCTAACTGCTTCTTCTGTTCTTCTGAGGGGTATGGATGCTGCAACATATAAAAATGCAATGATCTTAGAATAAAATTTCAACATATTTATACGCTTTCTGCAAGCAGCCGTCATTTTTATCGCTCGACGGGTCCTAAACATAACATCCCACAAAAATGGTTAAGCAATTCAAAGGAAATCAAAGGAGTATTTGGAGCACAATAAAATAAAATGCTTTGAATGACGTGCACCTGAATTCCCTGTGCCTTATTCTCCACACCTTTGTTTAAAGGGGAACTATTGTGAAAAATAAAAAATTTAATATAAGCTTCCTCATACTGAAATAATAAGTTTTATAGATACAATCAATTAAAAATTCTGTACCATTTCTGAAATTATCAAGTTTATCTTCACTATTCCTAACTCAGCATCTGTTTCTCTTTATTCTGTCTTCATGCAGGAGTTGGGTGTCAGATAATTATTGACAGATAGATCCAATATATCTTATAGGGGGGCTTCCTTTCCTAGCAGATGTATTAGCGCTCACTCAAATACAAACAAAATAACTGCCTTTTGCACAAATTCTGCATGTAGAGAGACAGGATTTTTGGTGAGTGAGCGCTAATACATCTTCTAGGCAAAAGGAGCCCCCTATAAGATATATTGGATCTACCGGTCAATGAATATCTGACACCCAACTCCTGCATGAAGACAGAAACAGATGCTGAGAAAGGGATAGTGAAGATAAACTTGATTATTTTAGAAATTGTACAAATTTTTAAATTGATTATATTATTCAGTATGCCGAAGCTTATATTAAATTTTCATTTTTGCGATAGTTCCCTTTTAAAGAAAAAAAAGAATACTGCATGGGAGAATCTACTGTACTTTAAAATTCCTTAGTAGCGCCAACAAATTGCAAAGCATCTAAGAAACACTCTGCTCCCAGAGTAGAAGAGAATTACTATATCAGAATTGATGATATTAAAGTATTTTTACTATAGTTTGCTCTGTAAAGAGAATACGAGATACAAATTTACTATTGGGCCTGTCATATGGTTTTGTGAAAGAGCACAAGAGTCCCAACCCCTGTGTTTAAACTGCTCTGTTTACACAGGGTAGAATGCTCCATCGCCAACACGTTTGCCCAAGTTGAAGAACAAATATTATCCATTCAGCGCCAAGTAAACTTTTCCACTTCTATGAAGGAATTAGCAAGGACGGGCCTAGAGAGCAGTGAGCAATGGTTAATGCACTGTTTCCCCCCCCCTCCCACGGTAACCCAGCCAGAGAGAAACTAAACCAACAGCTCATTGTTTGAGAGCCAAATGCACATATATTGGGGCTTCAAGAAAAGATACTAAGATGCAATTTAGGATGCAGAGAAGAGAGTGTAATAATATGTAATTGGACTAATGATACAGTAGGGTCCTGGATTGCAGGATTTGGAGGCTTCCACTAAGGCATATCATGGTGGCATCACAGGGTTAATTCTGTTTGTATTGATACTCAACGCTTTTAATATTGGACAAATGTTAACACAGAAAGATGATAATGCCGAGTTAATATGGGTTAAGGCTAAAATGAAAATACATTTTTTCTGATTGCCGGGTGCTGACAAATTTTTGGCTTCCTCAGCAGCCGTGCTATTGAATCCATGTAATTACACCCAGGCTTTTTCCTTGTCTGCCCCCCTTTCTGCTCCTCCTCCCTACTTGCCCACGCTGCTAATGACCTGCTTTCTGTTATCAAAACCACTAATAGTTCTTAGCCCAAGCCTTGGAAGAGATCATCATATATAAGGAGGGACAGGGTGATTTGCATTGGGTGAGCAGAATGCACTCACACCCTACCCTGTCCCACTATTGCTTGACTGTTGTGAACAGCCTGCATGATAAATGCTACCCCTAATAAATGCTACCCCTAACCCACAGACTGTTCTCAACAATACCACTGCCACCTATTCTTCTGGACGTAATGGAGATAATGAATGAGCTCTGACGAGAAATCCTGCTCATCACCATCCCAGGGTGGCTGGGAACAGAGAGCCGCCAACTGCAGGGAGAAAAGGAACTTTAATTGGCTGAAAACATCATTTACAGAAGGGAGGGTATGGTAATTTTACCCACACAGTGCAAAGCTGTTAACTGGTTCTGTGTGCACCGATATGGGCCTCTTGTTGCCTCTTTGTTCAAATGGCAATGAAGGGTAAAGTGTAATCCTTTTATGGCTCCACAGAAACATAAGGCACATATGTGCTCTAATCATTGTTCCCAGCACCTTTTGCAAAGTGATACAATGACCGGCAACTTTCTCTACTTCGAACTGGTTGCACCATTCCCACATTAGCTGCCACAGGGTCAAGATCCGCACAAACTTTGCTCTTATTGGTGCAAATTTGTGTCCTATTACCATGAAAAACATACTATACATTAAGGGGCAGGTTTACTAAAATGTCAAATTGAAAATTTTAATTCAAATTGTAATTTAAAAAAAAAATTTTTGGTCAAAACTCACAAATTCGGATTGTGAATTACCCAAACTTGATTAGAGTCTTAATTCAAGGTCGAATCATACTCTCGAATTCAACAGTTTTTCTTTTTGTTCAGCAGGAGATGTCTGTAGCAAGTGCACCTAAAATATATACATGTATGGGAACCATTATCAAGAATGCTCGGGACCTGGGGTTTTCAGGATAATGGATTTTTCTGTAATCTGTAATCTAAGGCTGGTTCTGCTTCCAATAAGGGTTAATTATATCTTAGTTGGGATCAGGTACAAGGTACTGTTTTATTATTACAGCGTAAAAGGAAATCATTTTAAAAAATAAGGTTTATTAGGATAAAATTGAGTCTATAGGAGACTGCTTTTCTGTAATTTGGAGCCTTCTGGGTGACAGATCCAATACCTGTACAATCCTATTCCCATACTCCTTCTTAAAACCTATTTCAGAGCTAACTTTTGTAAGTGATGTGGGGGTTGTGAAGCACCAGTGATATGATCCAGAACCAGACCAGAACCTGAACACAAATACAAACAATGAACACAACAGTTTTTCTAATTTCTGGCCTTCGTCTTCGTGACTTTTTCATAACATTAGATGGCAACTAAAGCCCTGATTAAATGTGCCCTGTTTTTAATAGTCTAATGGCGCAGCAATCTTTCTCCAGGCCTCATAGTGCATGTGCTCTGATTGATGTGTATGTGCACTAACACAAAATGTGCAGTGTCACATTGAACTGCTAGTTGTGGGTACAGCAGCCCTCTGCCCTTAGATTATTAAAACAGTCAATATTTAATCAGGACTTTATCAGATTGTAGCAGGCAATAAAACGGTTAGCCTGCATAACTACTAAATGTAGAAACAAGTTCAGAGCTGTACTGACCAATAAAATCAACAGTTCTCAGTCAACATTTAAAGGAGAAGTTGAATTGGTCATGATTTATGGTTTTCCTATTCTGATTCATTTTAGCCTGCAACTGAAAATGCTTTCTAGTTGTCAGTCACTAACCTTGGATACTAAAAAAAATAAAATAGGCTTCATATTCACTGTTATTAATATTCTTTATCACTTATCCTTCTATCCAGGCCCGCTACTACTAATCTTCCATTGTGACTTCCAAAGTACTGCCTGGATGCCAGAGTAATTAATCCAGATAGCAGTTTCAATTCTAAATCTGACAGCTGCATAACAGAAATATAAGTAATTCTAAAAATTATTTAGAAATATATACAGTATATATAATATATATATTATAGAAAAATAAAAAAAATAAAGTCAATTGCAAAGTATTTTAGAATAATACAGTGTACATCATACTAAAAATTACTTTTAAGGTTTTACTATAAACATCTTCTTTAGGGAAACCTAGAGTGCAACACCTGCACCAAGGCCTCAAAAATCAATATTCAATACTGTCAACTATGGCAAAGAGGGGCCAAACTGTCATAAGTGTATGAGAACAATTGGGATTTGTTCCTCTTTGCCATATTTAGGCAGGCCTTTCCATTTACTTGAGCCTACAGATAAAAGGGAGACGTAGAAAGAAAGAGAAGGAAAACAGACCCTTGGAATTGCTTTTGGGCATAGAGGCAACAAAATACCTCCATGCAGCTGGACATTTTTTTTCCAAAAACAGGAACGATCTATTTTATTATGGGACAATGATATTCATCAACTAGTTAACATCAATTCTATGAACATGTTACATAGAGATCAGTTTACAATGCAATGCATATTACAGTGCATAACTATTGTTCTCCAATGGATTAGAATAGCTTCTCTTCTATAGACAACCCTAACTTTACTGCCTCTTATAAAACATACAGTATATACGTTTACATGGTTGACCAGAGCTAAGCAATGACAAGTTATCTGACCTTGCACTAAATGAAAAGAAACTTCGATTCTAGACTCCTGTAAAGCAGAATTCCCTAAATGTTAAGGAGCACACTCTATACAATTGCTACAGCTTGAATGCAGTGACGGGTAAGTATATGTAAACTGTACTGTGTGCATTATGCAAATGGTTAGAAAGTGGTGAAACTACTCTATCAGAACAATTTCTAATATTTCATGATAAGCCATTGAATATAATGGTAGCTGTAGCTCAATAATATCTAGGGCCCAGTGTTCTTCCCTAGGGATACATCAGGCAGTGATAAACACCACAAATAAGAAAAGAGGAAAGTTTAATCAAAAGTCGCACGTAGATGCTTGGGACAGTTAAACCATCTGGTGTTGAAATGGTTAATCTCTAGTGTACACAGGTGAACACAGAATGTTCTTGCACAAACTAGAAAGGAGGTGGAGTAAGAATGTAGAGATAGCTGGTGTGGGAGGCCCCAGCTCACATTAGAGATTATAATACAAAATATGGGAACACACGATCAGCGTGGGTGTAATTAAATTAATTAGCAATATAAAGCACTCTGATGGAAGTGTCTCCACACACAGAGGTATAAGGATAAAACAGGTTTTAAATATTTAACAGAAAGCCATCTGTTGAATGATGGTTGGTGCTCAAGAAATATAAATAAATAGACGTGCACACACAAACCCTTGTCCAGGTCTCTAGCCTTTGCTTCTATTAAAAAGTCGTAGTCTCAGGCGGAAGAAATTACATCATAAGCTATGTAGTACAAGGGCTATTGGAAAATAGTTGGGCACATTCTTCCGCATGATCTTGAGAAGCAGTTTGCTATGTTATTTTTGGCCAGGAATATTAAGGCTTTACAAAGAGGAACTCAGCATCCAGAGACATCAAAATATCTAGGACAATGGCCCCCAACCAGTAGAATGTGAGCAACATGTTGCTCACCAATGGTTGCTTCCAGTTGCCTCAAAGCAGGTGCTTATTTCTGAATTCCTGGCTTGGAGGCAAGTTTTGGTTCCATAAAAACCAGGTGTAGTGCCAAACAGAGTCTCCTGTAGACTGCAAGTCCACATAAAGCTATCCAATAGCCAATCATATGCTTTATTAGGCATTTTTTTTCATTCCTATGTTGCTCCCCAACTCATTTTACATTTGAATGTGGCTCACAGGTAAAAAGGGTTGGGGAACCCATATCTAGGATAACAAATTCCCAGAAAAAGTGCTTGGTAGAAACTCACCAAAGTAAATGTGGGGGTCAAGTGCACCAGCCTCAACAATCAGAATAGGGAATGGAATTGCCTTAACACAAGACCTATGGCCTTTAAGGGTTTTATTTGCTTGTACATATCTGCACTTATAATGTGCATGCAGTGACAGGAATAAATGTGGGTTGAGGGATGAATCTTCCTTTTCTCAGATGTTGAAAACACTATGTGTGCCATACAAGAAACGTTAGGTCCTTAGCAGCAATGGCCACATGAGCCTACTCATAACAACAAAAAGGTTCTTTAATCAAGAATGTGATACCCATAAACAAATCTTGTCTTTTGTATGGATAAAAGATGAATACACTAGTTTAATCAGCACAAATAAAAAAAACAGGTCAAATAAAGTAGAATCCACATTTAACGTTTTTCAGGGGACCAAGAAAAAACTATGTAAAATCCGGGAAAATTCAGGGAAATATGTTAAAGTAACTTTTTCTTCAAGTAATGAAAGGATATAAGCACAGGAGTCCATTTCACTTTGAGATACAATATTTATTCTGTTAACACATTGCAGCGTTAATGTTACACTATGGGGGGTGTGCAAGGCCTCTCTGTCAGTCAAATACACAACCTAAAGCAATAAGTGATTGGTGCAGGACTGTCTAAGGGGCAGACTAATTGAAATTGACTATTTACAGGCAGACCCATGTAAATATACATCTGGTTAGTATTTTAAACCTCTTTATTTCACAAATAGTAACATTCAGGAAAAAATCAGGGAAAAAAAGCAGTTTTTGGGTAAATCAGGACAAAATTTAATGTAAAATCTGGGAAAACATTACTTAAAATCAGAGAAATGCACCCACTGAAATGCATTATAAATTGATGGGACCACAAATAAAAAATGTAAATGCGGGAAAACTTAAATTCAGGTAACTTAAAATCGAGGTTTCGCTGTATAAGGATATAGCACCACTCAATATAATCAAATAACATAAATACAAAGAGAAATAAATATCTGAAATATATAAATAATAATGTGAGTTGAGTGCTTCTTAAAAGACCACTGAACAATGTAATGCGCTTCCTATAGCCAAAGCTCCGCACTGCACATTATGGTCTAAACATGGTAACAATGGTAATTGGTACTGAAACCCATTTAAAGAACTAAGTAGTTTCCAATGGATTCATAAATTTACACTTGTTTATATTTGTTAATGAAATAAGAACAGGTTGTATTGACACAATGACACTTGATCTTTGAACTGGGCTCTGATGTAACTTGGTTTGGGAGTTCATTAGTCTCAGTAAAATGGATAAGGGGAAGTGTTAGCAGGAAGCTAGAGAGTCCCTGAGGAGGATTCATTTTAAAATAAGAAACTGAACAGTTATATAGTGCTCTGGGAGTCAAAGCGTGCAAAAAAAAAAAAAAAGACTGTTCAGCACAAACCAGTCAACACAAACATTCTATAGGATATATTAAGATGTTTATGCGTTAATTAATATGTTTTAACATAAAAAATTGTTTGCAGATCCCCAATTTTTTCTATATGACAAATTTCTCTATATGCCCTGCTTTAGCACAAAAAGACTGGGTCCAAATAAAGCTTGTAGTTTTGAACTCCAGACACTTTTAGTTTGAATACCTTACAATCGGAGTACTGGTACATGGTGTGAATAAAATATCTTGAGTTACTCTAATTTTACATTTTGTTGGGGCATAAAAGCATCACTAACATGGAACTCAGGATAAAGCCTCCCCCCAAGCTGTTATTCATGTTCATACTGATAGGATCGAGCACCCAGGCATGCAAAAATATCTTTACATTGTTTTTATTATAAGAGCACACTCAGCACATGGACTTCATGTGTTCACAATTTACAGAAAAAATATGAAGATTTTTTAAGAATGTATTCCAGCTATTAAGAATTTTAACTCCAAACCAGGATCCCAGGATATTCCATTCAGCATTTCTGCATCTGTGCACGCTACTGCACACACAGTTTATCATAATACAATAAATGGGTATGCATTGGCATCGATGTTTGGTCAAGTTTGCATTCAAATTATTCCTTTACAGTTGCACTTGAAACAACAATGAGCACTAAAGAATAGGGTAATGAATTCCATGCAAACCTATGCACTCTAGTGTGTCAGAGATGCATTAACCTTGCTAGTTTTACTATATCGTTGTAATGAGAACAACAATTGTTTCAGCATAATAAATGGACGTAAGTAAGCTAGTTGTGGTTTTCATCTATATTTAATGTTTACACAGTTAAAATAAAAGAAAACATCTTATTATATTGACTTTGTTTGATGTCACTGGCCTATAGAGGATTTATGGCTGCATGTCAAACTAGCCACATGCAATGCAAGCACCCAAGAAAGTTTAAATACTTTTAAATTAAATCTCCTGTGTTCATAAGCAAGACAGTGTTTTGTGGAATATTACCAGTGATATCATCCAAAATATATAATTATTACATTATTAAACAGTAAAGTCCTGTAAAAAAATACATATATATGGTTTCTGTACCACTTTCACACATGCCATTACCAAAAGCCATCGGGCAAAAATAAAGTCAATGTAAGATTGGCTCAAGCTAATGCAGTGCCTGTGTTTAGGTTTTAAAAACACACTAATGACATGGTAAGCACCATATGGATCTTTAAAGAACCTAATCTTGAACACCCAAGGGTTTTGGCTTTTAGCTTTTCATAAAGGAAATACGAAAAATCTATAGGGGATACATGAAGAACAAAAGACCGTTAAAGGAACAGACACCAAAGGCAGTGTATTATATCAAATAAAACATTGCTTGTTTAAATTCATATGCAATTTCTGTACATAAAATACACAGCAGACACCCGAACACTAGATTTTGTCACTGGCACTGTAGAAAGAGAAAGTTTCCTGATCTTTTAGATGTTGCTTGTGTCTGATCTGTAAGAGAAAACCAAGAGCCCCTAACAAACACATTTCTGTTTCATAAGGTATTTCCATTTAGTGATGAAACACTAACAAGTTCCCTTGATATAATTTCTGCAGCTGCGGTTAAAGAACAGGGTTCATGATTCATCAAAGGTCGGGTTTTAGATGTTTGAGAGGTTTTTTCTACCTCGAATGGAAACTTGAATAGGAAGAACTCGAATCAGTGAGTTTGGGGTGAACAACCCAAAACCTCTAATTAATTGAGTTTTAGCTGAAGAAACCCTTTGAATCGCTGAATTAATCAAATTTTTCAAGAGAAACCCACCGAAAAAACCGAAACATCATGAAGGTAACAAACATCTTCAGATGGTTAAAGGGACCTGCCATTTTCATCTACATGACTTTGACAGGTTTTAGCTGGAGTATTATCAGATTTGAGGGTTTTTTTAAAAAAAATGAAAGATTCTAGTTGACTGAAAAATACCCTCATAAACTCAAATTTTTCAGGTTAAATACAACTCGACCTTTGATAAATCTGCCCCTTAGTGTCATACTACCTTACTTGCATTCTGATCAAACTATGACCAGAAGATCAGAGAAGGGGGGTCATGGTATTATAATGCCATCAATAATGAAAAGGGAACAAAGGATAAGAAGTCTTTAGAACAAGTACCTCCAGACACACACCAGGGACACAAGATACAGTACTAAATGCACTAAGTTAAATAAACTTAGAATGGAATCAGATTAATTATTAGAAGGTATCATCAACCACAATTAGTTTTTTTTCCTTCAGTGTGTCATTCTGTTTTGTACTGCATGCATCCCTTTTCCATTAAAATACAGTCTCTGGTCCCAGCATGCTAAGGCAAAGGTTAGAAATGCAGCCAGTGCTTGGGGTGTTTTTAAAAGAAAACACACCCTTCATTTTATTTTTAATTAGCCAAAGAGGGTGGCTGGGATTCAGCTCTAGTTAATCTCAGCCAAGCCATACTCAGGCTTGGGCATGGAGAGTGCAAGGTGACCTCTGATCTTTGTGTGCTGCTCTCTTATTGGACACCTGCTGAAGGTCACACTGGGGTCAAAAATCAGCCTGGAGGAACAGCAGCAGTGCAGAAACAAGTAGATCTTTGGCAGCAGTGCAGAAACAAAATGTACATTTTACTCTTCAGACTAATGCATAGAAAGGGTAAGAACAGAACGTAAATGCAACAGGCAGGTTGGTAGCTCTCCAATCATCCTTATGTGCATATGGAGGCACGGTGTCTAACCATAGAGTAGACTGAAAACAGTTCGTATTTCCTAAAACACAGAATTCGGAAAAAGCTCCTGTTGTTATAAGCAGTAACTATAGAGGAAGCAGACCCTGCGGCTGCAGGAAGGCCCAGGATACATAGGGGCTCCATGAGATCCTAATTCATATACAATTTCAATAAATACTGCTAAAACAGGTCAACCTCTAGACATTTTGGGGGCCTGAAAAATAATTTGCTATGGGGCCTAGCAATATCTAGTTACGTCATGGTTATAAGAATAGGATTTCAGTAACTGCACGAAGACACTTACAGATACATTACATTTCACCAAACTCCTAAAAGAAGAAATCAAAGCTTCTGTTGTAAGCAAAGTCCCTTTGGCTGTATTAACCCCACCTCACCAAAGGGTTAAGCTAAAAACAGATTTTTGCTTTCTTTTAAAGAAGACATAAAAGGTTAATCTGCTTAGGGCAAGAAGCTAAATCTTCTAAGCACAATGTCCAAAGCAACATATGTTCCAAAGGGGTGGAGGAGAAAAACTGAAAAAGCTTCTCCGGGATGCAGGGCCAGCAGACAGCAGGGTGCGGGTCTAATAGCTCAAACACACAAACAAGTTTGCCATCTCGTGCGTCTGATTACAGATTTAGATCTGCAATGTGCGGCCGGCTGAAATGCTATGCCCTTGCACCTGTTATCATATAGGGATCTTATATTGTTTATCAGGTAACATACACAAGGAGAGATCCCTCATAGAGCAATTAGATACGTGCCTATCTGCAGATCAAAAGGCATTTGTCTGTATTAAGTTTGTGTTTCGCTGTAGATATGAATAGCAGATTGCCAGAATGCGCACTGAGCAATACACAAACAGAACGTTAATGTCAAATGGATATAATTTCCTGTTATATAGATATTTACACTAAAGCATTTCTGCAACATGAACTGGATTTCAGCCACCGATATACACCCACTTGTCTGGACAATGTTATTGAGACTGATACAAACTTTCTCTGTGTTATATAAACATTGCTTTTTGCTTTTTTAAAACACATCTATACACGAAAGTGTCCACATTTTCAGTATAGTAGCTGACTATCTAATGTACTATATGTCTGCAACAAGACTACAATAAATGCTAAAGAGACCTCGGACAGGTTAGCAGCCACGAATATCCCTTAAAAAGCCACAGCTAACTGACTTCTTTTAAAATAATTTAACTTGTAGTTCAGTGTCTTTGTAGTTTGACTTTAATTTGATATCTGATTACTAGAGTTAAGCTGGCCATACACGGGCGACAGAGTCGGCAGTTTATCGGCCCGTGTGGGGCCCTCCGACAGGCTTTCCCGATCGATAGCTGGCCGAAAGATGGCCAAATGTAGATCAGGCAGCATTAAAAACCCCGTTGTATCGCGGCCGCATCTATTCATTGATTCGGTCCCGCGATCCGACTGCCTGTGTTGGCTACATTATGCTTTGATCATTGGGACCTAGGGCCCACGATCGGATCAGCCTGAAATCGCCAACCAAATATATATATTGAAATAGCTCATTAATTAGGGCCTCATGGAACACCATGTACCTCCTTGGCCCCCTGCAGCTGCAGGATCTGCTTCCTCTGTAGTTACACCCCTGCATAGGGGGTTATTTATTTATTAAAAATTGCAAAAACTTGAAAAATGTGAGTTTTTTTTTATATGAACCCGAACTTTTAGTGGGAAAAAAAATAGAATTTTTCGTGATTTATTATACCCCAAGGCTGCTAAAAAAAATACTCCATCTCCAAGCTTTTGGGGTCCTGTAGAAGTCAATGGCAAAGGTCCCATTTTGAATTTGAAGTTATCATGGTCTGCACTGAGTTTTGGCCACAAATCCAAAAAAATCAGGGGTATCAAGTGATTTCACCAAAAAATTGAGCGTCTCCCCATAAAACACGAAAACGGTGTGTTTTTTTCACCGTTTTTTTCTTTTTTGTTTTTTACCAATTTTATCTAGTTTTTTCAATGATAAATAACGTCTAATCATGGATTCTAGTTTGATTGGACTTTTGTTTTACTTAAAAAAAACAATTTAAGTAAATAACCCACATAGTAGAAAGTTTAAACAGATAGTCAAATAATACATTGTATAAAGTACCCCTTACTGCAAATTTATTAAGATGCTAGAACGCCTGAGGTGGATAGAAGACCAAATAAAACTTTGAGGCCACAGGCTGTAAAAAAAAGAGCCAGTGCAGAGTGAGTGTACTATTTATAACAATATAATCTACAGATTATAAATAAAATATTTTTATTTTTTAAGTTGAATGTCCCTCTTTCTGCTGGGCAAGCCATACTTTGGAAGTAATGCTTTCCCCCACCTTATGTATAACACAGTATGTATGAAAAACAATTATATACATTTCTGTGCTTGTTAAAACTTCATCATACCCAGTAGCATTATTGTTCTGTTCCTTTAATCCATAGGCGGAAGGGGAGCTGTGGGACCATGCAAAGATAGGAAAAGGAACCTTTTTTTTCAGAAGCACTGAACTTTAAAGAATTCCTGCCTATACAATGCAAAGTGACACACTGGAAGAGATAAACCTGCCTGTTGTCTTTTGTCCCCGTCTGTTGGATTCTTCCGTTGACCCTCTGGCCATTAGCCAAGGTAACATGATATTACAAGGATCTTTTCATGACCTATCCTGTCACCACCTTTAGCAACCATTAGCCGCCATCTCTCGGTCCATCAGAAAGCCACAAAATACATGGGAAGAAAAGACAAAAAATGGAGTGTCTTCTTTTATCTCTAAATCTAACCCCACCTCAAATTTTACTTAGATCCCCCCACCACATTCCTCTTGCGTCTCGCTTGAATTAAACAAGTCCCAGACTAAAATTTTGTATGTCATTCATAATGCTCCTTCCTAATTAAAGGGGAACTCCAGCTTCCAAACCAAAATTTGATAAAGAGGCCCACATAACACAGAAACCCATAATATACCCATCGCCGGTTTCTTCAAAAAGTATGAATAAATGCCATTTTCTTCTCTTTCTGCAACATTTGGCAGGGAAGGAGGGACTAAAACACCAATGTTAGAAATTGTAACAACTTCTCTACAGCGTATAGACAACATGTAGGAACTACATAACCCACAATGCATTGCACTTTAATGTTGTGTTCCTTATTTAAATCATGTGTGCAGGGAATTGTGGGGCTTGGAGGAAGCAGTCTCAGGACAGCTGGCTGCTGATAGTAACAGTAGTCAGCAAGCTCAGCAAAGTAGTCAGAGAGATCAGAAGGAGAGCAGGGGCTAGACTTAGGGAACTGTTCCAAACCATTACAAATCATGAAAAGGCTGCATATTTTTTTAATTGATGTATATTGCAAAGTTGCTTGAAATTGTGTTTACTTTTCAAAAAGCTTAAGTTATGTTTTTGTGGAGTTCACACTTTAAACAAGTCCCAGACTAAAATTCTGTATTTCATTCATAATGCTTCTTCCTAATTAAAGGTTTCTAGAAACCACAAATCTTTTATTTTGAGACTTGGTTAAAAACAGATGAAGTGTGATGTTCACTAAACGTTTTAAATGAACACTATGGCCTATTAACAATGAAACGATAATAAAAGTTGGATGAATGAATTTGCGTCCAAAATACCATCAGAAATGGAAGCAATTCCATGAAATACAGTTATTTATAGCTAAGGAATTCCTAATCTCTGATTAATTTCAGTCACAATGGAATGGCATTATGAAGTATCATCCAAATGCTTTTCCAAACAGATTTGGTTGAATTCCCTGAAATGTAAATATAAAACAAAATATAGCATAGAATTGTTTGTCTAATGATTCCAGGCCTGATGAAACACTACAGAGAAATTGATTAAATAAGGCAACCTTATTGTCTGACTCACTCACCCAGTGCCTTTTTAGAATATGAACTTTTTGCTCTTCAATCGAGAAATTGTTCATGAGACGCATCATAAATCAGCAGTCACTGATCTGATCTGATACATTCATTTTTAAAAGTTCACCTAATTCCCCTGCAGAATAATACTTCACACATAGATTCATATATCTACTTATGGCTGACTTCCGCAGATAGCTCAACTCAACGGCTGCTCCTTTTGGCATCTATACAATTAACTTTCCTTCGCTGCACATCACCTGCATGCTAAATTTTTCCTAACAACCTCAATGGATTCCCATAATCTCATCACATTATATGAAGCATATCCAACAGAAGAACACTGGCAGTCACTTTAGCCCAGGGGCCACACCATTAAAAAGAATCTACAACCTATGTGTCAATGTATTCCTTAGTAGAAATCTTTCCAAGTATAAGTAGTATACTTTGGGGTTAATAACACTATTATCAGTTACATGACAAAACATCAACTTACTCTGCTGGGATGGAAGGTGGCATTAAGCCCAACACAGTAAACCTATACAGTCTATAACTGTGTAATATTCCTAATATGCTTTCCCTTTGATTAAATAATCTATAAAGACCATTTGCCAATGTTTGCATTCCACCAATGGGTGTGGCAAAAGAGTGCGTACCAAGCTGCTGGTGAGGGCTCAAAAACATTGAGAAGTCCATTTATCAAAAGTTGGATTTTGAATTCATGTGAATTTAAATTCGAATATAGTCACAATTCGACTGGGAGTTTATTTAAGAAAAAATTTGAATGGCTAATATTCCATCAAATGGGAATCGTATTCAATTTGTATGAATCTAATTGTTCTCCCGAAAAAAAATTGAATTTCAGGAAGGCTATTAACATCTCCAAATGGCTCAGCAGACCTCTCTGACATTGACTTGTACATGAACTCAGCATGTTTTAGGTGGCAAATTTTCGAATTAGGACTGTTTCCATGGTGAAGGAGCGATAAATCTCACATTCTAATTTACATTCGAATAGGGCAACTATAATTCTAATGTGTGAATTTTTAAACTCGAAAATTCGAGTTCAAATTGACTATTCGACCCTTGGTAAATTTGCCCCTGAAAATACATTGGAGATTGGAGATATGACCATTCACTAGATGCATGCAGGACACATCATCTTTGCCATGGTTTTTGGAACAGGGTCCCTAAAAGGATATTGCCATGGAGCCCCATAAGATCAAGTAATGTTACTGAGCCAACATTGTTGAAAGTTCAGACTCCAAAAATGTATTTGTTTCTCTATGTGCATTTGAAATTATTTATTTAGGTTTTCACTTACATTTTCTGCCTCTATTGGTGGATTATATCATCCCAAATTCATAAGCATATCGTCACCCAGTCAGAACAAAATGCTGTGACACACAACTACAAGTTGAAAAAAGGCTGACAATGCCACTGCCTTCTCCAATTAACTTAAATGGGCAAAGCATTATATAGTACTGGCAGTTTTCAGCCTGAAAATTCTAACTGGAGCAGCTACTTCCCTCTAGTTCAAAACAGATTTCTAATTCCACTGTTAGTGAGAGCAGTATTCAGAGTGGGGTCTCAATTGGAAACATTGAATGCATATTCAGTTGTTGTTCTGGCAAAGATGCTGTAAAACAGAGCTGCTGGGGCCAAAGTCTGACATTAGTGCTATAAACGACTACATTTTTAAAAATGTCCTTTTTCTATAAATGTATTTGCAGTTGTATTGCTAAATTGTTTTAGCAATATTATTGTATTTAAGCAATATTATTGTATTTATTGCTAGTCTGTTGCTTATTTATATCACTTAACTTAGCATTCAATTTGTGTGTAAAAGTTTTCTATGGTATAAGAAAAATTAAAGCAACTAAAGATCATGAATTGGTAAGGCTAGAATAGGTTTTGGGCTTAATATACTAGGGTATAACTCTCCACCCCACTTCCCTCCCCGTTGACTTCATGCTGAGTTGTTAGCCATGTGAGCAAGGTAATTATATGAAATGACCTTGCTAAGATAACTAGGCAAAGACATACCATGGCCGGACACACAGACAGGAATTCTAACTGTAATGTTTTATGCAGATCCAATTTAACAGGCACCAAAAAATGAATATCTGCTGGCTACAAACATCCCTTACAATCATGCAACCATTACACTAGAAATTGAAAATGCCATTTTCAAAGGTGTGCCTATCTACAATTTCTATCAATGTCACAGGGTAATGACAAAAATGACATGGATTCCATTGTTATTATTTTATTGCAGAATTTTTTTTTTAACAAAACAAGATACTAAATATTTGAAATAAGCACTGTATGCAAGTATATTTCAATACATAACTTTGTATACGTATGTTTTTGTGTGTGTTGCCCAGGGAGGGTAAAACATAGATTTCTAGCCTAGAAGCTTAAAATAACTTAAGAGCCTGGGAGCTGGATTCCCCCCACGCAAGTAATCTGAGTAACTGCATTTCTGAAATGGTTCTCATATTTTGGGCCCTTTGTAAATATAGGTATGATACTCATCGGGGAAGCCTTGGTTCCAAAGTCTTGGTTCCAAAGTCCTATAGCTGTATGATCTTTCTAATCTATACAGAGTGGCATTCTATGTGCTGCTCATTTATTGCAGTTACATAAAATCGGCTTGTAATGTTTTTCTGTATCAGTTTGCCAAGCAGTGCCCAATGCTGTGGGTACTGTAATGGTTTTCAGTAGGTTGGATTCATTATACTACATTTTTTGTGGCTCTTACTAAAGTGTTGATTAATTAAATTCATTCATTCATTGTGATAAGTTGCATGCAGCAGTGCTGTAAAAATGACAACAGTGAAGAGCTTCAAAAATAATACAGTTATGGGATCCATTATCCGGAAACCAGAAAGCTCCAAATTAAGGAACGGCCATCTCCCATAGAGTCCATTTTATCCAAAAAAGATCAGAATTTTTAAAAATGATTCCCTTTTTCTCTGTAGTAATAAAACAGTAGCATGTACTTGATCCCAACTAAAATTAATCTTTATTGGAAGCAAACACAGCTTTTTGGTTTTATTAAGTATTTAAATGATTTTCTAGTATGGTACGGAGATCCAAATTACAGAAAGATCTCCCAGGTCCCAAGCATTCTGGATAACAGGTCCCATACCTGTATCAATGCCCTGGTTTTCACTATTTTTTTTTTTGATCTCACCAATTAATAATACAAAATATAATGCTATTCATTGATTTTATATTTTCACAGTTTTACACCATTTTTTTGGCCCCTTGAACAACATGAAAGGTGCATAAAAATTCAACTACAGAGGTATCTGGGTGTTCCATGGTACAGGTATGGGACTTCTGTTACCCAGAATTCTTGGGACCAGTGGTTTCCTGATAAGGGATCTTTTTGTAATTTGGATCACCATACCTTATAAGTCTACTAAAAAATGATTTAAACCAAAACAACAGGCTGGTTTTGTCTTCAGTAAGAATTAATTATATCTTAGTTGGGATCAAGTTCAAAGTACTGTTTTATTACAGAGAAAAAGGAAAAAATTTAAATTATTTGGATAAAATGGAGTATATGAGAGGCAGCCTTTCTGTAATTCAGAGCTTTCTGGATAATGGGTTACCGGATAACGGATCCAATACCTGTATAAACACTCATCCCTTTTAACATGTTTCAATAGTGGAGGAAGGCCAATGGCATAAAACTCCATTAGTCACCACTGAGCACCAAGATACCGCTATTGTTTTTATGTTATGAATTTTCGTCTGTTTTATGCACGTAAACAATGTATTTTAAGTGTAATACTGCAGATTGTGTTATTGTTACAAGAGTTTCAAACAGAAGCAATGCCCAACAGTACTGTTTATCCCAACACATGTTAACAATAGCAAAGAGTAGCATGGCCAAGCACTCTTAATAATTCTGAAACATTATTATATTATATGGTGAAGCTGGTTATGAGATGTGGTATCATAAACTAGAAAAACCCCATCACTCTGAGTTCATTCACTCAAGGCACTTGACTCAACCCCCACACCTCTAAATTCCAGTATGCTCGCTGTTTAACCCTGTAACCATTCTGAGAACACACCCTGCATCTCTTTGAATTCAAAGATGAATTACCCAAAAGGATAACTAATCCTTCAGGTGTGGCGGTGAAATGCTTTCTTTAGGAGGTGAAGTGTGGCTTATTCTGCCTTTATCTGAATTTAAAAGTGTGAACAGAGAGCTTCCAAACCACAGTGAATAAACATCGACGTTTAAGTGCCATGAGAGAGACGTTTGTTTAAGCAACCACTGATGTAACTGTTAAGATCCAGCATCAATGTAAACAATTGCAATACTGCTTAGTAGAACTGGTCCACTGTCTGATGCCCCCATATTAGTATGAATGTAAACAGATGTAATGTATAATCTGTCAGATGAAAGCATGGTTTCATGTATTGAGCATTGTCTGCACCCACAGATTTCCTTGCATTCAGGCATGCAACATTGCACAACTTAAAAGTTTTGAATCAGCATGCCCTTCATTCAAAGATCAATTTATGGATACATAAAGCATCAGACTGGGCCTCCTAGAACCCACCAGAAAACTTGACATCCAGGGTCCATTCTCAATCTCATTCGTTGAAGTGTCAAATGGTATAAATGCTAAATAGGCTTAAAGGAATGGTTCAGTATAAAAATAAAAACTGGGTAAATAGATAGGCTGTGTAAAATAAAAAATGTTTTCAATATAGTTAATTAGCCAAAAAAGTAATCTATAAAGGCTGGTGTGACTGGATGTGTAACATAATAGCCAGAACACTACTTCCTGCTTTGCAGCTCTCTTGGTTTCCACTGATTACCAGACAGTAGCCAATCAGTAACTTGAGGGGGAGCCACATGGGTCATAACTGTTGCTTTTGAATCTGAGTTGCATGCTGAGGATCAATTGCAAAATCACTGAACAATTATGTCCCATGTGGCCCCCCTTAAAGTCGCTGTCTAACTCAGAGTTATAGAGCTGAAAAGCAGGAAGTTGAGTTCTGTTCTATTAGACATCCAGTCACTCCAGCCTTTATACATTACATTTTTGACTAACTAACTATATATGAAAAACATTATTTATTTTGCACAGCCTATCTATTTATCCAGTTTTTGTTTTTACACTGAACTGTTCCTTTAAGGTAGGAATAAGAAAGGTCTAATGGGACCCAACCCCCCCCCCCCCAGACTGGAGATCCTCTGGTACTCTAGGAGGTCAGTTTGATCTTGGATACATACATGTGAAGTAGAACAGACCCCCAAGGTCTCAAATCCATTCGACCAATTAGAAAAAAGCAAACAAGCTTCTCATAGGATCTGTACATGTCCCATGATCCCAATATACTACATTCACCTAGAGGCACATTTATCAAAGGTCGAATTTCGAATTCATGTGAGCTTTTTTTAACTCTAATAAATTTGAATATACTCGTAATTTGATTGGGGGGTTATTTAATAATGAAATCAAATATCTTAATCTCGAACGAATACTAACGACCTGAAAACTTGAATCTAATTCGATTCAAATGCGACTAAACTCGAATCGAGTTTTTTCTCCTAAAAAAAAATAGTAGGCTAGTAGCTTAAAACTGGTCACTGGACCTCTCCCATTGACTTCTACATGAACTCGCCAGGTTTTAGGTGGCAAATAGCCAAGTTAGAATTTTTAAAGGGGCAAGGTTTGATAAATCTCGAAATTCAAATTCAAATTAAAATTCGAATCGAGTTTGGACTATTCAGAATTCGAATTTGAGAGTTTTGACCATAAAAAAAATGTGGGAATTCCAATTTTCAATTCAATTCTGCCCCTTAATCTTCATCCTACAGTAAAAAAGTATAGTATATCCAATGGTTTCAAGCAATCCATCTGCATAAAGGTTACAGCCATAAACAGCAGCAATACCATATGACTTCCATCTACCCTAAAAACATCAATTGCACAAAAGGCTGTAAGTATAAAATGTAATAGGTTCCATCTAAACTGTATCATTTGATAAAGTATGGACTGTTACTGTACTATCTTACAGGGGAAAGTGTTCTGAGACAAAGGTAGGTTATGGTTGTGATTTGAGTTCAGTATGAGCAAGGCCTCTGCTCTTTTGGTTCAAGTTAACTTTTAATATGTCGTAGATTGGCCAATTCTAAGCACCTTTTCAATAGGTCTTCATTATTTATTTTGTATAGTTTTTTCATTATTTCCAACTTTCAAATGAGAGTCACTGACCCCATTTAAAAAACAAATGCTCTGTAAGGCTACAAATGTATTATTATTGCAACTTTTTATTACTCATCCTTTTATTCAGGTCCTCTCCTATCCATATTCCAGTCTCTTATTCATATCAATGCATGGTTGCTAGGGTAATTTGGACCTGAAATTGCAAACTGGAGAGCCGCTGAATAAAAAGCTAAATAACTAAAAAAAACACAAATAATAAATAATAATTATTAATAATATTAAATAAAAAACAATTGTAAATTGTCTCAGAATATCACTCTCTGCATCATAAAAAAAAGTTATCTCAAAGGTGAACAACCCCGTTAATATAAATCACCTAAAGTGAGCAGGTCCTGCATTTGAATCCCTAAATAGAAACAGCAGCTGGTAATGAACATTTTTGAGGGTTAAAAGACATTGGCTGATTGGGGCTACCTGCAAATAGCCTATGAGAAGTCTCCTGACGACTGATGCTGCTGCAAGTGCCATCATATAATGAAAGCCCCATTCGGTTACCAGGAACGTGGACAGGGATGATTAATTATAGCAGTGGCTTCCACCAGCCAAAACACGGCAGAGGGCTTCATTTTGTTTTGTGTTTCTACACCATCCTTGCCCTTGACATAAAGGTCACTTACCAACAAGGGACATTTTGGTATTCTTCTGGCAGGCTCATAACCCATTACTTCAACAGAGACACAGAGGACATACACATTTCGGTCCTTTGATTCTGTACTCACTTTATAGAAATTATACACGTGTAGAAATTAAAAGTATAGCAGTCTTCTTTAAGGCAGGACAAAGTGCTTAAATAATGAATGTGGCATTTTTTTTTCATGTAGTCCCGTCTTCTCAACTGCCACTATTCACCCTACATTATCAAATGAGTGGTTACGTGGAAATTGAGCAACCACTGCTACCCTGGCAGCCAGACACAGGTCACTTATAATGCCTAATATATTTTCAAAAGATCACATAGTTCTGGACCCCTGGGTGTTACCCAAGTGCCCTCACGAATAACAGTTTGTTTGCTGAGACAGCATAAAACAAGATGTATGTTTGCATAGGTGCTGAGAATAAAAAAAAAAAGCTAGAAAAGATCTTACTTTTATCTGTAATCATCATTCCTTGGGAAAATACACAACCTGATGGAGCTACAGTATATACCAGAAGGAGAATATGGATCCTTCATGCAGGAGAGACGCATATTATGAAATGGGGAAAAGGAGGATATTTTCCTCTATGGATACTAGGGTTTAACAAAAAACATAATTGCTATTTCCTTAAATACTCAATATATTTCAGGCTGGAATCAGTGCTACTCAGGGCTTCATACAAAGTACCAAATGAGGTTTCTATGGGGCTGAGAATTGTGCGTAAACAGACCTGCCCCAAAATGGGAAGCTTTGTATAACACACCAGAGGTGTATTTCATTCTGTCCAGCTGGATCTCACACAACATATTGCTCTGCAGCTTGCACTACTATGTTAAATACATTCACAGCTATGCATTGGCGGCATTTCAGTTAAAGCAACTGCTTCAGTTCTAAACCCTCTGTAAGCAATGGAACATAAATATCTATAAAAACAAATATTTCTGAAAGTTATTAAAATAAATGACACATCGTTACTAAGCCAAATGCCTCAGATTATACAATATCTATGTATATATAAACAAAAAAAATGCTGTTGAATTCTAAAGAGAGGCGGCTTCTTTAAATATGGAACCATTAGAAGCTTGACAGATGGCACAGACATGGGAATGGTGGAGGGTGATCTGCTCTCCCAAAAGAGGCAAAAACATGCGAGAAAAAGTTAACAAGAGTGATGTAGAGACAGAAAGAAAAAAAAAAGGGAGAGAAGGAAAGGAAAATGAAGACAGATATAATTATATGAAAGTTCTACAAAACATAAGAATCTGGAGCAAAGCAATCAATGAGGTACATGCTTTTTCGTAAAGTATGGGAGCCTAGAGATAGCAAGAGGAGACCTGACAATTTCGAATTAAACTCTCTCAAGGAGTTACTGTTACCATTTTGGCAATAGGTTTTATCATTAAAAGGGTGATTCACCTTTAAGTTAACTTTTAGTATGTTATAATTCTAAACAACTTTCAATTGGTCTTCATTACTTAACTTGTATAGTTTTTTTTAATTATTTGCCTTTGTCTTCTGACTCTTTCCAGTTTTCAAATGGGGATCAATGACCCCATCTAGAAACGATTAGTACGATCTAGTACGATTTCACTTCGACTTCTAAAAACTTAGCCAAATGTTGGCTATATGTTCTAGGAGGTCCCCATAGGCTAACATAGCAATTCGGCAGGTTTAAGGTGGCAAACTGTCAAAGTCGAAGTTTTTTAAAGAGACAGTACTTCGATTATCGAATGGTTGAATAGTCAAAGCATTTTCACTTCGAATCGAAGTCGAATTTGGCCTATTCGATAGTCGAAGTACCCAAAAATTACTTTGAAATTCAAAGTTTTTCAATTCGAATATTCACTTGGAATTCACTTTGACCCTTAGTAAATGTGCCCCTAGGAAACTCTGGAGCTACTGCCACTTTGGAGGTGGTGTATCTTCCATTATAGGTACAAAAATGCTGCATTGTGGGTAAGAAACATAGCAACATGTCAGCAATTGTGACTTTATGCTTTTTGTTGCAAATGTGCAGTAGGACATGTGATGCAATCAGAACATATTATCATCAATACTTGCCAAAAGCCCAAGAAACATTTCATTCTGTTCAGTATTAATGAGGTATTGAAATCATGCAATGTTGTCTACTACCTTTACCCTGAACTAGATAAAAGGAATGTGCTTTTTCATGCTTTTTGAACAAACATACAAAGGATTCTGGGTAGAGTAATAAGACAAATAAAACTCAGTTGGAACTGTAGACATAGCCAATCCATTTCAAGTTTATGCTTTGCACAGGAGGACAATAGCAGGTTTACTCATCTTAAACCCCTAAAGTAAAACTTCTATTAGAGATATACCTGTACAACAAACTTCATGATCTTCAGAAAAAAACTATTGGCCTCAAAATGTTTGCGCTCTAGATCAGTGAGATCCCTTTGCCACTACAAATTACTAGTGCAACAGTTACAAGGGGACAACAGGGAAAGGTTATGAAACGTACCTAAAATAGTCTGAAATTGATATAAACAGCTCTTGTGGAGATCACTTGAGAACATTATGTACAATGCTTTGCCTGATGAAAGAACATTTTGCTTAAATCCTAAGTAAGTGCTGTCTTTGTGAATGAGCACTTCCTACTTCTGCCCGCAATTAAATATGTTTTCAGTCTGGAAAAAGAAGAGCCCTTGACAGGAGAAAAGTGGAGATGCGAAAGGACCTAATTGAATGCATGAAGGGCTTGCTGGCATAAGGTAGTGGACCCCTTTACATAGCACTTTGCATAATACAAGTGGAGATCTGTGTTTTGTGTGTTTTAAATACCTGTTCTGCTCTGAAGTGTAATACTGGAGACTGGAGTAGAAAATCTTAAGACTTTCAGCTATTGCTATGATGGATCTCCCAGCAATATGCAATACAGCAACTTGGTGAGGAAAGTACTAGATAACAGTACTAATACACATATATTGCTTCTTATCATATGCTTTGCTATTGTTTTATATAGTGAAAGAAGTTTCATAGTAATGGAATCACTGCCTGTAGTAGTTACATCATCACGAGTAGTGTAAAAGTGACAATGACATGGATGCAAGGCAATCAACTCCACCAATATGGTTACATTTTGTATCAGTGCAACATACCATGGTAGATAACATGAGATTATCAAAATATGTTTTGCCTGAACAAGGCAGATATTTACATGGTTATTTAGAGTAATTGTCTGCTCTGCTTGAGCTATTGTTTTTAGCCTCCTTTATTAGTTGCTGTCTGTAAGCAGGGCAGCATTCTTATCGGGGGTCCCAAAATGAATAATACAAGTCTTTTACTATTTGAACTGCATTTCCCCTAAGGAAAAACAAATATACAATGGTTTGAACATGCCTTTAAAATTGTATAACATGTTCTTAACCATTTTGTCTTGCAACCTGACACTTTAATTTTAGCCTTAAATCTATCTCGTTTCCAGCTGCTAATAGTGTTACTCCAACAGTTGCAAACCCAATGTTTTTTTTTCAGGACTGCCTAATAATTTAAGTACCGGACATTAAAGATTTAATGTGTATGGGGCTTTCCAAGCAATATATATATATTGGTGTTCTGTGGGTCTATTTGTAATTGGGTGAGCTGCTTCTACCTTTTTATTTCTTTTTTTTTTTGTAAAGGTATTTTTAAGGGGTGGCAATAAGTTCACATTTGGTTTGGGCTCCTGTGGCTCATTGGAAAAATTAAATAAAAGCAATGTGAATTTTAAGTCTTTTCAGTATTTATCTAGCCAATGAATAAGTAAAGAAAAAATATAGAATAAGCTAAGTTCCACCGAGATGGCAAAAGCCAACCAAAGCCAATTCTTTACATTTGTGATCCTGTCTCTGAAAACAGAGTGTCTGGAAAAGCCTTAGTGGATACACACGGACTCCTTTTCCAGAAGCTGGCAAGCACACACAAATTATGGTTGAGGCAGATCCTTGTGCAGGAATTCCATACAATTACACAGTTGGGGTCTGCTGCTTAGAAAGCCTAGTCAGGGCCACTGGCTTTAAAAACCCACCAGGGAACACAGAGCCCATAAGAAAACAATTTTCAACATATGGGCACAACCCATTTCAAAACAATACTATAGGAGCACATATACACATTTACAGTGGCTTTTAGGGGGTTATACCTCAGGTAGCTAAATTAATTTCAGTTTCATTCCTGTAATCTGATTTAAAACTGCATAAGACTTCATACAAAATGAAACTTTGTAGAACACTTACTAAGATACAGTGCAAGACTGGCTTAAATTGACCTATTTTCCTATGCTCAAATGTAATCTACATCAGACTTTCTTTCATATATCTTGAACATCTGTCTTGACTGAAGCACCTGGTATTTAGCAGTTAGCCTGAATTACACAGTGCATGACATTATTATTGCTAAAAGGGCTTACTAACAAAGCCTTACTCGTGGACAAGGTTTGAACATGGCCCACACTGAATATTTTTTGGGTTCAGGCTTATATGGGCTTCTTTGCATTAACCACTTTGATGACACATACTGAGAAAAAAAAATATTCAGACTCAGCTCAGTGAATCACTCACTGCCCCTTGATTTTATTTCTATTGCTTTTCATTTATCTGTATTATAAAGATCTACAGTACAGTAAAAGGTTTGGCACATTAAAAGTAATCATGAAAATTAGATTATGTAACACAAGTTCATATATTTTCCATTGTCTCAGACATTAGAGATGCTTCTCACAATATTATGTTACAGCTAAAACATCACTTAATTATTGTATGAAATATACTCAAGTAAAACACGTACGTTACCCTGTTGTTAATGGATTACATTTTCAAGCATCAAGTTCTGATATCACTTGTATACCAGGGCATTATGTATTCCTCAACAAAATTTTCATGAACGCAAGGAGGGGGTATCCAACTTGCAGTCTTTTGTTGGTAGCTAATTTATGTGAACAAACCCAAACATCTTCTGACAAATGAATGCTATCAGAGTGTGATGGAAGCTGTAATTCAGAGAAAGGGCTGCTTGCTGCATGTCCCTAATATGTCGCATTAGAATCCCATGTCCTATACGAACAAATGAGTTAGGGACACTACAATTTACTTGACCTGAAACTCAGACTCAAAATATATTTATCTTCTCCAAATCTACTAAAAATGTACAACACCACTGCATTGTCTATTAGGGAATGGACACATTATTAGTAACTGTATTATGGGGTGTGCATAATAAAGTAGAAGGGGTTAAAACACTGTATGGGTCGGTAAAGCCCCCAGCTGAAGTGATGTAGCAAAGAACAGCTGTGAAGTAATTCTACTAATGATCAGGATAATAAGCACATGGCAAGGTTCAGGGCTGGCTGCTGAAGCTTCACTGCTCCTGAATAGATAGAAGTCATTAAATACCCTTGATTATCTCTGACCAATATGTAATGGGTTTACAGCCCTTTCAATTAGTCAGTATTTGCCTAGGATTCATTATTTTGCCTTTCCTTAAGTAAAAAGTCCAGCGGTTCAGTGTTCAGAGGAATTTCTGTTCAGCTAAGTTGGCAGAGGGCAGTGACCTTTGAAACGGAAGCAGCTTAGAAGCCAAATGAAAGTGCTGGTCATTCTCTTTTCAGAAAAGGCAATGACTGTTTTTTTTCTCTTCTACTCTACTTTTTATTTAACCATGCACTCAGTTGAGTATTTCATGTAACCCAGAAATCAAATCTGATGTTGATTTCCTAGCACTCCAAAAATAATCTTTGCTACACCTACAGACAAGCAGCTCCTCTCTAAATGGAACCCTTGGAGTTTATTGCTTTCATTTTGTTCTACCAGCTCATGGGATTCTGGAAATCCTTCAGGGCTGTCCAGTTTAGTCTCAAGTCACTCAAATAATTCATAAGATTTATAACTGGATGTAGGCAGGCATGGTCCAAAAACTAGGGATCAGTTCGGAATTTGGCCAGGATTCAGCAGGATTCGGATTCAGCTGAATCCTTGTGCCTAGCAGTACCAAATCTGAATTTACATATGTAAATGAAGGGCTGGAAGGGAAATCACGTGACTTTTCATCACATAACAAGGAAGTAAAAACATTTTTTCCACTTTTTCCTTTCCCACCCCTAATTTGCACATGCAAATTAGGATTCGGAATTGGTTCAGAACCAAGACTCCAGCAGTTCTGGATTATTGTTCAAGAGAAATGAAGTTTAAAAGTGGTTCCCAGACAAGCTCTGTTTTTTTCACTAATTACTCGCCATTGGCATTGTATTGCAAGGAATGTATCTGCTTGATGTTCACATAAATTCAACAAAAGCCACACTGTCTTTCGCAGGAGGAACATGGCAGATTAGCAATTTAGGTGTCTAAACAGCAGAGATTCAGAATTGAAAGATTCAGAATTTTGATAATGTTAAGGTTAACATCTTGGATTTACAAATAGGCATGCATCTCGGTGGTGCTAATTTAACGCAATTCTTGATGGAAAAGGACCTAGGGAGTACTTGTATTTGTTAAACAAAGATGAAGCTAATACTGTTGTTTGTGAGCACCCTTATTGCCTATGGCTGGTTCCACTTTCACCTGGACAAAAGATGGAGCAGCTTGAACTTCTGTTTCCTATAGCATGTTGCCATTAGCAATATTTTGCATAAACTAAAGTAAGTACAAACCAAAAGGCACTGACTACGATATTCATTACATTATGAATATGAATGTAAATATAAGAATCTCTACATGAATATAATAATGTATTTTTCCTTGCCAGGTTAATCACAATGAGACAGTGAACAAAAACCTAGATTCTGTTTTCCTGACTTAGATGTGGCTCATTTGCTATGTTTTATTGTATATATACATACAAGTGTGTGCTATTTCATTCGATAGCACTCTTTTCTAGTGGGACTCTTGTTTTGTGTATCTCCATAACATATCAAACATGTGTTTGAAGAAAAAAATGATTTTTATGTAATTACAAAGGCAAATGTTGCCCAGTTCCTGTATCCAATAGCATCCCTGACTGAATCAGACACATTAACCCAAACTGCTGGTTGGTTTCTACAGGTTACAGGACTGAGAAAACTGTTGCCCATGTTATCACAAAACTCCATTATTATGTTGAACAATCCTACAATATGATCTCACTTGAGGAGTTTTCATGATGATATTTCAGCCATAAAAATAACATAAACTACAGAGTGCTGCAAGTTGATACTGTGATGTACATCAAGACTCAGTATACAGGTATGGGACCTGTTATCCAGAATGCTCGGGATAACAGATCTTTCCGTAATTTGGATCTTCATAGATTAAGTCTACTAGAAAATCATGAAAACATTAAATAAACCCAACAATCTGGTTTTGCTTCCAATAAAGATGAATTATATCTTGGTTTGAATCAAGTACATGGTACTATTTTATTACTACAGAGAAAAAGCAAATATTTTTAAAAAAAATTTGGATTATTTGATTATAATGGAGTCTATAGGCCATTCAGTAATGGGTTTTCTGAATAACTGATCCCATAACTGTATTTATATACATTGTATATATCATGCATGCCCTTTGAAAGGACACCTGGTGCACATCTAAAGACTCACCGTGAGATGCTGGAAAAGCCACGCCCTCATAATATTTGTAGCTACTTTTGGGAAAATGCCTCGTTTCTTTTGCCGCTTTTTGTCCTTGTCTGGGTCATCATCATCCCCTGTGCCAGGAGAAGCAACACTGTTATCCAACACATCACCTGTATTGTAAGAAAAAGACTTTATAAGATAAAGGTTTCTGTATATAACTAATAAATTATATTCAGAATCACCTTGGGTGACATTTACAAAAACAAGATGAACAATGAATACTGTTCTCTTTTAATCCTACATTTTAAATAATTCTCATCACTTTCACCTGTCTGACACTCCTTTTATATGCGTTGTATTTATATTTTCACTATATTTTCAACCTATTCAATTCCAGGTAAGAAATGGTCAGCTGTCTGGGAAGAGACAGGAAACTGGTTGGTACAATGAAAAAAATTACAGATAAATCTATATGTAAACACACTGACAGATGGAAGATTAAATTGATTCAATTTATATATATATATCTATATGTAAAAATATATATATGTGTGTGTTTGCTTATATGTATATAAGTGAATATAAGATTGCTGATATGTCAATGAACAAGGTGCAGGGTGATGCCCATTATTTGCATTGCAAGTTCTTATTATATATTCAGATTGCAGATTTTGTAGGACTGGGATTTTTCTCCAATTTATGAACTGCTTTCTAAATTTTGTATGGGTTTCTGAAAATTATTATTCACACACAATTCATGCTTAATGCTCAGCTGTATCAGCAACGAGGTAACTGGAGGGACTTTTTTTTTTTAGAAAAAAAATGGGTGGTAATTTCAGTACCTGCTCTGAAAAGGAGAAAAGCCAGAAGCAGATCTGGTTTGCAGCTATGGAGCATCATGGGATTCTGACAATAGTGTGTACATGCGTATACTCTATCTTCCCAAGCAAACATGTAAATGGCAATGCATACAGTATTTATATGTTATGAAATGGTTAAAAATAAAAAGAATGGAAAAAACATAGAGAAACGCTCGTCAAAGCCAACGTGCCAACTTAATCAGAAGTTTCCATCACCCTATCCTGCTCTTTTGTGCTTTTCCCTGGCATTAATTGTGCATTAGCAAAAATCATTCACTTTTAAGAGCCTTGCTTATTTTTTTTGCCCTGCGGCTTCGATGCCTTGAAAGCAATGCCTTCAGGGCGTGTGAATTATGTATCTGAAAAACCCTGCTGCTGGGGCAATATTTGCTCCCTCCTTCCGAAAATTCATACAGCCATGTCTCCCCCTTTTTGGGAAAGCATCAATCAACGGAGGCTGAATATATCATTCACATGCATTAATATTTGAACTAATAACTTTAGGGGGAAAAAAACAGGGCAGCTAGGGTTAGTCAGGGATGTAAGGTACTTCTGGGATAATCAAATGCAAAATAAATGAAGATTACGAGGACACTCTTCACTAGATGGCTGATGCTTTCTCCCTCTTTTTTTAAAATCTTACACATCATTAGCCCAGAGCCACACGAAATAGAAAAACAGAGAGGGGGAGTGAATGCTCCCTGCTGGCCTCTGACAAGCTGCAAGTCCAAGAGGGGGACATGTGTGAAGCCACTGAGATCCCAGCTTGTTGTAATACTAGAACAGGCATTAATTAGCCCCAAAAATCCATAAATCCCAGGCTAAGTCAGAAGCTTGTCCCAGGAAAGCCTAAAACAATAAACCAAGCGCTGAACTTAGTCTTTATTGTATTCAGAGCTGACACTGACACATTTCTTTCAACTGGACACATAGGTGTGCTGCTACCACTACTTTGATATATATATATATATATACCCACAGAGGCAAAGTGCAAAAAAGTGGTAATGTTTTTTGATGATTTCCAGTGTATTTGAAAAAAAATGTTGTACTTTAATTGGTTTGCCAGTGACAAAATGGCTGTGGTGCGGGTAGAGTTGCCACCAGGCCGGTATATCAAAATTATGGTTGATCCCAATATTATTAATAGGGAAAAAAGATAAATATATAGGAAGGCCTGTATTTTTTTCAAGAAAAGGTGGCAACCCTAAGTGTGGGTGGAACTAGGATGTATGTTAATGGAAGGTGAAAAGCTATGTATTTTATGCCTGGAATGTTTAGCTTATACAATTTATTATGATTAGAAGCAAACTACACTTTTCTCTGGGTACCTAGCTAATAAAGGGCAATTATACATGTGGCTATCTAGGGAACTTTAAGCTTTGGTGCCAGATGCAGGAAGCCCCCCATATACTATATTATAAATTGTCTCATAAGTGTTTGTACCAGCGATTGTCTTTTTACAGCCCTAAAAGGCATCCATGTGCGTTTCAAGTCTACTATTGCCTGACAAGTGCTGACATGAGTGCTTGTCAGGCTACTTACATTAAACTCTATGGTGGCCTGCTTCAGGCGTTTTAATGCAGGGTGTTCTGGCTACATATAGCACCTGAAGTAGCCCTGATTGCCATTGACCTCAAGTAAACCAGTGCTTTATTTAAGGGTACTGACACATAGGGTTACTTTGGGTGCTTTTAGTGGGACATTTTTATCAGCCCCAAAACAAGGTGGAATAGCCCAACACTTGACCAGTAAAAGTAAAAGCAGGAATTTGGTGTTCCATCCATAGAGTAGAAATAAATGTCAATGTGTAATAAAAGCTAATAAGGTGTAACAAAGTCAGGTAAGAAGAACATCCTTCTTTTCTTTTGTCTTGTTGAGATTTTAGGATCACTCCTAAATGGTCACGAACTACTTATCATGGTACTTTGATCAGAACTACTATAATTTAAAAGCATTTTTTTTTATAAAGCACAGGGCAACTTTGGTGCCCTAGTGCTGCCAAAAATGTAATATTAAAATAAGAAGGTTTGGAATATTTGGAAATGTCCAGAAGACCTGTCTTGAAGGAGAACTATCCTAAAGAAATCTTAATGACTGGTTAAGATTTGGAACATAGTACATAGTAAACTGTAGGCTCTCAATTTTCTCGTGGAAATAATAAAAGAATTAAGAAAAAATGGAATAATCATTTTACCAGCTAAAAAAGCTACACTTTACATTGCCTGAAAGAATTAATCAAATTAAAATTTCCCAAAGTCTGAAAACAGGATTCAAAAACAAGTACTAAAATATATGGCTTGACAGTGCTTCCACCTACATTGAACCTGGAATGAGTTAACACTGCACATTCCTTTTCAGCAGCTGAACACTTTAATTTCTATACACTCACACAGACCAGGAAAGATGGGAATTGTGGGCAGGTTCCCTTTGCATATAAGCTTCTTTGTAAATGTGTATGTGCACACCCACATACGCATTATATATTCGTTGGCTTTCTTAATGCACAAGCTTTTCCTTATCTCCTCCACTATGCCAAGGAACTGCCATAGGGCAATTTCTCCCAAACAGTAATGACTTTTGACTACTCCCTGGCAACTAAGGGCTGCTTTAACCTGGGTGGATGTGACTGTTTGCGGCCCAGGATCTGGCTGCTGCTTCATCAGCTGTTTGTGTGACACAGATGGAGAGTGGCTATTACAGAGCCAGGCTAGGAGGCCTCAGGGATCTGGGGTGTATAGCCACAGCCTGGGGCAATTTTGAAGAACAGCAATTGGACACCCAAAGCTTGTTGAGTACCTGTATCTGTACTGTAAGAGTGTAGGTGCCAATAAGTGTTACTAAGGAAATAACAGCAAAACATTACTAACATAAAAGGGATGACCAACCAAAAATGTTTTTTTTCTTTGCATAATGAAAGAAATTGGAACTCTAAGCAACTTTACAAAAAAAGTAATCAATTTAAATTTTTTGAGATTTTAAAATTATTTATAAATGAAATTGCAAGTGAAAGCTATGTCTTCTCAGTTTGTCCAACCGCAAAAACAATGTATCAGAACTCAGTTCTTCTCAAAGGCTACAGTTCCCACAATTCCTTGCATGATTCTGTTTTCTCCTTCTCCTTGGGCCTGCTAATCACAGAACATGCCAGGCATTGTGGAAATTGACTAAATCAGAGCTGCATTTATTTTCTTTTTTTATTGCAAAACAGATTTTTGGGCACAGTAACCTGTAAATCTACAGGCCGTGCAGCCAGCCCTCCCCCTCTAGGCACAATTTTCGCTGCAAGTCTCAAGGGGGATCATGCAGGCCTGGGTGCAATCTCACCCCCCACACCCCCGGTATTTCTGCCATTGTTTGTCCCCTTTAATATTAGACATCAGTTAAGATGGTTATACAAGTAACAAGCTTGGCTTACTTGTAGCCTTCAGTTGAAATATATAATATTTGCGATCCTTGCTAACCCTATATGTACATAGGTATTGGACCTGTTATCCAAAATGCTTGGGACCTGGGGGTTTCCAAATAATGGATCTCTCCTCAATTTAGATTCATACCTTAAGTCTACTAGAAAATCATTTCAACATTAAATAGACAAATAGGTTGGATTAATTATATATTAGTTTGGATCAAGTACAAGGTAATATTTTATTTAATATCCAAAAATTGGATTATTTGGATAAAATGGAGTCTATGTGAGACAGCCTTCTCATAATTTGGAGCTGGATAATGGGTTTTCTAGGTAACAGATCCCATACCTGTAATATAATTATGTCACAGTTGGCAGCTCTTGACTGTTTTTGTTGGCTAGTGATCCCCATTAGTGTGAGTGAGGATTGGAGGTTGCAGTTGCTCAGCCTTCATCTGAATACCCACACAAACCCAATCTTTCCTTCTTCAGACTAAATGATTGCAAGAGTAACTTTGGATAGCCAGTGCAATGTGTGTTGGTTGAGCAAATTGCACACCCTCTTTCTGTCTATGGCAGGGACCATGTAAACGGGTCTCACATAAATCGATTCTTCTGCCCAGTCTTATAACAAACCCAAAGACAGCCAGTAGTTCCTAGTTTAAACACACATTTAAACACGTTGAATTCATGATTCATGATAGTGTTATGATTCTTCATTTGAAGCCTGCAAGCCTTCTGCTGCAATTGTTCCAACAATCTAAATATACAGGTTACGTGAGTAAATACCTCTTTTCCAAATAAATGTTACAGGATATTGAACGTCACAGCTATACAGTGTGAACACATCTTAATGGAATTTACTCATCTTTAAAATAGGATTAACCTCCCAATCCATTATCATTTAGCTTTAGGTTATACAGCCTTTTCTCTACCCTTTGTACCTATGAAAATCTGTATGCATTCTTTGTAACCCCTTTACTATTAGCTGAAAAATACGGGGAGTATATTATAAATATTTTACTATGATCACCAATTATAATGATAACAATAAAGGACAATTTAATCGTGTTTTTTGCATTTCTTTAACGCCCATGTACAGTCCCCTCTAAATTGTATAACCCTATATATTTTTTGTGCAAGCAGTAATCTATAGAAAAACAATCAAACCACAAAATCACATTTAGCTTACGAGGAAGCCTTTAACAGACTTGCAAATGCACTACTTAGCAATGTACTGTATTTCTTTAAACATTTTTAGAACACAAAGATATAAATACATATCTTTTGGTCAGTACGATGAATATAAAGTCCCTTTTTAAAGTATCCTATGATGTACATCTTTCAAATCATGCTAAATGTATTTTATGTTTATCCTAAATCATACATGTCAATTTATAGGAACTCATTTGTCACAGTATAAAAGGGAAAGAATTAGAAAAAAAATATATATTTGAAAGGATGAGGATGAGGGAGCGTAACAACAACCAACTAACCAACATTATATTTATGCACCCCTTATGTGGACCCTGCTGTGCTAAATAGCTGCAACATGTTAGAGTGAAATTTGCCTGCAATTTGCAGTGACCAGTAGTCCAGAGAACAGATGCAAAGTTTACACGCAACATTTACTAACTGTGTGGGTTTTTTTGACACTGAAAACGAGGGTGACCATTGTACCTTGTTCACACTCAAAAGAGCACTTTTTTTTGGGAAAAAAGCATCTCTTCCGAAGCTTACACTAACTTCAAATACCCAACCCCCCCAGGGGGACAAACCGAAAGATAGGACTGAGGAGAGAGAACAGAGGAGAAAGGGGTTTTATGCTGCTTTTTGTCCCAGGCTTTTCAGGCGGCATAAGAAGCATTTAGCACATTCATTCCCCAAATGGGTCGGGAGCTGGGAGCTGCAGGAGGTTGCTCCTTTGTTAACTTCCAGCTATTTACACAGGCTCTCCACTGAAGGGACCTCATGCTTTGCTCTAAAAGGGGTTTCCATTCACAATACATAAGAGATCAGCACTGAAATTAGCCTGGCCTCACAC
Organism: Xenopus petersii; assembly: GCA_038501925.1. Classification (NCBI taxonomy): domain Eukaryota; kingdom Metazoa; phylum Chordata; class Amphibia; order Anura; family Pipidae; genus Xenopus; species Xenopus petersii. The sequence continues at coordinate 34,356,129 of CM076686.1, forward strand.
TGCTCCCAAATTATTAAGACCTTACAATGATAAAACATTTTTGCAGACTAATATCATCCCAACATTTTATAGGACCTAATACTAATCCAATATAACGAGATTATTAAACAGACCCTAAAAGTAATTATAAAGGACTTACCCACAAATCCAGACCACTAAAGGCACTCAAGGTCTTCACACCACTTCAGCATTATTAAGACAACATTTTAACCTAACATTACATGTCTACTAAAGAGTCTCTTAACAAACCAAATAACACTTACTTCAAATCGATTCAATTTTATCATAAGCCTCAGGCTGACCAAAGCCGAGCGTAATCTCACACCATAATTTGTACAGTTTGTTATAATTAAGAGGCATTACAAGAGCTATATATTTTCCCAGAATAACTCTTATTCCTGCTGCCCTGTGTAGATGAGTTTTAAATTTCAGATTCTTGGTACAGATTCGGAAAGGTATCTGTAATCGAATGTTGTAACCCCTTTTATTGACAGTTCAGCAGTGATCATCACTCTGGCAGTAAAAGGGTTAGATATATCATAAAAACACTGGTACTCGTTTATTTGGAACATAAAATAATGTGAGCACTACATAGCTCCTAAGTAAATTTGGGTCGCAAATGCTGTACAGTATAAATCCAAAGGGACAAATCACTGATCAAAAATATAGTACATTCAGAAGACAGATGGTAAGAATGTAGTAACTGACTTTTTAAAAAATTTTGCTGGCAAAGTTCTTGCACACAAGACAAGACTGGCTATATAAATAAAACAAACAATGCACAAGAAAGAATGCAAAGAGAAAGAAAGTCACTACAGTGATAATTTAAATATATTGTTTACACACATGTACACACATAAGCATACGGACACTGTCAATACTGGTGACTTAAAATTGTTCTTTTATTTTTGAGGTTCACTTGGACAAAAATATCCCTCAGCAAAACCGGAGATATTCGCAAGTACCTCGTGTACATGAATGACCGGAACAGATTAGAATAGTCCTTCTTTGATTTAATAAGATGCCATCTGTTGCTATGCAGAGCAATAACCAAGATCTAAATTCCAGAAATTAAAAAATATATATTCTGGGTTTCTGGCTTTGCTATATGTTGTATGTTGGACTGACTCTACCTGTGTATAATCTACCATATAATGAAATATCCTGGGAGAGAGCTACTATTGGATATCGTATGTTCCACAGTTCTGGAAAACTGACTGACATTTTATTCTTTAAAACTTCAAGAGATTACAATAACAAATACTGACAGTCCTACTACTCAAGAGCAGGCATTGACTGGCAGTGCAGCAACAAATGGTGAGGGAGTGAGTAGATTTCTACATTAGGCTGAATGACAAATGAACACCACTTGTTATCTGTAGGGGGCATGTATTTTAATTCAAACAAATACTTCAGCCAAATCCTTCTAAAGTGTTATCCTACCTTTCTGACTCAAGAGTGTAAAAAGATATAGCAGCTTCAGGGGGTTAGCTAAAGGGTCCTGAAAATTATTATTATAATTTAATTTTATACCAACTCATTTGACATTACTGTACAGTGGACTGGAGGAAAGTGCAAACTAAAACACACCAGTTCCAAACTATAAAACAAGGTGGGAGAGTCCTGCAAAACCTGCATGTATAACTTACTTACCTTGGCAATGTATGTAGGGGTATGTAGGGTCTCTAAAATAATTTTACCGTGGGAGTCAGTAACTTCTAGATAATTCACTTGAAACTGTCTATATCCCAGAACTATAATATTATTTTTCTATTTCAATATCACGTTTTGGTTGATGTTAATGAAATACCTATAATATGTCGATTCGTTATGGCAGTATTTGTTTGGCTGTAATCCATAAACTGAACTGCATTCAAAGTTGACCATGGTAACTTGATCTTGTTAGGATATTGTTGGAGTTGAAGTGACAGGATAGGATGTTTGGAAATCATTCCAACATTAGCAGAATGTGAAGTTACATTTATCATAGTAGCTGATAGCATTGGGATGCATAGAATTATGGTATGTAATGGGACTAAATGAATTACTAATCAGATTTTTATATTGTGGGATAGTACATTAGTGGAAAATATAAGATGTAGCATATCAAGCTAAATTGTTTATTAAACTTTGGTACTCTAAAGGAACCTTGGGGTTTCCATTAGACTAAAGGTCAACCCAAGACCTGTTTAGTGAACAGGTTATATATGCTGAAAACAATGGTATTCTAGGAGATAAATATATGGTAACCAGAACAAAATAATTTTTTTTGAGGGATTTTACTTAAAGACTAGTGGATTTGGGTTCAAAAAGAGACAATGTCTTCTCTTGGGAGTAGATGGATTTTTGCAGTCTGTTCCTTCAACCTATCTTCTCTGCAGCTCTCTGCAATAAAAACCCTTTAATGGGACTCTAATTTTTCATCTTGTTAGGATATTGTAGGAGTTGAAGTGACAGGATAGGATGTTTGGAAATCATTCCAACATTAGCAGAATGTGAAGTTACATTTATCATAGTAGCTGATAGCATTGGGATGCATAGAATTATGGTATGTAATGGGACTAAATGAATTACTAATCAGATTTTTATATTGTGGGATAGTACATTAGTGGAAAATATAAGATGTAGCATATCAAGCTAAATTGTTTATTAAACTTTGGTACTCTAAAGGAACCTTGGGGTTTCCATTAGACTAAAGGTCAACCCAAGACCTGTTTAGTGAACAGGTTATATATGCTGAAAACAATGGTATTCTAGGAGATAAATATATGGTAACCAGAACAAAATAATTTTTTTTGAGGGATTTTACTTAAAGACTAGTGGATTTGGGTTCAAAAAGAGACAATGTCTTCTCTTGGGAGTAGATGGATTTTTGCAGTCTGTTCCTTCAACCTATCTTCTCTGCAGCTCTCTGCAATAAAAACCCTTTAATGGGACTCTAATTTTTCATTTTAGTGACCTCTCAGTGCTCAATTATGCATAGTTATCACTCAGATTCTATTAAGAAGATACTAATGTCCATCCTGGTCTCAGCTCTCAGATTCAACTGTGCTTGCTCTGCACAATGCACAATCCCAAGCTTCCGATAATGTCCTGCTCTGGTCCCATGCGAGGCATTGCTGCTAACGCCGTTCAAAACCATTCAACTCACATACAGACTAGCAGTCTTAAAGGACTCATACATTACAGCCATACCTCTTTGTACACATTTCTACAAGGGGAATAAATAACTGCTTTTTTTCCATAGAATACAGTATATGAACCTACCTACACAAACCTACTGCAAAATAATGTTGTACAATTTAGAACACAACTGTTATATTTAAATCTGTCAGCAGGTTTTAATATTTATGTTTTACCCCATCATTGCCGATAGGCCTAAAGTCTCTAGTAGCAGTAAGGTTAGTAAAAGAAACCAAGAGAATATCAAAGACTTTGCAAAACACTAGGGTCAGCAAACTTCAGAGAGATATGGTAGTTAAACTGAATTCTTAACATCATCTATATCAGTGTCTATCCTACAGACATTGTTCCATGTGACTTCAATGGAAAAATTTAGATAGCCAGCCACCAGAACAGTTAGACGCAAGCGAGCAGGCAGTTCTTTAAGCTGGTTGTCATTTTTGTGTAAGAAACACATTTAACGCAAATGTATCATCATAAATTTCAAAGTAAACAAACGTCTTTTATAACGTCATTTCAAATTACCAGCTAATCTCTTAAACCCCAGTGAAGTCCTTGGTGCAGATGCAAAGTTCCTGGTCTTACTGCATGCTGTCACTGCTTCAGGCAACTTGATTCCTACATTCCTTCATTTCTTTAGAGGATTAGGAAGATCTGAATGGATTCTGTCAATAATGGGAGCCAGGGAGCAACAGCTTCACTGCCTGGACCACAATTTGTCCCACAAAAGACACCAGGGCACACCATACAATTATGTTATATAAGCATGAACCTCTAAAAACTATTATTTCCTTGTGGTGACCTCGCTGTCACTGTGGTTTAACTTTGAGAGTCCAAGTACTGAAATCATGACTTTGTATTGTAGTGATGTCACTGTTGTATTATTTTGTATGATGCTTTATTTAAATATGTAGCATTTTATAGGGATTATGTGGGCTTCTACCCTGATACACTGATTTTACACGATTGAAACTAACCCATGGTTTAACTTGTTTGTCCCACAATCCTTGCTATCCCCATTCAAAGCTCTCTTTTCAGTTAAACAAATAGAGCAGCTGGGGTGCACACTCTAGGAACTTCAGGTTAGACACTGTAAAATTTGGGCAGGGTAACCTGCTGTGACTGGTGGGCATTTGTAAATTGTTAGATTAAAATGAGAAATAAGAAATGGTCGTGCATAATTACCTACATTTGCTTTAGTATGCAAAGAGAAAAACAGGCCATAAAACAAAGCTTTTCCATGTACCATGCAGAGTTAAAAATAAAATTTAGTGAGCACTTTTGTGTCAAACTCCTTTAAAGCGACCAATTTTACCATCACCTTGTCTACAGTATATGCTAATTTTTAGTGTTGGTGTCAGTAGCTGCAAGTCTTCCAAAGACCACTGACCACTTAACCATTCTACTAAAAATATAAATTAAAATTCTATAAACTCACAGACTGCTCACAGCACAGAAATCTTTGTCCATCATCAGGCCCAAACAAGCAATAGACTGGAACACATATCTTAGGCATCAATAATTTCTGTGCAAATATATAAGGAGCACATGATAGAATCTGTCTGAAACCTTAGTGCAAATATCTTTGTATAAATATTTGCACTTGGAAGTAGTTTAATGGGTACTGCGCTGCTGCCATATTGGAAAAGGGTCGAAGTTTATAACCATAAGAGCAGAAATATATTTTGCTTTAAGTTGTGTCATTCTAAGATTTGGCCTGGATATGTGACAAATTATTTGGTTCTGACATGACAATTATAATGTAAATAATTATTTGAATTATATTGCACTCAATCAGTATGTTTACAAATCCTAAATACAAAGGTCCCTCTAATGCCCTCCTATTGTTAGGTGTGCTATGGTCTCACTTGACCTAGAGACATGACGTGGCAGATAGATACATTTACCACAGAGTGTTTCACTCACCATGCCCTCCCCAGCCCAGTTTTCAACTCACAGTTCACCTTTTATTCTCCAGGACAAAAATGAAATGACGGAGGGGGGAGACGACAACAAAAAGGTGGAGATCTGGAGTAAATGCTTCTATGTGATACACATCAATGCTTTCTCTTTATGTGATAAGGTTCAGAGCTCTCAGAAGGCTTCACAGTTTGTGACTCTTTATCAGATACTCCCAGTTCATTATGGTAGAATAAATGAACAATCCAAGAATCCACACCAGAAAAATAACACTAATTGGTCCCAAAGGTGGGTTTGGTTCCGTCAGTGAAATCAAATATAGGACAGTGTCCCGCTGCTTGCTTCCTACATCATACCACGCACACGGGAGACCTCTAAATTACATACTATAATTGACATCAGATATCAAACCGTACCAGTGAATATCTTTATTAGCATCAAATTCGCTCGCAAACAGGGCTTCCTCTGTGTTATTAAACAGAACTTGTCCTAGGTGTTGCCTGGCTAATTAGGATGAGCCTGAGGAAGGAATCTGGGTTGTGTTAAATTAATTGGAATGAGCATGAAAATTAGCAGAGCAAACTGCACCAATTTGCTATAGACCGCCTCCCTTTCACGCAGAGAGCAAAAATGGATATCTCCAAGAATTAGCTAAAACCCTTTCAAGTGCTTGCCAACCTAGAGCTACTGCAAGCTCACCAATATCACCCTCGGATTTCTGAATGGTAATGAGCTTTTTAAAGTCTGAGACTGTAAGTGTACAGTGGCAAAGAGGGCGTACCTTGTGGGGCAAGGTGCCAAGACATGCAGATTTTCATTTATTTCTAAGTATTCGCTGATATTCCTGGAATAGAAGAGTGGAACTCATTAGTAATATATTAGTACCCAAGTGTCCCAGTTGGTAAAACGCCCATCGTTAAAGATGTTATATGTGCTTGATTCTTTGTAATACTATATAATAAGGATGCATTAAAAAGAGCATGCGTTTTAATGAGTTATTTGTTGTCTGTAATGCAGAAACGTGCCATAAACCTGCACTTACTATTACAGTTACGATGTAACTTTGCCAGTGGGAACAGGAATTTGACATTTCATATGAATTTGATAGACATGAACTTCTAGGTAGACTATTAATTTTATAGATAGAGAATGAATTTCATAGACATTATACATAACAATTGGACAATTGTTATATTTGTACACCCTAGAGTATTATGCAGCACCCCAAATATACCCCAGATCCCAGAATTAAATGTGTTTACGCCTGGTAACAAAGACAGTCTATGTGCAATCATGCAGAATTCTCATGTCTTTTTCTGCCTGTCTTTCCCCAATACCATCATAAAATTTGTTCTTGTGTTTGCACAATCATTTTCTATATTTAAAACAAGATGTAAAATTTTGCCTGGAAGGCCTATCATTGCACAATCATTTTCTATATTTTATACAAGATGTAAAAATTTCCCTGGAAGGCCTATCATCTTCTGGAAAAAGAATATTGTGACAATTAATATTAAGTATATTACCAGTGATAAAAGAAAGACGCAGCAAAATGAGACTAATAAAGTCCATTGCTCCCAACATAAACACCAGCACTTTTCTCTGACATTCTTGTATGTTAACGCCCTGCTTTCTCCCCCGCCTCATTTAGCATGTTGAAATAAGTTGTACTCCTGACAAAACAGCAGGGAGAGAATAAACTTAATACATAATCCTAAGAGAACTGATAGGGAAATTCTCAGAGCTCCTCATTATAAGAGCCAAAATGAACCTTGCTGTGGCTTCTGTAACTGAAAGATTAGAGGAGTGATGGATCCTTCGTTTAAAATGCAGCTGTTTTATTCTGCTTTAGTAATTAATTCTTTTTCCAATAGTGTATTGATTAAGCGTAGACCCTGATATAGTTCAAACTGAAAATGATCTCTCGTGGCTGCAGTGATGCTGGAGGAGTCAATGAAAACTTCCTAGATCTGCAGCAGCCTCCCAGCTTTGGTTTGCCCAGGGAAGAGCAGTTTTTTGCTCATAAATTAGTCAGGCCATGTGTTGCTGTGCTGCTGTGTTAGCCGATCCTTGCTTTTGTCCTGACGCTTGCTGACTCGCTTTTCAGCTTGCTCTCTTTTGTACTGTCACATACAAAGTTAGCATTGCAGCTGCTGCTGCTCTGAACTCAAACTAAAGGTATACAACCATTCCTACAAACTACATTCCTTTCTTTTCTTTTTTTTTCCCCTAGATTTACAGCTGCAACTTCCAGAGAAGCAGAAATCTGTGGGATGGCCCCAGGGACCCAACTAACAGACAAATCAGTGCTTGGGTGTGCAGGCATTTTGTGCTAAGACTACAAAAAAGAAATGTGGGGGGGGGGGGAGCATGAGGAATCCTTAAAGACTTCTCTACTCAGATGCCCTTGTGGGACACAACACAGTGCCCTACATTTGTAGCACAAAGCCATAAATATTATTCTGGAAGTAAAAATAAAAGCTCCAGATGATAAAATCTGCGTGAGGAGCACGGGGATGATTTTTTAACTTGTAACTGTGAACACAGATATGCATTCAAAGCTGACAGAAGCCTACAATCCACAGGACAGGAAACCTGAAAATTGGAACGACTGGGACAAAATATTTGGTAGACAGTCATTTCTGTTTGAGAGTATTCAAAGTGAGTTCTGACCATTTTCTACATATTCTGTGTCTGGAAACCTGGAGTTTGCACAATGTCATGTAGATGATTCAGACGGGGAATGGAAAGCAGTCCTCAGGAGACCTTCCCCAAGCTTCCTGTCTCCTAAACATGTCTGACATGTTTCTGCGTCCCCTGCAGACTTAACCTGTGACCTCACCTTTGTCCCTAATCTTTTCATACTGTTAAGAAAGAATGGAGACTGGCAGGAAAACTCAGTTCTATCTAGCGCAAATATGCTTGATATGTGCTTCTGAAAAGCCCATACTTGAGGGTATACATGGGTTATCTCAGGCCAAACACAAAGTCCAAGTTTGAGACCAGATATCAAAATGTTTTTATGAAAGACGCAGACCTCAGATGAGGGTGATTCAACATCGCCCATGTTATAACCCCTGACATTTAGTTATTGCTTATTGACTGTGCAATAATTCTTTCGGTGAGTACCATGTGAAGTTATTCACGGCCGGTCATTTTGGAGATGAACGAATAGCCTTTATAGCAAGTACAGGTATGGGACCTGTTATTCAGAATGCCTGGGACCTGAGGTTTTGCGGATAATGGATCTTTCTGTAATTTGGATCTTTATACCTTAAGTCTATTAGAAAATCATAAATCATTAAATAATCCCAATAAACTGGTTTTGGATCCAATTATAACTTAGTTTGAATCAAGTACAGGGTACTGTTTTATTATTAAAGAATTTGAATTATTTGATTATAATGGAGTCTATGAGCAGCAGCCTTTCCGTAATTCTGAGCTTTCTGGATGACGGGTTTCTGGATAACGGATCCCATACCAGTACATTTTTTTTCCATTTTGTAACTGTCACCTATTAGTATTATTAAACCTGCTTTCAATTTACTGACCCCGGGGTGCATAGCCATTTTATTAGCCATGTAAAAGAGGCCTCATATCTAGAGCAGAACAAACTTTTATTTATCTGGTACATCTCGCTCTCCCATGCCTTGGAAACTTGCATCCCCTTTCTGATGAACTGGCTGACACAAGAATTTAAATGCAAAAAAGGTGTTCATTTTCCATTTACTTTTTACCAAGTCAGATCTGCAAAATAAACTCTTAAGTCTACTTCTTAATGCTCAGCAGATATAAATGCTGCCAGTTACATAAAAAAACACATTAACTCCTACCTGCAATCAGCTGCCTCCTCTCTGTGATATCAGGAACACAGTGTCTAATGTACACTTCGGGGCCCTATTCTGACAGTCTGACAGTTACAGCTCAATTTCCATCACAAGTCAACATCTAAAATAAACATGTAGGTTATAAATCCTCAGCCTCCTCCTGCCACTTTCACTAAACTGAATTGTTTCAGGTCTTAAATGCAAATAAGGTCATGCCTGAAAATGCTGGCAAGTTGCCTGGAACACGAACCCGGGTGGGCTGATTGGATAGTGGGACGGTAACCCTAGAGTGGGGATATTACTCACAGGGCCCTGCAGCTGTTGCAAACTACTGTACACTACAGGGTGTAGTTATTATACAGTGTAAAAAACAGTGGGATAATACACCACACATCACCATGTAAAAAATTTTAAATTTGTATGCGTTTTTTCCAAGTGACTTCCGACCAGAATCAATGTAAAATAATGGTGGCAAATCTTGCATTTGCATGGCATAAAATTCCACACACCATGCAATATTTTACACAGCTTTTCACACTGTATTTTCGGCAAATTTAGTTTTGCACAGCATAATAAATATGCCCCTACAACTGGTAATCATGCAGAAAGCTGTAGTTCACACAAGAAGGGATTTATGTGTCATCAGTTAACATGTAATGTAGTGTAACTGGCAAACACTGCAATGGGTGCATATGACTTTAGCTAATTAAAGCTGAGAGAAAAGGAAAATATATGTATGAAGCCCAATACTACTAGAGAAAGCTGCATGGATGTGTTGTTTTGTCATTGTCATTTCATTGCATTAATGATAACAGTAGAAAAATTAATGTCGAAAAGGCAAAAAGTTGGCAATAGACTTATGAGGCAAAAATTCTAGGAGGCATAATTTACCTTTCATTCATTCTCCCCCCCCCCCCAACAAAAAAAAGCACATAGGCAGTCATGCTGCCCTCCTGCAGGCCATGCAAGTGACAGCATGCTCAAATCCATTCATTCATATATCAAACTTTTTATAGCAGTGTTTTGCCAAAGGCTCGACCCACCTACTGCATGTTCTTTTAAAACTAGAAAATGTCAGCTTACACATTTTTCTGTTTGAATGTGTCACATGATATAATGAGCGAAAGTCAAGATAACACTTCACACATAGCACTGCCTACCACCATATTTAATGCAGACACTAAACTTGAAGCGAGCATGATCAAGAGGATTTAGAATTATACAAATGCTAATCTATATTCTTGAAGCATGATGATCAAGCTAGGCCAACCAGAAAATGTGTTTTTGCTTTATTTAGCTTTTTATTCAGCGGCTCTCCAGCTTGCAGTTTCAGCAATCTCATTTCTGTGGTACAAATTACCATAGCAACCATGCATTGATTGAAGAGACTGGAATGTGAATCGTAAAGCGTCTGAAACTAAAGATGAGTAACGAAAAGTAGCAATTACAATAAATTTGTAGCCTTACATAGTTTTTGTCATCTAGATGAGGTCAGTGACCCCATTTGAAAGCCGGAAAAAGTCATAAGGCAAATCTTTTAAAAACTATAAAAAAGAAAAAATGAAGGCCAATGGAAAAGTTGCTTAACTTAAAGGTGAACAAAGAAGGTGTACAATGAAGGTTCAGGGGATGCAAGGGGTTTGGTAGTCCACAGGTGAAAAGTACAGGGGTTCCTTGTGAATGTCTGTGCTTTGCTTTTTGCAAACTGAAGAGTGCAGCACCAAAGTAGACTAGCAGGGATAAAAGTTGAAAGATATGGACTCTAATAGAACACTACTGTGAATTCCTTTAGACCGCCAAAACTACTGCAAATTAGTCTGTGGCAGTTAGTTCTACATTGTTGTTCACAGTGTGGTAGAATAATAAAACAATGACTCTTCTAGTTAGGGTTACCAACACATGAGATCACATAGAAAGAATATCTGCATGGGTTTCCAAGCATGCAACATGCACAGTGCAAACCTTATTACAGGGATTGTATTCCTGTTTTTGGTGTTCCTATTTACAAAATAAGCATTGCTAATTCAGACAAAATGCTTATTTTGGTAATTGAGAGTATGACACTTTACATCATGGTGAATATCTCCTTTACAGGTGGTTGTTGGTAATGCTAACTCTATTTAACTTTGAAGCATAATCATTTACAATGCATGGTTATATTTGTAGTTATATGGAGCTTTTGTCATTACAGTAAGCAATTACCAGATAAGTAAATCACGTACAGGAGGCTACAATCTTTTCTTATGCTTTTTCCAGCTCATAAATCATACAGTTACGGATTTAAATGGCAAATTTGGTACTAGGAGGCTGCAGAAAGATTTACCTAGGTCATGACTCTCACTCTTAACATTTTTATCCCATAAGTGCCTTTTCCCAGTGATAGGGATGCCTATAAAGCTTAAACGGTACATGTAAGAATGGATCTATGTGGCTTTTCTTGGAAGGCTACCAGCAGTGGTCAGACGGTTAGTCGTTGAGAGGAGAACACACTTAAGATCTAGGTAATTGATTGTAACACAATCTACATGCATTAGAGAGATCTCAGTGGGGCAGTGATTTAGCGGTTAGAGAGATGCTTTGAACATTAGCAGCAACTGTAGGACCATGTCATTTCTGAAGTGACTGCAAAGATTGTCTCTGTAGTGCTGTAATTTTCATTGGATTTCTGAAAGGCACAGGATACATGGCATCGTTGGGCAGGTGGTGAAGAGACCCTATTAATTAATATTTAATTAAGCATGATCTTATATGAACAGGGTCAGTGTAAAAACCATGACTCTTGATTTTGTTGCTAAAAGAACAGGTAATATTAAGTGAGGTCTTTCACACAAGCTTATTTATCCCTATTTCCCATATCCCTGAAACTAACCATGAAGCAGAATTTAATGTTTCATTAATGGTATATCTAGTAGAAGTGGATATTCATCCAGGTCATTCATACATGACTTGGATGCATGAAAACCTTCATAGACATGTTTTATCAATGGTGTTTATTTCAAGTATTTATCTGCCTTGTGCAATTATTTTTTCGCATTGCAGTGGCAAAAAAAGGTTGTGACATGTCCAGTTAAACATTGCTCTATCTGTACTTATCAGCAGGGCTGATCGGTAGCTTTAATCAATGGAGAAAAATTGTGGTGATAAATTACGTCCAAATATTTTGCACTTCACATGGCTTAGGAAACCCGTGGTTCTGCAGTCTCATGCTTTCATACAGTTAACGGGATTCTGTGGTGGTTCCTTATAACTGGTAGATTGAGTCAGTACAATTCTTAGTCTAAATAAGCCTCAATTCCCAGCAGCTAAGTGAAAGATAGTCTGCAAAATACTTGTGCCATAGGCCTTTGGCTCTATGAGAAACATAGTTTAACAGCACATGGGGCTGATAAGATATTCTTATGTCTTATGCACCTTCCTGGGATACTTTACAGCTTTTAATATTTGACTGTTGTTACTAGTGATTAGGTTGTTATAAAATTCTGTGATTCTGTAGTTTATCTCACCTGGAGAACTGCAGGATAGGCATGCAGAGTATTGTTATCTTCGGTATTTTAATTAAAATATTTGGCTGATAATAAGCAACAATATTATTTCATTGTAAAACAAGGAGAAATTATAGAAACACATATTGTTAAGGATATAGGATTCAAAACAATAGCCAGGGAATCACTGGCACATTACCGTCTGATAGTAGATGTAGAGGCTGGTATAGGAGAAAGTCTTAAATAAAAGGCATGAATTCAGTAAAGATTTGCTGAGCTGAGTTTGGTGAAAAGGAAGGTGCCTGAAGGTTTGTGGGCAGTGGTGAGGTGAAAGGTTAAGTCAGCAGGGACTTTGGAAAACAAGACAGACAAGTTAGTGTAGAGTTTGAAAGGAGACAGGAAGCCGAGGTAATCTCCTGAGAACAAGTTTTCATTTCTGCCCCTGAGATAGAATACAGAAATTTCAGAGGGAATGTTGTCAGTGCAAAGAAATCACTAACAGGACAAGCTGAATTTCCATGAGAAAGGGTCTGTCAATAAATGCTCGTGTTGAACGCACAGTTAGAATGAATTCATTTCCTTGACAATAATAATAATTTTGTTATTCAATAATGTTTAGGAAGAGTAGTACAGCCCTGGCAGCCATAGTGATATGTCACAGTAATTTGGTCTATATCACCATTCCAGGAATACTATCCCTTTCAATACCAAAGAGTGAGTGGATACAGTTCCAAGCATCCAAGGTATAACAATGGCTAGCATGTTGATGGCACAGTCAATATTTAATCAGAAATATATTAAGGACGTTTCAGACCATTTCAGAGACAATGCAGGCTCATTTACTAGTGGTGCACACGTGCAGAAAACCAGAGATCTGATTTTATCAAACCTGCCTTTTACCAATCAAACTTAATTTCTGGCTGTTCTCTATGAGTTACTAAGCTTTTGCCCCTACAATAGTAGAAAAACCAAAATGTGTGTTAAATAATAAGCTGAGAAGCTAATGACCAAACGTGGGGCCTAAAATTGATGACAAGAATCAGCATGGCCAGCCGCTCCTTATAAAGCAATAAAATAAATGCTATGTTTGTAAACATTGGATTATCAGTGAGCAGTTTACATACCATGTAGTTTCGAGCACTTGATTAGCACATATTTATTGTACTACAGTTTATTATAATGGCCATATTTTGTGCACTATTATTGTTATTATAATATTTGCCTGTTATTGCATTGTTGTAGTCTTATTATTTTGGGATGTAAGTACCAAAAAAGACTAATAACGTCAGGCACTGTATCGGATGACAGGAAGGGAACTGGTTGCCACATGAATGGTGCCTGCAAGGAAAGGGGTGATGACAACTAAGCACAATAGTGCTATTCCTGAAATCCCAAGCAAATAACCCTTTCCTGTCTGTGTGAAAAATACTTTTTGAATTCACTTTTGCTCTCAAAAAATTCAGCATATGAGAGGTTATAAAACATTATAGAACAGCCAATACTTTAGTGTAATATAGTCTATGAAACAATATAAAAAACTACAGTATATTATAGTATATTATCAAGGTAAGGCTTTGTATAGATGCATATACATTTTACTGCACAATAAATAAAATTTTGGACATGCATATCAAATGCAGATACAATACTACACATGCATATGCAGTATGCATATGGGTTTCATGCAGGAGCCATATGTATATGTTTGTCATGCTTTCAAGGTGTGCTTAAACATATATATGTTGAAGGCATTTAAAAACACAAATAAATGTCTGCATTTACATAGCATGAAGGTGTAAGGGGATAGGATTTATTTAGCTGTATATTTTGTTTGCACAGACCAACTGTAATCTGATGGGATTGTGGGCAGTGTGTTGAATTTGACTTCCATAGGCCACCTAACTAACTTTTGGAACTCTAAAATAAAATCCTTTGTCAGCAGCAGTAGCCCTACTTCCTACCCTAAGATCATGCGGACGTGTTCCTAAACTGCAGACCTTCTTTGAGTTAGCTGTTATCCTTCATACACTGGAAGTGATAAGCATGGCGTCTGGGCCATTCCCTCTTCCTATTTACTTCTTGTTTCCTAATTTTCCATTGAGCCTGTGCCATCTGATTTCAAGAATGTGCAGTGACTAACGTCTGCCACCCACATCCTTCCTATCTTAAACACAAGAGCCACAACATAGCCACAACATCGCCACAGCTGGTCTCTCAATATAAAGCACCTGAATTTAAATAGTTTTTCTGATCGATAGCCCATCCTAGAATGCTTGAGTCTAGGACAGGTACAAACTAAGTTAATCAAGACAGAAGTGGCTGGCAACCTCCATCATATACGACTCATGACTTTCCTGTAAGCATACCAAACAGTGGTAAATCTGCAGTTTGGTACTACCATTAAGTAGGGGGACCTTTACAGCTGTATTGACATTGGAGCATGCTGCAATCACATTGGAGCCTAGGACCAATGTGAACCATCCCACATGAAACATCAGAGGCACCCCCAAAATGCCCTATGAATTTAAGTCTCAATTCATTTTACATCGTTTGACTCATTTTATTATCATTTTCTTTAATTCTGATATGTATCCATATGCATAAAAATATATATCGGAAATAGCATAGGCTTGGTAGCCTGGGCCCCATTATCAAGTACTGGTCACTTTATCACCATCTGGGTCCTGGCCAGACATGTCTGTTTAGGAGCATTCCTGTAAATCTGGGAACAAGGATCTTGAGCAGAGAGGGATATATCTGAAAATGCTGTGCATTAACTGTACTCCCACCCCCACCCCCTGAACTCTCATGCTGCATGAATAATTTACCCACTCTTATGCTAATGGGATCATGAAAGTCTCCCTCCTCCTTTAATGCATCTATTCTCAGCTTTTAGTAACAAACCCCACCTGGGGAAACCAATGCGTCCACTCTACATGATAGAGCATACAGCAATAAGGGAATATCCATGGATATGTACTGGACTGTGTGTGTGTGTGAATAAAGACATCTCTAATGAATAGTAGTGGAGGTACTGTACAGTAGCTGAGCAAAGACAGCAAAAAGGGCAGTTGGAATGAGCCCCAATTGATTTCTAAGGCAAAAACACTGAATTAAATGTTTAAGTTATAGTTATCAGAAAACCTGAACATTTTAGTCACTCTTGAATAAATGAATAATAATTTAATAATAATTTAATAATAATATTTAAGTATACATTAAATAAATAATACATTAATAATAATAGTTTATAATAAATCAAATAAATAATAATGTATAAATAATATTTAATAATAAATTAAATAAATAATCATTTCATTATATTATAATTTTGTCTCGTCTCACAAGCCTTTTTTTGGTTATACAACATATATATTCAGAAATATATATGCACAATGTGATAATACCTTACTATCCTATCGTCATACTATGGTTGTGTATACTGATCTTTTTGTGTAGCATTTTCTTTATAACAGTAGTATATTTCACCCAGTGAAAAAGAACTGGAATGTATTTGACATTTTGATGACCAGTTTACTAAAGACAGAGGAGCTGGCAGCCCAGGGTCTGGCAGTTTTTCTGCCCTATCCAGCCATTAATGCAGTTGCAGGCTCTGCATAACCTGCCATACTCCACTTTCTTTATAGGACAGAAAACTGCAATATAATTTAATCTGCAATCATGTGCACCTAGACCTCAGGAGAATGCTGTTACCTCAAAAAGAGCAGGACTTTCAAACATGACAAACTTCCCACTTCACTTGCAGTTTAATGCTAAGTAGAGATTTTCAAGTAATGAGATCCCACTAAAAAACTAAAAAAGTTAATTGATTGGGGTGACTAGGAAAGGGTGGGGAAGCTGCTGTGGGCCCTTCATTTCAATACAACTCAGAGCCCAAGAAAGTTGAATACTCTACAGTTTTTAGAATATTTTCTTTTCAAGCACCTAAATTGAACCATTGTAGCGCATTGCTGCTTATGTATAAACATTATAAAAAATAAATAATATAAATAATTCTTGCCTGTTGGAAGACGTGGCAAGTTGTAGCTAAGAGACATGTAAAGAGACACTGATAAGATAACTCTTGATGACAACTTATAAAGTAGACTGATTTAATGGAAGAAAAAAGTTCACCAATAACATTACCACTAAGAACCCTACTATATAAAGCAGTGTTTTCAGTACATTCCATATAGTACAGTAATTCAGGAATAGCCTTAATTACAAACAGGATAAAGGACCTGACACTAGCACTGAACCAAATAACCAGACAGGATTTAATTCCAGGATGGAAATAGGTAGACAAGAAAGGCAAATAATTCAAAACACACAATTAAATATCAGTTGTAAATATGCTTAGATAATGTCTACAAAGTTAATTTTAAATTTAACTTCCCCTTTAAGGATAATGTCTTACTATACTGTCTAGGTGCTGAAGTTTTCACTGGAAACTAGTTGAGTCAATCTACTGGGGCTTGTCACTTCTAATTGTGGATAACTGGAATCAACACACACTATGCAACTGACACATATACAATTGCTACATTTTCAGGCGACAGTTGTACTTATGTGTCATAGTTTGGAAATTCCAGTTGCTCACAATGGGCAGCTCTTGCAGTAAACATCTCAACTACTTAAGCACAAACTTATAGTGACATTTGAGTAATAAAACAATAAAATGTGTGCATACAGTAACCACAGTCAGGGCTTATACTTAAAGGGGAACTATTGCGACAATTAAAATGTATTATTAGCTTCAGCATACTGAAATAAGAAACTTTCTAAATACAATCAATTACAAATTCTGTACCGTTTCTGAAATAATCACGTGTATCTTCACTATTCCTCTCTCGGAATCTGCTTCTCCTCATTCTGTCTTCATTCAGGAGTTGGGTGTAAGATGAATGATCCAATATATCTTATAGGTTCTAATTGCCTAGAAGATGTATTAGAGCTCACGCTATTAAAATCACCAGAAATCATGTCTCTCTACATGCAGAATTTGTGCAAAAGGCAGTTGTTTTGTTAGCTTTAGATGATTGGAATTAGTTATGTGCGTGAGCTCTAATACATCTGCTAGGAAAAGGAGCCCCCCCTATAAGATATATTGGATCATTCATCCGACACCCAACTGCTGCATGAAGACAGAATGAAGAACAGATGCTGAGAGAGGAATAGTTAATATAAAGTTGATTATTTCAGAAACAATGCAGAATTTTTAATTGATTGTATTTAGAAAGTGTCTTATTTCAGTATGAGAAAGCTTGTATTAAATTTTCATGATAGCTCTCTATAAAACTACGTTTGTTTAGTGGGCAAAATCAGTTGAAAAAACAGGCAACTAAACCCATGCTATTCCTCTTGCAATAGAAATCATTCAGCTTCACTAACGAACATCATCCAGAGGATATCCCAACCCTGAGCCAGAGAAGAAATTAACACCACCATCCAGTCTTTCTTCCATCACTACCAACTGGTCATTTTCAGGGTCACTGAACACATTCTATTTCATTCCATAGGTTCTTTCCCCACTCACAACTTCATCAAACAAAAGAAAAAAAGATTGCCCATCTCACAAGAAATGTAATGTTAAAATCTCGTGTTATCCTGATAGCAATCCCCTGCTAGGCCACATCTTTTGCATTCAATGGAATTTAATAATCTCGAGTGATGAAAACCGATTGTGAAAGTGTTGTGTGTGTGCAGGAACGCAGCTCTGCTGGACTGTATCCATGGAGTTCAAAACTAAGCAGAGCACACAGCAAAAAGCACTAGGCCAAAAACAGCTGGCTTATACAGCTATGAAGCAGCAGGGAATGTGCATGCTGTATTGTTTATCTTTTGTTTATGATGCTACATTCAAGTTTAATTATACCTTTAAATTAAGGTCTAACAGGCGTCAAGAGAATTCTTCCTCCACAAAGAGAAAAAAAAAGAAAGAGAAAAGGATCTGCAGTTTCACAACACTTTGGTTACCAAGTAACTTAACATATAGAACACGAGAATGTCTCGCTGTATAGATACTGTATTTATTTTTATATCCACATAAAAAAATGAATGGAAGTAAACACAATTAGAACCCATCAGTTATGCAATAATAAGAAACATTTATGACATTTGGTGGCAAAAGGACATATGGTTTAAGCAAATTTGATGAAACCTCACAGCAGAAAACAATTTGGCCCTAGATGGACTCCAGTCTTGCTCTAGGTTAAACAGACTGGAATTCATGCCATTCCCTTGTATCTATCTTCCCCGTTAAGATTTTTTTATTATTATTTCTTTGCTGTAAAACCACCACGGTCATCAAGCATTCTGCTATCTTAACATTTTCAAATGATCTTTAATCAAGTGTATATTCAACAGCAACCAGCCTAGCCGCAGCAATGTGTGATTAGGAACTTTTGCAATATTAGATATAACATCATCAATGTCTGGGTCTGTCCCTGAAAAGGACAGAAAATAAGAGCTGGGCAAATTGGGGCCTTCCTGATGTTGCTGAGCTACCAAACTGGACCTCCAATCATGGCTGTGTAAACAAGTTTTCATTCAAACTATTTCAAAGCGATAGTATTGCAAATATTATGCTAGTTGAAAGGGGATGCTGCTTTTTCTGCAGGGAGTGCTGTGTAATCCTGTAAAATCTTTTCAGCAGCATGTTTCTGAGTGAAAAACATTTTAACATCAGTTACAAGCACCCCATGTCATTTCAAATACTTTATGTTCTGAAGTGGCTCAGAGAATAAGGTACCAGGCCTTGTCTGTAAAGAGCTGCAGATAATTAGGATACTGTATAGCCTATTAAACTGAGTATAACTATTTATAAGTGAACGATAATTACAAAATAACATACAGTAAACAGTTTCCAGCATGGACCAAACAACTGACAGTGGCAGTAAATCTGGATTTCAGTATTGACGACTATTTACAGAAGGGTAGCTACTTGAACACAGGTTGTGGTGCTTGGCACAGCAATGAAAGGGTGTTAGTAGCTGTGATTCCTGCTTGTCAGAGAGGGCTCTGCAGTTGTTGTCCCAGCCTGTCCAGGAATTCCGTCTATGCCCAAATGGGGGCTTTTCCTGCTTTATTGAGATGTTTAACCATTTCATCATCCCTTTCTAAAACTGTGTCAAATATACAGTCCTCCCAAGGGAACCACAAAAAAAAAAAACAGAATCGAATTCCTCCCTCACTGCAATGGTAAAAAACAAAATCTTTTTTTTCAGGCAGCGATGTTAAATTACAATGGTCAAATCGCTTGGAAATCTAGTTCTGAACATGTAACCCTGTGCAGTATGATTAAAAGTTTTGCTTCACAACACAGTTATTTAAAAACTTTCAAATGGAACTTCCCACTAGCACTAATGCTAACTTAGCAGGGTTTTATTGCTTCATTATAGTTGACTTTGAACAGATCTTATCACAGAGCTCTTCCATGCACAGTACAGCTTTTACACTAGAACCTCAAGTAATACAGTTTCTTACTAATCTCTCACTTGCCTGTTACTCCACTGTTGGGTTTCACACAACCTCCCAGCCAGATCCTTGCCACAGGCACTCCACAGCAAGGTGTCGATTCTATCCAGGTCAGGTTCTTTCCAGTGGAATCACCACTTGCATATTTCATTCTAATTGGTGTCCATCTTTCTTTATCCAGTTCTCGCTGATTTATAGAAATCCACACAAGTCCAAGACCCACTCACTCACGTGCCCACTTTGACAGGGATGGGGTGTAATACCCCCGCCCCCCCACAACTTCCAAAAGACATAAGAAAAATTCATATTTCTTATTTATTCTTTATTTGTATCACATTCACACTACATACACACCCAATTTTTTTTCAGATTTATCAGGTACTAGTTAACCTGCATATACATTTTTGAGGTGTAGGAAAAAAGCAGAATACTTGGTGAAAAGTCAAGCTGACATGAGGAGAACACCGAATTTACAACAGGGAAGTCAAAATGTCCAAAGTGCAAAAAACTGGTGTAATCTGCTACTTCCCCCCCCCCCCAGTTTTGGAGAACAAAGAACTGCTCCCGCCCCCATGAATACAGTGCTGTCTACATTTGTAAGGGCTGTATTCATGTGGGCCTGGAAGCATCCTAACTTGAATGCTATTCAGATAGGCAAGTTAGAAAGTAGAAGCTTACACGTGCCAATATGGGCCCCTGTACTTACCACCTGCCCTGAGCCAAAATACGGAAAGATTCCTTATCTGGAAAACCCCAGGTTCCATGCATTCCAGATAATAGATCCTATACCTGTCTAAGCAAGTAAGCTGAACGAGTGGTGTGCAGTTTATCACTCTGTTGATCACTCTTATGCTGGCCATAGATGTTGAGATTTTTAAAAGATCAGATCCTGATCGTGAGACCACGATCTTCGATTGTACAAATTTACCATCAACTAAAAAGACCAATTTACCAGGAAAACAAAGGGGAGCTGCCTGCTTGGCCCTGCAAACATAGATAGATTGCACTGGGACCAACAAAGATTTTTTGACCTGGCCGATCAATTTCCCGACAGATGTCAGCCGAAAAATCGTAAGATGTACGATCGTTCGAATACCACTAATCGCACGATAATTTCGAAGGATTGGTCGGGCTTCCCTAAAATCGGTCATTCGGCAATAAGAATCGTCGCGTCTATGGGGAGCTTTACAGTATCTTCTCTAACTTAAGTGATCCAGACAGCCATGATTACAATTTAGTATTGACTGAAATACAGCCTCATGCGTTTTACAGGGATTTCATCTGCAATTGTTGTCTTAGGCCACTGTTCCAAATGTTGACTTCTCGAAAAAATAAAACCATATCAATATTTGGCTGGCAGAAGTATGAGTAGTTAATAAAAAAATGCTTTCCTTTAAATATATATTTGTGATGTCTAGGGTTTCTCAGACTAAGGGGCCGATTCACTAAATTCGAGTGAAGGATTCGATTGAGAAAAACTTCGAATTTCGAAGTTTTTTTTGGGTACTTCGACCATCGAATTGGTTAAATTCGTTAGAATTCGATCGAACGAAATCGAACGATTCGAAGTAAAAATCGTTCGACTATTCGACCATTCGATAGTCGAAGTACTTTCCCTTTAAACAAAAACTTCGACCCCCTACTTCGGCAGCTAAAAGCTACCGAAGTCAATGTTAGCCTATGGGGAAGGTCCCCATAGGCTTGCTAAGCTTTTTTTGATCGAAGGATTTTCGTTCGATCGTTGGATTAAAATCCTTCGAATCGTTCAATTGAACGTTTAGCGCTAAATCCTTCGACTTCGATATTCGAAGTCGAAGGATTTCAATTCGAGGGTCGAATTTCGAAGTATTTTTAACTTCGAAATTCGACCCTTAGTGAATCTGCCCCTAAGTGTGGCTTTTGACAGGAGTTACAGCGAACAGTTAACAGAATAATAACTACAGAAATAAAGAGCCTTCAGCAGTAGCGTGTGAATAATGTGCTGGAATCTTGTGTGTGTAATCTGTGTGTGAACCCTCTGGGCAGTTTTGCAGAACCTGCTCTAAGGGTAAAGAATTTTCAAGCTTTTTTACTCCCGCTCCACCCACCCAATGCCCTTCACGTACAATGTTGTGGATAGTGCTCAGAGTGCAAACATTGCAAAGTTGGACATAGGAAGGATAGGTAAGATCTGTGATAGATTTTCCCAGCTTGAACACAGGTGGGTCATCTAAGTTAAACCATGTGATGCTTTAGTTTTTTAGTTACATCATCTCTATTAAAGATGTGACATTCTTATTAACAGACTTTTAGACCAAGAGATTATTTACTAACACAGGTGCTAAATCATGCACAAATGTTGTTGCCAATAGCAATCAATACGCTGCTGGTTTTGATCAGTCTTTTGCATTTTAGAAAATGATAGCGAAAATCAGATTGGTTGCTATAGGTAACTGCAATGCTGCAGTTTAACTCAGGGATGCCCATTTATCAAAGTCCGAATTTATCTCAGTATTTTTTGTAAAATACTCCGACCAAATCAATACATTTTCCCGAAAATTTTATGTGTGGGAAAAAAACCTTAAAAAATCAGGAAAAAAACAAATAGTTTGAATTTTTCGGATTTTCCATCTGAAAACTCAATTTTTTTCAGATTTTTGCCCGAAAAGCAAGAAATCTTCGGATTATTGCATGAAATCCAACGCAGATCAAGATATCTTTGGGAAATCTCCCATTGACTTATATACAAACTCGGCAGGTCTGAGATGCCTGCTTTTCGGATTCAGACTTTTTCCATCCTCGGGGCATTATAAATCCTGAAAAATTTGTGTTGTTTTTTTTCCACTAAGAATTCGGATGTAATACCAAAAAACACAAATTTTTCAGGTTTTTCGGAGTTTAATAAATAACCCCCTTATTGTATCAAATTAAGCCCCAGGATTGTAAAACGTCAGCCCACTAACTGCTGCTAAACTGCAAACAGTCGAAATAAAAAAATTAAAAAAAAAATATTTCTAAGTAAATAATTGTTGAACTTACACTATACTACACACATGCAAAGGATATCAGATTTTAAGTGAAATAACATGGCTAGATCAAAGCAAAAGGACAAGATAGGAGCCTACTCACACATGATTTATTATATGTATTATATATTGTGCCTATATAGGTTAAAATGAGTTATGGTCACAACATGGAACCCCCCATGTTATTGCTGCACAGACTTTACCACCCCACATACATTCATCAGAAAGTCTCATGTTAGCTTTTCAGTCCTATTAAGTATAAATCATATGGTACACAGTGCTCAAAGCAGTAGGTGCTCCTCAATCCTCTGTTTTTGTTACCTATTAATCACCAATTTGCCATTAGCTTTACTCACTACTGTCTAAAAGAGCGATTTTGTCTCCATAAAAGCATAATTTGCTATACCTCAATTACTTCTGAAAGCATTATGGCTAATCTGAAGGTTAGGTTGATTTTGTGGAGAATGTCTCTTAGCTTTCCTGTATAATAATGGAGGCCCATCCCAAAGGTAATCTAGGGTGAAGTTTGGGTTGCTCTATATATTATTTGAACTATGGCTAAATGGTAAATAACATCAGTGTTTTGAAATATCTGTAGTTTTTTTCTTAACCAAAGGAATCACATATGTTTGATGTTAAAGGAAGTGCTTGAAACAAAAAATTCTGAAAACTCTGGTCTAGAATAAGGCAAAAAAAGTGGGATTCAGAACAGGTTCCCCTACTTTAATGAGTATAACCTTATGAAGCTTTTAGTAATAATACAGCAGCTTTAAACTATTTGCCCACAAACAAAAGCAAGTAAAAACACAGGACTGAATGCATTCCTTTATGAGAAAAGTGGACAGACCACAGAGTGAGATGTGCTAGGTCGGATGACCTTCCAAATCTGCTCATTCAGGTTCTAAAATCTCACAGTTTGCTTACATATTCAAACACAATCCTATGAGCATTCAATAAAGGTCCAACAGCACACACTGCTTATTAACAGTTACCAAAATTCATACAAAAGGCATGCAGCATAAAAGTGGGAGGTAATTAGAAATGCCACATGTTTGGATTATTAAAAATACACATCAACTAAATCCTCAATACCTACCTCTCCTGTTGACTCACAAATATCAAATTTAGCTGGCTTCATATTTTGTAAAAACAGTTTTCCCTCAATAACAGCCCCAGAGAAGGGATCTTATCCAGAATATAGTCTTAAAAGCCCACAAGAGACATTTATTTATAACCTCCCACTAAACCTTCTCTAAAGACAGTCAGGATAGTGTACACTTGTATATGCTTCACTAAAAGCTTGAACACAATTTAGTGGAGGTGGCCAGAAACATGACTCAGATTCATGAAAGTTTAAAAAATATTGAAATGCAGTAGATAATTTACAGTCAATAATTCTATATCATTATCAATCAATTACAGTCAATATAAAACTGAAATCTCCATAAGGAACAAACATCCCAAAGAAAGATGTGGAAATA
The DNA here is from genome assembly GCA_038501925.1 of Xenopus petersii. Lineage (NCBI taxonomy): Eukaryota > Metazoa > Chordata > Amphibia > Anura > Pipidae > Xenopus > Xenopus petersii. Next base: position 34,380,503 of record CM076686.1, read on the forward strand.
TTCCTTATGCAGAGCATCTTAGATTTCAGTACAGTGCATTTTTTTTAATTATATTCCTGCTTTAAAGGGGAAATGTTTGCATATACTAAGGGGATTATTTAATAATTTTTCTAATATTTTTATTAAACCAAGCTTGATCAAACTCCCATCCATGATATCTTATTTATCAATAAAATAACTCGGAAAACCTGAATTGTATGAATTTTTCCTATTAGATGCCTTATTTTTATAAAAAAAAGTCCATCCAAACTATAATCTACAAACCAATTGCACCCTATTTATTATTTAAAAAAACACAATTTAATCGGATTGGAAACAAACACAAAAAAATCTATCGAAAATCCAAATCCAAATGATTTTTTAAGGAGTTTTTTCACGACTCGCATGTTTTTTTCAAATTTTTGCCCAAAAAGTCTGAAATAGTTGGATTTTCGACTATTTCCAGCGCCGACCGCAGAAACTTCCAAATAGGATAGGGACCTCTGCCATTGACTTATATATAACCTCGGTAGGTTTGAGATACAGGATTTTCGGATTCAGACTTTTTCCATCCTCAGGGCATAATAAATCTTAAAAAAAGTCACGTTTTTTTCCCACTAAAAATTTGGATTTTGTAGTGAAAAAAAAACTAGAATTTTTTTGAGCTTTTGGCATTCAGACTTTAATAAATAACCCTCTAAGTGTTTTCAGACAATATATACATTTAATTAAATCTGAAACTTTACGAAATACTAAAATGTCCTATATATATATATGTAAAAAATACATTATCCTTTTTTACTTCCTTCTACTATGCCAAACATTACTAGCTGATTTCAGGGAAACACCAGTAATTTTAGAAGGGTATCTTACCTTGTTCACTGCTGTTGTCTCCACTTTGGGAAGCATGACCACCACTTGAGGGACCTGGGGTACCTGCAGAATGTGTGGAAACCGCATCATCATGATCTCGCCACGAGGCAGGATTCTGACAAGCCCATCAAAGGAAATTCAACAGCAGCATATTAATTGTTCATGGGAAGAAAATAATTGAGAAGAAAAGTGTTAGTAAGGGAGCATAAAACAATAAGATTAAATAAAGTGAAGGTTTGGTTACATGCTCAACACAGCCTATACTGAGACTTTATACTCTCCCTGAAGCTACTGACTGAAAGGCAGGAACAAAAGTCAATAGGTGTTTGGCATCTTTATGTTCATGAAAATGGTTTCAAAGTTATTCAACATTGTATTTGCTATTGAAATCAATACCTTCTGACTGATCATATTCTAGGCACTAGTTGATCTGACTCCTGAACAATGTAGCATAAGCCAGATGATTAACAGTCCAGGAGAAGAACTAATTGCAACATTGTTAAAGAACCGGGGGGGGGTAACAGATTATATTCACAAATAATACTACTGAACATTTTTACTTAATGTATATTAAAACGTATCTTAGACGAAAGCAAAGAGCAATTTGCTGAGAGCCTTTATCAGTAAAAATATGCTTTATTCAAGAAATGTTAATGGTTACTTCCCAGACAAAATCTGTGAAGCATGCAGGCCACTTTTTTATTGTCATGGAATTCTTATGCAAGTCATTATAAACTGCAATGGGGTATAGTATTCCCTATACAGAGAAATATCACATATTTTGTGATTAAGAGTATCATATATGCTACATCATTCACAGAAATGTATGTATTATAGTTGAATGTAGGATTTTTTAAGGACATTGGAAAGAACCTCAGGGCTCCTTGTATAAAGTCACTAAATTTGCAGTATGCAGCATATAGTATTTTGGTCAATATATATATATATATATATATATATACTTGCTTGTACTCTCTTGTCTATTTTTATCATTGATATTTCCTTCTATAAGTCAAAGACATGTCTTATTCCAAGTGTATTATTGCCTTTTCTACAAGTATTTCCAGAGACAAGGGCAACATGACCAAAAATCAGGCCTTGCAGAGAAGGTTATATTTCTTCATAACTTATATAAGGAAGAAGAGTGTTGTCCTGTTTGCCTGCTCCCAGAAAGCCATATGGCTATCAAGGGACAAGTTGCCAGTTACTCACTAGACCTTGTACTGCTTCTAAGTGGTCATTTAAAGGAGGGATTACCAGATGGTTGCCAGACTCCTGCTGTGTAACATGTTATGAAACTGAGATGTAAATAGCATACCAGATGCTATGTGTATACTGGCAGGAAGAATGTCACCTCTGGGTGAGAGATGCACACATGCTGCACATCATCCTGTAATATAAATATATATATATATATATATATATATATATATACACATATATATATATGTATGTGTGTACACTATGCACGCTCTCCAGATATCTGTGTGAATTTCCTCTAGGTACTCTGTTTCCCACCACAATCCTAAACGTAAAAGCAGGTTTACTGACTCCTTATAAAACACATCGCAGAGTGTTTAAGAGTCATAATTTAAGTTTGTAAAGTCACTGGGGCAGTGACTCGTGTGAATGATGAACAAAGCCTATAAGGTACTGCATAAATGGTGGTGCTAAGGATATAACAGAATAATAACAGAATATATAAATATGTTTGTGTATATAGATAGGCATATATCAGATAGATAGATAGATGATAAATAGATAGAGAGAGAGTGAGAGAGAGAGAGAGAGATAGATAGATAGATAGATGGATAGATAGATAGATAGATAGATAGATAGATAGATAGATAGATAGATAGATAGATAGATAGATAGATAGATAGATAGATAGATAGCTATTATTACCATGCTTATAAGGCAGGTTGTGGGAAAAAATATCATATACAAGAACAAAAGTTATACACACTTATTTTTTTTTTTGCATCAACATATTGTATCTGCTCAATGGTTTAGAGAACACTAGTGCACCAAGACTATTTAAAGCTTCAAAATGGGTCCAAACTCCATTATTACAGATCCCAAAACACACGCTATACCCTTAAACAAAGTGATCATGAAAAAAAAAAACACAAGCCGAACAACATACAAAATTCACCAAAGGAGAGAGAAAGTGAAATAACGTAGAAACTTATCTAGGAAATAATCCACATGAAATATAACAGTTCACATCCTGGACCGTCTGTGTGCATTCTACCAGAGTATCTATTTGACAGCACAGATGTTGGTGCTGAATTTTGTATTTAGTTTGGCTTGTGCTCCCATCCCTAGTGCAGCTGCACTAGTCCTGGGGTTGTTTTAGCCCTAATTGGAAGGAACACAGGACTTTGTGCCTCTACACTATGCTTGCCCTTGTATTTGCTTCTATATTTTAGAAACACTGTGCTGTATGCAGGCCAAACCTCCAATAATTTAGACCCCAACTGGAGTTGTAAACCAGAAAATAAAATGCACCCATGCAACCTCAAAACAAATTCAGCATTAATATATATATATATATATATATATATATATATATATATATATATATATATATATATATATATTTAATGCTGAATTTGTTCCGACTTAGTACACTATTAGATTTTCAAAAAACAGTGTTGATGGTGTTTTGTAAAAAAAATAATAATTACAATATTGACTATGAAAGAAGCGTAACGCCAATCTCTGCAGGAATATGGAAGGATTGCACAAACATAAGAAAGGCCTGCTTTACTTGTCACTTGTATGTGAAAATAACAAGACTAATAAATATACGTTAACACTTTTATTAACCATTCCACCCAAAGTACACTTACTCTTGTACAGTGGTTGAAACTTTCTGAAGCAGAACTTATTTACATAAGCCAAACTTCTTTCAGTGGAAGCTTTACTGCATTACTGACAAAAAAGTGCCCTTGTAATAACCGAAGCTAGATATAAGCAGAATAGATGGGAGGCTGCACATGTCCCATTACCTTTACAGAGCACCACGTTGATTCACCCTAAACAACAAACATTCACATGCTGATGCTGATGGGGTTTTTTTGTCTTAATGGTTAACAAGTCTTTAAACAAAGGAAATGCGATAATTGTAAATGTCTTAAATACAAAGAAACATTGGGGCAGATTTATCAATATTCAAACCCCATTTATCAAATATGTATATGTAACAGAAGTATAACCCCATTCTCTTCAATGAATGTGCATGCTTATTGTGGTCCAAATTGCCACTGCCTGATGCAAAGGGGAGAAGGGTTTCAGACAACAGGTGTCGACGTTGCACAACATTTTTACATAAAAAAACTGCTAACATTTCTTCCCTACAAATAAAGCGAAATTCTCATTCGATTATCTCAAGATTTGTCAAGCTAAATGTTATACATGTATACGCTGACTATAAAATATGCACTTTCATGGAAAATAAACATATATTTTACTATCGGTATTCTGTTAATATCAAGGGACCAGCCTGTTTGTCAATACTCAGAAGCCTGTTTACATTTTCACTGTTTGCTATGTAATTTTGAAGCCATCTAGTGTTCTGAAGTACACAAGTTTAAAACATGCAATAAAAGTATGATTTTCTTAGGGAATTAAATTGGAGTTCAGTCAAGAATGTTAAATATAACACGACCCTCTTTACATTAGACACTCAAAATGGATTGTTACAGTCATTCAGATAGCTACAACTCAAAAAAAGTTCTATTTTAACAAATGCAATCAACATTAATGCCAATTTTAACAAATATTTTACAATTTTGCAATTTTGCAATTTTGCAACAGTTTAAAAAGGAATTTTGACATATCCCCCTTATTTATTTTTTTATAGTTGTTTGAAAATGTTACATACTTGTAACTCTTTAAGCTTTAAGTCAGTGGACAAAGAAAGTATATTTTATGCATTTTTTTTACTGATGGAAACTGATAGATAAACAACAGTTTATCACTATGTTTTTAAGAAAATGAATTTATAACACAGTATACCTGAGTCTAAAGTTATGTTATCTTTCCTTCCAACTTAATACTAAGGAATCTTAAACATATTTTACCACCACCAGATATCAATACATGAAATATGACCCATCAGTTTTTTGGATATTTATCCAATAACATTTTTAGTTTAATCCAGGATTGTGACAGAAGGTGATAACACACATGCACATTTTCACACATCGAAAGAAACAATATCAACTCCTTCTGCACAAGAAGCAATGCAGTCATTGTTTGAACATACATATATATATCTATATATATAATTCAGAAAACTTCCACATTTCTTTTGTTTATTGATATAGTAATACCACTAATTATAAAAAAATAAAAGGTATAACTAGATTTTCAAAATCGTGCTGAAAAAAGACATTTGTTGCAAAACATGCATGCCATGAACCTTATATTATCATGACATCAAGGGTGACGGGAATAAGTTACAACTTATGCTGAAATACACAGCAGTGTAGAACTAGTAATTAATTTCTAAACCACATAAATATAATCTACTAAACACAAATATTTAGGACTACACATGGGTTGGAGTGCACATGCTTTAATTTTTGTATCAGTTAATGTTGGTATCATTGGTTGCTGGTTTTGTCCTAGTGTACATCACTGCAGAGTTTGCTGAAGCTTTACAAATAATTTGTTAATTATAAATAACCCTACCTTATAACAATAATGTTATGTGAATTATAGTATAATGTATGATTATTATTAACACACATTTATAGAGCAATAACATGTTCTGCAGCACTGTACAATGAATGGGTGAATACATTGAACAAACAGGTTACACACAAAAAAAACAAAACAACTGATAACCAATACAAGAGGTAAAGAGGGGCCAAGCTAACAATCTAAAAACAAAGCTTACAATCTAAACAGTAAATAGACAAAAAATTTAGGAGATTTTTAAGTTTCATGGCCTGCGGCTTTAATTAGTTCTCTGGAGCTCCTTGGCAGACAGAGAAACTATAAATGTACATGCAGAGTTAAAAAACAAAAAAAACGGAATAATTAACACATTTTTATAAGGCACCAGCATATTCTGCAGCACTTTACATTAGAAGGGTGTATAATCAAACATACGAATTGATACAAATACTGATCGATACAAAAGGTAGAGAAAATAAAACCTAAACAAAGCCTAAATCATGTCTGTCTTTTTTAATAGTTACGGAATAGAAAGATAGTAGAAATGGATTTATATGAATACATAATACACACACACATATATATATATGTGTATATATATATATATATATATAAAATAGCATACAGACATATATATATAAGTCTGTATGTATACAAGCATAAAAAGCGCTATTCATTCAGTGACTACATCCAGCACTTGATTACATTATTATATTAAACAGCTAACAGTTTACGTTTCCGCAGACAGGCATGCAGGAGAATTTTTAATAATTTAAGATACAAATGTATGTTACCTCTATCTAATTGTGTTAAAGAGAGCAGTTTCCAGGTGAAAAGCTGCGAATATTGAGCAGCCTGATACAAAGCGGATGAAAAAGACATCCAAGAAGCAAGATCCCTTGGGAAGGCATTTTCTATTTGCTGGGCTGGAGCCCCGCAGCTGATAATGCAAGTTGTAATTAATATAAAAGCAGGAGACAATATGGGAAGAGCATGTACTTGCACTGCCACAAGAGATCTCTGTGCCTAGAATGTGTTTCTCATTTACACACCAGCCTGGCTCACAGTACTGTTTCTTCAATAGGAAGGTTAAAAATTGATTTTGCAACATCATTGGATTTTGCTAAACATACAAAAGATGGCGGTGTCCTTATTTTCAGGGGAATCCCTTGTTATAAAAAAAACTGTTTTAAAAAAATAATAATTTAATACACATGGATGGATAGATGGATGACAAATAGATAGAGTCGGTTAGCCAAAAAGAAAAAATAAATCTGAACTAACGCCTGAAAAGCGATGTAAAGATGCATGAGCTGCAACTATTTTATTCTAAATGACTTCTCAAGGCTCTGCATTAGCAAGATGTTGAAATTCGATCACTTACTCAGTGTTATTCCATCTGATAGACAGTGTAATTCCATCAGATCAGAGGAACATTGCCATACCTCCTTCAGCTACAGATTGTAAGCTCTGGGGACCAGTTCACATTTCTCTACAGGTATAATGTACTATTCATTTGTCATTTTTAATTGTATTTTGGAGTTGTAGAATAGTAACATCCTAGTAACAATGTCAAAGATTGCCCACACCCCACGATTCCATCAGGATCATTGCCCTATCTCCTTCAGCTACAGATTGTAAGCTCTGGGGACCAGTTCACATTTCTCTACAGATATAATGTACTATTAATTTGTCATTTTTAATTGTATTTTGGAGTTGTAGAATAGTAACACCCAAGTAACAATGTCAAAGATTGTCCACATCCTACAAATTCCATCAGGAACATTGCCATATCTCCTTCAGTCTACAGATTGTAAGCTCTGGGGACCAGTTGACATTTCTCTACAGGTATAATGTACTATAATTTGTCATTTTTTAATGTATTTTGGAGCTGTAGAATAGTAACATCCCAATAACAACGTCAAAGATTGCCCACACCCCAAGATTCTTAACTGAATATATCTGATGAGAATATTTACATACTTTACTAGATACAGAGAGTGTAGCACTTGTCACAAATAATTTCAAATTCCTTTAGTTATGAAAAGTGCAGTCCCTTTCAGAATAATGCCATTTGAGTGTAATAGCATCCCTGACAGAGATAGACAATGGAATTTCTTGTCTGATACAGTTCAAAATTTGTCAGTGATATTCCCATCAGATAAAAATCATTTGTATCATATACACATAAGAACATTTCTGCATGGCATACACTTGTCCCACCAGCAACATGGTGTAATATCATATACAGTATGGTTATTTTTCTGATGCATACAGCCCCACACCTAATTTTATATGCATACAGTATGCACTTAATTTCTACACTGTACCACGTCAACCAGTGGTGCTTTTAATATCTTAGTACCCACTGGCACTAAGCCCAAGTAGCTAATCTAACTATTGAATGGGTTACACACAAAGCCATATGTCAGCTCTATTGAGACTAACTACTCTGGTTTTTCTTTCTTCATTTGTTCTTCACAGTGCAGGCTATAGCCAACATTATAATGATCAACTACATAAAGACTCCAGACAAAGTATACTTGCTGTAAAGTTTCAAACAGTATCCCACTGAAAGTAATGTTTCCATCCTATCAGAAGATATGAACGCACCTCAGATGACAAGATATATGGCCTATGCTACATTGCCATGGGAGTAGGAAAACTAGACCACGTGCACAAATTTGGGTGGGTGGCAGGTACAGAATTCAGAAACATTCATTCGTTCGCAAACAGATTCATTGATTTTGAGGATCACATGACTTCTGTGTGACTGACCATAAGACAGTCCCTTTTATCTCTATAGAATTCCATTGTCTAATGTCTTTTATGATGCAATTAGCCATGAGCCATATTAAAACAATATATTTGTGTTGTAGCTAAGAACATTTCATTTAACTGTTGTGTACAAAAGGACAAATTTATCTCGATTTTATGTAATCTTTTAAAAGTTAGAATAACAAAGCTGGAAAAATATGAATGCCTTACTGTTTTTGCATGGAAATTTGCATACCACCTCGCCATATGAATCAGGAAGGGATCTTTTCATGGCAACAGACGGACAAAGATATTGTGACCACTGCTGTTCTACACCACACAGCATTGACAGTCAAGCCGGCCTTGTGTCCCAACCGATTCATTCTATAGAATTTGCTTGTAATGTGGAATGCACAAATAACATATGGTAGTAGACAGTTGTTGGTTATATATGCCTGCCCTAGTATTATTATATTTTAATTACTATTTTTTTTTTAAAGGATGTCCTGCCATCCAAGCTGGACATGCAGATCCTCTTCCTTTGATATTTTCATTGGTAACTTTGCTAATTAAGTCAGTGTGAAGGAGTCGGGATAAGCAATATGCTCCGGTAATACTATGTTACTATGGTGCAAACATCATGATATTTCTCTTATACATTATTTTATCACTAACTCTTATGTTTTTTACTCTTTACTCATTTGTTACTAAAATGCAAGCCATAAATTATAAAGTACTAAATTTGTTTAATTTACCAGTCAGTATTTGTATATCATATGTATGTTTGCTGTATATACAGCATTCCTTTGCATAATGAAAGGAATATGTTTGTATATTAAAATTAAGTAATAATAATCTCGGATTTACAGTGGCACAGATTTATTTTGGGTGCTTTTCAACAGACAATCACTTTAAATAACTAAATACAAGGGATTGGCAAAGCAAGCAATGAGGCAATTTTTCACTACCATTGCATCTAATCCCCTGCCAAGTATAGTATAATACTATATAATTTGCCTACATTTAAAAAATTGCTTATGTTAGCCAGTCTTACAGCAGTAAGTATATATAAATGAAATCAATGCTCCTGAAGCCAGTGCTAGTATGAAGTATACTGTCTCAAACACAGGGGACACAAGCTCCAAATCCTACCGAATGTCCCAATAAACGTTCAACAGTACAGTTTTATCCCTCCCTATGTACAGCAAGATAAAGCTAAATGCAAACTACACAAACATGTTCCATCAAATAAAAACTGCCAGTCTTATGGTTACTGAAATAAGACCCCTAGGATGCACTGATACCCTGTGGCTATGAGAGGCACAGGCAGAAGACCACCATTACTACACTACAGAGCACCTGAACACCCTTTGTTATATCTTGAAGCAGACAAAGCCTGATTATGGCGAACAAGTTTTACATTATGAATTATCTAGCAGGCAGATGGCAATCATGAATACCAGAAAATGCCATTAAGCTAATTTACTGTGCTTAGGCTGTTTTTAACTTAAGCAAGATCAATTACACCAGTAAAACCAAATAAATATATGTCCTCTCTAAATCTGTTTGAATAATGCTGCAGTAAAATTTCCTTTTAAATGATTCAGTGTTTCAACATTTAGATGAATTGCTGTACATTTAAGTGCATAGGTGGCATTTGGTTACAGAACTACGACTGCGAGCGTGCCCTATAAACTCAGTTATAGGGGATACCATGAGTTACTTCACAGCAGCTGGAGCATTCACTGCCCTTGCTTTATAAAAAGGTTTGAAAACTTTCTTCCTTGCCATGCCAGAGTTCATCTATTTTAACTTGCGGTTAAAAAAATGGAGAGTTATTGTCATAACAATACATATGCCATCTATTTTCACAATATGAATTCATTTCCTGAGATTAAAAAAAAAATTATATTTACATAATTGACACTAAAATATGTTCTCTTTATTCCTAAAATAAAATCTGTTAAGCCATTCTGTTAGCAATAGGTCCCTTGATGTGGCTAGTATACAATTTCTAGTACTCTTCCCATATAATCAAGGTGTGAAGGATGCTGGGAGTTGTAGTTCAACATAAAATGAGGACTTGCGGTTAAGTAAGAGATATTTAAACATCATCTAGTCCAAATCCTATTCATTTTTAAATATCATATCATAAGCATTGTGATAAAGCATAATATGAATTGCAGCTGCAAATAATGCTGTATCTATGACAACATCAAGCTTATTTACTTTCTTTCTGCTCTTAACCATGTTGTTAAATCATTTTCAAAACAAGTCACATAGATCTTAAAAAATATATAAAGTCATCTCTCAGCACAAATACTTAAATGATCTAACTGTTCAGATTTCACTTTATGTGTAATCAGCATCCAAGCAATGGAGTAAAAAACAAAATCAAGTTTTTTTTAAAAAAAATAAAGACATAAAAAGTAATTAAATAGGACAACAGGATTCAGTTACATTGTATTGCAGTTATAAACAGGATCATCTTAGAGTCTTCTGGGGATAATCTCTTGGGGTTTGTTTTTCAAATATAAAGTATGGATATTTTTCTTATTCTCCAGTGTTTAGGAAGCTGTAATTGTGCTATTCAGGTTCAGAAAAGTTATTGCAGCTGAAATCACTAAATTGCATTTTACTCTTCTGAGCCTTCCAAACCTGTGACCCCATTAACGAGAATTGGTATTGAATTTTAGTTATTCATATCCTGGGCTGAACATTTTGACCGTCCACTCATGTGGGACAAGTTATATACAGAAACTGTAGGTCATTTTTGTCTGATGTTCAGCACATGATTTCTAGTATTGCTATATAATATGCTATTTATTTTAAGGTAGATTAGTGGAGAGTTTGTTAAGTATGTATGGCTAAAATGCGAGTCTTTGTTATCAACTAATCTAGAATTATATATTGAAAAACAAAGATTTTAAAAACAGACTATTGAAATAACCCCATGAAAACATTTACTGGAACAGAAGTTTTCTTCACCAAAGCAAATATACATTTATGCTCTCTGATTACTTAATTAATGGGTTTAATATGAGCATCAATAATCTCTTGCATAAGTGTGACATGTCTAGCATGGAACATTACTACTTAGTACTGCTGTTTAGTATTATTTGTTCTGAATTGTGCCATGGCCCTTTCAATGCCCTGTGTAACCTGTTGATACCTCCTGGATTGTAATAATTATATGAACAACAAATGAGCTGTATTGTTGATTCCATATTAAGTCATTAGGATCAATTGAAATCAATTAAGGAATCCCTTGGATAAAAAACCATCATATCCCTCATTCTATAAATGGGTCTCTTTAAAAGTCACATAACTTCAAAAGTGGGAGAAATTAATATTATTAAGATGATTTAAAATCACCACGACCTGCAATTTTAAATCAAATAATAAGATACAAAAAAATCTGTCTGGAAAAAAAAAGGATATGTACATGGAAAACTTTGAAAAAGTTTCAGTTGATTTATTCAATTTAGAAACTACTTAATTCAAAGTAATGTAATTTATCTGATCAATAAAAATATAGTGTGTGTGCGTGTATGTGTGGAATTTGTTTGTAAATGTATATGCCTACCACAGAGTGCAACTGGTGTGGTGATGAGGGGAGGAGGAGATATCATTATAATTTATCGATAAATCCCTCACGGCAAAAGCCAAAAGGATGTGCCATTTGTTGTTGACAACATACAGAAGTAATCTGACCTAATCAAGACTGTCATCTGGGACCTTCAAGATATATATATATATATATATATATATATATATATATATATATATATATATATATATATATGACCCCCTATGTGCCTATGCGCTCCAAAGTCTGCAATGTATGATATCATTTTGATATATTTCTGACCAAGAACATGTATATGTTAACTACATGGTCCACTGTGAGTAAAAGGTTGGACTGACCTAACCTAATGTGACATAGAGTAGTTTCATAGTTTTAGACTTTTACACAGAACCTTACTTTGCTGTCATTACATTGTTTATATAAACAGGTCTGCTGTCTACACACCCGACCTATAGTTCCCCATTATCCTGCCATATGTCTTCATGTACCCCAAGACTAGGTTAACTTAAGTGACAAATCATTGATTCAGCTAATGCAATAAATTTTCATACTACTTTCTACGGCAGAAGATATATAGTTGTAGAAGATTAAACAAACTTGACATTTTCTACTATTATCTACTGCCTAAATACAGGAATCTCTCCTAACAGTTTGCATATCTTTATCAAGTTTTCTTTCCATATACTAATAAATGCCTCAATGAGTTTATTTGGCCCACTGGCTAAAAAATGTATTTCACACTGCAGTCTCTCGTAACAGTAACGCGTGTCTCACAAGTTCCCAAGCACTGGCGTTGGATTTATAGAGCAATGTAAATAAAGCACAACATAATATTGTCATGATTTATAAGACAATGAGCAAGAAATATAAAGGAAAATAGTGTCAAGTCGATGTAAGTGTGTGGCTAGCAAGTTCTGAATTAGTGGCAAGTAGTCTGGGGAGAAATAACAAACAATGGCTCTAAAGAGTGCAGTTTAATATGCAAGAAAGTGAACTGAATAGTGACAGAATATCTTTGAAAATTACTTAATGTGTGAGAGATTTACTAAAATGGTAGGAGATTCAACGCATGAGACAGTGATTAAATGTGAGAAGAATCTAAAAATTTGTGTGAAACAAAATGATCAGCATTCCCAGCTGGTATAATTTCAACAGCCTATTTCCATAATATACAGGACTGCACAGCAAATTGACACTGTGTCGGGCACTGATAACACTGAAACACCATTTGCCTGACTCTATTAACTCCTTCCAGGACTAAGCCCCCCTGATTTGCATTAAAAATTACAGGGGGGGGGGACAACAAAATACTTAAGTAAATGAGTATAAAGTATAATAAAGACCAATACAAAAATCTGGAAACAGAAAAACACATATGCCATGTATGGGGAGGGTACACTGCTTTCCATACGCTCTAGGCGCCCAATTACACACATACGCTACTATTTAGATCTTGCAAATAAGGCAATGAAATGGTTAACCACAAAGGACATGCTGTGTACTCTCCTGCTCTCCAGGGGTCAATAGTTCACATATTCAGGCCCTATTCAGCTCCATTGCAGTCATAGGCAAACATTTAAACTCTTCCACTGACGCTTTTTCTCTGTATAAATAAAATGTCATTCGTGGTCCTTCAAAATTTCCCCACATGTTTGCAAAGGACAAATATATATTTATAGGTAGATATGGAACATTTATATATGGCATCTACAAAGGGTTATCTGTTCCTCATAAAGATGTACACAAATGAAGCCATTGCAACAAAGAAGATATATATACCTTTGAGTAACTATCTCGCAGGGTTACCATGTCAAAGTGTTGCGTATACTCTTGTATTTCAGAGCACACAGGGAAGACCAAATGGAAAGCTGAATCTGCGGCCTAAAGCACAGATAGCCCATTTTGTACATGCTTAGGGTTAACCTAGCACTGACAATCTCTGAAGAGGGTACATATTAAATGCACACTTGGTAGGACTAAATAAACATCAGTTTCTAAGCAAACTCTTTATTTATCCCTGCCCATTAAAAAAAAAAAAAACACACAAAATTATTAACAACCAGGATGTATTTACTCAGTGCAGGACCACAGGCCCCAGCAACCTTCAACTGAATTACAACTCCCAACATCAACCTGACATCAGGAGTTGTACATGTATGATGTATACAAATTATTTTTAAACTTTTGAACAATTTAATATATTCCAAGAATTATTTTCAAAATGCCAATCCAACAAGGCTGGCACAGGCGGAAATGATCAGTATCTACTTCCGGTGTTGTCGTGCGCCTTATCTGTGTCCTATCTGCTCACTTTTGGCGGGAAAGTATCTTCAAGTGCCAGACTGGGATCTGGGCGCACAGCTTTTTTATTTTTAATTGCCTGCGCTAATTACTTTGCATTCTATTTATAATAAAGTAACAGTCCTATGACATTAAAATATAAACGGAAGGCAGTTTTATAAGGAGATACTATTACAAACGGATTAGTGAGCGTTTCGTAGTAAACAAGAGTTTGGGCGGGGACCGAATGAGTTATAAGGCACATTTCCTCCACTGCTAACAATTTACCACCGCCCAAATCTTTTACATTGGGGGGCCCAAAGTTCATCGCCATTATTACACGGCTTACATCAGGTAGCGCCCAAAAGCATGAATGCCGTTATATGAAACGATTCGTTTTAACTAGGGAACATTGGTTTTGGCTGTTACCATCTGTCAAATCCGTAGAATGGGAAAGGAAGCCTAAGTGAGCGGGGGCAGGGATGGCCAGGACAGCTTATCTATTACTATTGTTGAACCCTTAACCCAGGCACCCCCCCCTCAGAGAGCGGAACTTCCATTTACCCTGTTTATATAGTGTCAGGGAGATACCATCTCAAGTCATCGCAAGGTGGGACTCATCAACATATCTATCTCTCATTCCCCCAACCCTCCTTGTCGTGGATTTGGATCCCTCTCTAATAAAGTTGCCTAAAGTAAATCACAATAAGTAAACAAGTACTGATCACGTATCATAGAGCCCAAATCTGATCGCACTGCAGTTACAACACTGGACGTGGAAGGCGAGTTTGATTTGCTGATTTGATACACGTGTTATTAGATAAGGTTATTTGTACACACATTTTATTCGTTTATTTTATTCTTGCTAATCGCTTCAAGATATTCTCCAGATTATGGAGATTAAAAAAAAATATTATTATTATTATTATCTAGATGTTTTTTGAAACAATAATCCAATTGATAAGCCACCACTACATACCAACAATGTACGAGGACATCTGGAAGGCCACGGGCTAACACACAAGATCAACAACAAGCCCACCATCGGTAGGGATGGAGGAACAGAAACTGTTATCAATACAGCACTGGGCACAAGCACTTTCCTAAAACCCTTATTTTATTTTTCAAGTGAATAATGGGGATGTCCCCCCAAAATTGTATCTGTTTTGTATAATGCAAAAAAAAAATTGTCAATATACATGTATTCAAATATTTGTTTTTAAAGTTACAGCAGTAATTGCTAATAAAATCAGTATCTGCCTGGCTGGGTCTAGTCTCTGTAGTCCTGGCTCTTACAATGTAGCAGAAGTCAGCTGGAAAGTGAACTGACTTTTAAACCACACTGTATCAAGAGTCAGAACCAGACAACAGAAAGGCATATCCAAACATTGCTTTGTTTTTAGTTGCAGTTAACATTCACCAATAACTTTAAAAACCATAAAACATTTGCAATTCATCGATACTCTAAAGTTGCTTAGAATTAAATTTTTTTGTATTATCCAAGCACACAGTTTTTGGGTGGATAACCCATTTATAGTGTTGGCAATCAATGACTAATAATAATTCACGCAGTCTTCCATAATAGAAAAGTCGATTGTTGTGGTAGCACACATGACTACTGGGGTAAATTAGTCGCCAAGCGACAAATCGCCTCTTCTTCGGGCGACTAATCTCCCATAATGCTTTTATTTTGAAGGGCTCAAGCTCCTAATAAAATAAATACTATTATGTGTGTGTGTGTGTGTATATATATATATATATATATATATATATATATATATATATATATATATATATATATACATATGTGACATAATAGTATTTCTTTTATTAGGAGCTTGAGAGATATATATATATATATATATATATATATACACACAAATACAATAGGGAATGAAAGCACTCACGGCAGCTAAGTTAAAGCAAGTTTTTACTATAAATCAGCAAGTTCGGACATATATATATATCTATATATATGCAAGGCATTGGCCACATAGAGAAGGCTGCCTTCAGTATACCAAGGGTTTAACCATTGAAGTTGCAAGAAGAAGGAGCCAGTCAACCAAATAAACACCGACTGTGAGCAACAGTACCTACCTATCTATAGCAAGACTATATAATTCATATCGGAACTGAACCTGCATATAACAGAATTAACCAGTAGGACAAAATATTAGAAATTAGTTCTGCTTGTTTTGCATCTTTACCAAATTCACTTTCTTCACTGTATAAAATGGATCTATATATATATATATATATATATATAGATATAGATATAATGAAGCAAGCACAAGGTGTGTGTAGTGGGCAAGACAGAGCCTGTAAAGGGCTCATGTGACAAGCCAATCCATGTAGAAGACTGATATAACATGGTCCTATGCAGTTGCACGATGAGACATGATATTAATGGCATCTAACATACATGATAAGATGATTGGCGTGGGACTCACATGGTCAGCAAGGTTTGTGGAGGACCCCGAGAGTTCTTCGTGGTCAGATTTGGAGCTTCCGTCCCTTTCATCAATCACTAGATCTATGGGCATTTTTCCTTTCAAACAGCTGATGTATCGATGGCAGAAATTATCACACAGTTCATGGACCTGAGGGAAGAGAGGGGGGTGTGGGATAAAAGCAATAATTTGGTGCGGCTGCTCCTTTCCATGAGTAACAATTATAAAAGACTGTAATAGTTACAAGCAAGGAAACAATAAAGAAATGCTAGCTGCGGATATTATTCTCCAGAGAGCTGCCAGCAACAAGTAGAGAGGAGAGAGGTGGAGAGGAAACGGGGTAAAAGAAGAGCATGGGAGGAATGGACACAGCAGGGAATCACAGGGGGGGCACAGGGCACTCACCTCCCATTTCTGGCAGTTCAGCCCTAGGTAATGTCTAATTGGCACCAACATAATATGATTTTAGGGAGATCACTTTTTCAGAGGCGCAAATGACACCCAAGTGCTGGCTATAATCCTATGGGGGAATCTCTTGGGCAAAATAACATACAATAAGCTTTGGTCGTTGGTGGAACCTGGGAGCTGCAGTTAAACAACAGCTGGTAGCATGACTTAATGGACTGTATACAGTGCTTCTATGAAGATAACTCATACAGCAACCAACCCTTCCCCACCAGGGCCACAGTGCCCAGCCAAATGTGCCTTTTCCTCGAATAAAGAAATAGAAACAATGTAACAATATTTTAGCAGATGTTACTGCATCCGCCAGTAGATACATATTTCTGTAAGTGATTTCCTTATAGATAGCAATAAAGATGCACACACCAGACAATTATTAGGGCTTTGGGGCACTTTGGAGCAATTAGGCGAGAAGAATGAATCGCACACAAACAGAATGGCACAATGTATACCCATGATCCATATAGATCAAGAGCAAAGCAGGCCATGCAATAATCAGACACTTATCTTACCTTTTCTAATTCCAAGAGGTGAAACCGCAAGACCTGGATCGCCTGAATCATCTGTAATGAAGAGAGCTGGATTTATGTTGGGACAGGTGCTGGGCTAGCTGGGAATTCTCCTTATTCTGGGCCAGGCTCGGGGATCCCCCCTCTGTGTGCCCCTGTCAGGGGGAATACTAATTATCCCACATTTAGCCCATTCCGCCGTCACGCCTGGCTACTTCTGATCAAGTGTAATCCTGCCCTGATTCCTGCACATTTCTCATTCACCTCCTGCCTGCTAATTCAGTGCCATTAATAATCTGAGGGACAGGCAGGGCCACAGGTGGTAGCCCCACTGTACAGGGACCCCGAAAGTATGGCACATTACTAGTGCTTAGTTTCGCCTCCGTGTGCCCTGCTGCTATCCCTGTACACAAAATTAAGCGTAAAAACAATTTCAAATATCTCTTGTTAAATATTACAAGGTTTTATCCACCCCCAATAAAATACTGACTTAACACTATCCATGGGGAAGTAAAATATCTCACCAAATTATCCAACTCCGGGTTTGAAGAAAAGAGTGGTTTTTCCGCTCGGACCTGCGGGAATACAAAACAAATCAGATACTGCAATTTGCCCTAAATGTAGGGATTACCCAAGCAAGGATAAATTATCATATATGTATATATATTAGCAAGGGTAACATCATATACGTATATATCCATATTGACAAGGGTAATTTATCATATATATATATATATATATATATATATATATATATATATATATATATATATATATATATATATATATATATATATATATTAGCAAGGGTAAAAGATCATTCACTTATATATAATACATTTATATTTAACGGTTTTGCGCAAATGACAATTATTTACTGATTTTAAGAACATAATGTGTAAAAGGGATTTTCTATCTAAATAACATTGGATGAAGAGAAGTTTAAAATAGCAGTGGCAATATGAAAGCCAAATATAGATAACAGTAGCAACTGAATTCGTTAATTCGTGCAATCTTTAGTATAAACTGTAGACTGTACACTGTAAATGGCAGCATTATTACCAGGATGTCTAAGGGAACACATGCGTTTTAGTTGTGGGGTGCAGAAGTCGCAGCACCTGACCTGTTTGGCGAACACAGCGATATCTTCATTAAAGGAGTCCGACGAACACACATCCCCTCCCGCGACTCCCGGCTCCCGCGGGGTACACGTCGCCAGTTCACATTTCTCAAAAACCAGAGCTAGCAGGGGGAAAAGAGGGTGTCTGTGGGTCACCCAAACAGGAGAACAAAGAAGAGAAAGTGTTTTAGCAATGAACTGGACAACAGGGAAAGCACAAAGGCGACAATAAGCACAAACAGCTCGCTATTACTAATATCGATTTGTGTCGCTGCCACAGTCACACACAAGGCAGACCTGTTTGTTTTTATAGTGCAAGGAAGATAAATGTCATCGCACATAGAGTGCAACGTCTTCCCGAATAATCCCCAGTCCGCTGGGCTGACTTTGCACATTGCAGGCTCTTTAGGGTAACATGACAGTTTGTATCAGAGAAATAAGGGATTATCAGTTTTCTCTTTGCATAACAACAAGGCCATTTTAATCCCCTCTTTAGTTGTTCCTTTAATCCTTAATTGGCCGGAATTAGAATCCCTGTGACTTCCCCTAATGAAGCCTGAGTTAGTGGCTTTTACGCACGGGCCTGGAGCAGCAACTTTCCTTCCCAAACCGCAGAACGCACAGCAGCCCCTTTCCCTTTCTCTTCTCGGCTTCGCTCTTAACCTGAAATTCCTGCTTTTGATGCCGAGTGTGGCTGGGAGTTTTTCCTGTAAATCCACCCTGATATTCCCATGTGCCAGATGCTTATCTCCTCACTCACTGCTGCTGCTGAATTTTTACGCAGCAGCCCAACAAGCCATCCCGCTGCAAGTATGAACTCTCCCCTTCTGGCCCCCGCAATTGACTGCAAGCCTGTGTGCCTAGCTGGGTGTCAGTACCTACCCGTAAATGGCATCTTTGTCCCGCTTTAGGGCATCATTCACAGCAGATCCCATGCTTGTGGGCATAACATTTGGGTGGGGGGCATGTGTTCCATAGTGCTGGCTGGCATGGAGGGGGGGTCCGTGGTTTAAGTGGTGTACCGGTGGGATAGGGCGAGGGGCATGGGGGTCGCCGTACATTGACGTTGGCACCCCCACTCCGTCCATGCCATAGTGCGGTAACTCATCGTACTGCCAGAAAAAGAAAAGAGGAATTTAGGGGAAATACAGAACATTTGCCAAGTATACAGTAACAGAAAAGGAGGAAGAGTTATTGCTAGGAGAGACAAGGCCCGAGGAGACAGGAGAAATAGAGGGATTAAATAAACAGTAAAATAAGTGCCAGCAAAAATATCAGCTGGATGGAAAATAAAATATAATATTAAGTCATCTAAATGTGCAAATTAAAAAAAATCCAAAGATGTAAAAATATGTAGAGAAAGGGAGAAAGAGACAGAAAGGAAAATGGAAAATAAATAAAACTGTAGTTCCATGGGGTAAGGAAGTTACCAGGAACATTGAGGCGTGTGTAAGGTCTTTACAGCTCATCCAAAAAAAATCACTCTTCCCGAGAAAATAGTTGTAATAATAATAATAATATCAATAATTAGTTAATAAGATCTACAAAGCTCCGATAAAATGTAGAAAAAATAAAAAAATATATATTTGGAAGAAAATGTGTTAGAAGAGAAGAGTGTAGGAAGCGAAGCAAGAGCAAGAGACTGGGCTGAATGCTGGGGAAGGGGAGAATGAGAGAGTGTGTGTGAGTGAGAGAGAGAAAGAGAGAGAGAGAGAGAGAGAGAAGCAGAGAGAGAGAGAGAGAAGTGGTGAGAGAGAGAGACGAGATACCTAAACACTAATCACTCATATTCACTCTTTATTAAACACACAGTGATCCCTAAATCTCCCTTGCACCCCCTTCCCACCCCCAGGTCATACAGCAGCCCCAGAGCACAAGGATATAGCTGGGGGCAATTAAACCTACCCTTTGCGCCATCAATAAACAGCTGTCCGGCAGCCCTAGGGTATCTCCTCGGCCCCTGCTCCCAGAATAAAGCCTCGCCAGTCCCAGCAATGGGGGGCTAGGGGGTGTAAGAACCAAAATATTTCTTGTTCCTGCTGCAATCCAACAAAGATTCTTTAGCCGGGTCCGAGAAGAGAAAAATAATACTATCAAATAATCATGTTAATTCAGAAGCCAATGCGCGGGGGTGGGGTAAAGGCTCCTGGTTGTCCTTGTTTGTGTTTAGTTTTTTCTTCCTTTTTTTTTTTGTTTTTGTTTTTTTTTTAATCAAATGATCAGTAGGAAATAAAGTGTCCAAAAATTCCAAGTTGGGGGGTCAGTGGCGGCCCTGGAGGAGAGAGCCACACGTACCCAGAATGAGGACTGTCATGGCTCTCCGCCACTTCAGATGTCAATCAGAGGCAGAGCATGTCAGCGCGTTGAATGAGGGATGGTGGCAGGAGAGGAGGAGGAAGATGATGGTGATATTGATGAAGATACGATTGAGCAGCAAATCTTCCAACCCCTCTCTCTCTCTCTCTCTCTCTCTCTTTCCTTACGCGTCTCCCCTGCTGCTCCTATCTCCTGTAAACTCCTCTTGACAGCTCCCTACAGATCTCTGTCTCTTTTATTTTTTTTCCCCCAGTGACACGCGGAAAAAAAAATCTAGATCCAAATGATGAAGAGAAACCAATTTAGTAAAAAAAATAAAAAAAAAAAAGCACAAATAAATATGTATAAAAAAAAAACTGGTTACAAAAGGCAATGAGAGCAAAAGAGCAAAAGTGCTTCCGCGTGCAGAGAATGTGGAGCTGAGTTGGGAGGATGAGGTGGGGAATTTCAGCCTGTCTCTGGCAGATGACTGACTGCTGGCAGGTTGGCTGCTGCTGCCTTATACAAGAGACTCAGTTTGTTGAGCTGATCGGCGGGAGAATGAAAATGACGGGACCCGGAAGTAGAGGGAGCCAGTCGTACGGCACAGACACATGGAGGGAGGCAGAGACTAAAGAGGCAATGCGAGGGGCGGCGTGCAATCAGCAAAGCTCCTGCTAGACGGGCAGGGCCAGGAGGCAGGCAATGGGAGGCTACATCCACAGCATTCTCTCTCACAACTCATCCTCTCCCTCTCCATCCCACACAACCACAAAGTAACACACACACACCACCTTCCCATCAGCTCGCCAGCGATTTCTTCACGATTTTAGCTTATTCTCTGGAGCCAGGGGGACACGGGGGACAGTCACAGCAGGTTATTGAGCTCTGTCATGTGACGTGGACAAAATTCAACTCACAGCCATGGCCCTGGGATCAGAGAGGGACAATTAGATAAAAACACAATATTTCACTTGACGTGTCATCATTTATGCAAAGAATAACTGGGGAATGTAGTACAAGAGCAGGGTTGAAGCTCTGATTTATATTAAACCTCTTCCCCCAATACACAATTACTCAGACTTTTCTCCAAGTTGCTGAGATCATAAGTATAGAATTGATAAATGTGCCCTACCTGTTGCCCTCCAGCTGGCCCTTAAACTACTGGCTAATTATTAAAAACAATTCTGAACTACAACTT
This sequence comes from Xenopus petersii, assembly GCA_038501925.1. Classification (NCBI taxonomy): domain Eukaryota; kingdom Metazoa; phylum Chordata; class Amphibia; order Anura; family Pipidae; genus Xenopus; species Xenopus petersii. The sequence goes on from CM076686.1 coordinate 34,402,707, forward strand.
CTAGCATTATTATTATTATTATTATTATTATTATTATGAGCAAGTAGCATAGAGCAAGTAGTATAGGGCAAGTAGTATAGAGCAAGTAGTATAGGGCAAGTAGTATAGAGCAAGTAGTATAGAGCAAGTAGTATAGGGCAAGTAGTAAAGAGCAAGTAGTATAGAGTGAGTAGCATAGAGCAAGTAGTATAGGGCAAGTAGTATAGAGCAAGTAGCATAGAGCAAGCAGCATAGAGCAAGTAAACTACCCTTAACTGGCTAATTATTAAAAACAATTCTGAACTACAACTCCCATCATTGTTATTATTCTACTCTGTAGTACTAAGAGTTTTAAACTTTGATGTGAACAACAGCTGCCGATAATTACGTCTATTACTGGTGTGATTTCTGCTTTGCCAATAGATATTTTGTTTCCAGTGCATCCCTGAAAGCCACAGGCCAATGCCCTCTACAGTCGCCCCCAAAGCAGGGTAAAATAATGCCCCCTGAAATAATCCCCGTTTTAAGGATGGAACGAAACGAGAATTGTTGTGTTGCCAGAGAGGACTCAGTAAGCAGGCAATGAGTTGCAGAGATCTGATGGTTCTTGGGCATTCGGATGGCAGTTGCAGTTAGCAGTTGCTCAGTGGAGATCCTAGCATATAACTGGTTTTGAATAGAGCAATCAGATTGGTACGTGCATGTGGATCTGGAGACCATTGCAGCAAGTGGAAAAGCTTTGTGTTTGGCATAAATAGCAGGTTAATCGCTCACTACATATTTCCAGGGTTTTTGTATTCACGAAGATGGTGAAGGGTCTAATATTAATGTTTGGGATATACTATGAATATACATATGTATATAATAGGCTTACTATACAAGTAACCAGGAAGAAGTGGTGCTCCCTGCTGCAGCCCAGATTAGGAGATAGTGTGGCCCTTTGCTTGGAGTCAGCAGCAGTCAGTGTTGTGTGTAGTATGTGTCTGTACGACTATTTGTGTGTAGCATGTGTCTGTACGACTATCTGTGTGTGACATGTGTCTGTACGACTATTTGTGTGTGGCATGTGCACACAGGTATTAGTGCTATAATGTCCCCTAATAGCAACGCTAATTACACCCAGGCTATTTACTAAAGCAAGTAAAACGCTGCACCCCCGAGCACCAAATGAACTTTTCCAGAAGAAGAAAAGGAAAAAAAAAATACTGGGGCAGACCAAGATTTTGTGTGGGTGAGGGGAACTGCCTCTCTCTCTCTCTCTCTCTTTTTTTGTCTTTCTGTCCAATCCCATTTGCTGGCACTGCAACCTGCTTTAGACCTCAGAACAGTCAATTATAGCAAGTCCTGGAGCCCATCAATCATAGTTGGGCCCTGAAGTTTAAAGGGGCGGAGTCCTGAGCCTGCCCTGAGCTTTGTCGGATAAGGGCCCCTTTAATGCCCCATCTCCATCTCCCAGCAATTGTAAATAGAATGGAATCAGAAATCCGAGTTAAAGTGTTAGTGGGTATCAGAGGGTCACTGAGATGCCTCGCTGGCCCCAAGGACGTCTGAAGTCCCTGTAATAGGACAGTAGTTTTCAGGGGTCAGTACCCTCCTTTCCAGAAGATTAGGAACAAGTCATCAGTTCAGGACAATTAACCGTTGCTGTTCTGGAAGAGGGCGGTTCTTCCAGGCGTTTCTGCTGCCCCTCAGGCACTGAAGGGGTTAAACTGTGGCAGCTCCCTAACATAGATGTCTGTGGGAACAATGGTGCCAGAGAGCTAAGCAGATAGTACAGATAGTGTAAGGGGTGTCAGGAGGGACTCATTGGCCATTGCCTATTGTTCAGAGCGCAACTTTGACGCTGGACTCTTGGGTTCGGGACTTGGGCTGCAAAGAGATGTCGGGGAAGGAAACTCTGCTGCGAGCTCCTGGCAAAGGAGAAGTCTCTGTTCTCAGATCCAGCAGCAGCAGCAGCAGCAGCAGCAGAAGAGGCAGTTGTGTGAAGGAGAGAGGGATGGGGCGCTGCTCACCGCGGGCAGATATGGGCCAGTCTGCTTATTGGGAAGGTACCAGGCAGCAGCCAGACTTTGGAACTCCCTGCGGAGTCTCAGCTGAGTGGGACTTTGCCTCGGGGCATTAGGTAAGAGGATTCCCAGACAGGCTCTGTTACAGCAGCAGGCACTGGGGTAAAACATCCCAGGCGGGATGGCACTGGAAGGCATCGAGTCTATGGGAAAAGGAGCTGTCGGGTAAGCAAGTGAGCTAGCACTCTGCAACAGACTGCACGGGAGCTGGGACATGATGAAACTCAGCTGTAACCAGGGGAGGTGAGACACGGCTGCAAATTAGCTGCATTAACATAGACCTCTAACTTGGGACACGACCTTTCCCCTGAGTAAAAAGCTATGGGCAGGTGGGAACACTGTGCCAGGGAACTTGGGAAGGAAAAGACTTTCTCTGGAAGGGAAATGAAGCGCATGGAACTGTACAGTAAGGAGCTGAGACAGGGGAGCAAGTAAGCTGCTGTATATTGGCAGGACAGGAGGGAACGTGGGCAGATAGTGGTGAGCAGGGGCAGGAGATAACACTGCTGTAAGGAGGGGACACTAGTGATCTCGGGCAGGACATTGGTGTAAGGTAGCAGGCAGAGTTAGGACGAAATAATGGTGTAATTGAGCTGGGGTAGGAAAAAACACACTGGGGCAAGGGACCAGTTGCAGGAGCAAGCACTGGTAAAGTGATTTGGGACAGAATATATTACTGGTGGCAGGGGGAAGCACTGGTATAGGGAGGGGATCTGCCGCTGGAAAGAAAACTGATGTAAGGGTGAAGACAGGGATAGTTTAAGGGATCTGGGGTAAAGATGAACCCTGGGGTATGGGAGGAGAGGCACTGCAGGATGCCTCCTTTCTGTTAGGGAGCTGGGGCAAGATTAAATAGCATGATGAGATACAGGAGGGACAGGTATAAGGAATTATGTACAAGAGGGGACACTGTGTACGGGCATTGGGACAAAGTGGATCCTCCATATCAGGAATTTGGAAAAGAATCAGCGCTTTTGTAAGAGAAGGTAAGATAGTTCTGCGAGAACTGGAACATGAGAGAGTCAGCTTCGGGGAAGCAGGAGACAATGCTGCAGTAATGGGGTATAAGAGAATAAGGGTGCCAGGGCAGGAGGCAGGATTGCTTTGATTACAGCCCAGGAAGGTACAGAAAGCAAATAGAGACAATTACACTTTTCCTGATGGATTCAGTGTTGAAACCCTATGAAAGGCAAGGTGAGTTGGGACTTCAGCTGCATATTCCTTGCATTCATTCCTCGGCTCTATACTTCTTTTTCTATACTAATTGCTCTATACTTCTTGCTCTATACTAATTGCTCTATACTTCTTGCTCAATACTACTTGCTCTATGCTAATTGCTCTGTACTACTTGCCCTATACCTCTTGCTCTATACTACTTGCTCTATACTACTTGCCCTATACTTCTTGCTCTATACTATTTGCTTTATGCTAATTGCTCTATGCTATTGCTCTGTTACTTGCTCTATACTATTGCTCTATGCTACTTGCTCTATACTGCTTGCTCTATGCTAATTGCTCTATACTATTTCTCTATACTACTTGCTCTATGCTAATTGCTCTATACTATTGGTCTATACTACTTGCTCAATACCACTTGCTACAGGTGTACAGATGACTTATCCAGCAACAGTCCTCCCCACATTTCTCTAGATAATACACCCTGATCACTTGTATAGAAATTTCTGTTTCTCTTTCTTTCATGTGTTTCTCTTTTTTGCTTTTGACTCGAGGTTCGCTTAAAATGTACCTTCATCCTTTCGTAATTATCCCATATATATATATATATATATATATATATATATATATATATATATATATATATAGAACAATAAATACACACAGATAAATAAAAGACAGAAAAACACAATATATATCTCATGAAATTCTGTGCTCAAGGCAAGCAATATAATCCCCATGCTCCTTTTATATAAATACACACATATAAATATATACTAGATGGACCAGATGCTTTGCTGTATTTTAAATCTATTTATACATCTATTTCTATCTATATAGGGGTGTGTGTGTGTTAAATCCCCCTGAAAGACTTACAATTAATTGCCAGTCTTTTCTAGTGTCACTTTAGCTTTGCATTTCATGACTATAAGATTAAAAACTCGAAACTGCGACTCGTGAAAATTGGGAAATGAGCAATTCTCATATTTGATGCCTACAAATAAAACCGCTGTGGATGTGGAATAAAAGACAAGTCCTATTATTGTCCGTGTGTCCCTTCCCATAGGATCCTTCCTAATAGCCTTGTGTTTGGGGAATGGCGGAACGGGAGCTCTAACACACGGACACTGCTCGTTAGAGTGTAATATGTACAATATACTGAGTGGCCTTGCATTTTTATACAGGTTTTACTTTTATTCCTTTGCTTTGTCTTCAACTTTTCTTTTATCTGTCTTTATCATTTTGCTTCTCTCTCTATATATATATAATTAGAAATAGCTTACGAATATAAAAACATATAATTATATCTATATATCCGTTTATGCTTGTGTTTTTTGAATGTGTTTTTATATATATATCTGTGTATGTAAATATAGATTTAAAAAAATAGGCACAAACACAGCCACACATATTTCTACATAGTCCTTTGTTTTTCTCGCAAATGCGTATTTTGTGCGGCAATTCCCTACGAACAGAAAGCAAGCGAAAATGGCACGTAATTGTTAGTTTGTTAATTTCATCGGACGCGGCTGATTGTAGAAAAGACTCGGTTGTAACAAAATGTTACTTTGCAACAGGATAACGATTGTTAGGAAATCCCAGGCGAATCCGAGGTGTAGTTGTTTTTCTATATAATAAGAATATTCCGAGAGCGCGCGCAGCAGCCCCTGTGCTGGGAAGACGAAGCGCAGTTACTACGGGTAACAGGACCGTCCCGTAGTTTAAATTGAATACGAATTGTTTTTATTTCGTATCTAGAAACTATTTCTTCTATTCTCCTCTTGCCATTGACTCTCGTTTTATTTGTATTTAGGGCAGATATGATGGTGTAGCCGTGGCAGCAAAAGGCTATAGCAGAGGGTGAGGAAGGCGGGTCACTTTTGGGGTGAGAGCTCGAGCTCCCGGGTGAGAGTTCCAGCTGTGCGGGGGATTCATTAAAGACGCGCTGCTAAAACAATAAAAGAACGTCCTGACAGCTCCGACCCTGCTGGGACAATCGCTACAGGACGCTTGCAGCTGCCCCCGACCCCCCAGCCGCCTGCAACAGCCGCACATCATTAGGTCTCTAACACAAAGGTAAATAAGAAAAAAAACTGGAATATTCTCTAGTAAACACCCATAGGAGCGTGCTGCTGCTGCTTCTCCCTAATCCCCCGGATGGGGATTTTTTAACCCATTCCCAAAACATTTATCCGATTTTCCTTATACTCCAGTATCGACAGGGGCACTGTTATAATTACTGGCTAATAACACTAATGATTAGCTTAATACCAAACAAACCCAAGGGCACAGCAGCAATTTCTTTGGTTATTTTTAAGGTTTTGTTTCCCCAATCGCAGTCGCTGATCGAACGCCCGTGTCGCCAGAATCATTAGCGAGCGTTTATTATGTGCCTGTCCTTCCCGGAGAGACACCCGGATTATAATAATAACAAGAACCTGCTGCTGCTGTACGTGAATGGACTGGGTGCTGCTGTTGTATGAATGGGATGCAGGAGGGCTGCCCAACACGGTGGCTGCTTCTATAGAACGAGAAAGGATGGGGTGTCCCCGGTAGGGCGCAGAGTGATCGCTCCTCGTGTCCGTGTGTTGGATCCGCGTGACCTCTCGGTGACCTGTGATAGTTCGGGCGGTTCAGCAGGCGGGCTGCGACCTCTTGCTCTCGGGATGGCTCGGACTTACACAAGCCAGGACTTTGCCTTCCAAACGCGGCCCTCTCGCGCCCTCTGCCGGCACATTTAGCCACACATACGCTCCTGCTGCGCAGTTTGTTACCGAGGAATATCATTAGGGTCCCTTGTTTCAAAGTCGTTGCGCACCCAGTTTTCTAATGACAGCTTCAAGCTGGCTATGGGCCACCCAGTGTTGGACTGGGATGCCAGGAACCCACCAGAGAACCTTAGACCGTGGGGCCACTTTCCAAACTCTTATTCCTCCTTTGCTCACTCAACCTCTTTATTCTTCTAGTCTTTTATATGTCCTTACTATCCTCTTACATTATTAAACATTTTTTTTCCCATAAAGAAACAGGGAATGACCAGGAAAAGGCTAAATGGTTGGAAGCAAGAGGTCCGACTGACACCTGGGCCCACTGGGAGTTTTCCTGGTATCCTGGTGGGCCAGTCCGACCCTGGGGTCACCCCTCTACTTATGCACTGCTGGGCAGGAGTTAAAGAAACAGGGCCACTAACCATCTGCCCTGGTGTTTCCTATCCCTGCCTGCCTTCAGCCACCTCCCTCCTGTTCATACACCTCACATCGCTAGGAAGATTTACATTCCTAAACCAACGAGCGCCATGTCTGTGTCATTAACCCTGGAACTCCCTCCTGAAAGCCAAGCGCTGCTCCTTAATAAAACGTCCGACCCCCTGCTGCTGCCAACTGCTTTTTATTTACTCCAATATGAGAACACTTACCAGTCACTCCTCTTTCTAATTATATATATATATATATATATATATTGTGTGTGTAGGAAGGGAAATGTTTGCTCAGATTATCATGTGATAAAAATGTTGGAATATGTGTTAATTTACGAATAAATGTCCTTTTATTTAAAGAGCACCTCTTTCTTATTACTATTTTTTTTATTAGCAATGGGGTATTTTTGGTTTATTGGAATATAGTGGCGCTATATAAGTAATAATAATAAATGAAAATAATAATAAAGGCAGCAGAATGTAAGGGTGAGAAGGCACTCGGCCCAAGCTTATTCCTCTGCAATGCTAATTCCCAGCAACTCATACCCCTATTGTCATTTTGTACAGAACCAGCAGATTATTGTTTCACTACAAGCCAATGAGAGAAGCCAGACACTCTGCCTATCACTAAATGGGAGGTCATTGCTCTTATTCCTTTTCCCAGAATCAATATATTCCGCCTCTATGTGTTAAAAAAAACATGTATTTATTAAAAGATAAAAAAAAGTGTGATATAAGGAACAGCTGCATTACAACACCAAAGTGTGCATTCTTTATACATACTTGTAATACACACAGTAACTAAATGTACCCTATGATCAATCAATGGATACAGATATATATATAGATATAGAAATATAATTACACATCAAATGCATTTAATGCAGCCTTGCTGGTATTTATATAAATGGCTTCAGGTAAGTATGGTTACCCTAGCATGACATTTATTAGCACCACCTATTGTTTGCTTATTTGAATTGCTAACCTAACCAAAATTTTTATTTTTTAACTGTTCTATAATATGGAGATAGATAGAAAAATTATAAATAAATAGAGATGGATGAGATAACTGGATAATAGATGACTACAGTGAAAGATAATGGCCACACACACACATATATATATATTCAGAGAAGCACAAGGTTACTCCAAAAAACAAGGCAACTTTGGGGAGAAAAGCTTTCCAACCTCACTCAGCCTCTGTCATTTTTATAGAAAGTGTGACAGCATGCTGAATCACATATCATCAATCAGATATATAGTAGGGGTTGGGTGACTCTGTACCCCACAGTAAATACTACTCACACAACTGGATATAGTTCTGGCAGTCTAGTACTAAATAAAATAGTTTGCTTTCAATTGCCGATATGTATTTTGTCTAACACTACCTGACATTGGCCTGTGTGGGTTCAAAGTGACCCAACAAATGTGTTTGGGATAATTAGACACTTTGGTAGATCTTACCAGGGTAGCATTCGGACAGGTCTAAAACCTTTGGTAATTCATTATTACAGATATGGAAACCCATTATCCAGAAAGTTCCGAGTTATGGCAAGGCCGTCTCCCATAGACTCCATTTTATCCAAATAATCCAAATTTGCAAAAACTGTTTCCTTTTTCTCTGTAAAAATAAAACAGCACATTGTATTTGATCCAATCTAAGATATAATTAATTAATTAATCCTTATTGGAGGCAAAACCAGTCTGTTGAGGTTAAGAAATGTGCAAATGATTTTCTAGAAGACTTTAAGTATGAAGATCCAAACTAAGGAAAGATCTATTATCCTGGAAATGTTCTGGATATCAGGTCCCATACCTGTCTACCTGTCTTATGACTTAACATCTGGTAGCCACCTCTAGACATATTTTATTATCATGTATTAACATGACACTGTTGCACTCTGTGTGAGCCCAGAATTATATTTTTGCCCAATCCCCGATCAGTCAACCCCCTAGCAAACAGATTGCTAAAATTGCAAACTGGAAAGCTGCTGAATATAAAGCTAAATAACTCAAAAATCACAAATGATAAAAAATGAAAACCAATTGAAAATTGTCTGAGAATATCACTCTCTACTTCATACTGAAAGTTCATTTAAAGGTGAACACCTCCTTTAAAACCTCATGCACTGAGTTAGTAAAATTAGAGTAGTCGCCCATAACAATGCTCAAACTATCCCAGTGTAAGGAATGTCAAACCATTCCATGCAGGTGGGAATAAGTGTCCAATAAACCATGATGTGAGTTCTTGCAGGGCTGATGGCAGGTCTGGACTGGGAGTCAAAATAGGCCCTGGCATTACAAGTACAGAGAGGCCTAATCAGCTCCCCACCAGCCCACTAAATAGTGACTTTCTATGGCATCTTATGGCAGCCCCTCTGGCATTTGCCAGAAAACACAGATTGCCAGTCGGGGCCTGGCTGATGGCATATTTTTATTTCATTTAGGGCCGAGGTTCAATTCATTTTCAGTCCAAAATAGTTACCGCTGGATCGGACACTTTTGCATTTGAAAGTGAAATTGACCTGTTGAATTAAAATTCAAAGCTTTCTCATGGACCAATCACCGCAATTCTTGTTCCATCCGAAGATAAAGCTGCTAACAGAAACAAAATGTGTATGATCCTGGGCTCTGGCATGAAACATTTCTTGGGTGCCTCATTGTAATTCCATATAAAATAAGTGTCACCCATCTGCATGTTCTTGTATAGTTTGTCATTTACCTAATGACTTTATGTCACCTAGATGGAAGGTCACATACCCCTTTAACCTTTCTATCTCTGCAGTAAGCATTCCCCCTGGTAATCAATGGTAATCAATTCATAGCCAGGGTCTGACAAATTCTCTAAAATTTCATACACTGCCGTTTTGTGGCATACGGCAATAAAAAAATCCTTGGCTTAGATTTTCCAATTCCCGCTATAATTCCGCGTGCAGCGTGATCTATAGCTGACCTTGTGGATGCTGTTAAATGTGAAGAGCCCATGCAATCTGTCTTGTCCTGGTCACACATAGGAGAATGTTTAACTCTCTTTGGACTCTTCCAAGGTAAGCTCTGAAATAGGGGGTGAGTCTGCTGGAGAAGCCTTCTTAAATAAAAAAAAAAAAAATGGCAGGATTATAAAAATCGTGAGCGGTGGAAAAATCATGACTGCTGGGCTCAGTATAAACAACTAAATGACTGAAATAGACCAGTGCTACCATGCTATACCGCAGAAGCAAACCTTTCAAAGTAGAAACTGTGTGGATTTGCGCTCTGCCTTACTTCTCAGCTGTATGCATCAATCCTCTCACAGAGATGTACCAATCATCCCAAGATATCCACTAAAAGTTGAAAGAGAGGAGAGCACTCATACGCAGATTAACCGCTTGAAGCAAACCTTTCACCCTGGCATTGTTGAACTACCCAAGGTTTATGTCTTTACTGTGTGTGCATGCATGATACACATATCTTGCTGGCACTGCATGCATTAAGCTGGTAGAGATGGCGCGAACTGTTCGCCGGCGAACTTGTTCGCGCGAACATCGGGTGTTCGCGCTCGCCGGAAGTTCGCGAACGTCGCGCGACGTTCGACATTTTGGGTTCGCCATTGTTGGCGCTTTTTTTTGCCCTCTCACCCCAGACCAGCAGGTACATGGCAGCCAATCAGGAAGCTCTCCCCTGGACCACTCCCCTTCCCTATAAAAACCGAAGCCCTGCAGCTTTTTTTCACTCTGCCTGTGTGTGCTGAAGAGATAGTGTAGGGAGAGAGCTGCTGCCTGTTAGTGATTTCAGGGACAGTTGAAAGTTTGCTGGCTAGTAATCGTTTTGATACTGCTCTGTTATTGGAGGGACAGAAGTCTGCAGGGGTTTGAGGGACATTTAAGCTTAGGTAGCTTTGCTGGCTAGTAATCTACCTTCTACTGCAGTGCTCTGTATGTAGCTGCAGTGGGCAGCTGTCCTGCTTCTGATCTCATCTGCTGACTGCTGCAATAGCAATAGTCCTTGTAAGGACTGCTTTTATTTATTTTTTTGTTGTTTTACTACTACTACTACTACTACTACTACTACTATAAGAGCCCAGTGCTATTAGTCTAGCAGTGTTGGGGAGTGGGACTGGTGTGCTAATCTGCTGCTCCTAGTAGTTCAGCAGCACCAACTTTAATTTTTTTTTTTTAATATTCATTCTTTTTTTATTTAACTTTTTTTTATTTTACTACCGCTGTAGTAGTGTATAAGTTGACCTTTTAGGCATTATTTGCCCTGTAGGCATTTTTTGCCCAGTGTGTTATTCAACCAACTGCTATCTAGCTGTGTGACCGTGTTCACATTCTGTCTAAATATCCATAATATTACCGTCTCCAGAAAAAACACCGGAGTGACTTTTTTCAAGCAGCCATAATAAATTTTACGTAATCCGTATCCATCGCTGTAGTAGTGTATAAGTTGACCTTTTAGGCATTATTTGCCCTGTAGGCATTTTTTGCCCAGTGTGTTATTCAACCAACTGCTATCTAGCTGTGTGCCCGTGTTCACATTCTGTCTAAATATCCATAATATTACCGTCTCCAGAAAAAACACCGGAGTGACTTTTTTTCAAGCAGCATTCTTATATTTTACGTAATCCCTATCCACCGCTGTGTATACGTTGACCTTGTAGGCATTATTTGCCCTGTAGGCATTTTTTGCCCAGTGTGTTATTCAACCAACTGCTATCTAGCTGTGTGCCCGTGTTCACATTCTGTCTAAATATCCATAATATTACCGTCTCCAGAAAAAACACCGGAGTGACTTTTTTTCAAGCAGCATTCTTATATTTTACGTAATCCGTATCCACCGCTGTGTATACGTTGACCTTGTAGGCATTATTTGCCCTGTAGGCATTTTTTGCCCAGTGTGTTATTCAACCAACTGCTATCTAGCTGTGTGACCGTGTTCACATTCTGTCTAAATATCCATAATATTACCGTCTCCAGAAAAAACACCGGAGTGACTTTTTTCAAGCAGCCATAATAAATTTTACGTAATCCGTATCCATCGCTGTAGTAGTGTATAAGTTGACCTTTTAGGCATTATTTGCCCTGTAGGCATTTTTTGCCCAGTGTGTTATTCAACCAACTGCTATCTAGCTGTGTGCCCGTGTTCACATTCTGTCTAAATATCCATAATATTACCGTCTCCAGAAAAAACACCGGAGTGACTTTTTTTCAAGCAGCATTCTTATATTTTACGTAATCCGTATCCACCGCTGTGTATACGTTGACCTTGTAGGCATTATTTGCCCTGTAGGCATTTTTTGCCCAGTGTGTTATTCAACCAACTGCTATCTAGCTGTGTGCCCGTGTTCACATTCTGTCTAAATATCCATAATATTACCGTCTCCAGAAAAAACACCGGAGTGACTTTTTTTCAAGCAGCATTCTTATATTTTACGTAATCCGTATCCACCGCTGTGTATACGTTGACCTTGTAGGCATTATTTGCCCTGTAGGCATTTTTTGCCCAGTGTGTTATTCAACCAACTGCTATCTAGCTGTGTGACCGTGTTCACATTCTGTCTAAATATCCATAATATTACCGTCTCCAGAAAAAACACCGGAGTGACTTTTTTCAAGCAGCCATAATAAATTTTACGTAATCCGTATCCATCGCTGTAGTAATGTATAAGTTGACCTTTTAGGCATTATTTGCCCTGTAGGCATTTTTTGCCCAGTGTGTTATTCAACCAACTGCTATCTAGCTGTGTGCCCGTGTTCACATTCTGTCTAAATATCCATAATATTACCGTCTCCAGAAAAAACACCGGAGTGACTTTTTTTCAAGCAGCATTCTTATATTTTACGTAATCCGTATCCACCGCTGTGTATACGTTGACCTTGTAGGCATTATTTGCCCTGTAGGCATTTTTTGCCCAGTGTGTTATTCAACCAACTGCTATCTAGCTGTGTGCCCGTGTTCACATTCTGTCTAAATATCCATAATATTACCGTCTCCAGAAAAAACACCGGAGTGACTTTTTTTCAAGCAGCATTCTTATATTTTACGTAATCCGTATCCACCGCTGTGTATACGTTGACCTTGTAGGCATTATTTGCCCTGTAGGCATTTTTTGCCCAGTGTGTTATTTAACCAACTGCTATCTAGCTGTGTGACCGTGTTCACATTCTGTCTAAATATCCATAATATTACCGTCTCCAGAAAAAACACCGGAGTGACTTTTTTTCAAGCAGCATTCTTATATTTTACGTAATCCGTATCCACCGCTGTGTATACGTTGGCCTTGTAGGCATTATTTGCACAGTGTTTTCTTCAAACCGCCATCTAGCTGTGTGAGCTTGTTCACATTTTGTCTAAATATTGATAATATTATCGTCTCTAGAAAAACCACTTGAGTTACTTTTTTTCAAGCAGCATTCATATATTTTACGTAATCCGTATCCACCGCTGTAGTAGTGTATACGTTGATCTTGTAGGCATTATTTGCACACTGTTTTCTTCAAACTGCCATCTAGCTGTGTGTATTATCGTTTCCAGAAAAACCAACTGAGTTTTTGTTGTTGTTGTTTTTTTAAAAATAATGCCAGGCAAAGGCAGGCCGCCACGCAGAGGCCGTGCTAGGGGCCGTGCTGCTATGCAATCCTGTGGCCCTAGCAAATTGCCCAGTTTTAAAAAGCCAATGACCCTGAACTCCCAAAATGCTGAAGAGGTAGTTGACTGGCTTACACAGCACACCCCATCCTCTACCGTTTCTAACTTTACCACAACATCCTCCTCATCCTCCACTGCTATGGCCACCCCACGTAACACTTCCTCCACCACCGGTGCCCCTTCTTCACTGGAGTCAGAGGAGTTATTTTCCCATGAGTTTCTTGAACTGAGTAATGCGCAACCATTATTGGCAGAAGAAGATGAAGGAGATGAGGACGTTACACCAGATTTAATTCTGGCAGAGAACACGACAGAGATGGACATAATGATGAGTGATGAGGAGGAGGAGGAGGTCCCCGCTGCTGCTTCCTTCTGTGATGTGTCAGAAGAAATTGATTCATCTGAGGAGAATGATGATGAGGAGATTGATGTTTTGTGGGTGCCTAGTAGAAGAGAGCAAGAGGAGGGTAGTTCAGATGGAGAGACGGAGAGTCAGAGAGGCAGTAGGAGAATAAGACTTAGAAGAAGCAGGGAGGCCAGCCCGCAGGGATCAGTAGGGCAACAACATGTATCGGCACCTGTGTTCAGCCGGCCAACGCACCCGCCATTGCCGCCAATGCCGCCAACTTCTACTGTTACCGCCAGATCGCAGACTTCCAAAAAGTCAGCAGTGTGGCATTTTTTTAATGTGTGTGCCTCTGACAAAAGCATTGTAATTTGCAATGAGTGCAGTCAGAAACTGAGCCTTGGTAAGCCCAACAGCCACATAGGTACAACTTCTATGCGAAGGCACATGAGCGGCAAGCACAAAGCACTTTGGGAGCAACACCTCAAAGGCAACAGGCAAACTAAAAGCCACACTCCTTCTGGTCCAGCATCTTACTGCTCTACCTCTGCTCTCCTTGACCCATCTGAACCACCCTCCACTCCGCCTTCCACCTTGACCACCTGTTCCCATTCCCAGTCATCTGCCACCAGCCAAGTTTCTGTGAAGGCCATGTTTGAGCGTAAGAAGCCAATGTCTGACTGTCACCCCCTTGCCCGGCGTCTGACAGCTGGCTTGTCTGCACTCTTAGCCCGCCAGCTTTTACCATACCAGCTGGTGGACTCTGAGGCCTTCCGCAAATTTGTAGCAATTGGGACACCGCAGTGGAAGGTACCCAGCCGCAATTTTTTTTCTAAAAAGGGAATACCACACCTGTACCAACATGTGCAGAGCCAAGTTACCGCATCTCTGTCACTTAGTGTTGGGCCAAAGGTCCATATGACTACTGACGCATGGTCCTCCAAGCATGGTCAGGGCAGGTATGTCACCTACACTGCCCACTGGGTGAACTTGGTAATGGCTGGGAATGGGAAGCAGGGAATGGGTAGCTCAACAACAACAACAACAGTGGAGTTGGTGTCACCGCCACGGATTGCACGCGGTTCTGCCACCACCTCTACTCCTCCATCGCTCTCTACCTCGTCTTCTTCCTCTTCTTCTTCTTACTCTGCTGCTGGGTCCTCCTTCTCCTCCTCCACACCTGTGCACCCCCAGCTCCCCCTAGGCTATTCGACGTGCCAGGTACGCCGTTGTCACGCTGTCTTGGGGATGACGTGCCTGGAAAGCAAAAACCATACCGGATCTGTACTCCTGTCATCTCTGCAGTCACAGGCCGATCGGTGGCTGACCCCACACCAACTGCAGATCGGAAAAGTGGTGTGTGACAATGGAAGCAATCTGTTGGCAGCGTTGAGACTGGGAAATTTAACACATGTGCCCTGCATGGCACATGTGTTAAATTTAATAGTCCAACGTTTTGTCTCCAAGTACCCAGGATTCCAGGACGTTCTCACCCAGTCCAGAAAGGTGTCGGCCCATTTCAGACGTTCCTACACAGCCATGGCACGCCTTGCTGACATTCAGCAGCGCTACAACATGCCAGTCAGGCGTTTGATTTCTGACAGCCAGACTCGCTGGAATTCAACGCTCCTTATGTTGGAACGTCTGCTGCAACAACAAAGGGCCGTCAACGAGTACCTTTTTGAACTGGGTGGTAGGACTGGATCTGCAGAGCTGGGGATTTTTTTCCCCCGTTACTGGGTGCTTATGCGCGATGCCTGCAGGCTCATGCGACCTTTTGAAGAGGTGACAAATATGGTCAGTCGCACCGAAGGCACCATCAGCGACCTAATACCCTTCGCTTTCTTCCTGGAGCGTGCCGTGCGACGAGTGACAGATGAGGCTGTAGACCAGCGTGACGAGGAGCTGGAAGCGCACGATTTATGGTCGCAATCACCAGAACGAACCCAGGCACCTGCTGCAACGCAGGGAGAGGTGCCAGAAGTGGAGTCAGAGGAGGAAGGTGGCTTTGTGGAGGAGGAGGAGGAGGACCAACAGGAGCAGGCTTCCCAGGGGGCTAGTGGTGACCTTTTGGGGACCCCTGGTCTTGTACGTGGCTGGGGGGAGGAGACCGTGGATGATGCAGTCCTTGATAATGAGGAAGCGGAGATGGATAGCTCTGCATCCAACCTTGTGAGAATGGGGTCTTTCATGCTGGCATGCCTGTTGAAGGACCCCCGTATCAAGAGGCTTAAGGAGAAGGACCTGTACTGGGTCGCAACGCTACTAGACCCTCGGTACAAGCATAAAGTGGCAGAAATGTTACCAACATACCACAAGTCCGAAAAGATGCGGCATTTACAAACCAGCCTGCAAAACATGTTGTACAATGCTTTTAAGGGTGATGTCACTTCAGGAACTCATCAACATTCCAGGGGCAGAGGTGCCAGTAATCCTGCCACGAGCACACCTGCAAGGACAAAGCCCTTTGGCTGGTCTGTAACATCAGACATGCAAATGTTTTTCTGTCCAAGGCAGCGCCACAACCCTTCTGGATCCACCCTCAAAGAACGCCTCGACCGGCAGGTAGCGGACTACCTGGCATTAACTGCAGATATCGACACTCTGAGGAGCGATGAACCCCTGGACTACTGGGTGCGCAGGCTTGATCTGTGGCCAGAGCTGTCACAATTTGCCATGAACCTCTTGTCTTGCCCAGCCTCAAGTGTGCTCTCAGAAAGGACCTTCAGTGCAGCAGGAGGGATTGTAACTGAGAAGAGAACTCGCCTAGGTCACAAAAGTGTCGATTACCTGACCTTTATTAAAATGAATGAGGGGTGGATCTCGGAGGGTTACTGCACGCCGGAAGACTTGTTCTGACTTCTATGCAGCTGTCCTTCTCTTCAAGCCTCATGACTCCACACACAGCTGTCCTTTAGCGTCCTCCTCCCTCCGCCACCGTTACAAACTAGGGTGCAAACCCTACTGGTTTAATTTTTTCTGGCCTCTGTGCTTCAGTGGCTGCGTCCAAAAAAACGGGGCAAACAATGTCTACAAGGTCAACGTATGGCGAAAAATTACTATTTTCAGCATTTATATGGCATATTTTTTCTGGCAACTGTGCTTCAGTGGCTGCGTCCAAAAAAATGCATATTTTCTGCATTTATATGGCATAATTTTTCTGGCCTCTGTGCTTCAGTGGCTGCAACCAAAAAAATGCATATTTTCTGCATTTATATGGCATAATTTTTCTGGCCTCTGTGCTTCAGTGGCTGCAACCAAAAAAATGCATATTTTGTCCATTTATATGGCATAATTTTTCTAGCCTCTGTGCTTCAGTGGCTGCAACCAAAAAAATGCATATTTTCTGCATTTATATGGCATAATTTTTCTGGCCTCTGTGCTTCAGTGGCTGCAACCAAAAAAATGCATATTTTGTCCATTTATATGGCATAATTTTTCTAGCCTCTGTGCTTCAGTGGCTGCAACCAAAAAAATGCATATTTTCTGCATTTATATGGCATAATTTTTCTGGCCTCTGTGCTTCAGTGGCTGCAACCAAAAAAATGCATATTTTCTCCATTTATATGGCATAATTTTTCTAGCCTCTGTGCTTCAGTGGCTGCAACCAAAAAAATGCATATTTTCTCCATTTATATGGCATAATTTTTCTAGCCTCTGTGCTTCAGTGGCTGCAACCAAAAAAATGCATATTTTCTCCATTTATATGGCATAATTTTTCTGGCCTCTGTGCTTCAGTGGCTGCAACCAAAAAAATTTATATTTTCAGCATTTATATGGCATAATTTTTCTGTCAACTGTGCTTCAGTGGCTGCGACCAAAAAAATGCATATTTTCTGCATTTATATGGCATAATTTTTCTGGCCTCTGTGCTTCAGTGGCTGCAACCAAAAAAATTTATATTTTCAGCATTTATATGGCATAATTTTTCTGGCAACTGTGCTTCAGTGGCTGCGACCAAAAAAATGACTATTTTCAGCATTTATATGGCATATTTTTTCTGGCCTCTGTGCTTCAGTGGCTGCGGCCAAAAAAACTGGGCAAACAATGCCTACAAGGTCAACGACGTTGACCTTGTAGGCATTGTTTGCCCAGTTTTTTTGGCCGCAGCCACTGAAGCACAGAGGCCAGAAAAAATATGCCACATAAATGCTGAAAATAGTCATTTTTTGCCATACGTTGACTCAACGTATATGGCAAAAAATGACTATTTTCAGCATTTATATGGCATATTTTTTCTGGCAACTGTGCTTCAGTGGCTGCGTCCAAAAAAACTGGGCAAACAATGTCTACAAGGTCAACGTATGGCGAAAAATTACTATTTTCAGCATTTATATGGCATATTTTTTCTGGCAACTGTGCTTCAGTGGCTGCGTCCAAAAAAAACTGGGCAAACAATGTCTACAAGGTCAACGTATGGCGAAAAATGACTATTTTCAGCATTTATATGGCATATTTTTTCTGGCAACTGTGCTTCAGTGGCTGCGTCCAAAAAAACTGGGCAAACAATGCCTACAAGGGCAACGTATGGCAGTTGTTTAAAGAGAACAGTAGATTACTAGCCAGCAAAGCTACCTAAGCTAAAATGTCCCTCAAATCCCTGCAGACTTCTGTCCCTCCAATACAGCGCAGTATCAAGCAGATTACTAGCCAGCAAACTTACTATCATCTGTCCCTGAAATCACTAACAGCTCTCCCCCTACACTATCTCTTCCAAGCACACACAGGCAGATTTTTCAGATACATTTTTGCCCTTGATCCCCCTCTGGCATGCCACTGTCCAGGTCGTTGCACCCTTTAAACAACTTTAAAATCATTTTTCTGGCCAGAAATGTCTTTTTTAGATGTTAAAGTTCGCCTTCCCATTGAAGTCTATGGGGTTCGCGAACCGTTCGCGAACCGCTCGCATTTTTGCGCAAGTTCGCGAATATGTTCGCGAACTTTTTTTCCGACGTTCGCTACATCCCTATAAGCTGGCCATACCGAGATCCGCTTGTTTGGCGTTGTTGCCAAACGAGTGGATCTCTCCCCGATTCGCCCTCCTTGAGGTGGGCGATATCCGGCTGATGCTATTGTGGGCCCTAGGATAATACGGGTGGTGAGCAGATAGAGGAACTCATTAACAAAATGATGCAGTCGCTACCCAATAAGCTGCCAACTTAAAGCAACAGTAACGGCAAATAATGAAAGTGTTTTAAAATAATGAAAATATAATGTCCTATTGCTCTGCGCTGGCACAACTGGTGTGTGTGCTTCAGAAACTCTGCTATAGTTTATATAAACAAACTGCTGTGTAGCCACGGGGACAGCCATTCTAAGATGAAAAAGGAGAAAAGGCATAGGATTACACAGCAGATGACAGATAAGCTCTGTAGTATACAATGTGATTCTTCAGAATTTATCTGTTATCTACAGTGTTTCCTGTGCTTGAATGGAAGCCTCCATGGCTACACAGCAGCTTCTTTACATAAACTACAGTTGTGTTTCTGAAGCAAACCCACCAATTTTACCAGTGCAAGGCAATGGAACATTATTTTGCCAAGTATTTAAAACACATTCATTGTTTCGTGTTACTGTTCCTCTAAATATGTCAGCAGCTTATATCTGCCTGTGTATGGGGTCCTTTAGATCTCTGAAATGTATCACCTACCATTGCTTAACCCTGTTTCAAAGGAAAAGCAACAGATAGTGATGTAAAATACTCTTGTACAGGGATGGGATCTGTTATCCGGAAACCAGTTATCCAGAAACCTCTGAATTATGGAAAGGCCAGCTCCCATACACTCCTTTTATCCAAATAATCCACATTTTTAAATATGATTTCCTTTTTCTCTGCAATAATAAAACAATACCTTGTACTTGTCCCCAACTAAGATATAATTAATCTTTATTGGAAGCAAAACCAGCCTATTGTGTTTATTTCAAATTTACATGATTTTCTAGTAGACTTAAGGTGTGAAGATCCAAATTATGAAAAGATCCATTATCCGGAAAACCCCAAGTCTCGAGCATTCTGGATAACAGGTTCCTGTATCAATAAAGATTACATTGGAATACCATGTATCATGGCAGCACCCACTTATAGATATAAATGCAAATATGCATACCGGTATGTACGTACAAGCCTGTTTTTCCTAATAAATCATTTCAAGACTGTGAAATAAGAAAAAAAAACCTGATTATGCATACGAATGTATTATACCTGTAACATTATTCTTACTAAAGGGCCAATGGTATTAATCGTACAATTGCTTTTATTATGTTTAAATATAAGTTCTGCCACCTGGTTTTCTTAAAAAAAACATTTTTCCATGAAGCAAAAATCCCAATTTTTTTTATCATAATGCTTTTCATCTCGCGGGTATGTACATAGCAGTGGCCTCTGAGTTGTGTTTGTGACAGCTGTGCCGAAGAACAAAAGAATTTTTCAGACTTTAAGCAACCTTACCAACAAACCTCTAAATGCCCTGCAAACCTGTTATTCAGCTCGCAGCACTGTCATAGCAAGAGCAGTTAAGTGTAATTAAACAGCACTTCTTCTGGAGCAAAAATACAGTTTTAACCAAGGACAACAACGATTACATTTAAACCATTCTCATTTCAAGTTGTCAAATTTACACTGATCCATATAAAAACTTTTAAGAGCTTAAAATGTGGCGTGATGTTATAACAAACAGAAAGACTCGGTACACGTATTGGATCGGTTATCTGGAACCTGTTATCCAGAAAGCTCAGAATTATGGAAAGGCAGTCTCCCATTTTATCCAAATTTTTTAAATTGATTTACTTTTTATCTGTAATAATAAAACAATACTGTGTACTTGATCCAAACTAAGATATATTTAATCCTTATTGGAAGCAAAACCAGCCTATTGGGGTTATTTAATGCTTATGTGATTTTCTAGTAGATTTAGGGTAAGGGCACACAGGCAGATTCGGGGAGATTAGTCACCCCGGCAACAAATCGCCTCTTCTTCAGGGCGATGATCTCCCCGAACTGCCTTCCCCTACCTGCCCAGCGGCTATAATGAAAAATCGCCAGCGGGATGGCACTAGCGGCACTTCGTTTTCCGAAGTCGAAAACGAAAGTGCCGTGAGTGCAATCTCGCTGCTGTTTTTTAATTATAGCCGGCGGGTAGGGGAAGGCATATCGGGGAGACCTTACCCTTAAGGTATGAACATCCAAATTATGGAAAGATCCATTATCAGGAAAACCCCAGATCCCAAGCATTTTGGGTAACAGGCAGCACCGGATTTAACTTCATCGCGCCCCTAGGCCGCGCGGTCCGACCAGGCGGCCGCGCGGTCCTAGCGCCCGCCTTCCCAGCGCGCCGGCGCAGCTGGTGCAATTGAACGGCGGCTGGGCGGCATGCCGCCCCTATTTCTTTGCCGCCCTAGGCCCGGGCCTATGCGGCCTTGCCGCAAATCCGGGCCTGGTAACAGGTCCCATACCTGTTTATGACTTAGCAGACGAGGCCTGGTTAGGTTCAGATGCTGCAGTAGTGGCAAGGAGCATGCATTCAGGACACACTTTTACTGTCTCTGTTTTACGGGACAGACCTGAATTCTGGACTTAAAAGGAGAGAGTATTACTACCAAGCAAGAGGAATTAGGGGTAAGTAATGTATATGGCTGAGTATATGGCTGAGCATAACTCAGTGCACTCTGGACAGGTAAGAGGTGTAACCTAAGGCTTTTTTCTACTGGCATATTTCCAGCAGAGAAGAAATGGAGACCTCCAGTGCCATTGGATTGATGGTTAATGCTGCTGTAGGCATGTCCACCCTTACCCATCCTCTCATCTACCTGCAGGTCTATGCACACGGTTGATCAAATCAAAGCGGGGTACCCCCCAGTTCTACAGCTAGATGGGCTTTACATTTGAATTGGGGATGAATATTATTTCAATAAACAGGTATGGGAAGGCCATCTCCAATAGACTCTCCGTTTTAAATAAATAATTAAAAATTAGCTTTTCCTCTGCAAAAACAGTACCTTGTACTAAGATATAATTAATCCTTCTTAGTGTGAAAACAATTCTATTGTTACCTTTTGTAATCCAATCTGTGGGTTATGGCAAATGCCAGAGGGGCTGCTGTAAGATGCCATAGACAGTTACTATTTATTGGGCTGGTGCATTGGGGGGGGCTGTTTGGGCCTCTGTGTTCTTGAAATGCGAGGGCCTATTTTGAAGTCCGGGCCTGGCTATAATTGCAGGGTTCCCACAGTGTGTTGCATCAATATCACACAACAGACTTGCACAGAAAGAAGAAGAATTGCACTCTAATGCTATTTTATTGCCACATGCAGTGCTTGCAACTAATCTGATTTTTGAATACACCCACAAATGTATTCATTTTGAGGCAGCTGGAGCAATTGCAACTCCTCCACATGGCTGCAGTTCTGTTTTGTGAATAAAACATGGCAATTTGCATGAGAAAATTGCACTTTGCACACTACAGTTTTGTCATCCGTTATCTGGAAACCTGTTATCCAAAAAACTCAGAATTACCAAAAGGCAATTTCCCATAGACTTCATTTTATCCAAATAATAATCTACATTTTTAAAAAATATTTATAGTATATAATAATAATAATATATATAATATAGTAATAAAACTGTACCTTGTACTTGATACAAACTAAGATATAAATAATGCTTATTGGAAGCAAAAAACAGCCTATTGGGTTTATTTAATGTTTTCATGATTTTCTTGCAGACTTAAGGTATGAAGATCCAAATTATGGAAAGATCCATTATCAGGAAAACTCCAGGTTGCGAGCATTCTGGATAACAGGTCCTATTATAAGATATTTATAAGGAGCTTAAAACTTTCAGGGAATAAACGTTTTACAAACATACTGATATGCACACACTGTATAATTTTTGTGACATGGATCTATTTTTACCCCCTTACCATAAATAAATAGTAACTATACAATAAAAAAGCGGCAATTTTAAACTTGCATTATGGACTTTTGTTCAGAGACATGTCATGTCAATGACCTCCACTGACCCAGCATGTGATCAATATTGCTTGCAATGAACAACCAATCAAAATAAGCATATTAATGGGAAATCAATCCTATTTGCCCAAGGGTGCATGTAGGTGCAATTTTATAAGATTTTGATTCTTTGTTCTGTTTCCAAGCAAAATGGCATTTTACAGATAATCAAGTACTTTATGGAGTAAAAAATGTGTTAGTCGTTCCTAGGTCCCAGCTACTAAACTGCATAAATTGTAAAATTGCAAATTACTTTCATGTGTAATAATTTCATTGGTTATAAGGTCATTTTTGTTTTGTAAAAGTCTGCCATTAAGAGCCTCCAATGGGAATAATACAGTAAAGTACCAGTAACACCTTTAAGTTAAAATATACTGCAGGTATGGGACCTGTTATGCAGAATGCACGGGACCTGGGGGTTTCTGGATAAGGGATCTTTCCGTAATTTGGATCTTCATACCTTAAGTCTGCTAACAAAAATCATTTGAACATTTGGGGGCACATTTACTTAGGGTCGAATATCAAGGGTTAATTAACCCTCAATATTCGGCCATCTAAGTAAAATCCTTCGACTTCGATATTCGAAGTTGAAGGATTTACTGCATTTCCTTTGTTTGTTCGTTCGAAGGAAAAATCATTCGATCAAACGATTAAATACTTCTAATCGAATGATTCAAAGGATTTTATTCCATCGATCAAACGATTTTCCTTCAATCAAAAAAAGCTAGGAAAGCCTATGGGGACCTTCCCCATAGGCTAACATTGATGCTCGGTAGGTTTTAGGTGGCGAAGTAGGGTGTCAAAGGTTTTCTTAAAGAGACAGTACTTTGACTATTGAATGGTCAAATAGTCAAACGATTTATAGTTCAAATCGTTCGTTTCGAAGTCGAAGTCGTAGTCAAAGGTCGAAGTAGCCCATTCGATGGTCGAAGTAGCCAAAAAAATACTTCAAAATTCGAAGTTTTTTTTATTCTATTCCTTCACTCAAGTAAATGTGCCCCTAAATTAATCCAATAGGATTGTTTTGCCTCCAATGAGAAGTAATTATACCTTAGTTTGGATCCAGTACAAAATACTGTTTTATTATTACAGAGAAAGATTTTTAAAAATTAGAATGATTTGCTTATAATGGAGTCTATGGGAGATGGCCGTAATTCAAAGCTTTCTGGATATGGGTTTTGAGATAATGGATCCCATACTTGTATTTACATGTAAAGTCTAGCATTTTCAAGGCAACAACACTCTTCAACCTCTAGGTGTGAAAAGAGTCATGAATGAAAAGCCATGAACTTTAGTACCCTGTTTATCTGTATAGTACTGTCCAATTCCATCTTGGGGGCAAATTTATTAACCGGCGAAAATTTGCCAGCATTGCAACACTTCGCCAAGTGTAAATTCAATAGGACAACGCTAATTTACTAAAATGCGAAGTTGCGTCCAGGGCGCCCAACGCTGGAGAAGTTTCGCTAGAGTTACTTTGGCAATCAAGCAAAAGATACGCTAGTTTGGCTAATTTGCATACGGTGGGAAATTATAAAGTTGCATGGACGTATATGTTGCACCAAATACATTACATTACACAACTCCAGGTTAATAAAGAAAAAAGAGTTGTTATAATGCCCTACATATGAGCCCACTGTATAGTTTATGTTCTAAAATGTATGGGGGAACCCGGTTACCCAAAAAAATGTTTACAGACTTTTGCATGCTATCACTCTGAAAAAAGGAAAAGACGCCAGCGTTTTTTGGGACTGAAAAATTTTCCACTAAAAATTGAGGAACATCTATGCACTCCAATGCACTTTGCCTGGTCTGAGCTGGTGAAAGCAAGTCTGGTGAAAGAGGTAATGTTCAGTAAAATCCGCATCTTAGAAAATTTGCGGAGTAACGTCCATTCGCCAGATCGAAAACTCTCCTGGAGATAGAGTGTGAATGATCGCTAACGTCTGTCTTTCGCTAGCAAGTTACCCCTGCGCCCGTTAGTAAATTGGCAAAGTGTCTGAAAGTAACGTGACAACGTAACGCTGCTGAATTTTCACCAGTGTTTGTCACTTCGCCCCTTTAGTAAATCTGCCCCTTCAGCCCTACTGAAACTTAAATGGCAGCCCCCATGGCTACATAGAAGCCTTTTGAGATGAACTAAATTAGAGCTACTGAAGGAAACGCAATGTCTTTACCACTGCAGGGAAATTTTGCACCTACGCCCATTCTGTGCCCATGTTTGTGCACACTTTTTAAAAGCATTGTGCTCAAAGTGTTGTCCCAGCCGATATTGAGTTATGTGTGCATACAAATATATTTCTCTCTGCTCCACTGCTTGATATTTGCACTTGTGTCATAACGTGTGTGTGCGTGCATGAGGTAACATTGCTTGCATAGCTGAAATAAGACATGACTGTTAAATACAGCCTTTGTCGGAGGCCCTCTGTGCCGATCTAGAGGAACGTACAGATAGCTCTCAACAATACCACTGCCAATTAAGTCTCGCAAGGAATAAATAGCCTTACTGGAAACTGAATAACTTTTGGATTTATCTGAAAAATATATTTTTTTACTTATTTCCTTTAAAATAACAAGCCAAACAGTTGATCGCAAACATAGCCAGTCTGTTTGATAAGAAAAACAGCAAAATACTGACCCAGTTCCAAGGTACAATATCTCATCTTCCGCATAAGAACACATGCTAATTTGTAAGATTTAACAAATCCTTCCAGCATAGAAAAGAGCTAATCCAAAATGTTAAGCCCCCACTACAGTAACTTGCATTGTGTTAATTTCCTGGGTTGTAGTTTGGAGGCAGATTCACTAATGGTTGAATTTTCGCCAGCATCAGCTTTGCACCCATCGCACCACTTCACCAGGCGCAAATACGGTACGAATACTCTAATTCACTAAAGTGTGAAGTTTTGTCCTGGGCGTCGAACGCTGGCGACATTTCGCTCACGCTACTTCGGCTGTACGAGCATTTCATAGCAAAGATGCACTAGCATTCATTTGTGCCTAGCGAACGTTCACTAGTGATATTGCGCTTCGGTCAATTTGCATAGGGTGGGAAATTTAAAGTTAGCCAATTTGCTACTTAGTAAATCTGCCCCTTAGGGGCCGATTCACCAAGGGTCGAATATCGAGGGTTAATTAACCCTCGATATTCGACTAGGAATTGAAATCCTTCGAATTCGAATATCGAAGGATTTAGCGCAGAAAATTCGATCGAACGATCGAAGGATTGTTCCTTCGATCAAACGATTAAATCCATCGAATTGAACGATTCGAAGGATTTTAATCCAACGATCGAAGGAATATCTTTCGATCAAAAAAACTTAGGCAAGCCTATGGGGACCTTCCCCATAGGCTAACATTGACTTCGGTAGCTTTTATCTGCCGAACTAGGGGGTCGAATTTTTTTTTAAAGAGACAGTACTTCGACTATCGAATGGTCGAATAGTCAAACGATTTTTAGTTCGAATCCTTCGATAGTCGTAGTCGAAGGTCGAAGTAGCCCATTCGATGGTCGAAGTAGCCCAAAAAAACTTCGAAATTCGAAGTTTTTTAACTTCGAATCCTTCACTCGAAGTTAGTGAATCGGCCCCTTAGTGTTGCCAATTATACTTCAAACAACAAAGCAGTTCAACATATTTTGTATGTATGTGACACACTGAATTAAGTATGCATTATTAGGTTTAATTTAATTAAAGGAGAATGGAACCCATTTATACAACCTGGGTCCCCTACAAAGGTCTCCATTGCCCCACAGCCGACATGCCTTAATATAACAACGATCCCCATACCTTTTAATAGCAAGCACAGAAAGTTAAAGTTCTCCATCTCTGGCTGATTGACTTCTCTCAGGCTCGATGGCAGTGATTGATGACCAGGAGTATGTACCGCTGAAGCCAGGGCTTGATCAGCTCTGAAAAAGAAAAGGTCTTTATTTTATACAAATTTTGAATATATGGGGAGCTAAATTCAGATGTCCAGGAGAGATTCATTTACAAAGTTTATTGTATTTTAGAAGCTGTGGCCCCATGTAATGATTCTGTTTGATGGCTTTTTGCTCTTCCCCAGCTAAATTATGGAATGTAATTATTTTTAAAAGATGTCAAAGGGCAACGGTCTAGGAATTTCTGTGCCAAAAGACCCAAAGATGGTGCTTTATATTAGGTATACAGTGGTCCAATATACCACGAGTCAAGCTCTATATTAATCTACTGAAACTCAACCATAATTGTAAGGAACTGGTATGAAGGTGGATATGTGAACATTCCAGCTTAAAGGGGTGAAGCACTTAATGCAATCTAGTTTATTTTTTAGAAAACCATCAAGAGATGGTGTCCTGTGCAATATGTTGGCAATCTAAAAATACGTGTTAATAATAAAAATCCTCCTTCTTGTGTTGTAAACTCCAGTTTTAAGGTATTAACAAAAGCCACAATTATGCTGGCCATACATTAGAAGATCTGCTCATATTGTATAAGACCCTCATTCTTATCTTGTAAACTCCAGTTTTAAGGTATTAAAAAAAGCCACAATTAAGCTGGTCATACCAGCAAGATCCACTCATCTGGCAAGGTGGACAAACAAGCAAATCTTTCCCTTACATGCTTACCTTGGCCCTCAGGTCAAACAATAGCATCACAGCAACTTGAATGCCGGCCTCATCAATAAGCTGCTGTGGTCCTCTCCCAAGGTGGCTTTTTAGACCAGTCCAATGGATAGGTGCATGATTTTTGGCTAGATATTGGTTGGGCAGGTTGGTTGGAGGGCCCAAGGGCCAGATAAGATTCAGACTTAGTCTGGAGGTACCAAAGCTTAAATCTGCCTGTGGGCCACACCCAGTAATACTTAATTTGTATTGGCCTGCAGGCTACATTTACTGATGTCATATATACATGACACATCAATTTTGTGATACCATTTGTAGAAAGGCTATGTATGTTGATATCTGCGAAAACACTGTATTAATAAGAAATAAGACAGTTACTTTACAAAATTCATGTTGTTTTGGATCTCAATTTATGTAAGCTGTAGGAAATAGGCAGAGACAGTGCAGCACACATCTAAGCCAATATATCCAGAGCCTGTTCATTCACCAGAACAAAATACACATGCAAACTGACCCCTAGAACCTGAATGTTTGGAAATTATCTGACTGAATAAATCAGAATACAAATCATTCCTTGCTTATAAAACCATTTAATATGTCATGACTGGCTTTCCATATAGAGCAAGCTGAACTTTTTTGGTGAAAAATCTATGAATACACAAGAAATGGGAAAATATTTGGCCCGTAACTTCTTTATGTTTAGCTCCAGGGAATGTTACGATCACACGGAGACATTTGGAAGCATATGTCATGGTGGATAACGCTGTGGATTGTGCGGTTAAGGGCACTTAGCCATTATAACCCCTGATAACTGCCTTCCTTTGACAAATTGCTAAATTGCATAAGCAGTGGAATATAGAGGTGGGCATTAGAGCAAACTCAAGGATGTTCAAGTAAAAATAACACTTAGTTAGGCCTTAGTTTACTACTGAAAATCAGCAGGACTGAGTTATTTGTGAATACACAATGAATGATTTTGCCTAGCAGTAATCGGATTTAAACTGAGTATGCTAAAATCATACATTATTTGACTTTACAGGCTCACTGTGGGCAGACTATGAGCCAATAAGACACAAGAAGGCTCATTTATGAAGGCATGCACAGAGCACAAATTGTGAACTATTTTGTGCAAATGTTAATGCTATTAACAGCAGCAAAACAAGACTGAGCCAGGCCCCCTCTGCCGAAAAAAAATCTGGAGGGACATTACCTATCCCGTTCTGATGATCACGCCCCCCTCCCCTTTAATACTATACTATAAAGGAAGTATAGTTTTGCCACTGGCTATTAACAAATCTGTTTACACCCATACATGTTCCTTATAACTTGCACAGAGCACCAATGTCCCAGCTCATCCTGCTCTAATGGACTGATTACAAATGCTTTCTGTTTATTTGTCAACCTGGACTAACCCGTTCCTCTTTTTAAAGATTGACCAAAGGTTTATAATATATGTTATTTAGATTATTGCTCCAGAAGCATATGTTGTGTAAAAAAAATGTCATTTAATAAAAAGATTTAAAAAGTAACCACATAGAAAATGCTTTTGTCTCCAACAATTTTTTTTTTAAAATTATGGTAGAAGTTCAGTTTAGGGTTGTCTAATGGCCAAATACAAGGTGCATAGTGTGTCCATTGGCTTGAATGCATATGCTTTGTGTATGACCATTAAGAGGCACAATTTAAGGGCTTGGTCACACGTGGAGGCCTACAGTATTTATCAAAGGTTGGATTTAAGTGGTGTTAGAGATTTTTGAAACCATGACTAAACTCACTTTCTCTAAAACTATGAATGTCATGACATGTATTAAAAGATCCGAATAAAAGTATAAACGGAAAATAATACGTTAAAAAATGGAATACCTTTTCAGACAAAAAACCCAGGAAAACTCAAAAAGTTTGAATTGATTTAAAATGGTCCAATAGGATCAGCACAGCTCCCATTGACTTCTATAGGACCTTGACAACTTTTACCTAGCAAAGTTTTGTTTTACTGGTTTTCAGAGCTGTCGACCCCCCGCCCCCATTTTCTCTGGAGTAACCAGATTTTGGGCTCCATGACCTGGTCTCCCAGATTTCTGATGAATTTCCACAATTTTTGAATTAGCGGCCGAAAATCCGCATGTGTAGAACATTAAGGTGACGTCAGTGGGAGTGATGTAAGCATGCACAACACAGAACCTTTGGCTTCAGGAAAGGTCTGCGCATGTGCGTGGTGTCACACCTACGTCACTTCTGGGTATGGCTTGTCCCCCCTAGAGACAAGCATTAAAAGTTGGCAGCTCTGGTTTTTTACATTTAATAAATCTCAATTGTTTTCTTGAATCCCTCACAATTTCCTTATTGCTTAAAATTCCCACCCAAAATGCTTCATACTATTGGTCTGCCTGGTTTTACTACTTAATGCTTACAGGTACATGTTGAATATCTTTAAAATATATCCTTCAATTAATCACCTTTATAAAAAGATTTAAATTAAGAACACATTCCCTTGTTATCTGTTAGTTAAAACTGTAATTTCTGCCTGTTTTTTTATCCTGAGATTTACGTAATTTCTGCCTGTTTTACGATATATCAGAAGAGGAACAGAATCACTAGCACACGTTCAAATGAATTTATATTTTGTATTCAGATGTGATAATAGAGCCTTGGATGAGTGTGTGAGAAGAACCCAAATTTTCTTACATTTACTTCTATGGCTTTCACCCTCTCCCCAGTATTTGAGGAATGAGGGTGCATCTCATTCAGTTTTTATTTCCCTTGCATGTAGTAGCTAAAGGTAAGAGGCAATTCATTTGCATATCTAAAGGAACATTAACACCAAAAAATTAAAGTGTTTTAAAGGAATTAAAATATAATTTACTGTTGTGCTGCACTTGTAAGATTGGTGTGTTTACTTCGAAACACTACTGTAGTTTATATAAAGAAGTTGCTGTTTAGCCATAAGGGCAGCCATTCAATCACAGGCTACATAGTAGATAACAGTTAAACTCTGAAGAATCCCATTGTATACTATAGAGTTTATGTGTTATCTGTGCTGTAACCTGTGCCTTGGCCCCCATGGCTACACAACAGCTTGTTTATATAAACCAGTGCTGTCCCCCTTGTGTGCCCCCCCACACAAAATCCCTGCCTGCTGTGTCTTCTTACCATGTGTAAACTTTAAAAGGTATCACTACAGAGATTTACTGGCCCCTGATTTGTTTAAACCTCAAATTCAGACTGTAATACCCTGTATTGTTCACACATGTAATCCCCCCTGCATTGCTCACACTTGTAACACCTCTATTGTTCAAACCCTGTAGTGTTCACACCCGAGACCCAGACTAAACTACCCACATTGTTCACCTGTTCACACTCATACAAACTGCTGGAGGGAGCACCAGCACTGTGTCACTGTATGTAGCACAGTATGTCCATTTTAGAGACCTGATAGGTTTCCCTGTCTCCTGCTCTGTTCTGCCTGCCCTATGCTCCCCGTGTGTGCCATACTCTGCCAGCCCTATGCTCCCTGTGTGTGCCAATCTCTGCTTGCCCAGTGCTGCTTGTGTATGCCATTCTCTGCTTGTCCAGTGTTGCTTGGGTGTGCCATTCTCTGCTTGCCCAGTGCTGCTTGGGTGTGCCATTCTCTGCTTGCCCAGTGCTGCTTGGGTGTGCCCTTCTCTGCTTGCCCAGTGCTGCTTGTATGTGCCATTCTCTGCTTGCCCAGTGCTGCTTGTTTGTGCCATTCTCTGCTTGCCCAGTGCTGCTTGTGTGTGCCATTCTCTTCTTGCCCAGTGCTGCTTGGGTGTGCCATTCTCTTCTTGCCCAGTGCTGCTTGGGTGTGCCATTCTCTGCTTGCCCTACGCTACCTGTGGAATGTAAGCCTGGTAGGGGTTTGTTCTGGTGATTTTTTAGCATTTGGTGTTGTTGTTAAGGGCCCCTAAGGTGTTTAATCATGTATTGAGGGGTTGTTGTATTATCCACAGGGGAGAAGGAGGCTTATGGATTTAAGGGTATGTTTTAATATGACTTAAATTTTTCACATATGAGTGATGAGGGATTTCCCTGCAGTGAGCACCAACCATTTGGTTTTTTGGTGTGCTACCACCATTAATGTGGATATGATCTTAAACGTTCTTGTGGTAACATAGGTGTGGTTTACAGTGGGTGTTGTTTAAAAGGGGAGTGACCAACACTGACTTCCATTATCGGGCCTCCACCATGTTGGGCAGAGCAATTTCGTCCCTCGGTACCACAGAAGTTGGACAGCACTGATATAAACTATAGTAGAGTTTCTGAAGCAAACACACCAGTTGTACCAGTGCAGCACAACAGTACATTATATTTTCATTACGTTAAAACACTTACATTTTTTTGGGCTTACTATTCCTTTAATGTTAGTATTGTGGAGATGGCCTTAGCAATGGAACTCATCCCACTGACAGTTGGTGGGGGTGATAGATAAATCCTGCTGCCTCTCTCCCCTGGCTTAAAAATAAATAAATAGATAAATAAATAAATAAATAAATAAATAAATAAATAAATAAATAAAAAAATATATATATACTGTATATACATGGATGACCCTACAATCTCTGTGAAAATAATTTAGGAAAGTAGGGAGTGTGTTCAAGGGACTTCCATCATACTGAGCCTGATTAGGAAAAAGGTGGATTTTGTGTCCAATTAATAAGACATATTACCCCTCACCCAACTCTATGTCATTGTAACAGATGGAAACAGAGGTTGACTAGATCCCTCCAGTCAGTTCAACATCATCTACTTGCATGGGATGAAGAAACTTTAATAATCCTTACAGTTTGTTTTCTTATTGAACACAGTGGGGGAAGGGGATTCATGTGGACCTCGGGAAGGGAGATCCCTAGGATCCGTCAATTTAATAGGGGATTGGAAAAATCCATAGTTTTCATTCTTTCATCTGATCATTTCCAACAAAAGTTACTTTTTAGCAGCTGAGAGATTAACGGTATTTACCTTATGTTTTAATAACTGTACCAAAAGATTTTAAAAAGGTCTCGCTCCCAAACATAGCACTAGTGCATTTTCCAATATCAGCCAATCATGTCTTTCCCTTTATTTTCTAACTAGTAGGAGGCTATTACATAGGAATTCCTGGTTGTTTGCTATTGGCAAGCAGCCCAAATATCTCTTAAAAATTACTTTCTAAAACTGTAGTTAAGGGGAAATGCAAAGCATATATATTTTGCATGTGGCACAGATAGCCTGAAGCTAGCCCTATTTATTATATCCAGTGGGACTCTTTGTGGCTTATTTAATAACATCAAACAAATGTCCCTTCTGCTGGGTCCCATAACTAAAATCAGGGATTCTATTTCATGATATTATCTGCCATAGACTGATCATGCTGATTGGTTTCTAAGGGTTTTTTTACTGGTGCATATTTGCCCAGTTTTAATAAATGTGGCATTGTGTGTGTGTTTATACCAGAAAGTACAGAAGACACAATTTTTAAGAGGGAGATATAATAAAGACTTGCCTTACCTAAATATGCAGTCACATAGTCAGTTTAAGAAAGCAATATATAGACTGGAGCCAATAACCACGGGATATTAAAATAAAAAGAAGTCTTTATTTCCAAGCACATAGTCAGTTTAGCAGTGTAACAACATTACATTGGAATACAATTGCTCATCCAATTGGTAGCACTGTATTCCAGTGATATACATAATATTTCAAAAGGACCTGCACTCCATTGTCTTGTGAATAAATTGTGCTTTATTTAATGCAATCTATTCACAAGAAAATGGAGTGTGAGTCCTTTTGAAATATTATATGAAGCAATTTTGACCCTTGCACCCAGAAATATTCTTAATCTGGTAAGAGTGCATGCACTGGACCTTAAGTATATATATATATATATATATATATATATATATATATATATAAAATCAATACTCTAATCAAAGGGTATACTTTACCTTTACAGAATGGTACTATATAAAGAAGCAATAATTATAAAGAACAGGCTGCCACAAAGAAATCAACTTTTATGCTCACCACTTACTGGTATCCAAATGATCCAGTTTCTACATATTCATGAAGTAGGTTCTGAATAGTATGGCTTATTACAAGGCAAAATAAATTAACCTCCTCATTTTGGCATAGGTGGCTTTTCAGCAAGGGGCTTTAAGCAGGGCTTTCCAGAGGGCAGCACAGACAGATACAAATGGATTATTATTTAATCCAGAGAGACAACAGGACAAAGAAAACAGTGAAACGGAGACAAGATAAGATTCACTGCCAAATATTGACCACATTGCAAATCATTTAAATGTGATAACATTGAACTGGGATTATATTTGTGGAAATCTTATTTTACAGCGAATCATGAGGGAGCCAATGGGTATCTAAGCGATCACTACACATTAGTATGCAATTGAAGAAGACCTTTCCCGAACATTGATTGGGAATTCATCAAATTGGAGGCAAATTCATGTTTAGGGTATACCATTTATGGTCTGATATATTTTTAGAAACATACAAATAATTTGTGCTATTATAGTAGTGAGGATATATTATACTGGTTGACCTAAGTAAAAATGAATTTCCACAAAATATAAAAACCAAGAAATACTTATATATTGAACAGTATGAAGCTTCAATGGCTAATTGAAGAAATACACAAGGGTACTTTATATTGTTTTAAGAATTAATATCTACCTGGTTCCCATTTGGCTTTTATCAGAGCTAATTAAACTCAAAACTGAATGCACGATGCATGCCGCTATATTATCACTATAACATATTCTTTTTCCTTTCTGGTATCTTATTAATATCTTGATCTCATTAATATTATGTCAAGGTTTGACAAGCAGTTACTTTACTGCATTAGGCTTCATCATTACCCTACCAATTGTCAAACACTCTTTCAAATACAGTGCCCTGCGGAAGTCTTCAGACCCTCGGACAAGTCTCTCGTTTTATTGAATAACAAATCCAATTTAAAATTGGGTTCTTTGCTATATTTGGACGGTGCATTTCAGAGAACCGAAACCAAAAGTGAGTTTATTGATCGATAAGACATTATTTTACATTAGGAAATAAAACATCTTTAAAAAAAATAAACTGAAATATGTTGTTTGGATAAATATACAACTGTGTTCAATAAGAGTTCAATCAATAGGACACTTTCTAAGCTAAGACATTTTTAAGGCTTTTGCATTGATAAAAATCCTTTGAAAATGGCATTGTTCCAGACAATGAAAGCAGCCCTCTCCGAATTCTTATCTTATCTTATCCTGATCAGCACCAGTAGATTGCTTAGGGTTATGGCACAAAATGCCCCTGCCATCAGGTGTAAAGTGGTGGCAATCAAACCTCCCTCTCTGTGTGTCACCTCTTCCCATTGAGAGTTATAGGAAATGTGCTAGTTAATATACACTTACTGGTGACAGGAGGACCCTTTGCTTTGGCATTTCAGATTGGAGGTCAGCCTGTTATCAAAACTTGTGCTTTAACTAGCTCATTTACCATAGCTCTCTATGGGAAAAGATGACAGCCTTAAGGTCACAGCATGACGTGACTGTGTCTATAGCATTGCAAATAAGATTCTCTACTAACCAGGCAAGCCCACCACCACCTTTTAAACAAGTTAAGTGCCGGTTAAGGGGTTTTATTTGTATATTCTCTTTTGTTTGATATCACAAGATTCTACTAACATGCTACTATCTCTAGTATCCCTATACAGTGAATTAGTAGTGATGAGGGTTCATCAAGTCCTAGGGGCAAATTCATCAAGGGTCGAATATCGAGGGTTAATTAACCCTCGATATTCGACTGGGGAATGAAAATCCTTCGACTTCGAATATCGAAGTCAAAGGATTTTGCGCAAATACTTTGATCGAAGGAATAATCGTTCGATCGAACGATTAAATCCTTCGAATCGAACGATTCGAAGGATTTTAATCCAACGATTGAAGGATTATCCTTCGACCAAAAAAAAAGTTAGCCAAGCCTATAGGGACCTTCCCCATAGGCTAACATTGGGTTCGGAGGCTTTTAGGTGGCGAACTAGGGGGTCGAAGATTTTTCTAAAAGAGACAGTACTATGACTATCGAATGGTCGAATAGTTGAACGATTTTTAGTTCGAATCCTTCGATTCGAAGTCGAAGTCGTGGTCGAAGTAGCCAAAAAAACACTTCGAAATTCTAAGTTTTTTAACTTCGAATCCTTCACTCGAAGTTAATGAATTGGCCCCCTATTATCTATCTAAATTTAAACTGATGTAGAACAGAATAGAACAAATGGCCCAGTAACATATCTGCTGAAAATTCAGTGCTCTAACCTCTAACCAATGTTATTTTCGAAAATTTTTAGTGTTAACTGCAAAGGTCAATGTCTGGAACAATGTTGCAAGCCAGCTAAATAACAGACCTAGAGTAGACCCAACATTGCTTTAAGAGTCAGGCCCAGACAACAGAAAGGGACTGAAAATAAATTTACAATTTTAAAACCACTGAATGTATATTGAAAAGAGGCAATATCATCATTAAGTTTGAACTTTTGATGACAACCCCAGATAAAAAAATGTAGGTAGCAATAATTAATGAACACCTTTGTTTTCATATTTGAAATATAGATTGGAGAGCAGACCAGCACCTAGATACGGTTGAATAGTTAATTCTAAGGTATTTGCATTGATAAAATCCTTGGAAAATGGCATTGCTGTAAAGGTTCCAGACAATACTGAACACCTTTGTGTGCATATTGGACTGGAGTGCAGACCAGCACCTAGATGTGGTTGAATATGTTGCACTTTAACTAAAAAGTCAGTTATTTCATTCATGCGTTTGCCCTGGGAAATTTGAAGAAAGAAGATGCCGGAAGAGGATCGCTCTGTGGTGCTCACTGGTATATCCCCGGGCCGGTGCAGTTTTCTGCTGATAGGAGCACCAGCCTGGGGTTTCAGGTATGTCAATACAATCACTTGGGGGTGCCTAACATTTGGCACCCCAAGTGCAAACAGACTTTCCTTTAAGTCTGGACTGGGATTCAAAATAGGCCCTGGCATTTTAAGTACTGAGAAATCCAAAGAGCCCCCATAGGCCTAATGAATTGAGACTGTATATGGCACAGTACAGCAGCCATAGGGGGAAAGAATAGCTGAGTTGAAAATACAGACAGGTCACAGGAAGCGGCAAACTGTCTATTTTGCATAGGGGGGATGTCCAGGATGTATGCTTATTTCAGGCTGATTTATCTCACTCCTATCATCAAATGAATGCAAACTATCAATAACAAGAGGAAGTGAGAACAAATATAGTAAAATGGCAACAGCATGCCACAGATGATACCAAATTGACTTATTTTGCTGATGTTAACTAATTTTGAAGGGTATTTTCCATCAGATAAGTTTTAAGGTTGTGGCAAAAATGCAAAGAGGGCAAGAAACTATTGGGGTGATTAAAGGGGTGGTTTACCCTTAAGGTAACTTTTAGTATGTTATAGAACAGCCAATTCTAAGCAACTTTCAATTTGACTTTCATTATTTATTTTGTATAGTCTTATAGTTATTTGCCTTTTTCTTATGACTCTTTGCATCTTTTAAATGGGCGTCACTGACCCCTTCTAGAAAGCAAATGTTCTGTAAGGCAACAAATGTATTGTTATTGTAATTTTTATGACTCATCTTTCTATTCAGGCACACTCCCATTCATATTCCAGTCTCTTATTCAAATCAATGCATGGTTGCTAGGGTAATTTGGACCCCAGCTACCAGATTGCTTAAAATGGGGAGCTCAGTTGCTCAGTTACCATGCATGACATTTATTACGGTTATTTATTAAGGATCAAGCTGTGTTTTTCATGAAAATTCTAATTTTTAAGTTGTTTTTTTCAAAACTTTTATCAAAACATTTTTCGAATTAAAAAAAAACCTAAAATTTTTCTAGATTTATTATACCTTGACCCTGGAAGTAGCTTGAATCTGAAAATACACCATCTAAAACCTGTCAAGTCATGTAGGAGTAAGCGACAGAGGGTTTTGGCCGAAAACTCAAATGATTCCAGCAATTTGATTGCTTTTTTGCCGCAAACTCGATCAATTCAAGTTTTCGGAATTCTCAACTCGGATTCCCAGAATTGAGTTTTTCCCATGTGAGTTTTTTCTTAAATAAGATACAACACGAGTTGTGAGTTCAATCGAGGTATAAAAAACTCAAACATTCCATCTTTGATAAATAACCCCTAAGGGTCTTATTTATGAATGTTCGAATTTCTACGGTGATTTGATTTTTTTTTGCACTGAAACTCACTAATTCGGGTAAGGGTTTGCAAAACTCAGATGATTGATATTTATAAAGTGCAAAAAATTCCAAACGAGTCAAATTCAAGTCATGTCATGACGTACAAGTCAATATGATTTGTCCTAGGCAAAATGTAAGTAATTTTTTCTCAATTTAAGTTTTTGAGAGTTTGTAGACCCATTGAAAATGATGAATAGAATCCACATTTATTATGGTTTAATTCTTTAATAAACAATAGTGATAATTGAATCACAAAACATATTAAAGTCAATGGGCGTTTTTTACTTTTTTTTTAAAATTTTTCAGTGCAAAATACATTGGAGTCTATGGGCATTTTTTCATGCCAAATCCTTGCGAAAAATGTTTGCTTTTCTTGAGTTTATTTGAATAAGAGAAAAATCGAAAACTCACAAAATCAAATTTTGATAAATAGTCCTCCATTATTTATTTTAGGTAGCTTTGTCACACATAGCAGTATACTGTATCAGAGAAGAAATCTCATCTTGTAGCAACACTGAATTCAGGGGCAGATTTATCAAGGGTCAAATTGAAAAATCTTATTTTCAAATTCGGATTTCGAGCTAATTCCTGTGTACTTAGACTAGGAAATAGTCCAAATTTAATTTGATTTTGAAAAATATTCTAAAATTTGAATATTGAAATTCAACTTTAAAAATTCAACTTGCGAATTGCTGTTTTAGCCTATGGGGGGGCCTCCTCGAACCCATTTGGAGTCATTTGGTGGACTTTGGAAAATCAAAGTTTTTTTTTGAAAATACTTTGAATCTAATTCGATGGAATACGATCCAAATTTGATTCGAACAATCAAATACAGCCTATTCACTCAGATTTAAAAAATTAGATTTTTTTAATACATTTTGGTTGGTCTTTTTTTATTCGAATTTCGAGTTGATGGGAATTTAAAAAAAACTCTCATCACCTCGAAATTCGACCCTTGATAAATCTGCTCCTTCATGTCAATGCCTTGTTGAAGGAACAACACTCTGGACTATGGAAAGCATTATATTATATCAATAATATTTTGCAATTAAACATGTATTATTTTCCATACCCCATATTCCAGTCTTTAGATGCTATCCTCAACTCAGGTTGGCATCTGCCCTCCCAAGACAAATGTCTGTCACTTTTAGATCAAGCAAGGGGATTTATACAGTACTGTAAGGGGCCGATTCACCAATGGTCGAATATCGAGGGTTAATTAACCCTCGATATTCGACTAGGAATTGAAATCCGAATATCGAATTCGAAGGATTTAGCGCAGGAAATTCGATCAATAGATCGAAGGATTATTCATTCGATCGAACGATTAAATCCTTTGAATCGAACGATTCGAAGGATTTTAATTCAACGATCGAATGAATATCCTTCGATGAAAAAACTTAGGCAAGCCTATGGGGACCTTCCCCATAGGCTAACATTGAGTTCGGTAGCTTTTAGCTGCCGAACTAGGGGGTCGAATTTTTTTTTAAAGAGACAGTACTTCGACTATCGAATGGTCGAATGGTCGAATAGTCGAGCGATTTTTAGTTCGAATCGTTCGATAGTCGTAGTCGAAGGTCGAAGTAGCCCATTTGATGGTCGAAGTAGCCCAAAAAACACTTAGAAATTCGAAGTTTTTTAAATTCGAATCCTTCACTCGAATTCACTCGAATTTAGTGAATCGGCCCCTATGAGTTCCTATGGGGGCTAAATAAACTGGTTCTTTCCTGAATGATTTTTCTGACCTTTGTCCAGCACCTCAGTGACCTTTTGGGCTCAGTTGGGTGCCCTGTTCACCACCTGTCCACTTCTTCCATACTAATATATTTGTGAGTTCTCAGTGGAATTATAATTTTAATACCCAAATGCTATGACCCCTAAACCCAAAGAAAATTAGAGAAAACAGCAACAACAGCACACCAGTCTTCACAGAAAAGTCAGGACAAGCTTGTGCACGCTCTTGTACTAAAATAACATTCATCAAGTTCAACCATTTGCTGACATACAGTACCTGTGCCTTTTGTGACTTAAGCTCCCCTATATTCATATATGGAATTGCAATCATGAAGCATGAAAGGACCTTATCCTGAGTGATATTAGTTCATATTTGCACATATGTGATATTTACTTGCACTTTTACAAAATACCACTTGGAAAATCATGCAAGAAAAAAATAGTCCTAATGTGCGATAGGAAGCAAAATGGTTATATATCTCATGTGCTTATACAGAAGTGTCAGTATCTAATGCCAGTCTGAGTTACTGCTCATCTGAGAACTGATTGCCTAATGGAGAATCAAAGAGAGTGCGATGTTTAATTCCTCGTTAATCACTCTCTGTTACTAACGAGCAGGGCTACATTTTCACCCTCCTGATTTTCAGTTATGCGTTTATACTTCTCCTCCGTCTATAAATTCACTTACATTACTCCCTAGTGGCTACTTATTTCTTCAGATGGATCTATTTCACAAAAAAATGACACTGGCTGCTCTTGCTCCTCTTTAAAAAACATACAGTCATCATGGTCCCCGCACAAACACGTTGCCCATGCAGCTTCCATTGAAAGTACACATAAAAGAGCAAGTACCAAAAGGCAGTGAATGTGCAAAGTCATTCACTGTGTGCAGGTTGGATAGAAATGGGTCATCTGCACTCTTTGTGAATTTATAGAGAGAGCTGTGCAGGGCTTTTAGGTCAGTATTTGCTTATACAAGCTTGTAATTAGTGTCAGACTAACTGTACAGTAATCGCACTGCAGAACCATTATTTTCCATATACCATCGCTTTGAACATCTAATGCAATATTAAAGGGATAGTATAATCCTGAATGAAGAGCGAGATTAATACTTAAGTATGTAACATAATTATGAACATGCAATGTAAAGTGCATGGGAGCTAAGTAGAAAAGAGCTAAAGAACACCTCTGGCAATGGTATTTATTTATATGTGTAAAATGAACAGGGGGGGTATAACTATAGAGCAAATATAGAGTATGATGTCAGATGGCCAATGTTTTCCTTAAACTGTTGTTTTACCTTTTCTTCTAATGAATTTATTAATGGCTGAATATGTATTTTTAATCTGGTTATAATACACAAAAGCCATGAATATCTTGAAAATGATATCCTTATAAACGGTGAGTTCTGATGTCATCAGTTATAAACGGTGAGTTCTGATGTCATTTCTCTCACATGACTCACTGAAATTTGTGTATTTTAATAAATAAAGTACCCCCAGTTGCAAAATATGAGGATATTAGAAGTTACCTTGGAGTTCCATGACCTGAGGGTCATGGAACTCCTATGTGACTTATAATATCCTTATATTTTACAATAAGGGTACTTTATTCACTATATATTGTTTTCATTATATCACATCATGTATAAAGAGAACTCTTGCTTTCATGTGACTTTAAAGGGCCCCCAAAAACAGAAATTATTACTCCCCTAAATGCATTAATAAAAATCTGTTATCCAAAAACTCATTATCCAGAAAACTCTGAATTAGGGGAAGGCCATCTCCCATAGACCCCGTCTATAATTTTAAAAAATGATTTTGTTTTTCCTCTGTAATAATAAAGCAGTGACCTGTACTTGATCCCAACTAAGATATATATGAATCCTTATTGGAGGAAAAACAATCTTATTGTGTTTAATTACTATTTAAATAACATTTTAACAGAAGTATGTTATGGAAACCCAAATTATGGAAAGTCCCCCTTATCCAGAAAACCCCAGGTCCCAAGCATTTTGGATAACAGGTCCCATACCTGTATTTGTATTTAAAAAGATCTGTAGTTTTTAAATGAGGGTTCAAATTGGGTTCAGCATCCAAGCCAAATGTTTGTGGAGGATTCAGTGTTTGAGCAAATCTTCTACTTCTGTATTTGGTGGAAATGGATAGGGAATGTGAGCTTTCATGGAAGCTTGAGGCTTGTTTATAAAATGAGAAATGGAATTGCAGGGTACAGGGAAACATATATTTTGTGTGGAGAACAGGGTGGAGCAATTACTACCATGTTGCAAAGGATGACAGTGTCAAAAATGATGGTATGATGGGAAACCTGGTAGTAAGGGTGCAGCAGAGTCCTAGAAGGGAGGTAAGTCAAGAAGGGAGGTCATAAGGATGTTTTTGGAAGAAAGAAGCAGGATTTTCAGTATATGAGGGCAAATTAATTCCTGAATAATATTGAACATCAGGTTATAGGATTTAGGATGGTTCAAATACCTGTAGAAATGGACATTTCAGTAGATGTCTTTTAGCATTCCCTAGCCCCCACTTTCCAGCTCTTGCCTCTTTCCCAGCAGCATGAGTGGTGGCAGGGCCAGGGTAAAAGGGGCACTGTACCGGGGAATGCTGGATAGACTAAAAAACATTCAGTGTATTATTAGACACAGCAATCCAGAGAAAGAAACACAGTAGTGCATATTTGTAGGGACGGAGAAATTCCCCAAGACGTCAGGGGATTAAAATTACCAAATTTACCGTAAGCAATAATAGACATGCAGAGTGTGTTGCTCAAAATTTTTATTAGACCAAGAAATATTTCAAAGGCTTTATCATAATGATTCACAAATATATGTTATATTGGTGCTCTTGTGGTCCATTGTTTACCAGCAAACTATACAGCGACATAAATGCAGTAGTGGCAACTTTATGCTTAATGCCCCCAGAATACTTAGGGGCCGATTCACTAAATTCGAGTGAAGGATTAGAAGTAAAAAAACGTCGAATTTCGAAGTATTTTTTGGGCTACTTCGACCATCGAATGGGCTACTTCAACCTTCGACTACGACTTCGAATCGAAGGATTCGAAGTAAAAATCGTTCGACTATTCGACCATTCGATAGTCGAAGTACTGTCTCTTTAGAAAAAACTTCGACCCCCTAGTTCGGCAGCTAAAAGCTACCGACGTCAATGTTAGCCTATGGGGAAGGTCCCCATAGGCTTTCCTAATTTTTTTTGATTGACGGATATTCCTACGATCGTTGGATTAAAATCCTTCGAATCGTTTAATTCGAAGGATTTAATCGTTCAATTGAAGGAATAATCCTTTGATCGTACGATCGCAGTATTTGCGCTAAATCCTTCGACTTCGATATTCGAAGTCGAAGGATTTAAATTCCTTGTCGAATATCGAGGGTTAATTAACCCTCGATATTTGACCCTTAGTGAATCAGCCCCCTAGTGTGAAGTATGCAGAGCAAACGTAAGTTTACTGCCCAGAACACACAGCTAACGCTAATGCAGAACATATATCATGTTTAATGTCACAGAACACACAGCCAGTATAAATGCTTTGTCCATTTCATGTTTAATGCCCTGGAACACATAGCCAGTATGCAGTGCTAGCCAAATTGAGTACACTCACCCTTTAGAGCGTAATGTAATTGGAACCTATGCATGTCAACCAAAATCCCAATTCTCTCCCATCAAATATAATTCTCCAGGGTTCAACGTTCCCAGTACCTTATTATCCGGTCTCCTACCTCAGAGTTTAATATCTTCAGAGTCACCAAACCAAAATGGCACCATCCATTGAACAATTATTCCATTTTCCAGTGTTCCAAGATATTTCTGAAATTTGGGAACCAGCACATGGCGGGACAAGATAAAAGGTGGTAGTGGGAAGATGGCAGCATAGACTGTCACACTTTATTGGGCCTGTGTGGGCTGTTTTGACCTCTGTGTACTAGAAATGCCAGGGCCTATTTTGAGTTACTTGATATGGGGACAGCCAACATGGACAATTTAACCCAGGGACACTGTCTTCAAAGCAGGGTTCGCCCCTGGTCCTCAGGGATAGATAATAAGCCTAGAGGTATTTATGCAGATGAGACAACAAGGCAGGTACAGTTAACCACAGGGCTATAATAGGCTTAAACAGATTTGTGTCTTTGTCTTATATATCAGTGAGGCATTTAATGATTCTTTAACACAACAAAAGTTTCAGATTCCTGGCTAACTCTGCCTACATGATTTCATGTCATTGTGACATTTTTGTCACTTTCCAAAATCAACTCACACTTGGAAATGAAAGAATAATTTTGATTATTATATGGTAAGCCTTTTCTTTGACCTTATTTTAACATTTCTTTCCAGCCTAAGGGGTATATTTATACAGGTGTGTAAAAATGTTGCTGAAGTATACTGAACACAGCCACTGTAATACTACAGTATAGTTTCTACATTGATAGCATACACTTCTATACGCATACATACATAGACATACACTTTCTACATGTAATAGCACACGTTTAACTGCTTCACACAGTTGTGTGCCAGTCGTACAACTCAATGTTTTGTTGCTGGAACTTAAAGGGGCACTGTTGCCATTCTGCTTAAGAGATGGGATAACCAGTAGCTCAATCTCACGTGAGTCGGCAGCTTTCTTTTAGACAGAGGAGTAACTGCACACAGACACCATGCTTCTCTTGCTTCAAGAAGACATAACTTTATTAACATTTCTGCATTAAGCTCATGTCACATGACACTGTGTCAGTGTCACCCATAAATATACATCTTAACACCCCCACTTGCTCTCATATTACAGAAAGACATATTTAGCATACATGTATAGTATACTGGTTTATACTCCAAATATGTAATGTGAAATTCATTTGCATCAAAATGCGTAGAGAAGTAGAATTCACAATTGGAAAAAAAGTGTCCATGTAATCAATTCCCTTTATTTGACTGTATCCTTTAGCAACATAATTCAGATCCATCTGCATTACTTTTTATTGCATAGACCCATCTACCCCCCCCCCACTGCATTTTTACCTTCTGGTAGAGTGATCAGTGTGAATGTATCAATCTCCTTTAGTGAATCTATTTAATCTTTCATTGCATTAAGTCATATCTGTGACTGGGGTGAATCTATGGCTTCTCTAAAAGTTTGTGGTACATCATGTATGAGATACCAGGTATGAGGGACTATTTTTGTCATATCCTACAAAAATTCCCTTTTTCCACTTTGAGCCGTTTCTTTCTGTCATATTAGTATGCAAAGCATTCTGCCCCAAAAGTTTTCATCTTTGATAGATTAAGCTTTCTCCCAGTTAGTAGTATGGAGTTTGCCTTAAACGATTGTTAAAACACCTGTTGCGAATCATAGCAGCAGTCATTACTGCATATGTCCATAACTCTTTTGGCAATTTACTCTCAAGTAACATACCCCGTGCTATCTCAAATAGTGTTCTCCAATTTCTCTCAGCAGTCACATTTTGATGGGGTGAGTAAGGTGCTGAGGTTTCATGTATTATGCTGTTCTTACTGAGCAGTGACTGAAAGTTCTTTGCCATAAATTCTGTGCCA
Organism: Xenopus petersii; assembly: GCA_038501925.1. NCBI lineage: Eukaryota > Metazoa > Chordata > Amphibia > Anura > Pipidae > Xenopus > Xenopus petersii. The sequence continues at coordinate 34,447,291 of CM076686.1, forward strand.
TTTTCAGACCGGATACATTTGATAGTCCCATAGGGGGCAGTATCAGCAATGAACTTTTCTGTGGCTAATACTGTAGCACTCTTATTTTTCAATAAGTACACAAATACTGCACAAGAGTAATCATCAGTAAATGCTATGGCATATCTAAAACCATCTTTTGCTATTGGCTCTATGGGGCCTGCTAAATCAATGTGTACTAGTTGTTTGGCATGGGTGTCAGACTTTTTTTTTCTGAACAAATTTTCCCTGGGTACAAATTTTACAATTTAGGTTAGACTTACTATGAGTAAGTGCCCACACAGGCACAAAACGCGTTAGGTCTCTATGTCCTAATAAAGACTTTTTACTTTTTATACCTGACTTTTCATTTTTTGGAAACCCTCACACCCTCGTGATGCAGTGTTTTTGGCTTTTTGCACCTTGGGACTGAGGTGAACTGTGAGTGTTTTCATATTTATTGTTTTCATTACTTTTTGAATTTAATCATTTTTGTGAGGTGGCATTATAAACCTTTTTATTGTGGCAACAGCACAAACTAAAATAAAATATTTAGACTTAACCTTACCCTTAATCTTCATTCCATCAACCACATGTTGTAGTTTTAAAAGATTATCATAATTACAGTGACCAAGGATTTCATGCCAGGTTTGAATATCATAACAACTATGACCATGACCATGAGCTGTCTCATCAAAAGTGTTCAGATAATAAAGTCGACTATATTTCTTGATGGTGAATTTGATACCGTTCTTATGGATCAGTTCACACCCATCTTGCTAAAATTTAACAGATGTGCGGTTGCTTGTTGCTGCTTCAACAGAGAAAATGTCCTGTGGATATGTGGGGATATACAGTGCATTTAGTAATGTTGTCTTTACTTTGTTCCCCTTGCTGTCAGGCACACTTCTGCGTCACCTCTCCTCAGCACTACACCAGAAGTATTTTTACTGTCCGCCAACTCTATGTAGTGGTTCTCCGACTTGAATGTCTCATCAAATCTGTTGAACTTTTTAATGTTTGCAATTATATGAGATGTTGCTCCTGTATCCACTATAAGCCCCTTTGATATTAAACTGTTTGACTGCCTTTTAAGGAAAATGTTTGTTGTGTGTCATCAGCTGCTTGCTTTACATTGTTCCATCCCTTGCATTCTTGCAAAATGCCTCTTTATGTGTCGGGCTCTTGCAATAGTTACACCACTGTGACATGCTTTTATTTAGTTTGTCTGGGCATGCATTAGCTCTACGGTCCTTTTGGTAGCAGTTGTAGCAGACAGGGTTAATGTTGCCTCTCTCCCTTACTGTTGTAACAGGAGTGATGACCTACATCACATTATCAGTGTTTGGGCTGATGGTATTTCTCAGTGTCCTCAAAACTTCTTAACTACATTTTAAACTCAGTAAAAGTCACTTTTCCATCACCTTGTTTGATACGGATTCAGTAGGCCCTGAAGAATCATTGCAATCGAAAGTCCATCACCTAGTGTCTCTCCATCATTTCTCAGTGCTGCATGGCAGATTACAAACGGAGTCAGGCAGGCAAGGGTCAAACCAGGAGATCAATCAGGAGGGATACAAAATAGAAGAGTCAGTTACCAGGCAGAGTCAGGATTTCGGAAGTCAGGATCGTCACAAACAGGCAGGGTTCACAACAGATAATCAGGAATCAGAAGCTTAAAGGACCAGTAACATCAAAAATTTTTGTTAAAAAATTCATTAGTATACAATGCAAAATAAACACCAAGACAAATTAAACTTTTAAATAGCAAAGCCTTTATTAAGAAATAACTTACATATACTCCACTTCCTGTCCTCCTCAGAAACGGCGAAAAGGCGACCATCCATCCTGCAGTGTTTGATTTCTCCTCCCTGGCAATTCTACTGACAGCAGCGTGTTGGCTGGTGGAGCAGGGTTTGTGCTGGCTGTTCGGATCCCTCTGGGGAAGGCTTCTCTCGCTTTCTTTGGTATCCTGGCTGCTACCTAGAAGTGTCTCTCCTTCTTGAACTTTGCCTTGTGGCCCCTGGAATGTCCCCTGGAATGCCGCTTGGTGACCCGTGCTAGTTTGCGGATGGCCGACCTAGCAGCGGTGGGTTTCTTTCTGTGCTTCCGGCTCAGCGTCTGCAGGTCTGAACGAGCCGTGATGTGAGCAGTTCCTCTCCGCAAGCTTGTGAATCGGCACCAGTTGGCTGTACCTGCCCGACGGTTTCTTCTTCCTCTTCTTTCTGGCTGCTGCGGAAGGGGCTGCGCACGGAATGAGTGGCGCACGGGAGAATCGCGTAGTGGTCAGTCAGGCTGGAGACGCGGGGAGGGATGGCAGATCTCAATGCCGGCACGGAAGCTCCCGTAGAAACGCGCCCATGGGGAGCTTTGTGCGGCAAGGTGCTGTGCGCTCAGTTCCCGTTTGCGAAGTGTGCACAGGCATAAGAAACCCACCGCTGCTAGGTCGGCCATCCGCAAACTAGCACGGGTCACCAAGCGGCATTCCAGGGGACATTCCAGGGGCCACAAGGCAAAGTTCAAGAAGGAGAGACACTTCTAGGTAGCAGCCAGGATACCAAAGAAAGTGAGAGAAGCCTTCCCCAGAGGGATCCGAACAGCCAGCACAAACCCTGCTCCACCAGCCAACACGCTGCTGTCAGTAGAATTGCCAGGGAGGAGAAATCAAACACTGCAGGATGGATGGTCGCCTTTTCGCCGTTTCTGAGGAGGACAGGAAGTGGAGTATTTGTAAGTTATTTCTTAATAAAGGCTTTGCTATTTAAAAGTTTAATTTGTCTTGGTGTTTATTTTTCGTTGTATACTAATGAATTTTTTAACAAAAATTTTTGATGTTACTGGTCCTTTAAACAGCACAGAGGCACCAGGAACTCTTTGGAAAGAAACCTATAATGGGCAATGTGAAAATGTACACTGTGGCTTTAAATACTTAAAAGTTCGCGCCACTGCGCACTGGCGTCATAACGCTAGTGCGCATGCGCCAATAAGTAGAGAAGTGGCGCGCCGCGCAGCCTTAAGGAACAGCAGCGGCAGAGTAGCAAGAGCGTGGCAGGGGTCCCCGCCGAGGGGCTGCAGGTGTCCCTGAAGACTAGATGTCCCCCTCCCACTAGACCACCAGGGTGAGTAATCCTCACAAGTTCTTTTCATCACCATCAAATATCAGCCTGCTCCATCGGTTTCCTCCCTCTCTCCTGGGCCCATAACCTGTTGCCATTCTGCTTAAGAGATGGGATAACGGGTAGCTCAATCTCACGTTAGCCTGCAGCTTTCTTTTAGACAGAGGAGAGTGGACACTTATGTTCCCTGCCCCCCTCAGGAATACACTGCTGCCAAACACAGGCAACACTGTATTCATAGGGCTGACATGTTTTGGAGGACAGAGACCTGTATCAATTCTCCTACAGAGACCTTCAGCAATTCTTCTACGTGCAGGGCAGTACCCAGTGACCCAAAAATACATGGTGGACTGTGCCTATTTTTAGCACTTTTCATACAGACCTTTATGTCGTACCTCACCCCTAGGTGTCAATGTGTGTATAAGGGTAAATAATACAAATAGTTTTGCACACCTTTATAAACATGCCTATCAGTGTACCTGCCATTACTCATAGGAAAGTCATGGAAAGAGATGCTAAATAGGTTAGTATAAAGGCAACAGGATTACCATTCCTAAAGATCAATAGCAGAGCAAGCCTAGTTGTAAACAAGGTAAGTCCCTTCTGTCTAGAAACAAAATAACACTCAGGTGAACAATTATGTACCCATGGGGTTATGTAGCCCCTAACTAAATTAAATTCTCTTTGTGAATTGTCATTTTTTTGGCCTCACTCGCTGTCATCTAGCCGTTAATTGACAGCGGCATAAAGACAGTGAGGAGAGAGGGTTTTGAGGCCTGTATCATTTCAAGCAGCCTCCCAATCAGCAGAGGAGGATACAGGGCCTCCCTTTGTTTCTTTGTTCCTGGACAGTAGGAAGGCATGTGCCTCTTAAAGATGTATAAACTTCATGTTATATTGCCTATTTACTTAAAGTAAACAAATAATGACAAATGGCTTGTGTGGTGAGGGTTATTAAACAGAGCATGCTGGAATTTAAAGTAAAAAGAAATGAGTGAATACCGGGAAAGTACGAACCCCATGAGTAAATTTAAAATTCCGTTGCCTCTATTTTTTTTTTTAAATTGTCTCTTTTTATAGTCGCCCACTTTTAAACCTGTTTCTATAAAATTCTAAGCTCGAGGGCTTTCGATGCAGAAATGCCTTTTTTGTGTGTACACAAAATCCTCTACCCTTTGTCTGTAATATTCCTCAGTATTTTAATTATTAAAGATAAGTATTTGAATTATAAATATTCTAGTTATGCTGGAATAGGCAAAGCAGGCCCTGTGCCCTGAGGCAAAAGTCTTCCATTATCCATAATACTTCTGCCGCCTGCCGGCATCCCATTTCTTTATAATTTTAAAGTCTCAAAGAAAAAGGGTCATAACTAAAATAATCCCCCGCCCCCCAAACCACAAAAAAAAAAAATCTCTTCTCAATATGGATAGGTATCTTGAAGTGAGAATATGCCACGGAGGTGTCCCTAACTGTCTAGTCCTTCCATGGAAACCAGTGTGTGTCACATCACAGCTGAGAGGGCCCTTTATAGTGGATCATTAACATTGTCAGGATAGTGATGGCAGGGATGATAGTGAGAATTCAACAACAGCCTTCTGTAAATATACAAATAAGCGAATTGTTATCTCTCCCACCTTGGAGCAGATCAGCAAAGAGACAGGATTGCTGGAAAACATGACAGATTCTCTTTTGGCTGCACCATTAAACAGGGTATACAATAGGTGTGCATCAGTGAGACAATAAGCCAAGCATCTGTGAGAACGGCAGTAAGATTTCAGGGTCCCTTAGTGCTTTGTGACATTGCCAGCGACGTATTCTTATTCATTAAACCCAGCACTGCATAATACAGCTTGTACCAGCTATGGCAAAGCCAAGCTACATTCGCTAATCATATCCGGCACATTAGTGCTTTTACTCTTTATTTTTAGGAACTTCATTTAGCTGTAGGGCTTGAGATATTCTTAAGCAACGAGAAGAGATCTCTGAATCATGTTGCTACTCGCTAGAAGCTATGAAAGAATTGTATCAATAATGGTCTCAACTTGATGGACGCCTGTCTTTTCACAAAGTTACTGTGTCACCACTAGGCCTGCCAATAGCACCTTTAATAAGAGACCCTTCAAAATAGAAGCAGAACAGGGCTCTTGGGTAAGAGCCACCTCCCACTTAAGAATACAGATTTAATGTGAAACAGGCAGCAAAACATGGGGATACATTACAACTCACTTTCATTTTTGCCTTGGCTATCTTGCCTATTGTCTAAATGCGCATTCCTATTCTGAGCCATATATTCCCACCTGCCTTCTGTTTACAGAAATAGTTATACAAAATCTAATCGGAACTTCATACTTCTCCTCTTGCTTCCCAATTGGGTTCTTTTGATTTACCAATAGGATATGAGGAAATATCTTGGACATTATGTGGACACTCAACTCTCATATCCTCATCACAAGGACTAAGGGCCGCACTGTTGTTGTCTATGGAAAGTAGGGATGCACCGAATCCACTATTTTGGATTCGGCCGAACCCCCGAATCCTTCACAAAAGATTCGGCCAAATGCCGAACCAAATCCGAACCCTAATTTGCATATGTAAATTAGGAGCGGGAAGTGGAAAACTTTTTTTACTTCCTTGTTTTGTGACAAAACGTCACGCAATTTCCCTCCCCACCCCTAATTTGCATATGCAAATTAGGATTCGGATTCGGTTCGGCCAGGCAGAAGGATTCGGCCGAATCCGAATCCTGCTGAAAAAGGCCGAATCCTGGCTGAATCCCGAACCGAATCCTGGATTCGGTGCATCCCTAATGGAAAGTCCTGAATCACTTTTCTCATCATTCAGTTATTGGTATAAAATACACTCATCTCTGCATATTAGGTTCCAGATGTGATAACACAATTTATTAGGAATTATTAGTATTGCATGGTCGGTTCTTTTTATATTAAAGGTTTTTTTCCCCTTTAAATTAACTTTTAGTGTGATGTATAGAGTAATATTTTTATTATTTGTGTTCTTTTTATTCAGCAGATCACCAGTTTGCAATATCTGCAATCTGGTTGCTAGGGTCCAACTTACTAGCAACCATGCATTGATTTAAATAAGAGACTGGGAATATGAATATGAATATGAATAGGAGAGCCCTGAATAGAATGATGAATAATAAAAAGTATCAACAACAATAAATGTGTAGCTTTACAGAGCATTTGTTTTTTTAGATGGGGTCAGTGACCCCCATTTGAATGCTGAAAAGAGTCAGAAGAAGAAGACAAATAACTCAAAAACTATAAAAAAGAAGGCCAATTTAAAAGTTGCTAGAATTAGCCATTCTAAAAAGTTATACTAAAAGTTAACTTAAATGTTAACCACTCCTTTGATATAATAATGTGCAGATAAATATTTATTTCCCCTTTATTACATTGTCTATCAACACTAGTATTTGATATCCTAATAGAAAAAAGAGTGTTTACATTTACACATTTGCTAACATTTATATAGGCTGTAAAACATGGGCTGTATAAGGTGTTTGTGTGTCATTACCTCTCTTTTATGTCTACAGAGGCTCCAGATAGGCTCTTAATAAGGACATCTCCAAAATGAACTAAATATTGGCACCAAACTAGAAGCCATATGTTTGCTGTACAACTATGTACTTATAAGGGGATTCCAGAGGAATTCATAGCACTCCATAGTCACTTATGTGCACAAATGTTTCCATTGCATGCTTACAACAAGCAGAAGAAATGATATATATTGTATATAAAACCTTTGTTTTTATTAAAGTGGAATGTTACATCTGCTTCATTCTTCTAAACCCGCAAGTGGCTAATTTAAGGCAACAGAGCTCCTGCCTCACTTCCCCTGAAGTACCATGAGGTATCCCAGAGCGTGACACAACAGATACACTACAGGTATATGTTGATGTATATTCTCTCATAAAGGCAAATTGATTTAGATAAATAGGCATTAATTATTAACCTTATGAAGGACTATTCAGTGAAATATTAAGCATACTGTTCTGCACACGGAGCTTTGTCTGTGTTCATATTTTATTAGTAACTGTTCTCGCTGCTCTAATTAATAAAAATAAATAGAGTTTGTTAACTGCAATGAAACAGGTCCCCCTCTTGTCCAAATGATAATAGTAAATATGAGAATGTTGTAATTAAGTCAGTGCTGTCCAACGTTGTGCAAGTAGCAGGCACATACTCTTCTATATAGCATTTTTTTTTATCTCTTTGAAAGCTGGAGGCCTAAGGGCTTCCTATAAAGGGGCCCCCTGTTGGAAAGCCCTTTTTTAAAGGAGCACTAACCCCCCAATAAGAAAAGCCCCCTACCTACTACCCCAGATAGTCCCCCCTCCCTGCTTCCCCCCGCATAGTTGATTACCCCCTGAAAGTGCCCCTAACAGCATGCTCACTTATCTGTGCAGAGTAGCGCAGCGGAGCTCATGGGGGTCATCTTCAGTATTCTTCGGGCCCCTCTTCCTTCCATTCAGCAATTTCCGGCACTTTTGGAGCATGAGTACTGTGTTAGGTGCACTTTCAGGGGTAATCAACTATGCAGGAGGGAAGCAGGGAGGGGGATCTATATAGAGTAGTAGGTAGGGTTTTTCTTATTGGGGGGGGGGTTAGTTCTCCTTTAACTGAGGAGTTATTTTATCAATGCCGGGTATTGTTAACTTAGCGTTAATCATTTCGATTTATGATTTAAAGGTGGCTATAAATGACATAATTACGATCTTTTCTGCGGCCCTTGGTCCTTTGTTTTCATTATGAATGTTAAGAGCTGAACTGTAAGATATGCAGGTAGAAACAATAGAATTCAATCTGACAATGAAGTAGTATCCCTTTACTGATGCCTGGACGCATATTTCCGAATTGCCAAACCATCCAGACGACCATTATCCAAGTATTTGCCAGTATTGGTCGTCTTGTCTCCTGTTATACATGCATTGAATATCGTACAAAACTTTATTTTTTACAATAATATCTGTGCATGTATGCCCACCTTTGACCACCTCTTGCAGTTTGCAGCAGATATTAACAAATCAATGGGGTGTTAGAGCTTAGAATTTCGGCTGACATTTAACACTCCATACATCAGAATGGTGAATGCCCAAAGTGGACAAATACATCCTGCTCAATTGACACTTGCATCTGTATAGAGAAATGGTTCAGTTTGTTACAAGCACATTTTCCTTTCCATTCAGTACAAATTTTCGGAGAGAACTCTGCTGTCATAAAATCTAAGTAAAATTGGACATTTTTTATCAAGGGGATTCTTGTTTTTCGGGTCTGCTTTTGATCATTCTATGCTTTTGTACACTAGGGGTATTTTTTGGTCTTTATATAACAATTTATTGAATTTACACTAAGGGGCAGATTTATCAAGGGTCAAATTTCGAAGTGTAAAATACTTCGAAATTCGACCATCGAATTGAAATACTTCGACTTCTAATATCGAAGTCAAAGTATTTTTCACCGAATTTGGACATCCTGCGATCAAAGTAAAATCGTTCAATCGAACGATTTTAGCGTACGATCAAACGATTTTACTTCGATGTGTAAAGACTTGTAACTTGGTTGTAGAAGGTCCCCATAGGCTAACATAGGACTTCGTCGGGTTTAATTTGGCGAAGTAGTGAAGTCGAAGTTTTTTTTAAAGAGACAGTACTTAGATTATCGAATGGTCGAATATTCAAACGATTTTACTTCGCATGGTATTCAAAGTCGTAGTAGCCTATTCATCGGTCGAAGTATCCAAAAAATTACTTTGAATTTCCAATTTTTTTACTTCGAAAATTCCCTCAAATTCACTTCGACCCTTGATAAATCTGACCCTAAATCACGGATATCAAACCCTCTTCTCTGCACTACTGTGAACTACATTCCAATAACATAATGAATGACTACAAAAACGTGGTTCACAGACAGGAGACATTGGGTAAAATGATCGGCCCTTGTGGGTTCTGCTGACCCAGACCCGTCTACTGCCCCCTGATCTCCCCCCCCAGCCTGATCTCAGCCACAAATAGTAGGCAAATTTGGGATCTTTATATCATCTCCTTATAGAATGATGAAATAGTTGAACATTTTGCCCCAAAATGGACACATATAACATTGTTTACAGTACAAAAACTGATTGAAGTCGTTTCCAGTGTAGGAATAGAAATGTAATAAAATGTTAATGAAATGTCATTATTTCATTTCATTTACTTCAGCACAATCGGATCGGTAATAAAATATTGATGACCTCTACACAAAATTATTTTGCTCAAAAAAAAGTTCAGCACTCTCCCATAGAAGAAAAATGGAATTTCACCAGTCGATCAAAAAGCATGTAATATTTTTTTGAAACAGCAAGTTGTTTTGAAGTCTTAAAGGGATACTGTCATGGGAAAAAAAAGATTTTCAAAATGAATCAGTTAATAGTGCTACTCCAGAAGAATTTTGCGCTGAAATCCATTTCTCAAAAGAGCAAACAGATTTTTTTATATTCAATTTTAAAATCACTCTTTACTGCTGTACTTAGGGTTGCCACCTTTACTCAAAAAGATTACTGGCCAATGGGGGCGGGCACAAAAAGGGGCGGTCCGTGACACAAAAGGGGTGGAGCTACATGATGTGCCACAAAAGGGGCGGAGCAACATCGCAGAGACGTCCAATAGCGCTGGAAAAAGGTAAGTTCTTTACAAATTGCGGGCAGGCCAGGGGCTTTTTTTAAAGGGTATTACAAATTACCGGCAACTGCATTGCCGGTAAATTTGTAATACCGGCCCCGGCCTTGGCAGGTGTTTTACCGTACTGCAAGTTGGAGTGATATCACCCCCTCCCTTTTCCCCCCAGCAGCCAAACAACAGAACAATGGGAAGGTAACCAGATAACAGCTCCCTAACACAAGATAACAGCTGCCTGGTAGATCTAAGAACAACACTCAATAGTAAAAACCCATGTCCCACTGAGACACATTCAGTTACATTGAGAAGGAAAAACAGCAGCCTGCCAGAAAGCATTTCTCTCCTAAAGTGCAGGCAGAAGTCACATGACCAGGGGCAGCTGGGAAATTGACAAAATGTCTAGCCCCATGTCAGATTTCAAAATTGAATATAAAAAAAATCTGTTTGCTCTTTTGAGAAATGGATTTCAGTGCAGAATTCTGCTGGAGTAGCACTATTAACTGATGTGTTTTGAAAAAAACATGTTTTCTGATGTCAGGATCCCTTAAAGTTTTCATTCAATTTTTAATAAAAAGGCAGTTGGAGAAATGATGCACTGTCCATCTATGGCCATGTATCCACTGCTAATTCACCATTTGCACCTTTTAAGTGCACCTCTGGGGGGCAGTATTGAGTTCATAAATCATAAATCATCTGATAGATAAGTAAATGTGATTTATGTTCACTTAGGTGCAGCCAAGCAGAAGAGACAACTGAGATTGAAAAGAGATGTGCGACTACCATATGTAAGACCCTAACATAAACTATCTAATAATATTATTTTCACGATATTCTTTTTGAACTCCAATCCTTCCAGAGCAAGAAGACTGCATTCTGCAGTACAAATTTTGTCCACCTTGAATCCTAATGAAGATATAAAAACATGTAGCCCTCTTGAGATTAAAGTATTTGTGTAGCTGCCCTCAGGGGATTTCTCTCCTTTTTTTTTTTAATCAGAAATCCCATGGTGTGGGAATTAGGCCGCAATCCTGTCTGTGCTAATACTGATTACCATAAGCACAGATGACCACTGCAGGAAGAATAAAGTAAAGCTAAGAGACTATTAGTGCTCTGTGTATTATATTGTTGAATGTTTCTGCTTGGTTCCAGAAATATATAAGAATACTTCCCGTTCTGCTCCAGCCCTGCTGCAATTCTATACTTGGATCTTATTGACCTCTATTTTCCACACATTAATCACTGAATATGGAATCAACCAAATGTCTGTGACCACCATTAACTTCTCATTGTTGACAACAAGGTCTTTTAAAGCCTTGGCCAGCCTTTGCCGTTTTATTCTCTGTGCTTTATATTCAGCCTACAAAGCTCTGTCCAGGGAGGCTAATCAAGCATTTAGCCGTCTAATAAAGACATTGGAAGGATAGCTACAGTGGCAATATTACAATAGGTTGAGTATATGAAATGCTCCCATTGGGACAGAGGTAGTAATAAGACACAGAAGGGGCTCCTATTTTGCAGTTTGGGGCTTTTTTTGGTAGGGAACAGTTCCTCTCTAATTAAAACACCATTTAGGCAGCTTTATTAAACTATATGCAAATAGGAGGTGGGAAATATTTCACATTCAATGCCTAGTCTGGCTGTTTAGCAAGGTTTAGCACTCTATATGCCAAATGATAAAAATATTATAATGTCTGAAAACAAACTTTATTGTTCTCCTAATGCTTTGATTCCTAATGTAACTGCTAAAACAGTGGTAACGGCACAGCGGCACATTTGGAATTACTTAATTCAATTAGAATGATTTGTTTCAAAGAAGCTTTTCTTTCTCTTTATGTCAGTACACAGTACCTTTAGCTCGGCTACATTTCCTCGTCGGCTGCCGATTTAAATCCAGCTAATAATGTACTTTGTTCCCAACTGGAAAGCATTAACAATGCATTTAGCATCTCAGTATTAAGTAGAATAATAAACAAAAAGAGATGGGGTAATCTCTCGCTGCAATGAATATTCAAGGCAACACCAGTGGGACATAAAATGCACGCACACAGAAAGAGGCCTTATTCTTCTACTTAATTCCTATCCATGTTCCATATAGACTCTATATTATATCACCAGTCTCCCCAGCAATGAAAGGGTCAAAGACTCTTGAAAGTTTTCCACAATCTATCCTGACGTGAGCCTGCTGACATTTAAAAGTTCTCCTTCTCAGCTGTCAACTGCCACTCTCAATGAAAGTGGATCCTTTCTCATTGTTGGAAAAGGGGAATTGAAAGTGACGTGACTTTTTTAATTTTGCATTTGTGGATTCTCTTTAGACTGCCCACAGGTGCATGGAAGATGATGGGGCTTTGATGGCTGCCTCCACAATCAGGAACAATAGGGATTTTAATAAAGTCTTGTGAGCTTGAACTTCCAGCATTCTTAGCAAGGGAAGTGTAGTCCACATCAGCAGAAAGCTAGCTGAATTGACCTATCTAATATAAAGCATTTTGGATGACCAGTTTAAATTTGTATCTGTATTCTTTTATTCAATTGAGCAGACTAAAAGGGTGAATTGCAGTGGTTTTAGAGGTTTTTGAAAACGTACTCTCTCTGAAACCACGAATGTCATGACATTGTTAAAAGATCCAAATAAAAAACGTACCAACGGAAAATTACGCTGAACAATCTGCAACATTATACGAATAACTCCAAAACCTCTAAAATTTCTAGTTTTTCTGTCAATTTCTAGCGGCAGAAAAATTCAAAAACCGAATTGATTTAAAACATTCCAATATGATCAATGCAGCTCCAATTGACCTCGACAAGGTTAACCTGGAGAAGTTTTGTATTAGAGGTTTTTCTGGTTTTTAAACTTAATTAATCTTGAAATTTTAGAGCTTTTTTTTTTTTTTTAAAAAAAAATAGGAAAACCACAAATTTAGAGATTTGTGGAAGAAAATCAAAATTCAAAGGGTTAGTAAATGGGCGCCTCAGTGTCAGGCCACTTTTGCATTTTCTATAAAAGTTCTGGCACATTCAGTATGAAATAAGAGCAGCCTTCCATCGGGCATAGGTCAGGTTAATGGTAAGACACTTTAGATTGTAGTCATCCACAAGGAGGACGAATATAGAAAAGAATCATCTGATTCTTTGTTGAATGTCTTTGATCCTATCAGAAGTAGTAGAAAATGTACCCCCGTCTTTCTCTTGAATCTTCTCATGTATCACATGTGTACCTAGAAAAAGCAGATCAAAAGCTCCGTCTGTCCAAATTGCCTCCCATATACATTGTGGTACAGGAATGGGACCTGTTATCCAGTGTTGAAAAACACACAGGGTTACAGGTCAAACATGACATCACATTGCTAAGCAACAATAGACCCTCCCTGCATTAAGTAACAGTAACTTGGTTGCTTTAGAGAACTCAGCATAAACACTTACATCATAACATGTCTGCAACAGGAACTTTTCATAGAAAGGTTGGTGTGTCTGTCCTCGCTTACAGAGAAGCTACACATGCAGATCAGATCAGCTCTCTGCTAACATCCAGAATGCTCGGGACCTGGGGTTTCAGTAATTTGTATCTTCCTACTTGAAGTCTGTTAAAAAAAAAATCATTTAAACATTAATTAAACCCAATGTTTTGCATCCAGTTAGGATTTATTATATCTTAGTTGGCATCAAGTACAAGGGACCATGTCGTTACTAAAGAAAAAAAGGAAATCATTTGAAAAACATTGAATTATTTGATTACAATGGAGTCTATGAGAGACGGCCTTTCCATAATTCTGAGCTTTCTGGATAACAGGATTCCGGATAAGAGATCCTATACCTGCATAGGCAAAACCAGCCAAAAGGCCCTATCACCCTGATTCATGTATAAATACCTAAGTATAAATATTTTAAACAATCAATATGTAATCTCTCCAAATGGTATCCCATGGACTGCTTACCATACTCACAGTATAATACATAAAAGACATTAATAAACAGACAGTGATGGATTTAGTGGGCAGCCGCCCCGAGGCTGAGTGGTCCTGGCACCTGGCCGTGTGGTCCTAGCGCCCGCACACATACTCCTCGCAAGCACACATGCGCGCCAGCACCGGAGCTATGCTCCCCAGTGCTCCCTGGAAAGCGGCTGGGTGACATGCCACCCCTAATATTTTGCAGCCCTAGGCCTGGGCCTTTGTGGCCTCGCCACAAATCCGGACCTGATAACAGGTTTCTGGATAACGGATCCCACACCTTTATTATGATAAAGCACTGAACAAAGAAGGCAACACTTTTGTAACATTATTCAGTTGTGGATAAATTAAAATATGTACTGTATAGTTTGGTTTCATTTTCTTTTGTGAAGGTAAATCCATTACTTGTAATACTTACCCCATTATAGTTAATTGGGACTATACCCATGCATAGCGATGAGCAAATCTGTCCCCAAAATTGGCAAAACACATTGAGGTCAAAGGGTATTCTCTGCAGCAACTTTTTTTCATGGTTTTTAGCTGCAAATTTTGCAGTTTTGAGGAATTTTGCGGTTTTGAGGAATTTTGCCAGAAATTTTATTCAGTTCACAATGATGTAAGTTTAGATGGTGAAACGAGGTTAAGGTTACAGTTAAAGGAAAACTATACCCCCCAAACAATGTAGGTCTCTATAAAAAGATATTGCATAAAACAGCTCATATGTAAAATCCTGCTTCATGTAAATGAACCATTTTCATAATAATATACTTTTCTAGTAGTATGTGCCATTGGGTAATCATAAATAGAAAATTGCCATTTTAAATAATAAGGGCCGCCCCCTGGGATCGTAGGATTCACTGTGCACACATACATACCAACAAACCATACATGTTAGGTCACATGAGCCAATTAACAGACAGAGTTGTGTCTTTTGCTTCCTCACTTCTTCCTGTTACAGTTAGAGTTGAAGTATTTCTGGTCAGGTGATCTCTGAGACAGCACAGAGACCATCACGAAATGATGGCTCAAGGCAAGAGATGTAAAAGGGCAATATTTACTTAAATATATATTCCAGTTTGGTAAGATTCTTTAATATGTCACTTAATATGATATGAACTATCTGTTGCTTAAGTGTTCATTTTGGGGGTATAGTTATCCTTTAAGCTCAGATAGAAGATGAGAGTTTACAGCAATTACCTGCATACTTTCTAAACAATGCATAAATATACATATACAGGTATGAGACCTGTTAACCAGAATTCTCGGGACCTGGGACTTTCTGGATAACGAATCTTTCTGTAATTTGGATCTTCATATCCTAAATCTATTACAAAATCATGTAAACATTAAATAAACCCAATAGGCTGGTTTTGCTTCCAATAAGGATTAATTATATCTTAGTTTGGATCACGTACAAGGTACTGTTTTATTATTACAGAGAAAAAGGAAATATTTTTCTAAATATTTGGATAAAATCTGTGGGAGACTGCCGCTCCATAATTCGGTGCTTTCTGGATAACGGGTTTCCTGATAACTTATCCCATAACTGTATTGGGAATATATGGTAATTACAAGTTGCTACAAGGTTCTGCAAGGTATTTCATTTAATGTGAAACATGTCACGGTCTGAAGGCCTAGTTTCTCTGATCCGACAGGAATGGATAAGGAACAGAGAGGCCAACCCAGCTGCAGTAATCCTCTGGGTCTTGTGTTACTGACCCTAAACTGGTAGAACTGAGTAGAAATGACTTCATTTTTCCTGTAGATTTTGTGTCAACATGAACAAGCCCTGTTGAAATCCAACAACGTGGCGGAACTCCTTTAGTAAACCCAGAAATTCCTATTACCAAAGCTAAGCAAACAGAATGCTGAGAAGGAACTTTACAACACGAGGGTCATCCTCAACTTAAAAAAAAAGTCATCGCCCTTTGAATAAAATGTCATAGGGACGGACGGCAAAAAAAAAAAAAAGATTTTTATTTTCTGTGACCCCCGCAAAAAATCACCAAAATCTGAATGTTACCGAAAATCTTGCAAAATAGCGTAAACAATGTTTTTAATCTTTACAGCTCAGTGAGAAATGTTCCTTTTTTTTTTACAGCCTCAAAGAAATTTCTTAAACAAAGAGAACATTATTTCAGACTTGAACATTTCTGTCTGCCCATTATCATTAGTTATATGCTAAGCCAGGCTAATGTCTAGTGAGCGCGGCTAATGTTCATTTTGTCTTGAAGACAGGTTGCCGCTTGTCACAAGAAGATGGGGAATAAATGACAGCTTTGAACCCTGTACCTAGCAGGCATATTAGACTAAAGAATCACCAACATGATGAAAAATTATTTTGTCAAAAATTTGTAGGTCACCGCGATTTTCTAATGTATTTTGTGATTAATTCCGAGCATAGATCAGTATTATGACCTTCCAGTGCATCACTTAATTGTCGCTTGCTCCATGCTCTTAATATATTGGTGCTGCTTTCGCTTCTTGGGGTTTTTATTAAATAGCAGTTTCGGAACGCGTGTTTCTCAAATTGCAAGGTATTTTTTTGGGTGTCATTTTTACAAACAAAGAGAATCATTGCAGCATTTTGCATATAATGCATACTATAATCATCCTAAGGAATATGCAGCGTTAATAGATTTTTTAAACCCCCATTATTATTTTTTTTGGGGGGGGGGATTATATGAGGGCTGGTTTTAGGGTAATAAAGAGGGCATTTGGCCTTGACCTATATCAGCTTGCACAGTGACAGTTGTAGTTCAACATGCACATTGGGCATCCCTCATTTCTGATTTTTAACCCCTTAGTTTGGAACCTTTGTCTTCTTGCACTGCCTGGAGCTATCTCATGCCTAACTGTCGCTTAGTTTTTAAAAAAATAATCTTATACGCCAAAAAATGGAACCCTCTATTTAACACAGCAGAAAAAGCCCAACACCCAGTGGGGCATATTCATTCAAATGAAAGCTTTATTTTGTGGAATTAGGATATTGTTTAATGAATTCCATACTTGGTTTGAAAATATAAATATGTGACAGTGATAGATCAAGGCAATAGAATCCTACTGATTAAAAGCCATGATATGTGATCACACACACAGAAAGGATAAGGGGAAATAACCTGCCCTTGTCGATTATATGGCTAATTCTCTGAAGGCTTATTGTAGTTCTGTAAAAGAAAAAAAAATATTTTCCAAGGATAAAAATAGTATATCTTACATAGATAAAAAAAAGAAGCAATCTGTTCTCAGGGGGAATACAAGATTAGCAAAAGGGCTGTATCAAACAAAGGATGCACATTTTAGAGAAAGGGGCTATTGCTTTAAACATAAAGAAAGAACAGAAAATGAAAAGGTTTGGTGTGCCCTGACTCACACTCCTTGTTTTATGGCGGCTCTTATGCTAGGCTGAGTGTCGGCGTTAATGTATGTAGATTTCATTTCTGACTTGTGATTATTTGACTGTTCATTTTACCAAGATTAATGGTGTGTCTGCTATCTCCTGAATGCAGTGCTAGCCTTATCTTTAATAAAAGAGATGAGGCCATTAATCAGACTTTGTCAGCAGCCCTGACTAAGACATTAAATGTACTGTATGGGATAGGTAAACACAGGACAGACCATTCCTTACTTCACTACATCAGGCAAAAAAACACTCATTATATTTATCATAATTTCACATCTGCTGTTTTTGAAGCAATGTACCATGAGGCCATAAACTGTATTACAACTGTGCATAAATTCCGCTGATTTGTGGACGGACTGACTAATTCTTAAAGTACATTTTAGAAAAAAAAACAAGCAGTGAGGCCTGAAATTGCAATTTCATAAAGGTACTAAATTATAGAGTGCAGAATCACGATTTTGCTTGATGTGATTCTGCGGTGACCATTTTTATAAAAAGTGACAGATCTCCTTGTGATTGAGTCAATAAAATAAGGACGAGTGAGCCGGATACTCAAACAAGATTAAAGAGGAAGTGAATGACAAAGGACGTGAATGCCACAGAGACATAGACACAGTTCTCATCCTGCCAAGGAAATGGCTCTGGGATGTAACTATTAATAGCTGGCGCGCTTGTATGGTGTTAATTAATCTTTTCACCTGGTTCAGACAATGTAATACATAGGGAGAGAAAAAAAATGGAACCGTGGATCAAGGTCCAGATACTCTGAGCAGGAAGATCTTTTTTTTTTTTTTTCGGTTTTGGTTAATTATGTCTATGCCGAATGTACGAAACTTTTTAATTAACTGTATTTAACTGGATGCACGTCGTTAGGCAGAAGATTTATGTGATAAATTCTTTCAATCAGCCTCTACCCCCCTTTGAAAATGTAACCAGGCTAAAAACACGAGATTTGAATGAAGCCACCAAAATACGTTATGCCGTTGCATTTTGGAGAAGGATTACTTAGGTCTTTCTAGTGCACTGAAAAAAAGAAGATTTAAATATGAATTCTAGATAAACCATAACCCAGTTATCCACTATACATTGCATGCCAGTTTACTAACCTTATGCACTAATATAAACACCTTCCCACCCAGGCATTGTATCTGCTGATGGTTTATTGTTTGCCTTAGTCATTATGAGAATTTTGAACTTCTTTACTACCATGCACGAGAGGTGAACTTTATTATACAGGTATGGGACCTGTTATCCAGAATGCTCGGGGGCCCAGAGTTTTCCAGATAACAGATATTTCTGTAATTTGGATCTTCAAAGTCTACTAGAAAATCATGTAAACTTTAAATAATCCCAATAGGCTGGTTTTGCTTCCAATAAGCATTAATTATATCTTAGTTTGGATCAAGTACAAGCTACTGTTTTATTATTACAGAGAAAAAGGAAATCATGTTTAAAAATTTTGATTTTTTGGATAAAATCTGTGGGAGATGGCCTTTCTGTAATTCTGAGCTGTCTGGATAAGGGGTTTCTAAATAACGGATCCCATACCTCCATATGCAAATGTCACACAGCTTACATATAACATACCAAAAAGTCACACACTTAAACATTCTTCTCTCTCTCTCTCTCTCTCTCTCTCTCTCTCTCTCTCTCTCTCTCTGATGGAGAACATAGTACTAATTCACAAAATAATCTGAGGGCATTTCGTTTTTTGGTGGGGTATTAGGACTACTGGAAGTCTTGTGGTATTTCAGTTATTAGGAAGACTCTAGTCATTGGAAATATAATTAAAATGTAATAAGCTCTGCTCCAGAACAAAAGCATGAAAGATAAAACAAGTGGGTGACCAGGACCTGGTGTATTACACCTTAATGGGTTCCCAAAACCATAAAAGAAGCAGAAAAGTCCAATATGAATGGTATAAACTCTTCCCGTTCCTTAGTACAACACCAGCAGACCCTACCTTGTGTACCATGCTGAGAATCTAACCTTTTGTCAAATGTTGGGTCATGCATGAAATACAGAGATCCCATCACCTGTTGTGAAGTGTTATATAAAAGTATAATCTGTGGATACCTTGCCTGAAAAAGAAAATATGTCAGATATGTCTTCAATGTAAATAACAAAGGCTTCTAAGGAATCAAATTCAATGGTCCTTGGGGCATATTCACTAAAGGGCAAATTGTTGCCAGCGACTCTTCGCTAGGTGAAAATTCGTTCCCACTACGCTAATTCGCTAATATGCAAAGTGACGTCCTGGCACCCAAAAGCTGGCGACTTTTCACTAGCGCTACTTCGGCAGTGTGGACATTTCAAAGCGAAATGACACTAGCACTTGCTTCTGCCTAGTGAAACTTCGTTAGTCCTCTTACGCTTAGGTCAATTTGAATAGGGCATTAAAGTCGTTTAGACGTCTTTATTCGAGATGTTGGTGCAAATGCTTGAAGTGGCCACTTTTTATTACAAAAGGAACCTGAATGAAGACAAAATAAATCCTTTAATGCCCTACACATGAGCCCAACCTAAAACGAATGTTCCATGCCCCTGAAATGTCTGGGGAAACTGTTAACCCAAAAAAGCTCAATAGGTAGGGTTTTGCAGGCAATCCCACTAAAAAAAAGTCGACCAGCGTTTTTACAACTTTGATGTACTTCCGGCAGACACTTCCGGCAGACAGGATATGATGTAACTCACATCAGATTGAGGAAGATGTAGCTTCATTTTAGCAGTTCCCCTGGTCTGAGGTGGCGAAGTCAACTCTGGCGAAACTTTCAGTAAAATGCGCACTTTACTGAATTTGCAGAGTAACGACCGTTTGCCAGTGTGAACGAATTGCACTACCAACACCGTTTAGTAAATTGGTGATGTCCCTGTGGATGGAATTTCTGTTGAAATGTCGCTAGTGTTAGCCACTTCACCCCTTGTATTACACATGTCTTATGCCAAAATTACAAGATTTTGGGTAAATATATACCTCCTGATAGGTATGGCTCTTTGAATCAGGATGGCATCTTGTTGAACCCCCTTAAATAAGAAGATATGGGCATCCTGATAATCTGAAAAAAGGCTCCTTAATTACAGTATTTCTGGCTGGATAATGACTATTAAGATATTCAGGGATACATATAATTATTTCCCTATGACCTGGTAATGCTAAAATAATCAACAGATGTATATTTCACAAAGTTAGCCTAAAAATGTGTGGCATTATAAACCTAGTTATAGTCTTTATTTGGACTTATATGAGATTTTGTTTGATTAAACATTGGTAATCCTCTATGATATCTCATGAATGTGTTTACCTAGCGGCAAGATTAAACATGTAGACTGATGGCTTGATTCCAGTTTCCTTCCTTCAATTCCCACCAGATGTTTCTCCTTTGCTCTCTCTTCTCTTCCTTTCTCAGTTCATGTCTATACATATAGAGGGGGAAAAAAAAGGAAAGGACCTATCAACATTTCACTCCCAAAATGTACATTTACCCATTTTGTCATCAAGTTGTAACTGTCAGAACCAATTCATTGTTGGTTGTAGGTATACAGAGATATTATATCTAATTTTAGAGGACTATGTTGCATTAGAAAGCAAGGGGTCATCAACTCCATAGAACTTGGTTGTTCAAGGCCCAATTGGACATTTTCTGAAGAGATAGAAAAAAACAAAAGATTAATGGTTGGGATGGGTCAATATACCTTATAAAGTCTTTATTTTTGTTTATTGTACTTTTGATAGGGAATGACAAAAGTAGAACATGCATCTCCAATGCAAGTTAAAGAAAGAGGATGGGCCAATTGGGTTCCATTACTTCTATGGTAAGGGGGATAAGGAGATGGGTAAAGAAAAAATTATTGCATAAAAATCATCCATATAATCCCACCCTTTCCTAGCCCATTGTTGATGTGATATGGAGAAAGTAGCTGGTGACACAAAGTCCTAATTATTTTATTTTTGCAACATACTAAGTTGCTAAAGGAGTGCCTGTAGCATAACCTTGCCAACACTCTCCACAAATTGATCCAGGGGAAGGGAAACAAAACCACCAGCAGGACTACTGCCATTTGAGCCTCATAAGTTGGAGAACCTTGGATCTTGTTTGTTTATTCATTATTATATATTTCAACACATACTTGAAACCCATCGAGCTACATATCCGCTAGATGACTCCAAGACAAAAGCTTATTATGGGGCTTAGTCTCCCTCACATAGCCCAGATGAGATATCTCAGTATATTTGTCTTGGAGGGTTCAGCCAATTATTAGCAACCTCAGTCAAAGAATATCTCTTCTTGTCAATCAGCATGCACATCTAATAGTCAAGTCTTGCATTTTAAGGACAGTAAGAACATACACATGCCAGGCAAACACTCAGATCATACAGTGAATGTAATAAAGTTAAAAAGACATTGGAGACACTTGAAATTGGAGAAATCCATTTTATGAATGATGCCACTTCTTTATTTTAGACAGGTGGCAGCTTGAGGATCAGGCTGCTGGTACAAGGGTTTTAATACAAGTGAACAAATATGGGGTTCTGTCAGAGCAGTTTGCCCTTTAAAAAATAATATGCCTTTCCACCCCTTACAACATTATGCTGCTGAATGAAGTTGTGCGGGGGAGAGGTTGCAGATCAGGCTTCTGGTACAAGGGGCAAATATAAGGGTTCAAGTCATGTGAAGATCCAGAGACCAGCCTAGGTTTCTACCTTATGTACCCAGCAATAAGAAGTGCATGAAATAGCGCCCTAACATCCCTATAATCCCACGTCTAAACTCAATCAAGTATTAGAGGAATTTTTCTTGAATTTGTTTCTGATGAAGTGCTATTTCTTATACAAACTGATGAAGTGATGTTTCATTTAAAACATGTGGTTCATGTGTTTTTATTTAGTACAGGTATGGGACCTGTTATCCAGAATGCTTAGGATGTGGGGTTTTCTGGATAATGGATCTTTCTGTAATTTGGATCTTCATACCTTAAAGGAGAACCAAACCCTTGCTCCCCCTCCCTGCTCCCCCCAGCCTAGGTGGTACCTTTGGTTAATGCCCCCTAACTCTTTACTTACCCCTCGGTGCTGATTCAGGGCATCAGAGTTCATGGGCGCCATCTTCTTCTCTTCGGTAATCTTTCGGATGACCTGAATCTGCACCGAGGGGTAAGTAAAGAATTAGGGTCATTTACAAAATGTACCACCTAGGATGGGGGGGAGCTGCGGGGGGAATCTATGTAGTGTAGGGTTTTTTATTAGCAAGGGTTTGGTCCTCCTTTAAGGAAATCATGTAAACATTAAATAAACCCAATAGGCTGGTTTTGCTTCCAATATGGACTCATTATATCTGTTTGGATCAAGTACAAGATAGTGTTTTATTTTTACAAAGAAAACGGAAATCATTTTTTAAAAAATTTGGATTATTTGGATAAAATGCAGTCTATGGGAGATGACCTTTCAGTAATCCCAGACAATGGATCCCACACCTTTATAAACTCACACTGTACAGTCACTCTCTCTTTTAATAGGGCACATGTTCGTATTCAGTTTACAACTTTAACCATGAATTCCTAAAACTTAATATGACATTATAACTTTAAATCTGCATTCTATTATTGCCTTGATAAATGATGAGGTAAGTGTTAAATGCTACCAGGACAGTTTACAATAGCCACAATCAGCGAGAAGAAACCAGGTTTAAGTTACAGGTCCCGTAGCTAATTAACATTTAGCATCCCTTAAAGTGGCAGGATGAAATACTTTCGATTCTATAGAAGTAAATGTTTAATTAAATTCAGAACGTAACATTTAGAAGTTGGAAATACTAATCAGACCTTCCCTGTTCCCTGCCTAGCCGGCTGCAAAATATAGTAACTTCTAAAGCAGTGTATAAAACATAGTGCTCAATTCACTTTATTAAAATATCCAATAATAATTGATTTAAAGGCAATAAAGAGTGTTCATTAGAGGGTTTATATTCAAGAAATATTGAAAGTATACCTAAAACTGTCACTTTTATTGTGAATGAACAGGATAATATGATTTGAACAGAGTGTGATGATACCCGGGATTTGTCCTGCAGCTTTCTCCGATAGCTCGTAAAGAGCTGAAATTTAATATGATGCTTTCAGTCAGTTTAATTGAAATTTAATTGCCACTTTGGGCAGAAGGTTTAGAACTGATCAATAAAATACTACAGTTCTTGTGCTTTGGCACACAGTTCCACCTCAGACAGTGCCTTTCAAGTAGCTTGATACCCACACCATAATTCTGGGACTTTTGCACAAGATAAGTAAAACATCATTAATACGGGCACGTGGAAATGGCCCCAGTGAAAGCATAAAAGTTGGTTTAGTTGGCACAGGCTGGGATTTTGGAATGTGATCAACATTGACTTGGTTGTATATATATATATATATCTATATATATATATATATATATATATATATATATATATATATATATATATATCTATATAAATATATATATATATATATATATATATATATATATATATATATACATATATATATATATTTCGATTTTATGGCATGTGATAAGAAGCTTGGGCAAATTCCCCTTGATGGAAACCTGTTATCCAGAAAGCTCTGAATGATGGAAAGGCCATCTCCTGTAGACTCAGTTTTAATCATATAATTCTAAATTTTTAAAAATATTTCCTTTATTCTTTGTAATTACAGGAGCAAAACCGTGTGGTTGATCCCAACTAATATATAATTAATCCTTAATGGAGGGAAAACAGTCCTGTTGGGTTCATTTAGGGGTTATTTACTAAACTTGGAATGCAAAACAATTTTTTTTTCAAAAAAATTGCGAAAATTGGGTGAAAAGTCTGAAAAAACTTGAAAAGTGGATGAAAAATCCGGAAAAATAGTCAAAATCTGTTTTTTCACGATTTTTCCAGCAAACAAAATTTTCAGGAAAGTGTATTAATAAATAAGCCTGAAAAACCTGTGCGGATTTGGTCTGAGTTTTTTTTTTTAGAAAAGATTGAGATAAATTCGGACTTTGATAAATAACCCCATAAATGTTTAAATTATTTTTTAGTAGACTTAGGGGCACATTTACTTTTTATAACCCTCGATATTTATAACCCTCGATATTCGACCATCGAAGTAAAATCCTTTGACTTAAAATCTCAGGTCCCATACCTGTATTGGAAATAAGTTCAGTTCCTTATATATTGTATATTATGAACTGCCAATCAGTTACCTTTATAAATATTTTGTTGATGCAGTCACCATAAGATATCCACCATGAGAACCCATCCATTTCCTTTGTCACTTTCCTAGTTGCCCACATGGATATTTTGTGTCACTGGCCTAGGTCCTACTATATTGACTTTTTAAAATAAAACCTCTATTGCTGTTGTCAAATAGACTGTAGACTACTACACATTGCAATAGTCACATTGGGTTGTGTGCATCCTCCCATCAAATCACTTCTGGTGTGTATAAGTAAGGTTGTTCACTCCCCAGTGGAGACCAATTCTGCACCAGAAATACCTTAGAATCAGTTCTTGAATTCCATCTCTGATTAAAGTGTGCATATTGTGGTTCTTTGACTTTTCTGCATTTGATTAAAATATATTAATGGGGTGGGTCACCTTTAAGTTAACTTTTAGTATGTTATAGAATGGTCAATTCTAAGCAACTTTTCAAAAGGTCTTCATTATTTATTTTTTTATAGGTTTTGAATTATTTGCCTTCTTCTTCTGACTCTTTACAGTTTTCAAAATGGGGGTCACTGACCCCATCTAAAAATCAAATGTTCTGTAAGGCTGCAAATGTATGGTTTTGCTACTTTTTATTACTCAGCTTTCTATTCAGACCCTCTCCTATTCATATTCCAGTCTCTGATTCAAATCAGTGCATGGTTGTTATGGTAATTTTGGCCCTAGCAACAATATTGCTAAAATTGCAAACTGGAGAGCTCCTGAATATAAAGCTAAATAACTTAAAAATAATTGCAAATTGTCTCAAAATATCACTCTCTAGGTCATACTAAGGGGTTAATTTACTAAACTCCAGTCAGGCTTTTTGGGGCAAAACTCAAATAATTTTTTTGTTTTTAAAAACTAAATTTTTTGAGATTTATTAAAGCCTGATGCAGCAAAAAGCCCAAATCCGAAAATGTAACATCTCAGACCTGCCAAGGTTGTGTATAAGTCAATGGCAGAGGTGCCCATCCAATTTTTAAGTTTCTGTGGTCTGCGCTAGAATTAAACCAAAAAAATCCAAAAAATTCAGTCTTTTTAGGGGAAAAAGCCCTAAAAATTCAAGCGATTTGGGAAAAAATAAATCATACGATTTGGGTTTATGTTAGCTTTTTATCAACTACCCATCCAAATAATAGTCACCAAAGGAAGGCCCATACAGAGTACAGAAAATCTATATCAGGGTTTCAAAGCTAAATTCCAAAGAACCTTTAATAAATATGGGGTTGTATGAGGCTAAGCTTATAGAATTGTAGCATCACATTATCACAGTCTACTAAACTGAATTGAATAGCTATGGACCTGGAAAACTGCCAATTTCAAGGTGTTCTTTCTGTGATTTCCTTACTGGGTCCTGTTCCTGTTTGCTTCTCTGGTTTA
This sequence comes from Xenopus petersii, assembly GCA_038501925.1. Classification (NCBI taxonomy): domain Eukaryota; kingdom Metazoa; phylum Chordata; class Amphibia; order Anura; family Pipidae; genus Xenopus; species Xenopus petersii. The sequence goes on from CM076686.1 coordinate 34,473,036, forward strand.
CACCCTGCCTGTTGACCTATCCTTGTCTGCTGCCTGCCCTGGCCTGGGCTACATTTCCTGGTTTTGCTGTTGTGTTACCTGGTCTGATATTGGTTTGTTTTTTGGATTTGCTCCTCATGTAGCCCCTTTCTTTACACTGCTATCCAAAGCAACAGTTACACCCATCGTACACTAAGGGGGAATATTTATTATGTGGTGTAAAAAACGGTGGGATAATAACACATAAAGGCTTTAGCATGTAAAAAAAATGCTGTCAATTTTTACTTGTTTCTTTATTTTCTGACAGAAACAGTGTAAAATAACGACGGCAAATCTGGTGTTCACATGGTGTACAATAAACCACAACATGATAAATTTGCCGTTTATTTTACACAGCTTTTAGAACGTTTTTCAGCAGATTTAATTTTTTACAGCATAATAAATACGCCCCTAGGTGAACATTTGTCATAGATTACTTGTAGGTTTTATTTAAAGGCATTCAAGATGTAAATGTATGCTCTGTATATTGACCAATACATCCCTGGTTCCTGGTCTTCAAAGTAAAGGAACATAGCCATGGCTGTTTCAATAATGGGCCAAAAGAGACATTTGCCAAGGACAGATGGGGCCCACTATTAAAGGGATACTGTCATGAGAAAACATACAGGTGTCAGTGAAAGTGCTCAAATCTATTAGCCAGCGATATAATCTAAAAGGCACATAGGGAAAGGTATAACAGCCGGGTGAAACTCACAAAAAAGATTAAGAGAAAAAGAAAACAAGAGCGCAGTACTGTGAGTGCACAGTGTCAGTATAAAGGCCACTCCTCCAACTCCTGCTCTAACTGTCAGTGCGTGTCAAAGGCGGGCCTGGCGACCTATCACTGAGCAGCGGTGGATGTATACTGTGCTTCTACCGGGTCTCTGTACTTCTGCATTATCAGTGAGCATACAGTAATTAAGACACAACCGCTGTGTGGTATATAGGACACGATCGCTGTCAAATCGGTTCTCAGTGTCGCTGCACAAAATTTTAAAGAAATATTCATAGCTTTTGTGTATTAGATATATATACAGTATATGGTATATGGCAGTTGGTCTCTTATAATGGAGCCTATACCACCCTCTGCATATATCTGTGAGCATATATAGTACATCAGCCTAGGCTTATCTAGGAACTAGAATCTATGGATTAGATTCAAGGAACTCCAAAAATGCATAAATGTTTGTATTTCACCCTAATTGGCCTTGGGACTGAGTTTCTCTTTCTACTGCCCAGCTATTTAAAAGCCACTACCATAAAGGATTTTTGCCTGGAATAAGGTGAATGCACTTCCTTGTTATTCCGTACGCAAAGTAAATACACATTGCCATGCAGCTGACTGAATACAAATAATCAGGACACAGCATTTTAATTTTACTGTTGATATATACCGTATGTATAGCCTTAAGTTTGTAGGATGCATATATTGAAAAAGAAGCCAACCACTTACCATTGCAGGGCAGTATTTGGCAAGCTGGCCAGAATTCCCCGCACTCCTGTTCCACAAGCAGGAGAATTCAAGTGCTGGAATTTACATTACATCTTTGTCCCAAGAATGCATCAGATATAAACATCTCCTGGAACTTTGTCATGTTTTATGGATGTTTGTTCACTTCTGTATTTTTTTTCCTTAACATGTCGGCTACTGAGATTGTGTAAAAGTAGGTGCATCTTTATGGGGGAAAGCAGAAAAAGCCCACTGTGGAAAGAAAGGGTGTTGGAAGGATGGTCACCTTCAGAAAGTCATTAAGAAGAAAAGGCCATAAATATTTTCAAATGTCAGAGCTGATAGGAGAATCCAGCAAGGCGTGCACTGTAAATCAGTAGCAGGACCTTGGGAAAGAATTTAAAAAAAAAGGGACAAGGTTCCTTGGTATTTTAGAAGTAATTACTTACGGAGAGAGGGTAATGATGGCACTGTAAATCACATTAAGTTTAGCCATTAGAGGTGGATTGGTTTATAAAGCGCAGAGATGATTCCTGGAAATTGCAGGGAAAGTTATTTCTACTTTTCAGTTTAGATTATTCATGTCCCGCCCAGCTTCTCTTCCTTATCACTCCTGAAAAATATTCATCCCTGCAAGGAAGCCTTCAGTGAAATAAGATTCGGCACAAGAATGACAATGTCTGAAAAAATGGGCTCACATAGTCAATAACTGTGTTAAAGGAGCAGTAATATTAAGAGTTATGGTTCATTAGGTGTTTTGATCCATATTCTGATGACAGTAGCAGGTCCCAAGCTACTATTTGTGCTTCTCCCCTAATCCACAGAGATCCTCTGTATACCATGCATGAGATGTATACGGATAACATCAGGTACAGATATGGGATCTATTATGCAGAAAACTGTTATCCAGAAAGGTCAGAATTATGGAATAGTTTTCTCCCATAGGCTACATTTTCATCAAATATTTTTCTTTTTTAATTTTCTTTTTTTTGGACAATAATAAAACAGTACCTTGTACCTTATCCAGAATAAGACATAATTAATTCTTATTGGAAGCAAACAATCCTATTGGGGTTATCTAATTTTTTTTTAGTACACTTAGGGGCCGATTCACTAACTTCGAGTGAAGGATTCGAAGTAAAAAAACTTCGAATTTCGAAGTGTTTTTTGGGCTACTTCGACCATTGAATGGGCTACTTCGACCTTCGACTACGACTTCGACTTCGAATCAAAGGATTCAAGCTAAAAATCGTTTGACTATTCAACTATTCGATAGTCGAAGTACTGTCTCTTAAAGAAAAAACTTCGACCCCCTAGTTCGGGGGTTACCAAAGTCAATGTTAGCCTATGGGGAAGGTCCCCATAGGCTTTCCTAAATTTTTTTGGTCGAAGGATAATCCTTCGATCGTTGGATTAAAATCCTTCGAATCGTTTGATTCGAAGGATTTAATCGTTCGATCGAAGGATTATTCCTTCAATCGTTCAATCAAACTATTTGCGATAAAAACCTTCGACTTCGATATTCGAAGTCGGAGGATTTTAATTCCCAGTCGAATATCGAGGGTTAATTAACCCTCGATATTCGACCATTGGTGAATCGGCCCCTTAGGGGCTTTTTATTAAACCTAGATTTTTTTCTGATTGAATTTTTAAAAGGAAAAGCTCAATTTTTTAGAGATAGAAAAACCTTGAATTTTTAGAGATTTATTATACTCCAAAGCTGCTAAAAATCCGAAATCTGAAAATACTCCAGCTAAAACCTGTCGAAGTCATGTAGAAGTCAATGGCAGATGTCCCTGAAGATGTTTCTTAATATTGTGAACTGCGTTGGTTTTGGTGTTCGATTATCCAATTAATTCAAGTTGCCACAATAAAGTTGTTCGATAAAGTCGAGTTTTCAGAGCGTCAATTCAAAAACGTTGCACGATTCAAACTGCTGGACAATTTTGTCACAACATTTTTTTCCGCACCGACTTTTTCAAGATTAATTAATGGTGAATTAAGGGGATTCGGGTTAAGGAGAGTGGGAAAAAATGTAGTTTTAATAAATAGCCCCCTAAGGGTATGGAGATTCAAATTACTGATATTACCTTATATGGAAACTCCCAGGTGCACAGCATTTTCAATAACAGGTCCCATACCTGTAAAATAAAGCATTACATGGCTAATTTACTAACATTGATGCTAAATTGCACCAAGAGCAACTAATCAGATCCTGGCTTTCAATTTATAACTGCAGTACCTTGTTAAAAACAAACTGCTATTGGCAACTGCATTTTATCACCTATACTAGTAAACACGGCCTTAGCTGTTTTGATTGATCCAAATAGAAGTGAATTTATTTAGTTCTGGCAACATGTCCATTTTATGATTCCCCCAAAACCTCAACAAAACTTTGTCATTGCTATCTTAGTCACAATCTTCACTTCTTCTGCCTTGTTATTTTACTAGCCCTGCAGTTCTACTGTACTGTGTGCAGATTGTACCAACTCTATTTCCCCATATCTTCAGACATTCCTTGGGTGAAGCAGTGTTGGTAGAGCAGTGTTGGGGTAAATCATTCCAAAGTCAATAACCAAGTCATCTAAAAGAAGTTTAACAAGGAGAACCACAACAGAGGATCCTGCAGCTGCCTACTTGGATATATTAACTTCTTAGAAGATTTTGTGGACAATATGAAGCTTCCTTCTCACTCTACAGATGTCCCCATAACTTTCTATTATTCTTTTTGTCTGTTTAGTGCCTCAAAATGTAACCCTCTATATGACCTATTTTCACATATGAGTGATATCCCTGCAGTGAGCACCAGCCATTTGGTTTTTTGGTGTTCTACCACCATTAATGTGGATATGGTGTGTGGTAATGTGGGTGTGGTTTAAAGTGGGTGTGGTTTAAAAACAGGGAGTGGCAAACACTGGCTTACATCATCGGCCCTCCACCATGTAGGCTATAAAAATTCCAGCCCTCAGTACCACAGAAGTTGGACAGCACTGCCCTAGACCAGAGGTCCCCAACCTTTTTCACCTTTAAGCAACATTCAGATGTAAAAAGAGTTGGGGAGCAACACAAGCATGAAAAATGTTCCTGGGTAGTGCCAAATAAGGGCTGTGATTGGCTATTGATAGCCCCTATGTGGAATGGCAGCCTATAAGAGGCTCTGTTTGGCCATAGACCTGGTTTTTATGCAACTAAAACTTGCCTCCAAGCCTGGAATTGAAAAATAATCACCTGCTTTGAGACCAACCTGAGCAACATCAAAGCAGTTGGAGAGCAACATGTTGCTCACGAGCTACTGGTTGGAGATCACTGCCCTAGACTAATGAATGTCTGACAGAGGGTACAGCTTGGGTTTTTAAAAGAAGGGAAGTTTAAAACACTTCTATTCAACAACTTTTTTCTATTCATAAGGGAAAAGCCATGCCAAAGATTTAATTGTAGACTCCTCCATTTGGACAATACTGTTAGATGTTTCTTAAAGAATTGCATTTCTCCGGTACTGCAAAAAATGAAAGGGTGGATTGGTCAGATTTGGATGGGCCATTCTTAGGAGACAAAATACTGCAATAAGACATAGAATTTATGGTGATAAAAATTGGTTATGCCGTGTTGGACATTTAAGGGCCCCATTTATGTTTGCCTGAGCTTTTGTGCTCAGGCAATCATAATGGAAACCCTACGGGAGTTTACTAATCAAACAGGGTTTTGTGCTGAAAAAAGCTCAGCAATTAGTGATGGGCGAATTTATTCGCCAGGCGCGAATTCACTGCGAATTTGCGCGATTCGCCGCCAGTGATTAAATTCGCTAAACACCCGCGAAAATTCGTGGGAAAAATTCGCCGGCGTCAAAAAAAAATTTCCGAAAAATGGGCGTCGAAAAAACGGGCGCCGGCGTAAAAAACGGGCGCAAATTCGCCCATCACTATCAGCAATCTTGGTAAGTTTGCCCGGACCATACGAAGCTGCAGCTGTGTGTTTGGACTCTGAATTAATTGTGACAATACTGTATGTGCTCTCCATTGCTCCATTTTGGAGCACTCATGCTTGAAGGTATGTTCATAAATGATCCCTTATATTGTTCTTGTAAACATATTTAAATGTATTAATGATACTCCCCCATCCCCCATAACAACCCCCCACCACAATTGACTCAGCACAACTCTTTTAAAGAATGGTCTTAATGTAAATGGATTTTTTGGTAAAAAAGTAATTTGTGAGTGGATGGATGAAATTAAATGCCTCAGTTGGTTTTGCCACTATACACTCAATATTACATAAAGTGTATTTGAATATTGACATTGCTAAGAGGACAAACTAAAATACATGACACTGTAAAGTTCACCCGTCCTACTTCAACATAGCTTATCCTGAGACCCACACTGAAAACAGTAAACTGGCATGAATGGGGTTTAACAAACACCTTGCCTCTGAAATGCGCAACAGATGCAGAAATCTTCATAAAACATAATGTTTTGTTTGCCTTCTTCCTGGACTGTAGATCAGTTATCAGTGATTACTGCTAAACCTTCATAACCTTCATAAATCTATTTACTTCATTAAGGGGCAGATTTATCAAAGGTCGAAGTGAAAATTCAAATTAAAAAAAAAATCGAATTTTCGAGCTAATTTTTTGTGTACTTCAACTAGGGAATCGTCCAAATTCGATTCGAATTTGAAAAAATTCGAATTTCAAAATTTATCATGTACTGTCTCTTTAAAAATTCGACCACTCACCATCTAAAACCTATTGAATTGCTGTTTTAGCCTATGGGGGACCTCCCAGAACCTATTTAGAGTCAATTGGTGGACTTTGAAAAGTTTTTTAGGGGAAAAACTTTGTATCGTACAAATGCACTATTTACTTCAATTTGAATGTGATTGAAAATTAATCGACCTATTCGATTGAAAACGGACCTATTCAGCCAAAAAAACCTTCGATTTAATTTTGGTTGGTCTTTTTGAATTCGAATTTCAAAGTTTTTCAAATTTGGAATTCGACCCTTGATAAATCTGCCCCAAAGGGTGGAATAGTAAATTCGAATTTTCGATTTTTTTTTTTTGGTGTCAAAATTCATACATTTGAATTTAAATCCACCAATTCGAATGTAAATTAGAATGTGAGATTTATCACACCTCCATGGAAACAGTTCTAATTCGAATATTCGCCACCCAAAACCTGCCGAGTTAATTTACAAGTCAATGGCAGAGGTCCATTGAGTCATCTGAATATGTTAATTGCCTTCCTGACATTTCAAGGCAAACTCGATTTGAATTTGAATTTTCTGGTTGGGACTATTCGATCGAATATTAGACGTTCAATTTTTTTCTTAAATAACCTCCCATTCAAGTTGTGAATAAATGCAAATTTATTAGAAAAAATTCACCGAAATTCGACCGTTGATAAATCTGCCGATTAATGTAGCGTTATATTGTGGTCATATTGTTCACAGCTGCCAAGGCTTCAACACATGCTAAAAGCCAACATTAAGGGGCCGATTCACTCAGCTCGAGTGAAGGGTTCGAATGAAAAAAACTTCGAATTTCGAAGTTTTTTTTGGGTACTTCGACCATCGAATTGGTTAAATTCGATCGAAGTCGAACGAAATCGAACGATTCGAAGTAAAAATCGTTCGACTATTCGACCATTCGATAGTCGAAGTACTTGCCCTTTAAAAAAAACTTCGACCCCCTACTTCGGCAGATAAAACCTACCGAAGTCAATGTTAGCCTATGGGGAAGGTCCCCATAGGCTTGCTAACCTTTTTTTGATCGAAGGATTTTCCTTCGATCGTTTGATTAAAATCCTTCGAATCGTTCGATTCGAAGGATTTAATCGTTCGATCGAACGAAAAATCCTTCGATCGTTCGATCGCAGGATCAGCGCTAAATCCTTCGACTTCGATATTCGAAGTCGAAGGATTTTAATTCGAGGGTCGAATTTCGAAGTATTTTTAACTTCGAAATTCGACCCTAAGTGAATCTGCCCCTAAGGTACCAGAAATAGAAGTAACTAACTTTGTATTATGGGAGAGTATAATAATAGGGATTGGCAAATTTTTTCACCTTGCTTCGCCCCAAAAATAAAAAAAAAATTTGACACCCATAGACTTTAATGGGCGTCGGCAACATTTCGCCAGCGGCAACTTTTTTTTGAATCAAAATGGGTCAAATTCGCCCATCCCTAATAATAAACTCTGTCTGGATAAACAATCTACCAAAAGCAGAAGATTTTAACTGTAAACAGTATTTGCCAAGTCCACAATGGCTTTTTAAAGGTATGTAATGTTGGCCAACCAACTAGGTCAGGGGTAAGTGTCATGGCTGGATGAATTCAAGGGGTGGCCAATTCTAAGCAACTTTTAAATTGATGATCATGATTTATTTTTCATAGGTTTTTAGTTATTTTTTCTTCTTTATTTTATCTTTATCCTTTTATTTTTTATAGTTTTTGAATTATTTGTCTTTTTCTTCTGACTCTTTCCCACTTTCAAATTGGAGTCTAAGAAACAAATACTCTGTAAAGCTACAGATGCATCACTTCTTATATTTTTAGAAGTAATGATTGATCGATTCACTTGTCTGACTTAAGTGTTTGTTTTTTGCTAATTCAGTAGCATGTGATATTTTGTGCATTATTTTAAACCAGTTAGTTTATATCTGGGAAACTTGATATAATTCCCAGACACAGAACGTAGTGCATTCAGGACCTTCCCAAGGCACAGTGAAAATGTGGGCTGTGACACTCCATCATATATCCCTCCAACTTTCTAAAAAAACTACAATTTACAAAAAAAACATCAAGGGAGCACAGACATTTCACCATGCCAGGGACAGCATAGCTTATGTGTGTTAGTGGCTGTAAGTAAAGGTGGCCATAGATGCACAAATAATATTGTATGATACAAATTTTCGTACGATATTCAGTGCGTGAAGGGTGGGAAAAGAGCAGACTGATATCTGCAGAAGACTTGGATAACGGTTGGGCTAAACCGTTCTTTTCCAAGAAAGATTGTAAATTGTTACGTCTATGGCCACCTTTAGGGCTCTTACACATGAGCGTTTTTACCTGCGCTCCCCTGCGTTCCGTTTTTCGGCGTTCAGCCGCAGGGGAGCGCAGGAATAGACGCATTTCATTATTTCAAATGGGGCTGTACTCACACAGGCGCGTGTAGGCGCCGAACGCAGGAAAAATGCAGCATGTTGCATCTCAACCTGCGTTTCGGCACCTACACGCACCTGTGTGAGTACAGCCCCATTTGAAATAATGAAATGCGTCTATTCCTGCGCTCCCCTGCGGCTGAACACTGAAAAACGGAACGCAGGGGAGCGCAGGTAAAAACGCTCATGTGTAAGAGCCCTTAGGCTCCAGCTCCTCATAAAGGCCATAAATTGCTGCCCTACTTAATTGCTGGCTCCTCACTACTTCTTCCTCTGATAATCCATTCAGAGTTGATCTTTCCCGAAAACACTCTTTCTCTTCTGCAGATTCAAGCAAAAATCAGACTCTAAACTCCATCTTGTCACCAGACAAACAGGAACTGCTGTCGTTTAGTAACACCCACTCCTGAGAGGTATTAAATTTCACAGTAATTATCGCACTATTTTATGCTTTTATCGCTTAAAAGAAGTTTGTGAATTATGTATTAGGATTAATTCTATAAATATCGCAATGCGATTAGAATACCGCTTTGCGATATGTCGAGTAGTGCCTGCGAAAATATGAATCATTCCTTGAAAAAACATTCTTTTTAAACACAAAACTATGCTTTAAAGAATAACCTTTTGTGAATCGGCCTGATTGACTTTAATGCATTTGGAGTGAGAAAAAAACGCCAATTCACTTTAATGCATTTCAAGTGAGACAAAACTTGAAATGAGAAAAAAAGTCGGCCATAGGTTTTCATATATAATTTGCTACAAAAAAATCAGCCCTAGACTTTAATGTGTTTTGCAAATTTTCCGCTGTTTTGCAAATTTTTCAACAAAGCGAAATGGGGCAGATTAAGGGGCCGATTAACAAAGGGTCCAATATCGAGGGTTAATTAACCCTCGATATTCGACTGGGAATTAAAATCCTTCGACTTCGAATATCGAAGTCGAAGGATTTTAACGCAAATAGTGCGATCGAACCATCGAAGGATTATTCCTTCGATCAAACGATACAATCCTTCAAACCAAACGGTTCGAAGGATTTTAAACCAACGATCGAAGGAATATCCTTCGATCAAAAAAACTTAGGAAAGCATATGGGGACCTTCCCCATAGGCTAACATTGAGTTCGGTAGCTTTTAGATGGCGAACTAGGGGGTCGAAGTTTTTTCTTAAAGAGACAGTACTTCGAGTATCGAATGGTCGAACGATTTTTAGTTTGAATAGTTCGATTCGAAGTCGTAGTCATAGTCGAAGGTTGTAGTAGCCCATTCGATGGTCGAAGTAGCCCAAAAAACACTTTGAAATTTGAAATTTTTTTACTTCGAATCCTTCACTCGAAGTTAGTGAATCGCCCCCTAAGTCATCACTACTCTTTTATTCAATTCAGTACATGGTTGCTAGGGTAGTTTGAAATTAGAAACTGGAGAGCTATTGAATAAAAAGCTATATAACTCAAAAAACACCATGAAAACCAATTGCAAAATTGTCTCTACATCACACTAATAGTGTGAATAACCCCTTTAAGCACAAGGTCACTTCAATTATAATGAGCACCAGACATGTTCAGCTACATTGTTTAGATCCCTGTTTAATCTTGGGTCCCTCGATGTTGTTGGATTACAGCCATAATTATTCTATAAAATATAGGTGTAAAAGCATTCTAGGATCTGACCCTAGGATAAGAAACAGGCATTTACACCCACTTGGTGATTAGGATGATGGTTTCTTCATTTAGCTTTTTGTTAAAGGAGGCACCAAATAAAAATAAGCATTGCTGCTTATGCCAAAAGATCATTGTGGTTCCCTTGCTTCAAAAGCTGCTGTATACATGACTTATAATGTACCTAATACTGAGCTCTTTTTTGTCAATGTCATTAGCGTAGCTTTTCCCCAACATCAGTCCCCAGATCAGCTTATTGCAATTACCCATTCATTTATCACCGCAGCTATCATTATCATTGACAAAGCAGTGCAATCAATAAGATGGAGCTGTTTTTAAAGGAGCTGATTACCCAAGAGGCAAAGCAAGCATGTCTGGCTAAAATGAAATTATTTATTATTCACAATACTCTTCCAGAACAAAGTTATGTGATGGCATTTGTGGTCAAGCTTCTATTGTTTTGTGCACGCGTACAACCCAATTCCTTTCATATTCAAGACTAGGGATGTAGCGAACCGCCGCTGATGTGTTCGCGAACACCGGCAAAAATTGCGAACAGTTCGCGAACTGTTCGCGAACTTCGAACATCCGAAAATCGTTCGATTCGAACGATCGAAGGATTGTAATCGTTCGATCGAAGGATTGTCGTTCGAATCGAACGATCGAAGCCATTCGATCGAATGATTTCATTCAATCCAATGGCTTCGATCGTTCGATTCGAACGAAAATCCTTCGATTTTAGCGGTCGAATGGTCGAATGGTCGAACGATTTTGACGCGAACGCCTATTGGCGAACGTCGCGCGACGTTCGCGAACTTGCGGCGGACGCGAACAGTCGAAGTTCGCGCGAACTAGTTCGCCGGCGAACAGTTCGCTACATCCCTATTCAAGACTTCACCTGGCTCCCAATAACTTGGGCTTTTAGATAGTGAGTTCACCATGATGGGGCAGCAGAAACTTAACTCATTCACAAAATATTTTAGAAATGCTCTGGAGAAGAAAGAATAAAGTACAGATCATGTAAAGAACATTAATAACACCATCTATTGACAGGCAGGTGATGATCCCAGGTCTTCACTGATAAGGCCACTGGACGCCAAACAAATTTTCGATAACTCTACACAGTGTGAAGCACTATTTTATCATCACTGCCCTTGGCAAATCAGTTCTACCATCAATCAATAATATGGGGGGGGATTGTAAACATGAAGTAGGGCAACTTTTTATCTTCATTCTGGCTTTCACTTCTTAGGCTGCAATTTAAAAAATTTCTTTGCAGTCTTTATCAATCAGGCTGTGAAGTAGAGTTAAGGTCCCCATAGACGCAAAGATTTCTCTTGCCGAACGACCGATTTTATGGAAGCCCGACCAATCCTTCGAAATTATCATGCGGTTAGTGGGATTCAATCGTACATCATACGATTTTTCGGCCGACACCTGTCAGGAAATTGATCGGCCAGGTCAAAAAATCTTTGTCGGTCCCAGTGCAATCTATCTATGTTTGCAGGGCCAAGCAGGCAGCTCCCCTTTGTTTTCCTGGCAAATTGGTCTTTTTAGTTGATGGTCAATTCGTACCATCGTTCCGAGAAGATCGTGGTCTCACAATCAGGATCTGATCTTTTAAAAATCTCAACATCTATGGCCAGCTTTACTCCAACAACATCTGGGCCTGAGGTGGAGCTTTGCTCCCATGTAAAGTGATGGGTAGTTACACTTTAACTATCACAATCCCTATTAATACACTCTATCTATGTATGTTAATCTGAGTATCTGACAGTAGGGCCCTCCACTCTTTTGTATCAGATTCCTATGACCCCCCATGTAGTCTTGCCATCTCACCCCTCTATCCTGACTACAGCTTTTCCCCCCAAAGATTCACTGACCAGTCCTATGGTTACAGAGTTAACTATAAAAATAGGCTCAACCCCAACCAGTGCCTAACAGGAATAAAGATATTCTTTAGTGATGTCTCTTTCATCGCCACAATTTCACTCCTTTTGAACTGCATGGCCCAAAAGTTCTAATCATCTGCACCTGAAACATGCATTATTATCTTAATCAGCTACATTTGAAACATGCCTTATTATCTATAAAAAAATGTGTTTTGCAAAATAAAGTCAGGCATAAAATGCAGTTCCCTGATCGGTTTGTGAAAAATTGGTTATTTCATATGTCTGATAACAAATTTTCAACTTATATCCCGAGTCACAATGATACCTGTCACCACCCTCTGCTTAAAATTCACCAGGATCATTTCATGTTCTTATTGGCTTGTATAAATATATTTGTTTTAGCCACTATATGACAAATTATCCTAAATCAAACCCCACAACCTTTCAAACTCACAAGCCAGCACTAGTGATGGGCGAATAAATTCGGCAGACAAAATCAAATTAATTAGTGAAACTGCGACGACAATTCATCGGCGAAAAATCTGCTGTGTCAAGAAAAAATTGACGCGCATCAAAATTGGCACGCACATAATAAATTGCCTCGTGTTTAATTTTCGGACGCCCATTAACTTTAATGCATTTGGAGCAAATTGTCATGTGTATAAAAAATAGCAATCACATCAAAATAAACATGCGTCAAAATTATTTAAAAATTTTTTTGTGCGCTGCAAAATTATTTTGATGCCCTTTAACATCAATGTGTTTCACGACTGTCTCGCCGTTTTGCTAATTTCACAGTAAATCTGATTTGCCCATCACTAGCCAGCACACATTCTGACCAGTAAAAACATTACACCTACTGGAAGAAAAAGCCAATAGTTTATCCCATATTAAAAAATCTAAAATTCTTCCATATTATAAAAAATCTTGAGTTCAAATCCCTTACCGGTATTTAGTGAGTATTGTAGGACGTCCTGCATTTGCTCTTCATAAATCATGGTTTCTATTTAAGCATACAATCTATACATTTTTTCTTGATGTTTGGCAATATAATTCAGATACTGTACAGACAGAATGACACAATCATTTTCTTAACCAGGTTGTAGATAAAAGCTAAAACACATTTTAATAAGGCAAAGTCATGTTTAAAGATTTGCCTGTGGTTGTCCTAATAGTGATGGACGAATAAATTCGGCAGGTGCGACTTTGCAGCAAATTTTTTGCGTTTCGCTGCCAGCAAATAAATTCGCAAAATTCACCAGCAGAATAGTCGCGTGCATAAAAATTGTCACACGTCCAAATTATTCGGGCGGCCATTGACTATAATGCATTTGGACAAAATAGTCAAAAATTGTCACGGGCGTCAAACTTTCAAAACTCATCAAAATGACCTTGATGCCCATTGGCTTCAATACGTTTTGCGAATCTTTTACTGTTTTGCAAATTTCGCGGTAAATTCACAAATTTTGCGGCAAAGCGAAACGAGACATATTCACTCATTGATATTGAACAATAGTAGTTACTATTGTGTGTGGGACATCTATGAGATGGTTGTCTGAAAAAATAAACTTCCTGAATTGAAAGATTTTGGAACGCCATCCAATTGCATTCCTTACAGGCGATTTATTATATAGATATTTAATTAGGAACATTTTAAATTACACAGAGATTAAAGTAAAGTAAAGCAGAACAGTGGGCCATGAATGTGGGGTGAAAATTATTTCCTTAATACTACAATATTTTTTTCCTCTATCAATCCCACAGCATTGGGCAATTCATATGGGTGATGGGGGTGGGGATTCAATACAAATAGAGTGATATTAAATGGTCTTCAAAGTCTACTATTAAATTGCTTTTGATCACTATGCAGAAGCAATCCATTTGTCTTGTTGCAATTAATTTCCTGATGTGTGGGGGGAAAAAATCCAACAATATTAATGCTTCTAAAGGAGTAATAATAAAAATAAGCCTCAGGCCAAGCCAAGACATACAGAATTATAATTTCCCATCTTGTAGGATGCCTACTGTAATGACTTTTATGTTCCTCTGTAATATATTACACAGTACATGCATATTATCATTACACATATTCTGGCGAGAATGCTTACCTCTTTGGAAGAGACTGACAGGTGTGTGGTAGACACCTCTGTGGGGAACAAGGCGATGGACCTGAAAATTGGGTTTTCCTCTGCATAAATTATAAGTACATGATAATATATCATTCTATTTGCTATGAAATAAAAGCATTAACACTAGAAATGATAAAGGCGATTTTAAAGCCAAATCTGGGTTAAACGATGTAATATAAAATAAAATGAGGGTGCTATTTATAAAGCATACAATTAGGCTACATTTTTGCACATCTTGCAATTTCCCTTTTGTTTTTCCAATCTCTTTCTCATAACATTTTTAATTCCAACGTATATTTTATTATATTCCTAAAATCTCCTCTCATTTCACCCCGTGAAGGCTTTAGCTAACCATCAACAACAAATGAAATGTGTTCCTCATCTTAAACAATGAAGCCACAATGTTCTGTCCTATGATTTTTGGGCAAAATAAGAAAACAAATGTCATAGACATTGAAAAACGATTATAGGGGTTGTTTACCTTATAATTAACTTTTATTGTAATATAGAAAGTAATATTCTAAGACAATTTGCAGTTGGTCTTTTTTTATATAATTTGTATTTTTTTTTAAATTATTTAACTCTATGTTCAGCAGCTTGGAATTTCAGCAGCTGTCTGGTTGCTAGGATCCAATTTACCCTAGCAACCCAGCAGTGGTTTTGAATGGGTGACTGGAATATGAAGAACTTGAATAGAGAGCTAAGTAATGAAAAGTAACAATAGCATTGTAGTCTCACAGAGCAATAGGTTTTTGTCTGCCAGGCCCAGTGACCCCTATGTAAAAGCTGGAAAAAGGTAGAAGAAGGTGGCAAATAATTAATTAAAATCTATAAAAAAGAAAAAAATGAAGACCTATTGAATTGTTACTTAAAACTGGCCATTCTTTAACATACTAAAAGTAAACTTAACAGTGAACAACTCATTTATTGGATGTTTTGAAACTGTATAAAGTGTCAGTCCCTATTTCAGAAAACATTTCCCCTTCAACACTTTATAAGTTGGACCTCTCACGGCAAATGGGGATGAAAATTGGTTCCTGATTTATTACATTTAAATCTCTCAATTCAAAAAGAAAATTAAAGCTCGAGTCTCAATTTTCCTTAGACACTAAATACTCTACAGTAAACCCTGCTCTTCTTCAGGTCCATAGTTTAGAACTGCTCTGTTCTCCCAAAAGAAGGACAACTGGGATGTAGAATGTTTCCAGAATTAAATATGCGGACAAAATGGACAAAGCATTAATGGAACATAAGACTTATAGTTTCAAGGAGCAATTCTACTAACCGATTATGGACACTACATAGATTTTTTTAACAACTGCATCAAGGATGAGTAGCCTCTGGAGTAATTTGGAGCTTATTTGTTGTTACTGAAGAATTTGGCTCGCAATAGTATAGTTATGAGCAAATCTCTCCTGTTTTGCTCTGCCAAAAAATGTGCAAAACTGGAGAAAAATCACAAAAATGTTGTAAATTAGTGGAATGCATTGACTTTTTTTGCAGAAACTTGGATTCTATAGGTAATGATGTGCAGGCCGGCCCAAAACCCGTAGGTTTACCCACTGTTTGAGCACTGTTTGGACACTGTTTGGACTGACATTTGCACAGGATTTGTGGACAGTGGGAAGGTTTGAGCTGAGCTCTCTCTTATGCCCTCCCTGCCTGTGACCTTACTCTGCTTGGCATTCACCTCCAGCTTCCTCTGGATGACATGAGTTAGGTGCAGGTCCATGAATAGAGCTGCCTTGACGTGTTGGGCATGGGCTGGGAGTTAGGGTTGGTTTCGGGTATACTTCTAGTTGACCCCCCACATCACTTATGCCCTTATGGTTCATAAATATCAGTGATATTATTTTCAGGCAGCAGGACATGATTGCTCCCATTCTATTGAAGGGGCTACACTGGTAGTTATTGTACAGATTATTTTTCATTCAGTTTCTTGAATTGCAAACCAGACTACATGATCATCTCTGTATGTGGCCCCCATGAAGTGATTGATTTGGGCTATTAACCTCTGAGTTAATTGCACCAATGTGAAAATGAGAAAATGGGCTCACTAATGATTTCATATGGCATACGCATAGGTCACAAGCCAACCCGGAAATGTACAGGCTGCACTTCTCTGCACTTCCACTTAGCAATCCAATCGTTTGGCCAACGGCCAACTTGCATTAATATCTGGACCACTGGTTCATATTCCTTCCCGCAGCCCAGTCTAGCAGATATGTGCCTATGCTTGGCATCTGCATGACACTCAGCCTGAAACGTCTTCAAGCAATCATTATTCTTTATTGATATATTGGCTGTCTTTCCCTGGTACTTTCTGAAGACATTAATAAGATAAAGACATTTGTTATTATGCTTTTCTGAGAATCATAAGCATTATATTTGTTCTTGAGAAACAGTGTATGTATTATTCATCTATACAGTCACATTGTCTGACTATTCTAAAGTACCTTGCATCCTTTGTTTTCATTTGCAGGTGACAGAAATGCCTTTTGTGAGAAATACTTCCAAAAATGTAATCTGGATTTATGTGTAATAACTCTTTAAATACTGTTATTACATAGCTACTCCCCAAATGACACATCATAATATATATAACCAGTGTGCTTGAAAGCAGTAGCCAAGTTCAAAGCTTGAATCAATGGATACTGAAAAAGAAAAAAGAATTTCAGAAAAAGAAAACGCTGAACACAGAATGCAGAATGCACTGGCCCTTGCAAACCAGTAGTGATCTGCAGGTTGACCACCAGTTGGGCGGGTTCAGGTTGAAATTTGGCCAACCATTGCGGGTTAGAGTTGGGCAGTTAATTTCTCTACTGCTTTTACTAAAGGGCAAAGTGGCTAATGCTAGCGAAAATTCACCAGCTTGATGTCATATTGCCACTTTGCCAATTTACGGGTGCTGGCATTAATTCACTAGCGAAGTGGACCTACACTAGCGCTACTTCTCACCCTTACGCCAGGTGAAGTTGTGCTATGGTGAAGGGATGTAACTACACTAATTCACTAACTTGCGGATTTTACTGAACGTTACCTCTTGCGCCAGACTTGCCTTCGCCACCTCAGACCAAGTGAAGTGCAATAGAGTAGATAGGACTTTGCTTCAAAAAAAGTTGAAATTTTGATTGAAAGATCCAAAAAACACTGGCGTCTTTTACTTTTTTAAGGGTGATAGGCTGAAAAAGATTGTAAATTTTTTTGGGGCTACCCTCCTTCCCCCTTACATTTCCTTACAAATGGCACCTAAAATATACAGTGGGCACATGTATAGGGCAAAATAACAACTCGATTTTATTTTATGAAGCTTTCCCAGCCTTGTGTAGTATAATGTATTTGCTGCTACATATACGTCCATTGTACTTTAACTTGGCAGCGTATGCAAATTAGGCATCACTAGCGTAACTTCGATTTGCTTGATGAATTAACGCTAGCACAACTTCGCTACCTTTCGGCTCCCTGAGCGCAACTTCGGATTTTTAGTGAATTTGAGCAACCCTGGCGAAACTACGCCTGGCGAAGTGAGGCGAAGTGTGGTGAAGCCGTCGCTAGCGCATTTTCGGCACTTAGTGAATTTGCCTTTTGGAACCAGAGGAGCGCAGAGAAGTAGTACAGAGCTGACACAAGTACAGGTTGGATGAGGGTCCTACAATTGTAACATTTTGTGAGTTAGGGTTGGGTGTGGGTTAAGGCTTTGCGGGTTAGGATCGGGTGCAGGTTGAATTTTTCTTGGCATACACATTACTACCTTGCACTATATCCTGTTATAGTGCAGGCTTGCTTCTGATGCATCAAAATGAATGCAATTGCACATGCACATCTTGATGAATTGGAAACGGGATTATATCATTTCTGGCACTCACAGTTGTAATGAAGTTTGTGTGTGATTTGCTGGTTGACAGTCTGCTTCAGTGGCATAACTATAGATGAAGAAGACCCCTCAGTCACTGGGGGATATAAATCTTCTATAGCAAACAAGAACCCCCCCCCCGACGCTCTGTTACCTGTGGCGGGGAAGGGGGACATAAGTCGGCACGGGGGGTTGGAAGTGGATGGGAGAATAGGGATCAGGTTCGAAAATTTATTTTGGCTACCGATAATATCTCAGCATGTATTGCAGATCTGACGATATCAGTGAGAGACTGTCACCAGCTTTTGTTGGACATAATTTTCATACAATTGCTGTCAGGGGAAGAGCACCATCTGATCTGTTGTTTTACTACTTTATTTAATCTGAATGGTTAGTGTCAGGTCGGGAGATGGCACCGAACGATAGTTCGTCCGATATGAAGGTAAATCTGCATGTCTATGGCCAGCTTTAGCACCTGCTTGAAGGTAAAGTTAGCTCTAAGGTTCTCTTCCATCAGTTGATGCACATTGCACAATTCAGAAGAGGAGGTGGGACAGAAACACTGGTGCTGAGCACAACTATATGGCAGGATTATCTTTGGATACAAGTACCTTCAATGAATGGCATCAACGAACAGAACAGTTGTGGCACTGCAATTGCAACTGCAGTCATAAATGAACATCCTTATGTTCTTGCAGAAATTTTAAAAGCACACCAACCCATCTCTTTATAAGCCTAGTTGGAATTAAAGCAGTTCCACGACACCATTGTTTTTTTATATTTAAAACCAAGGTCACCGACCACAGCACAAAGAAAATTTAAAGTCAAAAACCTTCAGTCACAGGAAAGTTTTGTGGGAATGATTATCCAATTAGTAACCATGACCATATTGTGAAGCTCTCCAAGGGGCATTCCAACCCTTTGCTAATATCTCCATTTTTTTTCCATGAACTTGCACAAGGTAATTCAGCTCCAAACATCTTTCTCATCACTGCTAATTATACTAATACATCTAAACGCCTCTTACAAAATGCATGAAGCCTTTAAACCATCTCATTATAATGGAATATAATCTTTTCTTGAGTTTAGATGAGCTGGGTTACTACACTGCTTTTTTTGTCCTTGATGTGCTGTGTTCTTTAAGTATAAACAGATCTGCATTCCAGCTCTTGATATGATCTGATCATTTTATCTAAAGGATAAGCTCTTTGAACCAACAACTTTTTTATATTATCAATAAGTAACACAGATCCACCTTTAACTGTCATTGTTGGTGGTACTTAAAGACAGTTGTAAAATGATTAGGGGATATTTCTAAGAGGCTATAATATGTCTATGTCTATCAGGTCCTTCAAATACTCCTAAAGTAAGGTTGAGATTTGGGGTGAACACTTTTCTGTTATCCTAGATATTCTTGCAACCACAGCTAGTACTATAACGACTAGTACTTTAATGTTTTCAAGAAGTGGGGACTTTTTTTTGAGTTAATGGGTACCATGACCATTAAACGTTGAACCTCAATGGAGGACTTGACCTGAAAGAAAAATCGAAAACCAATGACTTAAGGGATTCAAACCGAAGTCACTAAATATGAATTTCTCTTTCTCTCTTTCCCTGCACAAAAATCTAACTTATGTCCTAAATATTCACCTTTTAGAAAAGAGATTAAAAATCAATTTATCCATCATGTGAGCAAATTCAAGAAAGCTTTTTCAGAGGAAACTCTTTGAATGCCAAATGGGCCATGCAATAATGTGCAAAAATGAGTTATACAAACTGAAAGCCAGGGTGTAAAGAAGAGCATCGTGGAAGACTAAAATAAAGACAGATTTTATGGTATTTATGTCAGTTAATTTAACTGCTGGTAGGGGCTTCGGTGGTAACACGAGTTAGTTCCACTGTTTAACCTTGCAGGATTAATTCATGCTTTATGACATCAGTGCTTTATCATTCCCTCCTTGGGAAGACAGTTATCTCATTAGCTGGAATTTAATGAAATGCAAGGATACACTTCTTAATTTCAAAGATTACTATAACACAAATCGATTGTAAATCTTTGCCCGAGGGACTCTTATGCAGTCACCTGTTTAACACTTTCAATGAGAGGTGGGCAGACTGCAGAAAGCTAAAGCTACAAGGAAGATAGAAGCACAAACAGTTGAAACATCTAATTCTTATCGTTTGTGGCAAAGATCAAATCTTTTGAACCTAGAGTCTGAAAAGCATATTTCCTACATGGAGGTCACAGAAACTTGAATCTGTTTCATTTTTTAATAGGAACCCTTCTGTATATTATATGGATATTGAAAATAACCTGCATCCACTGGCCACAAACCTTAGGAAACTTCTATTGTCATTGATAAATCCCTTTGGCATGTTACTTCTTTTAAAGGAGAAGGAAAGCTAGGAAGGCATTTTATTGCCAATAGATTAGCTGCAATAGTGCAAGCTAGAATGCTATATTTATTCTGTAGAATATTTTACTATACCTGTGTAAAAAGCTCTAGAAACTCTCTGTTTGTTTAGGATAGGAGCTGCAGTATTAATGTGGTGTGACATCACTTCCTGCCTGAGTCTTTCCCTGCTCTGGGCTCAGATTACAGTAGAGAAGGGAGGTGGGCGGGGGAAGAGGAGCAAACTGAGCATGCTCTTGCCCAGGGCAATGAGGTTTAAGCTGAAGGCAGGAAGTCTGATACAGAAGTCCATGTGTACACAATAGAAGGAAAGAAATGCAGTGTTTCTTTTGACAGGGGACTCAGAGCAATATTACTTTGGGGGGTTACTGGTATATTTAGATGGACCTTTCTGATAAGGCTTACTTAGTTTTAACCTTTCCTTCTCCTTTAATGCTTGAATTGTATCCTCCAGTTTCAAAATGCCTCAAAGGGGCCCTTGGGGTTGGGCGCTCCAGTGGGCCCAGGTACCCCAGTCTGACGTTGGTAGCTTCATGCTTTCATTGAGGTATGGGGAAATGCTTGTTCAAGAGATCCTTCAAGAAATCATGCAAGCCTCTCTTAAAGGCATTAATAGAATTTGTCATCACAACATCACCCAGCAGATGATGTTTTGATAAAAGGTGCACAGTTTGTACCCAAAACAAATTAGCAAATAATATTTACTGGTCTCCTGTATGAAAGTAAACATCTACTTTGTTGCTATTGGTTACTAGACCTGGTGCAAACTTAGACCTTTCATTAAGTTACAGGGATTGGTTGTGTAAAGATACTCAGACATGTAGTTGAGTTCAAGACTGTGTTTTCGTCAGGGAATGCTACTTATTTTGGTAGCATTTGTTATTCAGCTGGTCTATCTGTTGGAAAAAGTTGGAAAAGGGGGGGGCAACCCTTCCACAGGGCTGTGCTTTACCCGTGAGTCACACTTGAATATAAAAGCTGTTGGGGAGCCACACAAGCAAGACGAAAATCCTCGGGGTTGCTAAATAGAGCTGCGATTGGCTAATTTTTAGCCCCATGTGGACTGCTAGCCTGCATGAGACTCTTTTGGAGTAAACCTGTGGCTTTGTGGTTCCAAAATTTGAATTTAAGCCACGAATTTTGAAAAGGGCACATACTATGAGTAGACGGGGAGCAACACCAATTGGAGTCTAGAGCAACATGTTTCTTACGAGCCACTGGTTGGGGATCAATGCCTTAGACAATACTTAAACTTGCTTTAACAGGACCTTAAGGGAAATGTATTTATTTTATACATATTCTGTACTAAATATCACTCTACTTGTTAAGAGCATTTGTGGTCAGTAAAGGGAACAATTAGTTGATTCTATACAGACCCAATGAACAATCAGGATCACCTGTTGTTATGGTCTCAGGAAAACATTCCCTTTACAAAAGTAAGCTAGAGTACACTACTGTATATTTACTATACCAGTCAACATGGCATTATATACACTTTACCTTGTACAGTGACTGTATAGGCCATTGTGCCATGCCGTGCCTGGGAGTCTAGGTTTAGAATCAAGTAATTATGCACCGTTGAGATATCCCCAATAAAGTGTGTACAGTGCAATGTGACATCCTCTGTCTGGGAAACCTTCATTAGGTTCCGTATGAAGAGAACAATAATAGTCTTCTGCAGAGCAGGCATTTTCCACACAGCTGTCAGCAATGCGTTTGTGTGTATGGGCATCTATACATATTTTTAGAATTCAGCAGAGCAAATCTATCAATACTGTTATGGCATGCTATAGAATTGTAATTATAAGATTGCCATGTGGTTAAAGTGAAATCCAGGATTCCAGAGGAAAAACTGTTCTAGAGCTAATGATGTTAGCAGAGGTGAGATTTTAGCATTTTTCCATTATTTAGTGGAAGATGCAGGATTTTTTTTTATACGAATTGAAAATCTTGATTTATTTGAAATACTTTTGAACATTTTATTGCATTATGTAAGAATTTTGGTCAAGAATTATCAATTTTCCTTAAACTGGTTATTCTTTTTTTTTTTTTTTGAAAAATCTCTTCCATCTTATATCTATGAGGAGGATAAACTCCCCTTGCACCAATTATTACAAATGCATGAATAACAGTCTCAAACTAAATTCCTTCTAACTGGGCAACACAGAACAATCTCTCTAGGTCCCTCAAAACTTAAAAAATAGCCTCTATTTGTAGGTATATATTAAAATTGCACATTGGTCAAGACTTTATTGAACCGTATACAATTCTGGGACCACAGCAGCCCAGGGTTTTCACCTGACTGGTTCAGCAAGTCACAGAAAAAATCCACGTGGACCCAGGAATCTGTAGTCCCTTTTATTCATCAAACTAGGTGACCTTCTCTATTTGTACCATGACCATTCCACTTTCCTGTAAGAGAAAGAAAAGGAGGCATATAGGTAAGGAGAACCAAAGAATATGATAGAAGGAGATGAAGGAAAGAAAATGAAGAGAACAGTGGAGTACATGAAAGAAAGGATAAAAAAGAGACAGAACAGGAACAAGAGAAAACCATAAATCAGAAAATAGAGGCATTAATGGCAGGGGAAGCAAATAAGTCATTTGATATCAGAAGGAAAACATTTTTGATAGTGGACCCTTGGTCTGAGCTTTCTGGGGGACCACAAAAGCCCAGTCTAACACTGTTTCCCAATATTATTATTCCAGACCTCCATTACTTCGTTTGGGCATTGAGTGTGATCTCCCCAGTTTCCTCAACCGAGAAGTTGTGGCTTGTATCACCTTCTGATGTATTAAATGTGAAGGTGTTATGATTAAATACTATGGGGCAGATTCACTAAAGGGTGAATTGTCGTCAGCGACTGATTCGCACACATCGCACCACTTCACCAGACGCTAATTCGCTACCACTACGCTAATACACTAATATGCGAAGTTGCACCCTGGCTCCGAACTTTGGAGACTTTTTGCTAGTGTTACTTCGGCAGTGAGAACATTTCATGCGCTAACGTTTGTTTGTGACTAGCAAAAAGGTAAATTTGCATAATTTAAAGTTGTATGGATGTCTTTATTAGAAATGTTGGTGCAAATGCTTGAAGTTACCACTTTTTATTAGAAATGTCCAGGGAACCTTAATAAAGACAAGAGAGTTAATATAATGCCCTACACATGAGCCCACTGTAAAATGAATGTTCCATCTGTCTGGAGAAAACTGGTTACCCAAAAAAGTCTAAGTTAGGACTTTTGCAGCCAATCCTGCTTAAAAAAAGGAAAAGTCAACAGCATTTTTTTGAACTTTAATGCATTTTCGGCTCACAGGATATGATGTCAGTGACAGAAGATTGAGCAAGATCTGGCTTCTTTTTAGCACTTCGCCTGGTCTGAGGTGGCAAAGTCCTGGCGAAAGAGGTAAAGTTCAGTAAAATCTGCACTTTAGTGAATTTTCGGAGTAATGATCGTTCACCAGAGCAAAACGTCGACTAGCGATAGAGTGCGAATGAATGCTTGCGACGGTCCCATTTGCTAATTGGCGTCTGCACCTGTTAGTGAATTGCAGATGTCCCTGTGGGTGGCAACGTTGGTGAAAAGTCGCTAGCGTTAGCCACTTTGTCCTTTAGTGAATCTTCCCCTATGTTGTTGTACTAGAATGCTAATGAAATTCTGACATGTATCTGTTCAATAAAAAATAATAATCCTCGTAGCTATGTATGTAAAACGTAGGCATAAGAATTTCCAATGTTGCCATATTAATACAAAAAAAGGAATGCTTTTGTCACTTGTGGGTCTGCTAACCTTCACATTTCAGAGACTGGAGCTTCAAAGAAGCAGCTGTTTTTCCCAATGTGAGTGTTAAATAATGACTGGGAACACATTAAAATGGCCTGGTGACTTTGATTTTATTGCAACTCTGCTGTCTCTTCAATTGGGACAAAAGCATTACAGCCGCTTGTGGAAAAAAAGGCAGCATTTTGAGGCACTGGACACAGATCATTAACAGTGTAATTTATATGAAATTACTGCCATACTGCTTCTGTCATTTCATGAGTCTTGTTACTATCAGAGAAGTGTAAATGCTCGCGAACCAGCTCACCGAGGGAAAAAAAGAATACTAGATCATGTTTGCTTCACCTCTTCTCTGAATAAAATTTTAACAACACAGTTTTGGTACATTATTACATTAGGTGAAAAAAACTCATTCTTACATTGATTCGAGACAGAACATTTTGGGTGGGATTTCAGCAAATTTCATAGTAATGATATCAATAATTCAAATCAGATTTCGGATTTACCCGATTCAAAGTTTTTTAAGTTGTGAAAAGTCAGAGATGCACCGTGCCTATATAATGAGCACCAATAGGAAGTGTTCCATGACTAGAGTATGCTTCGATTCTGATGCAAACCCACTTACACCCACAAATATACTCCACTCACAGATCTTTTGGTGAAAAGGCCGCAGCTTGTTTATTAAAGAACATTTTATTCACTTATTCAATTTAACTCCCAAAAAACATACCAGCATAAAATAATACTGCATAACACTTTGACATTTTGGGTAAAAACAATAGCCGCTGAAGGCTGCACATAACATTTAACAATGTTTACCATAACTTCCCAAACCCCTCTTAGTCCAAACCCCATTAACCAGCCTAAGGCTAAGACTCTGTCACCTGCTTTGTCACATTCGTTGCCTCCCTGCCCCCTGAGCCTCGCCCCAGGCCTAACCAACCAACCTCACTTTACCTTCCAGCCCCCTTTTTGGCTACCCAGTAGGGCAGCCCCACTATGCCACAGCGCTGCATGCATGACCTCTTATGCAGGCCGCGCTACCCCAGACACCAAAAAAGCGGCCCTTTCCACACCATCACCCACTCCACGATTGAACAAATCAAGCCCAACATCAGACAAATGCACACCATCCCATCTGTAATGCCCCGGCACAGCCCGCTCCAAATCCTTGTGCCGTACAACCACCCCACCTGACCTCCTGATAAAAACACTAAGTAACTGGTTAAGTTTTCTCCGACTCCGTTCCATAGCCGAATGATCCCTAGCCCATCTCCACACCAACCTGGGTATCATTTCCGAACACACAATTACCACTCCCACAAACAATGACCGAATCAATTTTCATCTGCCTCACCAAATCCCTCTGGCACATGATGCCCATGTCATTACCACCCACATGCAGAACCAAGACGTGGGGGTGCGTTTCCTTTGCCGACAAACTTACCACTTTGTCAAATACACCAGGCCATAACAAGCCAGGGAAACCAAACCACTTAACTTCGACCAGACGGTCCGGAAAACCCAGCTGCCGACCCCTCCTCCGAACTGCAGCTCTCCGTTCCGCACAGCGCACAAAGGAATGTCCAAGAATCCAGACTCGTAGACATCCACCTTAAGAAATAACAGACCACAACCACACATGTGAACAAAACAACATCCCACTATTAAACGAAAGTTCCGTAACCCCACCTAAACAACCCGCATTAAACCAATTTTGGCCTTATGTAGCACTGAAACCTTTTCGACTCCCACCGGCCAATCCGTTTGACCACCCCATCACTCAACCCAAGTCGTGCTGCCTCCGTGGCTGCCCCGATCCGAAAAGAATGAGAACAATACTCAAGTGGGAGCCTGTTCAACCTCCCCAACCCCAGCTGGAAAACCCTTATGAACTGGTACCTGGTCAGTGGTGTGCCGTCCTCATGGATCAACAATGGACCCGGAAGCCCAGTACGGGATGCCAACCACCGACGCAAGTGAAACCATGGGCAAACAGACCCCCCACGTAATGCATACAAAACAATTCTCTTACCTTTTCCCACCTGATCCGTTTTGGACCGTCTGAGCCATATATCCACCCTGTCATCCCCAAGTTCCACATCCCCCAATTGAAGCCCCCCAGGTACCTTTTTGCTATGACTCACCAACTCACCCACCCTAAAGGCACCGAAAAATGCCAGGACAAAAGCGGCCCTGAACAAAGTCGCTTCGTATTGCGAAAAACAAATGTCCCCCAAAACCTGCACTAAACTCTCCAGCAACCCCACTGTCACAGGTCTACGTGTGTCCAGTCTGGTGCGCCCCTTCTTCAACCCCTTAACAGCTTGTCTGACGACAAAACTCTTTGTGAAATCCTCCCCCCCTTTAATTTGAACAGAAAGGCCAGTGCCGACATGCTTTTCTCGATCTGGGCTGTCGACTTACCCCTTTCCGCCATCCAGTACACCCACCATAACATTAAATCATGTCCACCCTGTGGGTATTCCGCTCTCCCGGCCCAATCGATTAACTGCTGCCACTCCTCCCAAACCTTACCATATGAGGCCCAAGTCGATTCCGATCCAGTACACCCACCGAGGATCTCACCAACCCTCCAATCCAGTCGTCCCGATGGCCCAGAGACCCTCTGGGAAAGGATGGCCTTCTCTGTCCGCTCCCGAAGCCAAGCGTCGAAAGCGGTCCCACTGGAATCGAGACAAAGCATCTGCAATCTCATTTCGCACCCCTTCAAGGTGAACCGCCCGGAAACCCAAATTTAACTGTAAGCAGCGCAACACCAAAATCCTCAAAAGTCGCACCACCTCAACCGAGGAAGCCGACTGCCGGTTAATAGCTTGCACTACTCCCATATTGTCCGTGGTAAAGATAACCCTCCGGTTGGCCAGCACGTCACCCCACAGAAATAGCGCAATCACAATTGGGAACTCTAAGAAACATAAGTTCTTTGTCAAACCCAGCTCCCGCCACTCCTGGGGCCACGGTTCTGCACACCATTTTCCTCCTAAATAGGCACCGAAACCACAGCCACCCGCCGCATCCGTGAAGAGCTGCAGTTCCTGACAGGTCACCTCCTCCTCAGGGAACATCAACTTCCCATTAAACGCGCCCAAGAACCGCCGCCAAATCCGCAAGTCATCCCTCACCTCCCGGGGCAACCTGATGTGATGGTGGGGGCCCACTGCGCCCGCCAACAGCCTGCCCAGCCTGCAACAGAAAACTCTGCCCATCACGATCACTCGGCAAGCAAAATTGAGCTTGCCCAACAAAGACTGAATCTCTCTAACCGTTGCCTTGCGCTTCCGTGCCAAATGGCACACACAATCAGTCAAGTCAGTCAACTTCTCCTGAGGAAGCCTACATTCGCCCACCACCGTGTCAATCTCCAAACCTAGGAAAAAGAGGCAGGTCACCGGACCCACCGTTTTTTCAGGCGCTAATGGGACCCCAAACTCCCCAGTCACTTCCTGCAGAGTATCTAGAATATGGAAACACTCATCAGAATTGGCCGGACCGACGCACAGAAAATCGTCGAGATAGTGTACTAAGCCGTCAGATCTCGCTCGGTGCCGCACCACCCACTCCAAAAACGAACTAAACTTCTCAAAATAAGCGCACAAAATCGAGCATCCCATAGGCAGACACAGATCAACGTAATAAAAACCCTCAAACGCACATCCCAGTAAGTGATGGCAATCCGGGTGAATGGGCAACAATCGGAACGCCGATTATATGTCTGCCTTAGCCAACCACGCCCCCGACCCTGCTTTCTTGACCACCGCCACAGCCTGATCAAAGGACGTGTACGAAACCGAGCAAAGTTCCGGGTCAATATCATCATTCACCGACATGCCTTTGGGGTAAGATAAATGATGAATCAAGCGGAACTTCCCCGGCTCCTTTTTAGGAACCACCCCCAACGGGGACACTCTCAGGTCCGCCAAAGGGGAGGCTGCAAATGGGCCGGCCATCCGGCCAAGCTCCACCTCCTTATGCAATTTCTGACGCACTATCTCTAAATTGCCAGCCACCGACCGGAGATTCCCATGGACCTCCCCCCGCGCCCTAGATTGGAATGGAATCCTAAACCCCTCCCCGAACCCCTTCCGCAGCAGCTCCGCATCCCCTGTCCTACCGTACCAATCTAACCACGGCCGCATCACATCGAGGTTCACCGGCGTCCTCCCCTTTGCTAGCCTCACCTGGCTTAAATCCGGCTTTCCCTTTCTTGAAACATCTGGCGTAGGCGTGTGCACCCCCACAACCGGAACACTCATGCTTGAATCTACAGGAGCCACCCCACTTGCACTGTCCCTCATTAAACTGCCAACAGAAACCAGGTTTGTACCCCGCCGGTGAGGACCCCTGCTGTGTCCCCCCGGCGCCTCTCTGAAAGGGGTTCGACTTTTGTGCCGTCATCAACCGCAACCAGAGTGGCATGTCAAGCTGATCCCATCTCATCCCCGGGTTGTCCGCCAATCGCTGGCGAAACTGCTCATCATAGCGCCACCACGCCAAACCCCCATATACCCTGAAGGCCTCCCAAATCCCGTCCACATAACTAAACAGGGACGAGCAATACTCAGGATGCTTTTCCCCGATCACGCTGGCTAAGATGCAGAAAGCCCGCAGCCAATTCCCGAAAGTCTTCGGAAGCTTCCTATACCTCTTGCTCCTCTCCTCCTCCTCCTTCTTCCCATCTTTCTTGTCATCCTCCTTTAACTCAACCGACTCCTCTAGGGGGAGAAGGGAGAAAATATCCACAAACTCCCCCTTCCAGATCTTCTCCTTCACTTCCTTTTTAACATGCGCCCCCAACAGACCCGTAAACGAAACATAAGCCCCCTGTCGGGCTGCCTCCGGAACGGACCCGGGTAACGTCTGCTCACCCCCCACCTTATCCGGCCGCAACCCGACGCCCTCCGGAGTCGACACTACCACCGCCGCCTCGACCGGTGCCCCCGCTGACGGGCCACTTGTTGTGGGGGTAGACCCTAGCCGTGAGTCTGGCAGCCTCTCCGATGCTCCCTGCACCCACGCCCGAGCTATCCCCGCCTGGGAATCCCCCGCCTCCCAACTACTCAAAAGCTCCTTCAACCCAAGCAACAACCCCTGGGCATCCCTCGTACCCCTGGCACTACTGGAGCACTCACCGCCTGACCCACTCACTGCATCACCATGTGGGGCCGTCGCTCCACCAGATCCGACATCTCTTGTCTCAGGCCTCTGTGCCGGTCCGTGATCCCGACTCCTGGACCGAGGATCCAGAGAGGAACGCCGCCCCTCCTGCCAACCTGATGACCTAGGAGGAGAGAAACGACAAGAAGAAGTGGCGCGCATATGTACGGGTGAGCGCCCATCCCTCTCGTACTCCGGCCTGTGCCCCCGCCTCCGCCTGCCGGCATCCATTCTCCCCCAATCCCTGGCGCCACTGCGAGCCCGACTCCTGGACCTGGTGCGCCCCCTCCTCCTGCTCCTCGACTCCCTCCACCGATCGCCCGAATCCTCCCGGCCATGGGAAGTATCCCATCCCGCTACTCGGACTGAAGAGGACCTGCTCCTGTCCCGTACCCCCCCAGGTGAGGGGCACCCACCAAGGTCCCTTTGTTCCGCTTGGCCCAACCGGGCAGGCACCTCAGCCACCAAAGTGTCCCTTGTGGCATCCGTAGGCTCCTCCATGGTCACAGAACCCGTGGCTGGCACCCCAGCCCTAGCCAAGCCAGACCCTGCAGCAGCCCTGCCGATCCCGTCTGCCTCACCCGCTCCTACCCCCCCCAAGGAGGTGCCGCCAGCGTCCAGCTGCGCCTGCCTGCGCACCCTGCCCCGTTGTGCCATGGCTGCCTGAGGCCCCCGGGTCCCGTCCTGTGTCCTGGCCCCGCCCCCGCCCCCGGAGCCTGCCGGTGCCCTAACCAAAGCACTGGGGGCCGAGGCCGCAGTCCCCACATGGCCGCCGAGCGCAAGGACATGCGCCTCCCCCTGCTGCTCCGCCGCACCGCCTGAGGCCCCGTCTCCCCACACGCCACTTGCCTGCCATCGCGCACACGTGCGCTCCGTCCTCCCTCGCTCTGCGCCTCCTGTTGTCCGGATGTCCCCGCTGTAGGGGATAAGCTCCTCCGCCCACTCCCACCATCAGGGCTAAGGCGGACCAGCGGCCTGGCCCTGCGTTGCGGCCTCCTCCGAGCGGCTCCAGCCTCTGCCTCCGGTACAGTCTCCCCCTGCGAGGGCCCGAGCAGGGACAACAGCTCCCGTCTGATCCGCTCACCATCGTGGCCCGATAGCGCCAACCTGAGCCCCTCCAGCACCTCGGAACCGGACGCCATGACGTTGACTCTCCTGTGCCCACTACAGGTAAGGTGATTTCCCGCACTTTTACCCTTATTTAAAGGTTAAGCCCTGCCCCTTTTTCTCCATACTACAATTCCCATAATGCCTGTCACCACCACTCCTTTATTTCCTCTACTCTCCTGTTAGTCATGTGCCCCTTCCGCTCCACCTGTCCCAGGCTCGCTATTTTGGGCTTCTGGACACATTCATTTTTGACTATAACTTGAATTACTATTTTTGGGGGGATATTTTATATATTTCTGTCTTTAATTTTCCTTTAGCATATATGGAAGGAATGGTCCACTTCTTATCCATATATTTATTATGTTTAAGAAATGATGGATTTGGAGCATGATATATTTGGCTCTGTTTTCGGAGGAAAATGTTCAATTGGATCCTAAGAATCTGCCAACTTTAGGATAGAGTTGGGTAAAATTAGCATCCGGCAATTGTAAAGGCTGACCATTGGCAGAATCCAAACTCTTTACTTTGCTCTTAGTAAGGGGAAGTGAGGTTGATCTTATTTTATATACTGTATACCCACTGATAATCTTTGGATATCCTACTGAAGGGAGTTTGTAGGCCCAGTCAAAGCAGTATTCATTTCCCTGGTAGAGGCCAGGGATTATGATCTTTACCTATTCATTTTATTTTGATTTCATGTTGTGGCAGGGAATGCTGCCAAATCATTTTACACCTTACAGAATTTGTTTCTCTTGTCTGCTTGCTCTGCAGAGCACCATGTGTTGGAGACAAGCCTGTTGTATGTCACTTTTGTACTTCTGTAGAAAAGCTATAGATGTAGACCAAAGGGATAATGGCCTATTATATTATAGTATAGTATAATATAGGAAATTCAGACCTTTTTGCTGTTGTTGCAGATTAATATTTTAACAAATATGAAGAAAAAGCCAATAAACTGTTCAATAAAATTTGTTCTTCTCTCTTTACAAACCATATTGATTCAATGGAAGGAGAAATCTAATTCTAAAGCGCTTTCAAAATGTATGCAAAAGTCAACAAACTGCTACAAGGTAATGGAATTTCATTAACACTTTACTACCTTGATATCATTGCCATTTTGATATTGATAGATATTTGACTTACTTAGTGTCAACATGGACAGAACACTTTCCATTGCTTTATGGACACATTCCTTCTAAAAAAAGAATTAAATTCATATTTAGAGCTTTTAAATTAGGGATCAAAATGTTCTTTTGTGGCTACTCATTGCCCTTCTTAATCAATGAATTATAGGATTATAGGATTAAATACCTGTAACCTATGCCTACAGGGCTTTTTGCATTAAAGGAGAAGGAAAGTCGACGTTAACCGCTTGGGGGTGCCAAATGTTAGACACCCCCAAGTGAATGTATTTACTTATCTGAAACCCCAGGCCGGTTCTCCTATCGGCAGAAAACTGCACCCGCCAGGGGTTATTCCAGTGAACACCACAAAGCTCTTCCGGCATCTTCTGTCTTCTCACGGCTGCATTAGAGTGAAAAGCTGAACCTTAACTATAAATTCAACTTTTTCATTCTACTGCACATGCGTCTGCTCCGGGAAATTTGAAGACAGAAGAAACCGGAAGAGAATACTCCGTGGTGCTCACTGGAATAAACCCTGGCTGTGCAATTTTCTGCTGATAGGAGCACTGGCCCAGGGTTTCAGGTAAGTAAATACAATCACTAACAACCTAACAACTTTCCTTCTCCTTTAAATGCTAAGCCAGAATGGTGCAATTTATTGTATAAGTCATCCCATAACTTTTTCAGCTCACACTCGATTTGAAGGTGCTTTCAAGTGTATGTAGGAGAGCAATTCTCACCCTAAAACTGGCCATAGACGCAAAGATCTGATCGTACGAATCCTCGATTCGTACGATTTTCAGACCGTGTGTGGAGAGTCCCAACATTTTTCGTCCGGCGGAGATTGGTCGTTTGGTCGATTGGACAGGTTAAAAGATCTCTGTCGGCTGCGGATAATATCTCTGCATGTATTGCCGATTGTACAATTTTCAGTGGGAGACTGTCACTAGCTTTGGTCGGACATAACTTTCATACGATTGCTGTCAGGGGCAGAACATCGGCTGATCTGTTCCTTTGTACTTTATTTGATCGGAATGGTTAGTGGCAGGTCGGGAGATGGTAAAGTCTGATTGTATGTTGATTCGTATGATCGGACCTTTGCGTCTGTGGCCAGCTTAAATTGCATTCAGGCAAGGTCCTCCCTCTACCAATGCTTGAATCCCCCCCTGCCCTTCTGCGCAGCCTCTGGGCAATCTCACATTTTGGAAAACACCACTATAAGGGCCACAATTCAAATGTTTTTGCACAGAACTCACAAATTTGAATTGTGTTCAAAAACTGGACTCTTTGGTATTTATTAAACACAAAAAAACTCCAATGTAAAACTTTGCATCTAAAAGCTTGAGCGTTCATGTAGAAGTCAGAGGGAATTGTCATAGGCAAAATCAAGTCATTTTTTCAAATTCAAGAGCTTCCATTTTTTCAAGTTTTTCTGAGCTTATAAACTCAAAAATTTAAGTTTTTTTAAACTTGTAAACTCAAAAATTCAAGGTTTTTTAGCTTGTAAACTCACAAGTTCAAGGTATTTGAGTTCTTTTTCACAACTGTATTCAACAGAGTTTTTTATGTTTGTATTTTTTAATAAATAAGTTAACATTAGAGTTGTTTTCAATTTGTGAGTTTATTTGAAGTAGAAAAAAACTCTAAAACCTCACAAACTCATTTTTTGATAAATAAGCCCATACGTGTATCTAGTGGACTATGGCAATGGTAATACACTCACCTATTAAAGAGGTATATGGGTAAGTGCTGACTTATCTTTGAGCCTCAAGTGACCCAGAAGATGAGTTTAAATCATACTAAAAATAATTTTGTTACTAGCTGGGACATGAAAAAAAAGCTAAAACTTGCTGTGTCTTTTTTTTTTTTTTTTAACAAAAATATATTAATTGGCTGCAGAATTTATAACAAGCACCTAAACTATGAGGGAAAATGGCCAGCCTAAGGGAACGTCCTTACAAGACTGTATTGGAGATAACCTTGTACTATCTGTCCCAGATTTCCCCAGAGAAGCTTGATTTTTTTTGTCCCATTACCTGGAAATTCTGCTTTGTTTGCATTTGCATCCCATTTAATTTTTAGGAAATTAATGTTCAGCTCTTTTCAAAACCTTCATTTAATACTACTCCTTTTTAGAATAGGTCTGATTACACATGATTCAGTATTTTTTTATTAAAGGGAACATTCACCTTTAAATACATATTTATATTGTTATTAATGGACTTATTATAAAATACTTTTGTAATTTGGTTTTTATACTTTGATGGCTTATATATTTGTTCAGGCCTTCTACTATTCATCTACCATTCCGACTTTCGAACTACCGTCTGGCTGTTTGGGTAATCAAGCTTTTAATATTCCATAGCTGCTTCTAAATGCCACAGATTCTATGCCCCTGAGGCCGACCTCTTACAGCTAGCTTTGGGTATGTCCAGCCATTCACAAATTTTGGCAACACATTATAGTTTTTGGAGGATGGTCTCACTCTCTCCCTCATGTTCACAGCTATGTGGACTGTTGACTCCCTGGTGCCCAGGATCAGTACCAAAAAACAGTGGCCTCCAGTAATTACCAAGTGGATTCATTAGATTAATTCACATCTTAAGCTTTACAAACTGATATGTAGAGCCAGAGCATTTCCTCAAATATTTAGCACCCCTGGTTTCAGTTTTCTGCGACTGGATAAACAATTCTTTTTGTATCACTGTCACAGCGTCTTCTTATGTTTTCTCTTTCCCAATCTTCTGGTTGTTCTCTTATTGAAAAAGCAAAAAGAAAAAAAAAATCCAAGGCTGACAGCTGCACAAAAAAATAAATAATTCATAAACCACCAAAAATAAAAAATGGAGACCAATCACTCTAGAAAATTCTTTATACCAAACAATACAATTAGTTTAGTCATTTCCTTACAGGTCTCATCCTGACACACTCATTTGTAGGTTTAAGCAAAAGCCAAAGAAGGAAGTGAGCCACAGCCAAAATAATGTCCAGTCAAGTGAATCAATCACATGACATATTTCAGGGAAACGGACTCCTTTATCAAGTGTTATACGAAGATCAATAGTTCTACAATATTGTCTCCATGAGCCTGTCTCCAAGCTCGCCAGCAGTCATAATTCATACTTCAGCTTAAAGGTATGGCCTACCAGAAAATGAGATGGGATTGGAGGGTGTTCTGTTTGTTGGGGATGATGTCAACATTACCAATTTTAATGGGAATGTTATGGAAAAACTGGAATCCAGCTAAATAAGCTTTTATGGGAATGAAAAATCACCATATATCATATTTCTTTACATTTCTCATTTTGTATATGGATAGAATGAGGCACCATACTGATCTATATAACATCTGCCTTAGGCCTAGTACTCCTAGTAGTCTTAAGGTGGCCATACACAGGCATATTAAAGCTGCCAATACCGACCAATTCGCCATCTTATCTGCCCATGTGGGGGCTCCCGACAGGTCCCCCTGATTGATATCATGCCAAAAATTGGCCAGATATTGGTCTGCAAGTTTTCTTTGATCCAGGACCACATCGGCTAGTAGATGCGGTCCTGTGCCCATTCGCATCATTGTAATCCGATTGTTCGGATTAACCCGATATTGCCCTGCCGTTAGTGGGCATATCAGGTTAAGATCCGCTCATTTGGTGAGGTCAACTAATAGTGTATGGCCACCTTTACTCCCAAGCAACACTCTATCCCAAATGAAGCAGGGGGGCCAGGAATGTAGAAGGCCAAGTGAGGTCCTAATTAATGGAAAGGTATGGGCTATATATCTGCCACCAACCACTAAGCATATCCTCACTCAGCCTCATTAATATGCTCCTCTAGTACCATCATATTTCTGCTATAGCTGAATTAACCGTTATATCACAAACTCATGGCAGATAATAGTTATTGTAACCTTTAATACAAATATTTTCTTTCTTTCTTTCTTTCTTTCTTTCTTTCTTTCTTTCTTTCTTTCTTTCTTTCTTTCTTTCTTTCTTTCTTTCTTTCTTTCTTTCTTTCTTTCTTTCTTTCTTTCTTTCTCTACGTATTCCAAGAGTGTGTGTCTTTTTAAATGTAGCTGCATTTCTAAAAATCTCTGGTTGCAAATAAATCCTAAAGGAACAACAGGACTAATACCTCCAAAACTGCCCAGTAACTGCACCCTTCCGCCTACTGGTATAGTAAATTCAATGACTATGCCCTTCTTTCTTTACATTCAGAATTTGATACCATATGAGTAATGAACAATAATTCATTTTCTGTAGCTTTCTATTTTCTGTACTTATCTTTATGTCCCAACAGGCAAAAGGCCTTAGGAGCTTTTCACATTGGGGGCTAATTTTCTTTCTCTACTGTGAGCATGCAAAGGGTTTAAATTAATATAGCCTAATTAATGTCAAGCTGTCTGGACTTCAAACAGGAGGGAGGGAGATGCAAGGATCAGAGGCTGAGCTTATATATTCAGAAACATACCCTTTACTCATCAGATGTAAACACAATTCTGCATATTACTTGTGTTTGAGGAAAATACAATGTGTATAAGTAGAGTTATAGCTAAATGAATGCTTATATTGATAATAGCAAGCAAAACGCAATCCAACCTATTTATCTAAGGGGATGTTTTTATCCTAGAATGAAAATCAGCTTTCAGACAAAAGACTGCACTATAGTATTGAGAATTTAATTTTCGGGGTGCATTATTTTTTGATAAATGGTTCCTCTCCTATGAGAAACTTTTTACAATACAATTACATACTGTATGCACGAATAAACAGTTTATTACGTGGTTAAAAACAATGGTCCTTACTTAGAAAATATTGAAGTAGTAATGTATAATAATAATAATAATAATAATAATAAAGATACTGTGAAGTGGTAAAGTGAAGACATATTTAATACTGCTGCCAATTTGTAAAGTTCACATATGCCAAACTCTTCTTTGACTACTGGCCCTTCTTATCAGGGGAGTAGCCCTTATACAAGGCCCAGGATCTTATCTAAGCTACCTTTCATAGTATTTCTCACTATCATTTACCTATCCTCTCCTCCAAATGAAATGCACCATCACCATGAAAATGCGGCTCTTTGAAGCAAAGCAAAATGTGGCCAACCGAAAAAAATTGGACCAGTGCTTCAAAAACTCAGTGCCCTGTTTCCTATACCAATGTCTTAGCCACATCTTGACTTACTACTACCTCCATAATTAGAACATGGAATGGATCATGTATCTGAGAATTCAGAAAGCCTTGCCTTCACCTAGTTTTCCTGAAATCATTATGAAGCCCTCTCAACCTCTTCTAACTTCCTCTACCATCACCGACAAATCTTTCCTAACCCTCTCCCAATAATCTGTCCATGCGTTCCACAACAAGATAACTCAGTGGCAGGAAAACAACATGCTGCTTAGTGTACTGGTGACAGATTATCCTCATGTACTGAAGTCTTTGTGGCCAATCTTTTAACATACAAAGAAAGATTTATCAACTTTGGAATTTTCAAGTTTTTTTCTAATTCAAAAAAACGTGATCATTCAAAATACGTGAATATGTGTATTTAAGAAAAAGCTTCAAACAAAAAAAAAAGGTACATAACAACAGAGGGCTATCTGTTCAGATTCCATTCTGTTACCTGAAGTAGGCCCAGAAATGTTCACTGAAAAAAATGGGAATTTGAATTTTTCAAAACTTCAATTTTCGAGATTTATTACGCTTATTTAAGAAAAAGCTTAAAAAACAAAAAAATTACAGTCTACCTTAATTTTCAAAGAGTCTGACAAATTTGTAATTAGTCTTAAAGACTTGAATTGAAAAATAGTTAAAATCTTACAATACAACTAATGACTTTCACATGAACATGGCAGCTTTTACATTTTTTTTTTAAATCAAATTTCAAAAATTTAGGTTTTGGAAACAATTTGCAGTGAAACTTCCTGGCCCACTTCACGTAACTGAGGGTGATCTGAACAAAAAGCCATCTGTTGTTATGTACCTTTACAAGTCTTACCTCTCTCATAGTAAAGCCCTACATTAAGAACTCAGGATGGCCCTCTTCTTCTCTTGGCCTGCAAACTTTCTGCAAATATGCTTAGTGTAGGCCCAGAACTACTAGGGTATCCTCAAGTACAATAATTAGTTTCCCCTTGAGGGTATACTAGTTGTGCTTATTCACATTACATATTGTGTGACTTTCATATCATTTATAGAGCTACTACTGCACGTTCTTATCTGGATAGCAACTCTCATATTTAAAGACTTTCAGAATCCAGTAGGCCTAAACATAATCTGGAGCTTTAATCTTTACACGACATGTAAGTGTTTGTGAAGACCCCTTATGGATTCTTAGGACTTTTTGTTGTCAGACTCATGCTGACCAAATGTAGCTTATGCCATAAACCTCATCATTTCTGCCATCTTAACTGCTGCTATAACCCTTGTCTTTAACTGGGTGTACTTTTCTTTACATTTCTCAGTTCCAAGAAATCTCTTAGCCTTTGCAACCCACCCAAACACTGTATGAGAGCACACAGGCAGATAACTATGAAGGTATAGAAAGTTGTCTGTTCATTACACCACTCTATGTTGGGCGAATCTTTTGGGAAAACACAAGAAACAAAAAAACCTAAACAAAACCTCTAAGGCACTAATTAAGTAAAACAACAGATGCTCTCTGATTGTGCATCCCAAGTGGATTTTCTTTTCTGGGTCACTAGGTCAGTGGCTTACAGGTATTCTTAAATGTTTGGGTTGAAATAAAGACTGGCAGGCTACACCTACCACTTACAGCCCAAGTCAAATACTCCATTAGAATTATCACCTGTAGCATTACTGAACTGCAGGCAAATGGGTAGAACATTCTTTAAGCTATCAGTTCACCGCATTTATATGGATAACTGGCTAAAGGGAATGGCTTTATGAGTTTTTGAAAATGGGGTTTACAGTTTATCCAAATGCCATGTTCTTTATCCAGACACTGCTTTATCAGAGATTTCACTATGAAAGTAGCTGTAAAGATAAATTATTAGGCAGGGATTTTGATACAGAGTTTGGAAATTGGGTTTATGTTATCTCTGTTGATCTATAAAGTAAGTTATCCTTCACATATTTACTGCATGTTAGGTGTCTTCCCAGCTAGACGCACATTGCATTGCCTCTAGACAGGTGGAAGAACTGTGCACAAAACTACAGTGCACAACATTCTTAATTCACATTGAAACATCTCAACAATTCTTAAAATTCCTCTTATTTGTGTATTTGGTTCCAGAGTTATTACCTGGAAAAATGAGCGATGGAATGTGAGTTATAAAAGTTATAAAATTAGTTTCAACCTATTGTTGTCCTACAAAGAGATGGATGAAGGATATCAATAATATATATAATTATACAGAAATAAAAGGGGAATAATAATATAAAGCATTGTAAGAGCCTCCATGCTGATCCATGTTTTAGAGTGGGCCTTTAGATGGCTAACTGAATCTGACAGATATGAAGTTTTCACAATGGCTCTCTT
Organism: Xenopus petersii; assembly: GCA_038501925.1. Classification (NCBI taxonomy): domain Eukaryota; kingdom Metazoa; phylum Chordata; class Amphibia; order Anura; family Pipidae; genus Xenopus; species Xenopus petersii. The sequence goes on from CM076686.1 coordinate 34,512,299, forward strand.
TAAAGGAGAAGGAAAGCCCCAGGGCGCAAAACCCCTCCCCCCCTCCCCTCACCGGTACGGCTCTAGTGCGCATGCGCCGAATGTCACGAAGTGAAATCGGAAAACTTCGTGACGTTCGGCGCATGCGCAGTAGAGCCATACCGGTAACTGTTCCTACTGCGCATGCGCCAGAAAACGCCGGTCATCGCAGGAAGAAGACGCGCGTGGGAGAAGATGGCGACTGCGAACTCCGTGGACAGGACCTGTGCAGAGGGGTGAGTAACAAGTTAGGGGCATTTGCCCAGGGGGACAGGTAGGCCAGGGGGGAGGAGGGAGGGGGGGCAACGGAGGGGAGGGGGGAGGGGTTTTGCGCCCTGGGGCTTTCCTTCTCCTTTAAGTTGTCCAGTTATCCTTGTATTCTTTTAGTCTGTAACCTGCCTCTCAACTCAAAAATAATCAGCCTTCTAGAGGTGGAGCTGTGTGTAGTGATGGGCGAATATTTAAAGTTTTGCTTTGCTGAAAAATTCACAAATTTTGCGAAAAATTTGTGAAACGCATTGAAGTCAGTGGGCGTCAAAATTATTTTGATGCGCATCAATTTTAACACCCACGACAATTTTTTATACGTGCGCCTATTTTGTTTAAAGTCAATGAGCGTCCAAAATTTTTTGACACACAACAATTTTTATGTGGCGACTACTCAGACGTGTGTCCAATTTTTTTGATGCGGCAGATTTTTGTCACAGTTTGCAAGTTTATTTGCCGGCGGCGAAACCCGGAAATTCGGCGCTAATTCGCCCCTGCCAAATTTACTCGCCAATCACTAGCTGTGTGTACTGTAGGGGGAGCACATACAGTGGTACCTCAATTTTACATCCCCCGATTTTAAGTTTTCCTTCACTTCGTTTTGTGGTCCCACCTATATATTATGCATAATACATTTCCCAGATTTTACATTTTCCTGGATTTAACACCATTTTTTCTGGCCCCCTGAAAAACATAAAATGGGGGTTCTACTGTATATTAGTTATTTTAACATTAGTTTGTTTAACTGAGTCATTGTACACTCAGTTGACCATTCTCTACCACTGGGAATAAACCCTGCCTGGTCTAAGCCATCGCTGCATATTCAGTAGGGGGATAACAATTGTAAGATTATTTGACGGATGATTTAAATATTTCATTTTCAGCATTAAAGACTGACAGATGAAAAAGTCGGGACAACAGCGACAGGGGCATTAAAGAGCATTTCATTATATGTGACAGAAAAGGCAAAAAGGAATGCATAAGTGTTTCTTTAAATCAGAATAAAACATAGGAGTAGAGTACCACGTGTCTATGAAATATATGTGACCCTTGCATGTATTGTTACAGCCAGCCAGCACATATACAATTTGCAGTTATGCATTTCATCAGTCTTATATGTGAAAAGGATTAAGTATATGTCACTATGGCACTTCTACCACTTAATAGTGAGTGTATTATGGGTAACAGGTCTATTTATAGGGGTTTCTCTTGCTATCTATACATGTCTTTGGAAATACTTGAACCCGGAGGTGCCCAATGGATTTAATTTTCCAACTAGACTTTTATTACCAATGGCTTAATATACATTTTAAGGTTTCCGAATCCAGTATGCTGTATTATAAACTCTTTCATTTTGGAAGTAATTTCTACGACGTTTAACCACTTTCTGGCAAAAAAAATAACGGGCGCAACAATGGTTAATCACAGCATGATATTTTGTTGTATATGGTAATGGGAAGTAAAGTATCTCTGGCTGATATGAAAGAGAATGTCTTCTCATCTGCCTCTTTATAACTCTGCTTTCCACCCTTTTATCCCGCGTTTTAGTGTGCATAAAAGTATGTGTGATCCTGAGGCTGCTGTTCGGAATGACTGGATGGCTGTCAGCCTTGTATTCTCCGCATGCCGCAAAAACTGACAGAAAAATACCGACCGTGACAAGGGAAAAAAAGAACATTATGTCCTTTCACCCGTCACTTCTCCAAATTGCTCAATCTTGGCTGACATATTATTATACATTGTTTCTCTGCAAGAGGGGGGAAAAAAGGCAATTTCTTTTCTTTCTACCTTTATGTTTTAAACTACAGAACTTTTAAGAGCTGCACAAGCAATGGCAGGGGATGAGATGGAAAGAAAGGGGGCCTTCGCATTCAAGAAACTGGTTAAAAATTAACCCTTTGTGAGTCAGGAGACCGGGATCACAATGAACATGCAATTAACGACTGAAGGGGTCAACGCTGTTGCTGTCTGCAATAAACTCAATAATGATCCATTGACAAAGCATTAATACTTTGTAAGACTGTATAACCTGAAACCCACTTGAAAGTGAACTCGCTACAGTGTTTTAGGGTAGGCCCTGCTCCCCCCCACCAGGATAGTGCACTTTGGGGGGGGGGGCGTAGATAAAAATACAAAAGCCAATTTTACTGTACAACATGGTGTGTCTTATCCTTTTTCTCAGGAGACTATAATAATAGTATAATTCTGGAAGTCAGCTTTATGAGTCAAGAATTGGTTTAGAATTAGCAATGCACTTTATTTTAATTATGATTGTCTCTTGTAGCAGGATATTTCACTTTATTAAATGGGATTAGGGAGACTCACTCTTAAGGGTATCGGGGTCCTCGCTCATAGGTTATGAACTGCAGGTGCAACAAACATTCAACAACACCTGGAGGGCTGCACCTGATTTAGGTTGTTACCCTCAAGCTTTACTGCTTTTCCGGGACCCCCATCCCCAAATTTCCTGGCGTAAATATATTTCTAAATGAAAATGCCTTAGAAAGTCAAGTAATATACAGATCTTTGCTGTCATCTAGAAAATGCTAAACACATAAGGAGCCTTTATGAAATGACACAGACGAGAGAACTGCAGGGAGCGAGGGGAGATAAGAGTTAACTGCTACATTAAGTAAATATGTATTTTAAAGGTGATTAGGGCAGTGAGCGGCTTTGAGGGAGGCTGTTTGCAAAACAGAAGTATTCTTAAAGAGCATAATGTTTGCTCAGGGCATCGTTATGTTTATCCGGCGAGGCAGTTGTCTAGGACGCCATAAATAAATTCTTTTAATATACCTTTCCCTTTTTCTCTTGCTCATCTGCCTTGCTCCCGTGTTTCTGTGCGGGTTTTCATCAGCGGCGGATATGCTATTTTTACAGCAGCGTATATGACACTGCTTTGAAAAAAATCTTTGCATATGGACCTAAAAATGCATTATGCAAAACCCTGAGATTTCTGACACTGCCAAAACTCTAAAGGAAGACAGTCTGTGCGAACATTTTAAAAATCCCCATCGCAGCCGCATAGTTAATAGAATATGTTGAAAAATATTGATGTGTTTTGTGTCTTCTCTGTCAGATTCCATGTCTTTAAAAATCATAGCAAATGGTCAGAATCTTCCATATCTTCCCTGGTTTGACTTAATATTATGCCGCGCTGATGGGCGAGAAATCCTCTCTAAAAATGTCTTTTGTGTATGTGTGTGTGTGTGTGTGCTTTACTCATTTGCATTCATCTTGAAAGCTTTTAGTGTATTGAACATTTCCATTATCAACCTTTAGTTGTGCATTAACACCCCAGCTAAACAAAATATATTCTTTCATTTCATCTGCAATGTAAAAAAAAAAAAATATCCTACAAATTTTACAACCAGACACAAATACACAATGAGAAAATTAAATATAGATACAGATTTAGGGGGGGGGGGCAAAAACAGAATATGTTCAGACATTGTTAAAAAGAGCACAAGGGAAAAGTGTAAAGGAAAAAAAAACCTTTAATTGTAGAGAAAATGTGTCTCTTCTTCTCCACCCTCCAGCATGTGAATAAAATACATTTCTTTCCTTAACAATCACAGTTATAATCAAATTGTCATTTTTGTTCCCCTTGAAATGCTTGGATCCATTGTGACTTGTACTTTTTCCGGGTCCATAAAAGTGGTTTATGTTAGAGATGTATCAACTGGAAAGTACTTATTACTAGTAAATGCTGTGCTATTTCACGTTCGGCAAAGTGAGCTGTTAACAGATATAATTTGAGCAGAATAGCCAGAGGAAACCTTTTGATATGCAGAAGAGTTGACCCGCGTACTGTGCCTTTAATTGGGTTTTTAATTTTCCAGGCCATCTCACAATATTAAACAGGGTCCCAGACCTTCAAATGTTGATTGGTGACTAGACGTGATGTTCTGCAACATGACATTATGGAAAAAGGGTGAGGGCACCGGCACAGAGAAAGAGAGGCTAAGGATAAGTGAGAAGCACCTTCTTTTTGTAATCCATGTTACAGAGTACACACAAATAAATGCAGCCGCTAATACGTATAGAAAATACCCTGGGCTGAAATAGAATAAACACAAATTACACAGGTCTCAAAATTTCAAGGGAGGAAATTACACTTTTTTTTTCCAACTAGGGAAATTGGTTTCTTCTAGAACATGAATGTTATGGGAGGCTCAGAGTACTGTGAAGAAGAGAGATTATTTTCAAGGCACAGGCCAACATTTTAGTGTAATATTTTCTTTTGTCATAGACAAGACAATCATCGTGTTAATCCTGGTTCTAAGCAAGGTTTCCCTTCTTACGTTATTTAGCTCTATAAGCCTGGTATGTTGGTAATTGATGGAATCATGCTATCCATCCGACTGTAAAGTCATCCTGATATGTGAGCCTGCAAGAGCATTCATATAGGCATGAGACTTATATAGAATTCTTGGGATCCAAGGTATTTAAGATACAGAATGTGATCTCCATAATATGATGCTACTAGATACTGAAAAACCAATTTTTGTATTAATGAGAAGGAACTACACTTGTATTCTGTATTGATACAGAAGAAGAGCAAATTGAGGGAGAATGAAGGACTGAATATTCAAGCAAGAGAAGACGATGCATTCTGGAGAACACATTTCCAGATAATAGATGCTCTAACTGCATCTTCAGTCCTCTAAGACAATTGTCTATTTTCAAGTCTATCTATCTATCTATCTATCATCTATCTATCTATCTATCTATCTATCTATCTATCTATCGATCAATCTATCTGTCTACTGTATCTATAGATCATCTCTCTCTCTCTCTCTCTCTCTCTCTCTCTCTCTCTCTCTCTCTCTCTATCTATCTATCTATCAGTCTACTGTATCTATAGATCATCTATCTATCTATCTATCTATCTATCATCTATCTATCTATCATCTATCTATCTATCTAGCTATTATCTATCTATCTTCTATCTATCTATCCATCTATCATCTATCTATCTATCTATCTATCTATCTTTCTATCTACCTATAGTATCACCTATCTTTCTCTCAGGATGCTCAACATACTGTAGATCATGTAAAGTTACTTGATAATTAATATAATGTATTTATAATAATGTGTAGTAACCCTTCTGAAACACCCCAAGTCTCAAGCTTTCTGGTTAATAGTTTCTATACATTTCTATACATCTACTTTGAAAAGGTTTATTTAGCTGTGTGTTAAATAAGAACGGTATTGTAAAGACTTGCAGGCCCGTTTATTAAAGGTCAAATCTTAGTGGTATTAGAGCTTTTTGAAACCACGATTAAACTATATTTCTCTAAAATCATGAAAGCCATGCAAGTTACTAAAAGAACTGAATACATATAGTAGAAATAGAAAAAAAGTACAAATAGAAAAAAAAGTGTTGAACAGTCTGGAAAAAAAAATCCAAAAACCTCTAAAAATTAAAGTTTTTCAGACTAGTACAAACAAAAAGAAAAATCTAGAAACCTCTAAAATTCTGATTGGTTAAAAAAAGGTCCGATAGGAACAGCGCAGCTCCCATTGACTTCTATGGGACCTCGACTGCTTTTACTTGGAGAAGTTTTGTATTCAGATCTTTTTTTGTGTTTTTTACACTTAATAAATTTCAATTTTTTTGTGAAATGTAAAAACCGAAAATTTGAAAAATGAAATGTGAATGTTAGTAAATCTGCCCCCCAATTATTATAGGATGTATGGAGGGTGCCAATTTTCTGAAAAATAGTCCTCGTATGTCTATAGTTTATATTCCCTATTAATAACATTGGCATCAAGCGCTGGTATTATACTGGCCAAGTGGCAGCCCTAGAGGCATCCATAAATACTTCTTATTATTATCATGATTTATGCAGTTTAGCATAAATTATTTGTGGTCTTATGAACAGATACAGTATGTATGAACACACACATCCTAACATTTACACAAACATATTTAAATGGAACACAATAAAAAATCTACAACAAATCAAGCTACAATGCCGACTATTAGTCACTAGTGAAAGCTAGTAAAATCTATACTCGCCGTGAGGGTTTTTAGAAGATTATTTAGATGAAGATGTTGCCTTTTTCCCCAGATACCGTATCTGTACAAATATTCAGAAGAACCAAGAATACTATTATGTCATTTAGAGCAACAACTGGAGAGTTATCACTTTTACGGCCTGGTGCACTTGCTGGGGTTCAACAGGGAAACTATGGGGGGCGCATTTTTCTAATTTGTGATTAGGAGACTATAGTACTTGTTAAGATGGTCACATTTTGGAGTTTTTATGGTTGTGTTTATAGAACAGAGAAAGGGATATTGGTAGGGTGACAAAAGACATTTGAAATCATTGGATAGCTGGAGTTTTTTTCCTGAAAAAATCTGTGGCAGATGGTCCATTGCTCCATATAATTAGGTGATTTTGCCTGATGCAGTAGCTGAATAGGGCTGCAAACGAATGAGCTATTGAATGTCTATGCCACCTTTCTTTTCTTTTTGTTATTATTCATAGCTAGTGATATGATGGCTAGAGTTTGAGTTTGTACGACAGCACATAGTATACTTATTTCAAATTCTCAGGAGAAAAGACAACAACAAGTAGTATTAAAGAACTATAACAAATAGTTAAAGCATATATATGTATTAAAGGCCTGTTTGTTACAGGAAAATATTTGAAAACAAAAGAAAATTCCCTGTCATAATAAAACTGATTGAATCATCTCCTATAAATGTACAAGCAAAGTGAAAAAGAAAACAATGACTTGTTTCATGGCACGTGACAAGACTTACCCAGGTCCTTCTCCAGGACCTTCTCCAGAACTTACACAACATCATAGTGAAGTCTTAGCAAGTTGCAAAATGTGTCATGTTGTATCTTAGATGACACCTGAAACTGGCCAGGGATATGCCTGCATCTGCTGGGAGTTCAGAAAAACATAAATGAAAGGTATGTGCAAAACTGGATCTTGCTTGCGGTGCTTATGGATGCTAGAACTTTGGCAGGTCTTGGCTTAACATTACTTACAGCTTCAAGTGCTTCAAAGACATTGTGAATTACAGTTCTCTTGTTGGCATGCTATGGACTGATCAGCATTATAATAATCCAGAAAGCTCCAAATTATACAGTATGAAGTTCATTTTTATCCAATTATCGTAATTTTCAAAAATGATTTCCATTTCCTCTGTAATAATAAAACAGTATCTTGTGCTTCAAGGTAACTAAGCTGCATGAATTTTTAGCTGACTTAACGTGTGGTTATCCAAATTAGGGAAATATCCTTTATCTAGAAAAGCTCAAGTCTGAAGCATTCCAGATGATGCAGCCTATACCAGTATATATATATTTATATTCAGGGTTGCACAAACCATCATTTTTGGAAATTTTTATTTAAGTAAAAAAATTAGAATTGTGAACAATATTTGTAGAAATATCGATTATATAGAAACATGTGTTATCTTGTGATATCTATTGCCAAAATTGCATGTCATCAAGGGACTGAGCAAGTTCTTACTCTCACTTTTTTCATCTTTCTTGTTGATAGCATTCGTATTCTTCAAAAGTAAAAAGTTCACCACCTAAAACCCAGCAAGTTTTTGATTTGTTAAAGAAAGATCCTGATCGACGGAAAAAAAAGCTTAAAATAATTGCATACGTTAAAAAGAGTTTCTTTTTTATCTTGTTTTGCCTGCCTCCATTAGTTGGATAGTAATAAAGCAGCCCCCAGTCATTGGATTTGTCCACAGAAAGCTATGGGATCTGGCAGAATAACGAATCATATCCTGTATCCCTATAGTTACTGTGGAACCATTCTTTAAACAGCTCATCCATGACTGATATCATATGATACAGTCTATTATATTTTACATCCTGACAAGAAGTTCTACTTTTGTGCTAAATTCATGATGCCATTTAAATCAAGAGGCTGATTTTTGGAAAAAAAAAAAAAAAGAGACTGGTGCTAAACACCGTCATAAAGCAAAAGCCACTGCCCAGATTCATGTTGAATTTGCATCCATAGGATTAGCGCGAGGTGCATTTCTTTGACATTTTATAAACAATGTGCAGAAACAGGAGAATCCCAAATGGGCTAATTTACCAAACAGCAGGCTTTGAGTTGGTCACATACTCATGCATTATCTGAACCTTCACATCCCATCATATATATAAATGTATAATATATATCTATATATATATCTATATATCTATCTATATATAAATATTCACAAAGTACCTGCACTCCTTCCTGGTTGTCGAGAGTGGGTGCTTGGTCAATCAGAGTATACAAAGTTCAAAGTGGACCAGCACACCAAATCTTCAATCAAAAAAAGGTTTATTTCCACATCACTCTAGTGTCCAACGTTTCGGCCCACATTAGGGCCTTTATCAAGGATGATAAAGGCCCTAATGTGGGCCGAAACGTTGGACACTAGAGTGATGTGGAAATAAACCTTTTTTTGATTGAAGATTTGGTGTGCTGGTCCACTTTGAACTTTCTATCTATATATATATATATATACTGTATATATATTTATTGCATTATGATTTTTTTTCTTTTTAATTAACAGAAACTGCATGAAGAAACATATCACGTTGTGAACTCATTTAATGCACCTTTTCACATTCATTAAAGCTGTAAAAAGAAGAAATGTCTACGTAATCCCATTTTATGTGCTCTTGAAGAGCTTGACTAGCTCACATAAAAAAAACGACAACAAATAACGTAAGGGTTTTTTGAGAAAAAGGTTCCTTTTTCCTCTGCGCCTGCAAGGGTTAATTCCTCTTGTGGAGCGATATAATTTAATAACCCCCCTTTGTTTTACAGAAAGTAGTTTAATGTGACAGATAATCAAAGAATAAGTATTTCTGTTTGCTTTTGTACGGGTTTGATGTTTTGAGGCTATAGGATAAGGTCCCAAAATGACATGCGAGCGGCTGAATGCCGCAGAATAGTATTTTTTTAATTTTTTTAAAAAAACCTTTTTAATAAAGGCCCGGGGAATTATTGTTGAAGAAAACGAGTAAGGGAAAAAAAGCCTCCTGACAGTTCCTTCGCCTAAACGAGAGATGACAGCACCCTCATTAAAAGAATTAATAGCAGGCTCAGAAATGTTAACCTCTTCAGTGCTGAAAACTGGGTGTAGAGAACCAGACAGATCTTGTTTTTATCTGGCCAGGACTTTGTTTTCCCTTTGATAAGTATTTTCTTTTTTATCCTATTACTGGGGACAGCATGCAACACAATGCACATGCAGTGCATATATATATATATATAACAAACTGTAAATGTTGTGTGCATTGTGGAACAAGTAGTGAAAATTAATCAGGAGGGGTCATCATGTTACAGAGACATTGATAATGCTTATTCCTTAACTCTTAGGCTGTAGAGAGATATAACCGTTCATGGAAAATGAAACATCAAAGATCAATTGAAAGCTTAACAATGACTAGGGTAAACATTGTACATTTCAGCCTGGAGTCTACACGTATATGCTCATATGCTTAGATTCCTGATTGGAAAGAAGGGAAGTGTAGGTCAATAAACACCTCTATACATTGTCCTTCCTGTTCAGCAGTTAAAACCTCTGCACTCTATGACATCCTGATAAAACACTTTGATCCAACAAGCCCATCATTATCCCGGTTATACTGGGAAGGAAGTGACAAATACCTGTATACCTGTGCATCAACTCCATTTTTTATTCATCATTCGCCTCCAGTTCCTACTAAAGTGACACCACAAAGGCATCAAAATGTAAGTTATTGCCTCTTTGTAATAACAGTCCCCGTACAATGAGCAATGATGGGCTTCCCCTTGTTTCCAATGATTACCAAACAAATGTGTAATTAAGTGGGTAGTCCACTTTTGCTATGTCATAAAATCTTAGCAATATTTCAATCTGGCCTTTATTTTTTAAAATAGATCAAAATATACAAATTTTTAACATTTCAGAAATAGGTATTTAATAATTGCCACCTTCTTCTGCTTCTTTTTAGATTTCAAATGGGGTCCCTGACCCAGGCAGCCAACAGACAACATTGCTTCATGACAATTTTATCATTTCTTTTTATTCCTTATCTTTCTGTTCAGATTCTCCCCTATTCATCTTCCAGACTCTCATTCAAACCAATGGCCTGTTGCTAAGGTAAATTGGGTCCTAGCAACTAAAAAGCTGCTGAATAAAAAAAAGTAATTTAAAAACCACAAAAAATAAAAAAAGTTATTTTTAAGGTTAACTAACCCTTTAAAACGTTCTAATTGGTGGAGTGTAGTGATGAGCAAAGTCCTGTTTTGCTTTATTTGAGAAATTGCTGAAACTTTGATAAATGCATTTAAGTTAATAGGGTTGTTTTAACCATGTTTTTGACTGTGCCAAATGCATTGCAAACAATGGACAGAATTTTTTTCCTACTGCTTTTTTCAGGTGAAACAAAATGTGCAATGAAGTTCTTGTCCCTAGTGGAGTGGTTTAAAAATAACCCCTCCTGTGTCTTCTCATAAGTCTATAAAAAAGATACTTACCTAATGAAGGGCACACATTAAGCTAACTTAACAATCAAATTGTGTTTTTTTTTCCAAGAATTTAAAAAAATTCTAGGTTTTTCAATTTTTTTGTAAAAAAAAGCTCTAAATATTTGAGATTTATGAAGTGTAAAAACCACGAAAAACCTCTAATACAAAACGTTGCCAGGTAAAAGTTGTCAAAGTCCTACAGAAGTCAATGGGAGCTGTGCCGACCCTATTGGACTGCTCTAAAGCAATTTGGACTTTTAGAGAATTGCCCGAAAAACTCGAATTTGTAGAGGTTTTCAAGGTATTTGTTTTTTTAGCGCAGAGTTCAGAGTAATTTTCCATTTCATAGTTTTTTTATTCCGATTTTCTTGATAAATCTCATGACATTAATAGTTTTAGAGTTTGTGAGTTTAGTTGTGGTTTCAAAACCCACTAAAACCACGAAAATGAGACTTGAAGGCTATGAATGAGACTATGAATAGGTCCCTACGTGTTCTCCCACTGGTAGGCTTGGAAGTTGCCCCACCTTTTGGAATGGTAAAGAACACAAAAGGTTTGCTGTACACCAGGGTCAATGTTTTTTGTTTTTTTAAGGGGTGTTTCCAAGTATCACTAGAGGAAATGACCATACTTCAATGGGCAGGAAGGGAGATCTACAGGCATAACACAACCAACAATCAGCCCTTGAGTTTGTTTGTAGTCTGTGCAGAAAGAGAGAATGCCTTTGTATGTTCTTCCCTCTTAATTTATAGAGACACAGTGACTAACATTTGTTTTAGCTGCCTGATCTCCATGTTTCTCCTAGGTGATCTCTGTGATGTCCAATATATATAGGGCTTTATATTTGGGAGGAAATTTGCAGGAAAAACAAAGGCCAAAACATTGTGCAGGGACTCCTTATGAATCAAATGATAGCAAATAAAATAGCATAGAACGGTTTTTACATTCAAAGAACAATTTTTACCTCCATTGTTTTAACTTGAAGAAATATGACATAAGGTTTGGTAGCCAAGTGGGAAATAATGAGCCTCTAGAAGGCTAGACACACCAGTTCAGTCGAACTCAATCTAAATAAAGCATCTTTTTGTAAACATTGTCAGATTTATGCATAATTTATACCATTTTTACTAACAATCTGCACTGGTAAACTACTTCTACCTACTACTAACATAATGAACTTGACCCTGCTTTTTTTGGTAAAGAACAAGGAGGGGTTCCACTTCCAACCAGGGCAGGGGTGGTCTAATTTCCCACACTCCCATCCTATATGGTAATATTTTTAAAAAGGGGTTCCCAAAGAACCACTTCCATGTGAGACATGTTTGACTTGTTGGCATGTCAGACATGTTTCCCCACCTCAACACATTTCGTTTCCTTTAGAACCGTCGTCAGGACGTCCTAAAGTTCTAAAGGAACCGAAACGCGTTGATGTGGGGAAACATGTGAAAAGTTTAAATAATAATAATAAACTCATCAACATTTATATCCGTGAGTGCCTCCACTTTCTACCAATTATTGAGATACCGTTTTGGGAGATGCACCTGAGACTTGGCTGGAGTGCCGAGACTCGATGTGACTTCATATATCTATATATATATATATATATATATATATATATATATATATATATATATATATATATATATATATATATATTTTTTTTTTTTTTTAATTTTATTTTATTTTTTTTTTCTCTTAAATCCAACTTATTATATGTCCTGCAGAAACAGGACATATAATATGGTGAAATGGTAAAAACCATTACGCCACTGATTATATAGGCCCAGATGTACAAGTAAAAACAAATATAGCCCTAAAAACTGAGATGTTAATTTTTTTTTTTTCAAAATAATGATGTGATTTGTCCAAAGGGCTCCTTGTACAGACACATTTCATACATAGATATACAGTATATACTGTACAGGATTATTATATAGCATTATTAGCTATTGGGACTCATTTCTAAGTGGCAGAAAAAATGAATCTACCATACTCCCAGCTGTCAGCTGTAGGTGCAAATAAATGTACTGTCTATTCTGGAGCTGTAAAAAAAAATATTGAATAAAGAACTGTTATATTTTATGAAAAGTACAAAGTTTAAACTTTGTTACAATTAAATCTGAATACATAGACAGATGATTAAGGCTTTAAATCAATTAGGGAAGATGCAATAAAATATGAAGAGCAGCTTTTGCAGGTCTAGAATGTGTATATTTTCATTGTACCGGAGCTGAAAAGCCATTGTCATCTCTAATACATGACATGTTTGTTAAAGACTGTGTGTGTGAACGAATCACAGGGTGCTTTTTTGGCTGAGTAATTTCTCCCTCCTGAAACTGACTCAAGAAGACAGGGAACGGGGAGGGGTGAGTTGGGAATCTACATACGGCTTCACAACAAGAACTCATTAATCAGATATGTGCCAATCTACTCAGCAGAAGATCTGGGCAGTCAGCAAAGATGGGAATGTGGCTGGTTTGTGGGCAGTGGACGCATTAGTGCCCGCTCTGCTTGAGCCTGTATATGCGCTCCTAATTAGATACCTGTTGTCCAGAAGCAGAGCAGGCTCGAGCTTGAATTCAATACACATACCATTAGCTGCCTTGTGTCACGTTGCGTTATGGGACATGTGGAGAATCCCATTGCTTCTAGTTTAGACATAGAATGAGCAACATCCCAACTGATTTAATCAGAGCAGATGGGCAAAACAAGAAGGCATGCTCATTTCTTGACCACAGTGATTTCCATGAGGCTTCTGCACCATGCCATGCTAATTACCCGGGGAAGTCAAGCTATGTGTAAGCACAAAACCAGGTCAATGGAAAAGAACTAGGCTTAGACGAAGCAATGCATCAAGGCCTGGTCAAACAGTGATATTTTTCATTGTGCTGTTGAATATGTCAGTGCTATATAAATAAGACCATTGACACTTGCACTAGTTTGAGGACTGTTTAATAGAGATGCCTCTGACACTTGGTCACACAAGTATTACCTATATGAAACATGTATCAGTATGTGTCAGAGAAGAGTGAAGAAATATAAACAAGTATATACAAAACAGAGGGATACATTAGACTTCATTTACATGGAAGTAATTTTGGAAACTGAGATGTCCCTGGCAGATAGCTTGGAATTCCCCACTTTATAATATTCCCTATTATTCCTTTAAATAAAACAACATATAAATGAAAACACTGTACTATCTCTATAAATGCTCTGCCCCCTTAAAACCATCTAGATTTTCCTTTTGAGCTTTTTACAGTATTAAATGTGGGGCTTTATCTGTTACTTTTGGCCTATTTACTAATAAGGGACATCTTTTCCTTCATTCATCTGTAGGTCAAACTATTCATGTAAAGATATGGCATTTTTGATGGACTTGCCACCCTCCGATATAAACTATCATTATGAGCTTTTTATAGTGAAAATGTTATCATATAATTTGGACCTGTAAAAAAAAAAGGGATGAGCTGATTTTTTTGGCCTGATATAGATTCTCAGCGGAATTGACATTTTTGCTTGCAATAGAAATTTTAGAATTTTGGGTTAAACTTTTTTTTTTGCTTTTTTTCCACCACAAAAAAAATATTGACAAGAAAAAATACACAAGAAATTAGGATACACTGAACCAACTATTTTGGTATTTGGCCAAATCCCAAATCCTTTGTGAAAGATGCGGGTGGATACAGAACCAAATCCGAAACCTAATTTGCATATGCGAATCAGAGCAAGGAAGGGTCAAAGAGAACCATGCTCTGCACACTTACTTCTTGTCACATGATTTTAAGTATTTGGAATCTGTTCAGCCAGACACTTTGTACTTGTCTGAATCCTGTTTAAAAAAATGTCAAATCCTGGCCACATTTTGAACTAAATCTTGGATTTGGTGCATCCCTACAAGAAATAGACCCAAGACAAAAATGCCCATCGACTCTAATCAAACAAGGAAAACATGAGAAAAATGTCTATTAACTCCAAAACATTTGGTAGGAGATAAATAGACAGTGAAAAAAAAACCTTCAAAATGGTGGGACAAATTTCAGCAAAACGTTACCATTTCACAAATTGTTCCATGTTTTTGCAAATTTTTTGGTGAATACAAGTAGAGCATTTTTCCTAAACACTAGTAATAAAGCTTCAGATGATTCTCTGTATTGGAAGGGTCATTATACCCTAAAGATTTCCTGAATTGTACTTCCTACAGTAAATTTATTATATGGGCAGAATTTTAGCCGTGCTCCATTATAGTAATGTGTTCCTAGGTTCTATTCCAGACAGTGAACTGCAAGGCATTTGTATTCTCCCTATGTCTGTGTGGGTTTCCTATTGGTCCCATTTCCTCCAACACCCCAAACACATACAGGCAGGTTAATTGGCTACTGAAAGCATGGTGTGAATATGATAGGGACCTTAGATTGTAAGCTCCACTGGGGTAGAGACTGATGTATAATTTCTCTAAATGGCTGTGTAATATGCCAGTGATATATAAATAAAGGATAAAACAAAAGTAAAGTAAATTATGTATTATACAAATCCCTAGAACAGTATAGTGGCTAAAAAGAAATGTTACCTCTAACCAAATGCAACAACGATTATTAGTCGAGTTCCAAGCGATGCACCTCCGCCGTGTGTGCTGTTGAAGTATTCACAAGGTTTAAAGTTCACAAGGATCGACTCAAACGCAGATTAACTGCTCAAAATTCAGTGTTTATTGTTTAACACAAATTGTGTTAAACAATAAACACTGAAGTTTGAGCAGTTAATCTGCGTTTGAGTCGATTCTTGTGAACTTTAAACCTTGTGAACAGTATAGTGGCTCTTTAAAATAGATTTCCATCAGGCATTGTTGAAATAGAACAACTAGTTATAGGTATACTGTAATAACTGATTATATTAACATGACAAGTGAAAATCGGTACCAGAAATGTTTGTGGACTTTTGGAAAGGAATAATAATGAGCAGAAGTCTCAGCAGATCAGGGGAGTAATTAGAAGTTACTAGGCAACCCCAACAACATATTTTACTTCCATTATTTTTTGGCAACTTCACTCTAACTTGTTGGGACAAGCTATGTCCTACAAAATAAGCATGATGCTTCTTGCAGAATGTACTTGAGTCCCAAGACTGTTCAGATAAACCCAAGATCGACAGTAAAGTACATTTGGGGTATTTTGAGTTCCTGACTTTTTATGGCTTACTATAATTAGAGCAGGGCTTGACAACCTTTAGCAATTTAGAGGCTGCAGCGCTACAATTCTTAGGATACATTTGTTAAGAGAATGCTGGGTGAATCTCTAAAAACCTACAGTAGCACTGGGAACGTTCATATTCTTTAAATATCAGTGGATTCATAAAAGGAAACTTATTGCAATCAACCTTTTATATCCAACATATGATCATGCCATTTCATTATTCATTTAAAATATAAAATGATGAACGGGTAATCCAGTCGAGACTGGAGGCTAGAGACAATAATCCTCTTTTCTAAACATCTACGGTTGTGCTTTTCTCTCCCCAACAAGTGCTTAGTGCAGGGTGCAAATCAATGAATGTTCTCTTAAAAGAGAAAGGATCCCACAAATTGCTCCAAAACCCCAAGGCCTGATGACCCTACAAGCATTCTGAGTCTTTGGGCCCTACCTTGCCAAAGGTAAAGAGTGCCCCTTTACCCCCAACCAAAAGGCACAAAGGGGCTCGGGTCTTCAGATTCTTTTTCACTTTATAGCTAAGGATCCCTTTCCCCACTGAGGTTGCAGTAGTTTGAATGCAAAACTGAGCATCCATACAAGCTCCTTTGCAACTCACAACATGCACCAATGTGTCTGCATGCAATAAAACTTGTGTACAATTTACCAAAAATGGCATTGCACACAGTTGCAGCAGACATAGGTTTAGAGCCTGATTTAGAATTCATTGGGGTTGGATTTACATCATTAAATGTACATGTAACATATTATCTGAGCCTGCATTGTTGAATACAATAACTCTGCCTCCTAGTATGCAATGGTGGTTGAATTCTGGGGAACAAATTCTGCACCTGAACATTGCTTTTTGCACACTGTCAATGAGGCTTAATAGGTTCATGCTTAATATTATTTATTAGATGTTGTGTTGTATTGGGTTTTAAAGGAGAACTAAAGCCTAACTAAAGAAGTAGGCTATACATGTTATACATTATGTTTTGGGCTTCTGTATCAGCCCAAGACAACCACAGTCCTTTAGCAGTAATGAGCTGTGTCTCCAAAGATGTCCCAGTATCTCCCCATTGTCTTTTCTGCTGATTCACTGCACATGCTCTGTGCTGCTGTCACTTACTGAACTGAGGGACCCACTCACAATATACAGTCCACATACAATAGAAATGTCACAATAAAAGGCTGCACAGAAACCAGTGCAACTAGCATCAGAATTTAATAATCTGCCCTGTAGCATCATTTATATTACAGGCCAACCTAATTGCCTGTGTGATAATTTGCGGCAACCTCTAAGTTTAGCTTCTCAATAGCTGCTCAGAGCCCACTGAGCATGTGAGTGTCACAGACACTTTCCAAGATGGTGACCCCCCTGTGACAAGTTTGAAGTCCTGGGTCATTGCTGCTATTGACAAGCTGAAACTTTAGGCTGGTGCAATACATTCATTATATAAAATTTGGCATTTTTAGCCATATTCATTTTTAGGGTTTAGTTCTCCTTTAAGGTAATTAGCCCTGGATATAATTTTATGTTACCCCAAATACCCTTTCTCACTTCCTATAAAGAGGAAATGTCACAACTTACTGGTAAGACTATTTATTGCATGATAGGAGTATTTAATGACAGGGAAGCCATTATATAAATGTTTTACCCTATTGTTTCAAGACTGTCACCTGGGGGACACCCAGCTGGGACCCAGACAAAAATAAAATACAGCAAAATCCTGTTATTCTAATAAAATTAGAGATCCCTAGATTCTACATTTTTACTAATGCCAGCAGCCTTAATTTTGGCGAGTTACACTGTGTGTCAGTTATTTACCAAATAATCTTTAGTGACTTTGTCGACTGTGACATGAATAATCTTAGCAATGAATGTGTTAACTGTCAACTGAACAGCAACCATTTTACTTCTGTATTCCCAGTGCCTTTTCCTGTTATATCCTTACAATTAAAAACTGCGGGTGAGGTATTTAAGCAATAAGCATGGTTTCAAGCTCCATTATGCAAGCTTTGAGTGTATTTCTTGCCTTAATACAGACGGTGGTGTTTCCCTGCAGGCAAAATGGAGAATAAAGAAAGAAATGTGTATTTTTTAGTATTGTCACATGTTTACTGGGCCTGTTTTTCATAACATGGATGGCCATTAATGTGCTAAATAAAAACCAGCAATAACATTATAATCAGGGTAGTGTACATAAACCAATACCTAGTGGGCTATATGACGATGATGAATGAAAATGAGGGATTGAGAGGTGGCCTGTTTATAAATACAATATGTGAAATATAATTTATTCCAATATGATTTTATAGTTTAGTTCAAAAATCAATGTAAGTTCTTCAGAATGATCTCTCCAATGACCGGGTCAGTCTTCCAGGCATAGAACCTGTCTCTATGGGAAACATTCCTCCAGTTGCTTCTGCAAAAGCTTGGCTCACCAGCTATGGGTTTTCTTCAGCAAGAGTTTGGGGGCTGGCTGTCTAATAGGCAAGTGCTTGCTGGGGGACCATGCTGTTGTTATCAGAGTATAGGATAAAAGGTTGCAAAAAACATATTTTACTCCCTTCAGGTTGTGTTGGATTGTTGTCCAAACAGGTGGCTGCTTCTAACCACCTACAGGTAGATCCATATTTAATGTGGCACTAGGCCTGAAAGGGTTATGTAGCAATATCAGTGCTTGAATTGGGAACAAAAAGGTGAAGGGAAGGTGTGTGTGTGGTATGTGTAACCCCGCCCACAAAAAAAGCTCCACCTACAGGAAGTTTCGTGCACCAAGAAAATATTTCTAGAGGCCATGCCCCTATTGTGGCCACAACCCCAACTAAACCAGGATGGCATTGAGGCAATTTCATGTATAAATACCCCCAGAACCCATAGCAGGGTGGCACAGAGGCAATTTCATGTATAAATGAATGCAGCCTGTCAGGAAAAATACTCACACATAACACATTGGAGGCAGGATTCAATTCTGTTCCATTCTGTAAGAAATGACAATCTGTACTGATAGCATGTAGCATGTAAATAAAGTATTTCCTACGTACCTGTTGTTGGAGGCAAATGTGATGCCATCTGTGTTCCGCAAAGCCCGAGATTCACCTCAGAGTAGACAAGAGCAGACAGCCCAGACACAGATGCTCCTGACTGACCAGCACTTTGGCTTGTGCCCTTAATTTGCATTGAAACATTTGGATGGGTTTTGAAAGTTCAAACAGCCAGAGCTGTGCAGCGATTGGAGGGGAGGCTAGTTCAAGGTGCTTATATTATCCAATCATTGCAGGCCTTGATCATGGAGGATAAAGCAGGACAGAATAAAGAAAGAGCATGCGTGGATGCTTAAAGAGACGTAAAAAGAAGTCGGGCAACATCAACAACATGAACAGAAAAGCTCCAGTATGCACAATCTTTGCATCCCGTCTGGCAGGATGCAATTTGGTGAAGAAAAAGAAGTGTCATCCCGCCGCATCCCGTCCCAATTCCGGCACTGAGCAATATGGACAAAGTTTGCCCAAGTCTTGAACCAAATCAGCCAACCAAATGGCTGTTTTGTAACTACACTAGACCAATAAAAAAGTAACAGATGGTTAGTTGGTACTGGTTTCTGGAGATGGGCAACTGCCTATCTTGGTAAGTAACCCCTACAAATGGGCTCACAAACCCCAAAATTATAAAGAGGTTATTTTTACTGTAGTTTTATATTTTTAAAAAAACTAAACTATTATACACATGTTTGAGCAAGGCTAAATCAGTCCACCGTGTTTGTTCTTATTTTTTCACTGTTTGCTTTGTAGTTTGATGCTGGGGCTTTGCCTATAAGCTTTAATAATGATATAATGTCTATAATGGTTTTGGAATAAGTTTTTATTCAACCAAAACACAGCAGGCTTTTGATGACCGAACATAATTTATATTATGACATAAAAGGGGTCTGTGTTCGCAGGTTCTAAGGCTCTAGTGACATCTGACATCACTAGTGCAAATGTTATTGGCATCCTCATTATGATAGCTTTTATTGTGTATTGAATGTGGATTACTACTAGATTAATCACTTTTTCAAAGCCAAATTGCCTTTCTCTTGGCTAATAATGTTTAGCTAAATAATAATAACAACAATAATGAAGAGAAAGGTGCCTTTATATCAATACATATTCTGCAATCATAATATTCTTTATCAAATTCAAGGTGGTGGTGGGATAGTGTAAAATATCCTGCCAGTCTTTCTCGGGATGATCCCATATACTTTATCAATACAACATATATGTAAATAAATATCAATCACAATTGAAAGAAGTACCAGAAGAAGTACTATGTAATAGAATCAGTTTTCAGCATACTCTTTTGCCTCAGGTCTGACCCTCAGTTACTAGGGTGCTGCCAGGTCTTAGCATAGAATTTATGATGCTTCATGAGGGCAACTGAGTAGGGATGTAGCGAACGTCGGAAAAAAAGTTCGCGAACATATTCGCGAACTTGCGCAAAAATGCGAGCGGTTCGCGAACGGTTCGCGAACCCCATAGACTTCAATGGGAAGGCGAACTTTAACATCTAAAAAAGACATTTCTGGCCAGAAAAATGATTTTAAAGTTGTTTAAAGGGTGCAACGACCTGGACAGTGGCATGCCAGAGGGGGATCAAGGGCAAAAATTTATCTGAAAAATCTGCCTGTGTGTGCTTGGAAGAGATAGTGTAGGGGGAGAGCTGTTAGTGATTTCAGGGACAGATGATAGTAAGTTTGCTGGCTAGTAATCTGCTTGATACTGCTCTGTATTGGAGGGACAGAAGTCTGCAGGGATTTGAGGGACATTTTAGCTTAGGTAGCTTTGCTGGCTAGTAATCTACTGTTCTCTTTAAACAACTGCCATACATTGACCTTGTAGGCATTGTTTGCCCAGTTTTTTTGGACGCAGCCACTGAAGCACAGTTGCCAGAAAAAATATGCCATATAAATGCTGAAAATAGTCATTTTTCGCCATACGTTGACCTTGTAGACATTGTTTGCCCAGTTTTTTTGGACGCAGCCACTGAAGCACAGTTGCCAGAAAAAATATGCCATATAAATGCTGAAAATAGTCATTTTTCGCCATACGTTGACCTTGTAGACATTGTTTGCCCAGTTTTTTTGGTTGCAGCCACTGAAGCACAGTTGCCAAAAAAAATATGCCATATAAATGCTGAAAATAGTCATTTTTTGCCATATACGTTGAGTCAACGTATGGCAAAAAATGACTATTTTCAGCATTTATGTGGCATATTTTTTCTGGCCTCTGTGCTTCATTGGCTGCGGCCAAAAAAACTGGGCAAACAATGCCTACAAGGTCAACGTCGTTGACCTTGTAGGCATTGTTTGCCCAGTTTTTTTGGCCGCAGCCACTGAAGCACAGAGGCCAGAAAAAATATGCCATATAAATGCTGAAAATAGTCATTTTTTTGGTTGCAGCCACTGAAGCACAGTTGCCAGAAAAATTATGCCATATAAATGCTGAAAATATAAATTTTTTTGGTTGCAGCCACTGAAGCACAGAGGCCAGAAAAATTATGCCATATAAATGCAGAAAATATGCATTTTTTTGGTCGCAGCCACTGAAGCACAGTTGACAGAAAAATTATGCCATATAAATGCTGAAAATATAATTTTTTTTGGTTGCAGCCACTGAAGCACAGAGGCCAGAAAAATTATGCCATATAAATGGAGAAAATATGCATTTTTTTGGTTGCAGCCACTGAAGCACAGAGGCTAGAAAAATTATGCCATATAAATGGACAAAATATGCATTTTTTTGGTTGCAGCCACTGAAGCACAGAGGCCAGAAAAATTATGCCATATAAATGCAGAAAATATGCATTTTTTTGGTTGCAGCCACTGAAGCACAGAGGCCAGAAAAATTATGCCATATAAATGCAGAAAATATGCATTTTTTTGGACGCAGCCACTGAAGCACAGTTGCCAGAAAAAATATGCCATATAAATGCTGAAAATAGTCATTTTTCGCCATACGTTGACCTTGTAGACATTGTTTGCCCAGTTTTTTTGGTTGCAGCCACTGAGGCCAGAAAAAATTAAACCAGTAGGGTTTGCACCCTAGTTTGTAACGGTGGCGGAGGGAGGAGGACGCTAAAGGACAGCTGTGTGTGGAGTCATGAGGCTTGAAGAGAAGGACAGCTGCATAGAAGTCAGAACAAGTCTTCCGGCGTGCAGTAACCCTCCGAGATCCACCCCTCATTCATTTTAATAAAGGTCAGGTAATCGACACTTTTGTGACCTAGGCGAGTTCTCTTCTCAGTTACAATCCCTCCTGCTGCACTGAAGGTCCTTTCTGAGAGCACACTTGAGGCTGGGCAAGACAAGAGGTTCATGGCAAATTGTGACAGCTCTGGCCACAGATCAAGCCTGCGCACCCAGTAGTCCAGGGGTTCATCGCTCCTCAGAGTGTCGATATCTGCAGTTAATGCCAGGTAGTCCGCTACCTGCCGGTCGAGGCGTTCTTTGAGGGTGGATCCAGAAGGGTTGTGGCGCTGCCTTGGACAGAAAAACATTTGCATGTCTGATGTTACAGACCGGCCAAAGGGCTTTGTCCTTGCAGGTGTGCTCGTGGCAGGATTACTGGCACCTCTGCCCCTGGAATGTTGATGAGTTCCTGAAGTGACATCACCCTTAAAAGCATTGTACAACATGTTTTGCAGGCTGGTTTGTAAATGCCGCATCTTTTCGGACTTGTGGTATGTTGGTAACATTTCTGCCACTTTATGCTTGTACCGAGGGTCTAGTAGCGTTGCGACCCAGTACAGGTCCTTCTCCTTAAGCCTCTTGATACGGGGGTCCTTCAACAGGCATGACAGCATGAAAGACCCCATTCTCACAAGGTTGGATGCAGAGCTATCCATCTCCGCTTCCTCATTATCAAGGACTGCATCATCCACGGTCTCCTCCCCCCAGCCACGTACAAGACCAGGGGTCCCCAAAAGGTCACCACTAGCCCCCTGGGAAGCCTGCTCCTGTTGGTCCTCCTCCTCCTCCTCCACAAAGCCACCTTCCTCCTCTGACTCCACTTCTGGCACCTCTCCCTGCGTTGCAGCAGGTGCCTGGGTTCGTTCTGGTGATTCTGACCATAAATCGTGCGCTTCCAGCTCCTCGTCACGCTGGTCTACAGCCTCATCTGTCACTCGTCGCACGGCACGCTCCAGGAAGAAAGCGAAGGGTATTAGGTCGCTGATGGTGCCTTCGGTGCGACTGACCATATTTGTCACCTCTTCAAAAGGTCGCATGAGCCTGCAGGCATCGCGCATAAGCACCCAGTAACGGGGGAAAAAAATCCCCAGCTCTGCAGATCCAGTCCTACCACCCAGTTCAAAAAGGTACTCGTTGACGGCCCTTTGTTGTTGCAGCAGACGTTCCAACATAAGGAGCGTTGAATTCCAGCGAGTCTGGCTGTCAGAAATCAAACGCCTGACTGGCATGTTGTAGCGCTGCTGAATGTCAGCAAGGCGTGCCATGGCTGTGTAGGAACGTCTGAAATGGGCCGACACCTTTCTGGACTGGGTGAGAACGTCCTGGAATCCTGGGTACTTGGAGACAAAACGTTGGACTATTAAATTTAACACATGTGCCATGCAGGGCACATGTGTTAAATTTCCCAGTCTCAACGCTGCCAACAGATTGCTTCCATTGTCACACACCACTTTTCCGATCTGCAGTTGGTGTGGGGTCAGCCACCGATCGGCCTGTGACTGCAGAGATGACAGGATTACAGATCCGGTATGGTTTTTGCTTTCCAGGCACGTCATCCCCAAGACAGCGTGACAACGGCGTACCTGGCACGTCGAATAGCCTAGGGGGAGCTGGGGGTGCACAGGTGTGGAGGAGGAGAAGGAGGACCCAGCAGCAGAGTAAGAAGAAGAAGAGGAAGAAGACGAGGTAGAGAGCGATGGAGGAGTAGAGGTGGTGGCAGAACCGCGTGCAATCCGTGGCGGTGACACCAACTCCACTGTTGTTGTTGTTGTTGAGCTACCCATTCCCTGCTTCCCATTCCCAGCCATTACCAAGTTCACCCAGTGGGCAGTGTAGGTGACATACCTGCCCTGACCATGCTTGGAGGACCATGCGTCAGTAGTCATATGGACCTTTGGCCCAACACTAAGTGACAGAGATGCGGTAACTTGGCTCTGCACATGTTGGTACAGGTGTGGTATTCCCTTTTTAGAAAAAAAATTGCGGCTGGGTACCTTCCACTGCGGTGTCCCAATTGCTACAAATTTGCGGAAGGCCTCAGAGTCCACCAGCTGGTATGGTAAAAGCTGGCGGGCTAAGAGTGCAGACAAGCCAGCTGTCAGACGCCGGGCAAGGGGGTGACAGTCAGACATTGGCTTCTTACGCTCAAACATGGCCTTCACAGAAACTTGGCTGGTGGCAGATGACTGGGAATGGGAACAGGTGGTCAAGGTGGAAGGCGGAGTGGAGGGTGGTTCAGATGGGTCAAGGAGAGCAGAGGTAGAGCAGTAAGATGCTGGACCAGAAGGAGTGTGGCTTTTAGTTTGCCTGTTGCCTTTGAGGTGTTGCTCCCAAAGTGCTTTGTGCTTGCCGCTCATGTGCCTTCGCATAGAAGTTGTACCTATGTGGCTGTTGGGCTTACCAAGGCTCAGTTTCTGACTGCACTCATTGCAAATTACAATGCTTTTGTCAGAGGCACACACATTAAAAAAATCCCACACTGCTGACTTTTTGGAAGTGTGCGATCTGGCGGTAACAGTAGAAGTTGGCGGCATTGGCGGCAATGGCGGGTGCGTTGGCTGGCTGAACACAGGTGCCGATACATGTTGTTGCCCTACTGATCCCTGCGGGCTGTCCTCCCTGCTTCTTCTAAGTCTTATTCTCCTACTGCCTCTCTGACTCTCCGTCTCTCCATCTGAACTACCCTCCTCTTGCTCTCTTCTACTAGGCACCCACAAAACATCAATCTCCTCATCATCATTCTCCTCAGATGCATCAATTTCTTCTGACACATCACAGAAGGAAGCAGCAGCGGGGACCTCCTCCTCATCACTCATCATTATGTCCATCTCTGTCGTGTTCTCTGCCAGAATTAAATCTGGTGTAACGTCCTCATCTCCTTCATCTTCTTCTGCCAATAATGGTTGCGCATTACTCAGTTCAAGAAACTCATGGGAAAATAACTCCTCTGACTCCAGTGAAGAAGGGGCACCGGTGGTGGAGGAAGTGTTACGTGGGGTGGCCATAGCAGTGGAGGATGAGGAGGATGTTGTGGTAAAGTTAGAAACGGTAGAGGATGGGGTGTGCTGTGTAAGCCAGTCAACTACCTCTTCAGCATTTTGGGAGTTCAGGGTCATTGGCTTTTTAAAACTGGGCAATTTGCTAGGGCCACAGGATTGCATAGCAGCACGGCCCCTAGCACGGCCTCTGCGTGGCGGCCTGCCTTTGCCTGGCATTATTTTTAAAAAAACAACAACAACAAAAACTCAGTTGGTTTTTCTGGAAACGATAATACACACAGCTAGATGGCGGTTTGAAGAAAACACTGTGCAAATAATGCCTACAAGGTCAACGTATACACAGCGGTGGATACGGATTACGTAAAATATAAGAATGCTGCTTGAAAAAAAGTAACTCAAGTGGTTTTTCTAGAGACGATAATATTATCAATATTTAGACAAAATGTGAACAAGCTCACACAGCTAGATGGCGGTTTGAAGAAAACACTGTGCAAATAATGCCTACAAGGTCAACGTATACACAGCGGTGGATACGGATTACGTAAAATATAAGAATGCTGCTTGAAAAAAAGTAACTCAAGTGGTTTTTCTAGAGACGATAATATTATCAATATTTAGACAAAATGTGAACAAGCTCACACAGCTAGATGGCGGTTTGAAGAAAACACTGTGCAAATAATGCCTACAAGGTCAACGTATACACAGCGGTGGATACGGATTACGTAAAATATAAGAATGCTGCTTGAAAAAAAGTAACTCAAGTGGTTTTTCTAGAGACGATAATATTATCAATATTTAGACAAAATGTGAACAAGCTCACACAGCTAGATGGCGGTTTGAAGAAAACACTGTGCAAATAATGCCTACAAGGTCAACGTATACACAGCGGTGGATACGGATTACGTAAAATATAAGAATGCTGCTTGAAAAAAAGTAACTCAAGTGGTTTTTCTAGAGACGATAATATTATCAATATTTAGACAAAATGTGAACAAGCTCACACAGCTAGATGGCGGTTTGAAGAAAACACTGTGCAAATAATGCCTACAAGGTCAACGTATACACAGCGGTGGATACGGATTACGTAAAATATAAGAATGCTGCTTGAAAAAAAGTAACTCAAGTGGTTTTTCTAGAGACGATAATATTATCAATATTTAGACAAAATGTGAACAAGCTCACACAGCTAGATGGCGGTTTGAAGAAAACACTGTGCAAATAATGCCCACAAGATCAACGTATACACTACTACAGCGGTGGATACGGATTACGTAAAATATATTATGGCTGCTTGAAAAAAGTCACTCCGGTGTTTTTTCTGGAGACGGTAATATTATGGATATTTAGACAGAATGTGAACAAGGTCACACAGCTAGATGGCTGTTGGTTGAATAACACACTGGGCAAAAAATGCCTACAGGGCAAATAATGCCTAAAAGGTCAACTTATACACTACTACAGCGATGGATACGGATTACGTAAAATTTATTATGGCTGCTTGAAAAAAGTCACTCCGGTTTTTTTTCTGGAGACGGTAATATTATGGATATTTAGACAGAATGTGAACAAGGTCACACAGCTAGATGGCTGTTGGTTGAATAACACACTGGGCAAAAAATGCCTACAGGGCAAATAATGCCTAAAAGGTCAACTTATACACTACTACAGCGATGGATACGGATTACGTAAAATTTATTATGGCTGCTTGAAAAAAGTCACTCCGGTGTTTTTTCTGGAGACGGTAATATTATGGATATTTAGACAGAATGTGAACAAGGTCACACAGCTAGATGGCTGTTGGTTGAATAACACACTGGGCAAAAAATGCCTACAGGGCAAATAATGCCTAAAAGGTCAACTTATACACTACTACAGCGGTAGTAAAATAAAAAAAAGTAAAATAAAAAAAAAATGAATATTAAAAAAAAAAAATTACAGTTGGTGCTGCTGAACTACTAGGAGCAGCAGATTAGCACACCAGTCCCACTCCCCAACACTGCTAGACTAATAGCACTGGGCTCTTATAGTAGTAGTAGTAGTAGTAGTAGTAGTAGTAGTAAAACAACAAAAAAATAAATAAAAGCAGTCCTTACAAGGACTACTGTTATTGCAGCAGTCAGCAGATGAGATCAGAAGCAGGACAGCTGCCCACTGCAGCTACATACAGAGCACTGCAGTAGAAGGTAGATTACTAGCCAGCAAAGCTACCTAAGCTTAAATGTCCCTCAAACCCCTGCAGACTTCTGTCCCTCCAATAACAGAGCAGTATCAAAACGATTACTAGCCAGCAAACTTTCAACTGTCCCTGAAATCACTAACAGGCAGCAGCTCTCTCCCTACACTATCTCTTCAGCACACACAGGCAGAGTGAAAAAAACGCTGCAGGGCTTCGGTTTTTATAGGGAAGGGGAGTGGTCCAGGGGAGAGCTTCCTGATTGGCTGCCATGTACCTGCTGGTCTGGGGTGAGAGGGCAAAAAAAAGCGCCAACAATGGCGAACCCAAAATGGCGAACGTCGCGCGACGTTCGCGAACTTCCGGCGAGCGCGAACACCCGATGTTCGCGCGAACAAGTTCGCCGGCGAACAGTTCGCGCCATCTCTACAACTGAGTGTGCAAAATGTATAGGAATGGAGCAGCTACAGTAGATATGCCTGGACATGAGCACATTGATAAACATTTTTGTCTTTTGTGGGAGACAAAACCATAGACAAGCTGGAGTCAAATACCAGGAGCTCATAATGTCAGAGGCTGGAAAGCAATGATAAACAGGGGAAGTTATCCAGATTAGTGAGAGAATAGAGGTAGAGTCAGAGCAGAGCTGACATGACTGTAATGAATTGAAGTAGACTAGAATTGCACAAGGTAAAGCAGACGTAGGAGCAAAGAGAACCTTAACCTACAATGTGTAAATAATAGGGATGCACCGAATCCAGGATTCGGT
This sequence comes from Xenopus petersii, assembly GCA_038501925.1. Lineage (NCBI taxonomy): Eukaryota > Metazoa > Chordata > Amphibia > Anura > Pipidae > Xenopus > Xenopus petersii. Next base: position 34,540,441 of record CM076686.1, read on the forward strand.
TCGGGATTCGGCCAGGATTCGGCCTTTTTCAGCAGGATTCGGATTCGGCCGAATCCTTCTGCCCGGCCGAACCGAATCCGAATCCTAATTTGCATATGCAAATTAGGGGCAGGGAGGGAAATTGCGTGACTTTCTGTCAGAAAACAAGGAAGTAAAAAATGTTTTCCCCTTCCCACCCCTAATTTGCATATGCAAATTAGGGTTCGGATTCGGTTCGGTATTCGGCCGAATCCTTCGTGAAGGATTCGGGGGTTTGGCCGAATCCAAAAAGTGGATTCGGTGCATCCCTAGTAAATAACATATTGCTGGCTAGTTCTTAAAGTATAAGGGCCTGTTGGTGCCAAAATGCTCAAAAGAGGGTTCCAAAACACAAACGAAAGCCACACAAACTTAAGAGCCCAATGATGTGATGAAGGCCCCTATAAAAATATAATAAGAGAGCGAAGAGCTTTTGACAGAGTCTGGGAATATTCAAAGACTGCAATAACTGGGGGTAATCTCTTAAAACTGATGATGATAGATAGATGATAGATAGATAGATAGATAGATAGATAGATAGATAGATAGATAGATAGATAGATAGATAGATAGATAGATAGATAGATAGATAGATAGATATACAGATAGATAGATAGAAAGATAGATAGATAGATAGATAGATAGATAGATAGATAGATAGATAGATAGATAGATAGATAGATAGATAGATAGATAGATAGATAGATAGATATACAGATAGATAGATAGAAAGATAGATAGATAGATAGATAGATAGATAGATAGATAGATAGATAGATAGATAGATAGATAGATAGATAGATGATAGAGATAGATAGAGATCTCTTTTACGGAAGCTTATTCACACTCAGCTTAATTCTTTATATATTTTCCTTTGTTATATACTTGAAACTATAACTAAATGCAGTTCAGTATACCAATATATAAGTCAAATTTTCACCCCTTCCTACTGAGCCCAAAGCCAAACCTTTTATGTCTTGACACCCTATACGCACGGCCCACTTTACCTATTGTATCTACATTTTTTTATTAAAATTGTTTATAAAAGGTCCAATAGGATCAGTGCAGCTCCCAGTTACTTTTATAGGACCTCAGCTACTTTTACTTGCCAAAGCTTTGTACTACATTTTTCATGGTTTTTACACATCATAAGTATCGAATTTTTTGAGTTCTAGAGATATTTAAAAACACAAATATTTAAAGAAAAAATTTGATTTATGAAAAAAATAAATAAATGTAAATGTTACAAACAGGCTGTAGGATTGGGTAAAATTTTGCTTCATGCCAATGGTAAAAAAAAAAGAAAAAGTGGCAACCATTTTGGCACAGGCCACTGTGGGAACCACACAGCTACACCCACTTTCAAGGGTGCCCATAGCTCCAGAGTTCTCCTGCATCAACAGGCGCACTGCTCTCAGTTATAGAGTGAGTGGTGCCAAATGCATATATACAGATATGCAAGGAGCCTATGGAAACTATCACTGATAACAACTAGTACAGTTACATACACATAGGGAGTTATTTATTAAAACTCAAATTTATCTCATTATTTTAAAAAAAGCTTGATTTGGCTTAAATTACTATAAAATACTAACAAATTTGTAGGTAAAAAGTCTCTACAAAATCGTGGGGCAATTCCTAGTTTCCGTCTCCATCGATTTCTAAAGGTGGTGTCGGTGACATTTTTTTTATGCTGCATGTTGGAGATGAGGGTTAGTCTATCTGATGTCATAGTTCTATTTTTACTATCTATGTGAAAAAGTAATATAGTGATGTCTGAGTGATGGACTAGACCCTGTTATTTTATTTATCCGGGCACAAATATTAATCCAATAGTGAATGATTACAGGACATGTAAACCACATATGCCTATAAGATCCCATGAAAGCCTCTACTTGGATTTTTACATGCCTACTTCCAGGCCCGGACTGGCAATCTGTGGGTTCTGGCAAATGCCAGAGGGGCTGCTATAAGGTCCCATTGAAAGTCAGTATTTAGTGGGCTGGTGGGGCTGTTTGGGCCTCTACGTGGGCTGAGTGGGCCTCTGTGTACCTGAAATGCCAGGGCTTAATTTAATTCTCAGTCTGGACCTGCCTACTTCCATCCTGTATCTTCTTGAAAATCACATGTAGTGCACCCAGGACCGCCATCAGAAATCACAGGGCCCCATACGACTAAATTTCCTGGGCTGCGCCTACCGCAAGCCCCACCTACAGGTCCGCCCTCCCCACCCCACAGGTCCGCCCCCCACCACACAGTAAAAAAATAAAAATTGGTGGCTAGGGTTCCCACATGTTAATATAAAATAAAAAGATATTGGTGGTCAAGGCCCCCCATAAAAAAAACATTTGTGGCCAGGGTCCCCCCATTAAAAAATATTGGTGGCCAGGGCCCCCCCCACATTCTAAGAAAATTGGTGGCCAGGGCCCCTTAAATGTCCATGCCTTACCAAAGTCAGGGGGCCCGGCTAATCAAGTAAGTGTGGCGTGGCCGGGCCCCCCTTACCCTCGCGCCCCCTACAACTCTCCCCCCTGTCCCCACCTGATGGCTGCCCTGAGTGCACCTATTGATGCAGGGGAATCCTGGAGCTACCACCACCTTCTAAGGTGGGGGAAGCTTCCGAATTCCCATAGTTGTAATGTTCTGTATTCTCAAACATCATCCTGTATCTGTGACAATACAGCATTTCCACATAGAAATTTGTGATACCACTTTCTTCATTCACACAGGCCAGTAGTAAATAGCAGTACACTCCTCTTTTATGTATTTCATTTATTTGCTTAAAACCGAGGTCCAGTTATGGGAAAATAAATTTTGCTGAGCCATTCAAGCTCATTGACTATTTCTGGGATGGTTTTTGAAATGAAGATAGAAACATAATAAGGGCCAATCCCATCTCCGACTCTCCACATCGTTGGGTTTTATTTTAGAATAAATAAATAAATAAACGACTTCCCATGATGATTCTGGTGCCACTGAGGATGCCATTAAGAAAATGGCTAAAGACTCAATTTATTGCGATAATCATGGCAACGATGGGGAAAAAAAATTCCGCTGGCTGGTAATTGATTTATGCTTCATTTAAATTTATAGAGTCATTTCAATATAATTTCTTGTGCTTATTAATGATACTAGCAAGCCTGGGAGAAAAAAGATGAAAATTCTCCCTAGAAGTTATTGCATTCAAATGGGTTTAATATTTAATATTTAAAAAAATCATTCCATACAAATAGTTGCCATGAATCATAGATAATCTGCTGAATTTGAACTAAATGGGTTTATTTCCATCATTTTTTTTTTTGATTTCTTGATTTGACATATTTAGCCAATGGACAATGGCAGACATTTATTAAATGTTTAATGAGTACTTTATCCTGATTTAGGATGAAACATTTGTATTTGGGAATTAGGAGATGACAAAATGGAGCCGTCCTTAACTTCTTGACAAATGTTTTCTTAAAGCTTCAAAAAAAGTTTGTAGGTCCAAAGGAACATAGTTAGGTAAATATACAGTAGTACATGCAACAGGTTCTCCAAAGAAGTCTTACAAACAGAAATGGCCTAGAGTGGTCAGATCTGCCTTGAATTGTTCGGCAACATAAGATCAGTCTATTGGGGAGCTCAGTCCAGCATTGCTCGGTTACAGTATTAAAGAAGTGCATGAAAGAGTGTAAAGGTGGTTTTCAGGACTATTAAATTCCCTTTTCAATCAGCATGTTCTGAAAGCTTGCTGTGATTTTCATTCTAGCTGCCCAATAAACCTTTGAACCACTTTTGTTTTTATTCATTTCACAAGAATTCTTTTGTAACTTTATGACTGGCTAACAGGCACAGACTGGGCCAATGGGTCACCAGGAAAAAAAAAATAGGGAGATCTGCTTCCAGTCTGAAACCCTGGGCACTCCTTTCTGACCTTCCCTCGCTCATGGTCACAAGTGAGAATACAAGGCAAATGCAGAGGGATTGTTTGCAGCATTGAGTGAACCTCATGACTGGAGTGGCCCCAAGGGGTTGCAGGGTATTTTGGGGTGGTATCACCAGTGGGCCTTGGACCCCTCAGACCGACATGGTGCAACACTTTACATAGAAATGCTACGGTAAAAAAGTTATCAGTAGGTTTGTAAAACATTAGGATAAGGATTACTACCTGAAATACATCAGGAACATTCTCTTAACCCTGCACATGGAAACTGGCACATCAAGTAAAAGTTCCTACCTCAGCTGTGCACATTAATTCCCTCTGCAGTAGCAGAGAAGGAAGTGTTCCTGATAAATACAGTCTTACAGGAAACAAAATCTAAGTAAGTGCTGAACTATTGCACAAATTGCACAAATGTTTATTTGGGGTGCTTAATAACTTTATACATCTTACAATAGTATATAAAGTGTAAAAGGAATATATTGGTGCTATATAAACACCAAAATAAAGTACCAATATGGTTTACTCCTTACTCCTTATTTCTCTCATTTTGTAAGTCTCTTAAAGGAGAAGGAAAATACAAAATGAAGAATCCTTTGTTCTGTGTGCCATTGTGTATAAGTCGTAATAACAAACTCACATCTATGTTCTGCCTTCTCCATTTGTCTATAAACAGCCAAGTTCTTTCCATTCAACCTTGCACTTGCTTGACATTGGCCTATTTCCTTGCACTTGTTCAACCCAGTGGCCCATGGCCATTGCATGTGCCCTTCCCTTGAATCCAGCCAAGAAATTAATTACCCTTCTTTTTTTTGAGGGGGGGGGGGTCAGTGAAGGTAAAAAATATTTGTTAAAGAAAAAACAGTACCCAGGTCAGTAGAATACCTGTTTTGAGGGCTCACGAAAAAAATAAATAAACACATTAAGGAGCACATTTACCTAGGGTCGAGTATCGAGGGTTAATTAACCCTCAATATCCGACCGTCAAAGTAAAATCCTTCGACTTCGAATATCGAAGTCGAAGGATTTTGCGCTATTCCTACGATCGAACAATCAAAGGAATAATCGTTCGAAGGATTTTAATCCATCGATTGAAGGATATTCCTTCGATCAGGAAATTGTTAGGAAGCCTATGGGGACCTTCCCCATAGACTAACATTGGCCTCGGTAAGTTTTAGGTGGCGAACTAGGGGGTCGAAGAAATTTTTGAAGAGACAGTACTTCGACTATCTAATGGTTGAATAGTCGAACGATTTGTAGTTGGAATTCAAAGTCGAAGGTCGTAGTCGAAGGTCGAAGTAGCCCATTCGATGGTCGAAGTAGCCATATTCGACCATTCGAAATTCGAACTTTTTTCCCTCTATTCCTTCACTCGAACTAAGTAAATGGGCCCCTTAAAATACATACAAAAATAGCCAGCAAGGTGAGGGACGCTGGCTATTTTGTATCTATTTTAAGGGGCAAATTTACTTATGGTTGAATATTGAGGGTTAATTAACCCTCGATATTCGACTGCCGAATTGAAATCCTTCGACTTCGAATATCGAAGTCGATTAAATCCTTCGAAACATTCCATTTGAAGTATTTTAATCCATCGTTCGAGCGATTTTTCTTCGACCTAAAAAAGATAGCAAAGCCTATGGGGACCTTCCCCATAGGCTAACATTGACTACGGTAGGTTGTAGGTGGTGAACTAGGGGGTCGAAGTTTTTTTTTAAAGAGACAGTACTTCGACTATCGAATGGTCGAATAGTCAAACGATTATTAGTTTGAATCGTTCGATTCGAAGTCGAAGCCGTAGTCGAAGGTCGAAGTATCCCATTCAATGGTCAAAGTAGCCAAAAAAAACATTCGAAGTATTTTTTATACTATTCATTCACTCAAACTAAGTAAATGGGCCCCTAAATGTGTGATTTTCATTAAAAAAAGTCTGTTAAATAAAGTATATCAATTTATACCAGTATATTTTATGTGTGAGCCCTCAATACATGAATTCTACCATCCTAAGTATGATTTTTGAGTTCCTTGGTGTGCTTATTTCCTGGGGGAGCTCCTACTGTTTTATCAGGGTAATTTTTAAACTGGGCATATATGCTGTATATTTTAGTGCATCAGCCAGTACATAAGGATATTATTTATCATCAAGGGAAAAAATAAGCCATGTTGCTGAGGATTAACATTGGACAGAATAAATATGGTGGCAAGTGGCCATAAATAAATAAAACAATACCTTGTACTTGATCCATACCAAAATATAGTTAATCTTTATTGGAGACAAAACAATCCTATTGGGCTTATTTAAAGTTTCAATTATTTTTTACTAAACTTTAATTATGGAGATCCAAATCCAATCCAAATCCGGAAAACCCCAGGTCCCGAGCATTCTGAATAATAGGTCCCTTACTTGTAGTGGGAACATTTGGCTAAACATTTAGGATCTTTATTGTACAGGCACCTTTCTTTCTCATTTAAGGCTCCTCTCTATAAATACTGCAATGCTCAAGGGCATCTGTGAATATAAATATTACTAACAGTAAATTACCTATATGTGCACTGATTTTGGCCTATTTTTTGGTTGCCAATTATATCAAAACAAGGACAACATTTGCTTGGCAAGCACATATTCAGCTGGTGACATGAGCAACCACATGAGAGTACGTTTATTTTATTTGTACATGCAAGAGCTAAATCCCTGGTGAAGCAGGGACATTATAATGGATAGAAGAAAAGGGCCAGGGAATTACTGTGCAAATTTGATCAGAACGGCAGAGTGTTTATTAAAATGATGCAAGCTGGGCCCTTCTATTATATCCTGACTCCGGCTTGTTTCAGCCTACCACAAGAACATTAGATTCACCTCTGAAGCACTGTGTTTAAAACCAGAGGAAGCCATTTCTATATTGGCTTTAGCGGCAATGTTGTCAATCTTCTAAGAGATGGAGAAAATCCTATCAGCTCCCTGCAGTGTCCCAGCTGACAATGCCAAAGCAAGTTTAACCTTTTTGTCCTGCTTCAAAAAGGCCTTTGGTCCATTAAGTGTTTCCAACTAATCCCAGTGATCTTGTACCAAGAGCTCTAAAAGGTTAGAAATCAGTTTAATGCTGGGAAGAATAACAGCTTTCCATGCTACTTTCTGCGCTGTGTGAATAGCGCACATACATGTGGCAATATTCCGGCGAGGCCACTTAAATAAAATATATGCGCTTTAACCACTGAACCGCTTAACTGGCAGCAATAGAAAAAAACATTCACAGGAAAAACGCAGGAATAACAATGGCAATTTCCAGTACTATTACTTTAACAACCTTTTGGACACAAACCCCCTGCAGATATTTCACACACATAAATGGAGCGATGGAAAATAATCAAAATTATTTAAATATAGATTTTTTTTTATCTTCGATAAGATCCGTAAAAGTCATTCAGCTGCAAACCTGACTGATCGGAACGATTCAGCTGCAATGTTCAGGCATGATGGATATTGACAATTATGTTTTCTTTTTGGATTCTATGATACAGGGATGGGCTAATTTAACCGTTTCGCCAAAAATTCGCCGCTGGAGAAAAAATTCACAGAAATGCATTAAAGTCTATGGGTGACAAATTTTATTTGACGCACAGCATTTGTTTTTTGTTTGCGACATTTTTTTTTTTTGACGCGCAAGATTTTTTTTCTCCCATTGAAGTCTACAGAAGTCGTTTCTGCTGCGAGATACAGTGAAAAAATTCACTCATCCCTAAATACAGGTAAAGTATTCCTTATCCAGAAACCCGTTATCCAGAAAGCTCCGAATTACGGGAAGGTCTTATCCTATAGACTCCATTTTAACTTGGAATAATCAATAGGCAAAATAATTCTGTTTTATTTAATTTTTAAATGATTTTTAGCAGACAAAGTATGGTGATCCAAGTTCTGGAAAGATCCCTTATCCGGAAAACCCCAGGTTCCAAATATTCTGGATAACAGGTCCCATAACTATATTAAAACTGCCATGAGTTGATGTAGAATGCTGTTTGGCCATATTTTCTCATAGCATTTTAAAGTGGCTGATTACATTTCTGCTGGACTTTTACATAGGGATATTTGGTCACTGAAAATCAGACAACTTGATAAATACGTCATTTTTTACCCGCCTATGCCTGGTGGTGTATTTAGTCGCTTTTTTATTATAAAGTATGATACATAGGCCCAGCAATCACTTTCTTGTTCAAATGATACCTGTGACTGAATTTCTCAGGTTCAAGCCAACAAAAAACTACAACAGACCATTTATAACTACAAAAGCGACAGTTAGTGGGCAATAGCAGCTGGTTAAAGAAGGAAAATAATGAACGTCAACTATCAGCTATCTGTCTGTATTCAATAGAAGGTACTATATTAATTTTAACAACAAATGGCGGTGAGGCAGATTTATAAAAAAAAAAAAAATGTTCTAATTGAAAAAAACTTAAAGATCTTGAATGTTTGCTTATTTATTAAAAAAAACACAGTTGTGCCAATATGTGAAAAAAGCAACTTGAATGCAGCAAAATCACATTCTACCCATCATTTTCAATGGGCCTGCCAAGTTTTGAAATCAATCTTGTAAAACTAGAGTTAAAAATAGATTACATTTTGCTAATATAACTCCAATTGAATTTTACATGAACGAGACAGCTTTTAGATGCCAAATTATTATATTTGCTTGAAAATTTGAGTTTCAGGAATTACATTTGCAGATATTATATACTGTACATATTGGTCAATTTCTGATTTTGCCGTCCTTTTAGGGCGGTCCTTTTAGCCAGTGTTTTTTTCAATCCCATTTTGGTGCAAGTACAAAACAAAAAGTCAGGCTATCCTATCCTATGGGTGAATCTGTGCAGTTTTGCTTCCCCGAAATTTGTGAATTTACCGCAAAATCCGTGAAGCGATGAAAAATTTGCTAAACGCATTGAAGTCCAAAAAATTATTTTGTTGCGTGTCAATTTTTTATACGCGCGTCTATTTGGTCCAAATGCATTCAAGTTAATAGGCAAATTAATAATTTTGACGCGTAACAATTTTTATACGCACAACAATATTGATGCACGTCAGAATTCTTTTTTATGCACATATTTTTCCCCGGCAAATAGTTGCTGCAGTTTTGCAAATTCATTCACTTGTTGCAAAGCGAGGAAATTCGCAGCAAATTTGTGTCTGACGAATTTATTCGCCCATCACTACCTATGACCTAAGTTATAGCATGTATATCAGTATTTAGAGACTTTTTGGGTTCTAGTATAACATATATGTAGGGCACAGCTAGTTTATAGTTATATAGTTTCAAGAATAACTAGAATACATTTGCTTTAAATGCCACTAAAACTGCCTCTCAGTCTGAGCATCAATATATGGCAGCTTGTCAAATAACCATTCATCCCAAATATTATCCAAATAAGGCTTTAGGCTGGGTCCCCATTCACTACTTTGTGCCAGCTTCCCAATTTGGAAAATCCTGAGAATTAAGGTCATTGACTGACCTGGAACTGCACAACAAGTCTGATCAAATTGTTGAAATAAGTGGCTGTTTGTCCCACACAATGTCATTTGAGTCAGCCATTGTACAGCCAGGGTAAGCTCTTTATCCTTTTTAACCCCCTAGAAAAGTAGATAAAAGGCAAAGTAGGAATGGTATAATAGTATAATAGTATACAAATACATCAGAAAACAATGTGTAATGTTTATTTTGTATACTTTTTTTTTATATTATTTAAAAAAGTGTTTCTAATTGTCTGTCTGTCATAAGATTCTGTCTATATAGAAAATTGGTCATGATCATGACCTAACTCAAACTGTTTATTATTTATTTAAGGGCAGCATACCTTTTTTCAACATGAACTCAAAAAATAGGACTTGTGCCCAGGGCCGCTTTAATAAACGGGCAAAGTGGGCAGCTGCCAGGGCCCACTTATTTTAGGGGCCCACGGCTGACTTGTAAATTTGGCTGCTGCGCAAGTTCAGCAAATCCTCTTGATCTCGGCGCTTGTTGTACTCAGCTGTCACACTCGCACACCATGATGCTGCCCGGCCCCAGCCTCTCCAGGAATCCACCAGGCACCTTCACTGAATCTAGGTGAGGGTGCGTCAATGTGTTCATCTGCTTGTTTCTTTTCCTCCTGTGGGTTTTGGCCTGGGGGGTATTTTCATATGCATTTGCCTCTTGCCATCTTGCTGTAGGTTCTGGGGGGTATCTATACATGGAATTGCCATCCTGCTGTGGGTTCTGGGGGTATTTGTATATGGCGTTGCCCCTTGCCATCCTTTTGGGGGTATTAATACATACAATTGCCCCATGCCATCCTGCTGTGGGTTCTGGGGGCTATCTATACATGGATTTGCCACTTGCCATCCTGCTGTGAGTTCTGGGGGTATTTATACGTGGCATTGCCCCGTGCCATCCTTCTGGGGGGTATTTATACATGGAATTGCCCCTTGCCATCCTTCTGGGGGGTATTTATACATGGACTTGCCCCTTGCCATCCTTCTGGGGGGTATTTATACATGGAATTGCCCCTTGCCATCCTTCTGGGGGGTATTTATACATGGAATTGCCCCTTGCCATCCTTCTGGGGGGTATTTATACATGGAATTGCCCAATGCCATCCTTCTGGGGGGTATTTATACATGGAATTGCCCAATGCCATCCTGCTGTGAATTCCGTGGGTATTTATACATGGAACTGCTACTGTGTTCATCCATCACTTCTTATACTTTTTAAATTATTTGACTTATCTTTCTGACCTGGCTTTCAAATGGGGGTCAGAGAGCAGACCCCCAGCAGCTCATAAACTGTTGTGCTACGGGCTGTATTGTTAAGAGACTAAATTTTGTTGTTTTTGGTATTTATTACTAATCTTCTACTTAGGTCTCTCCTACTTATACCCCTGTTTCTCATTGAAACCACTACCAGGTTGGTAGGGTTATTTGAACCCTATCAACCAGGTGGCTGTTAAAATTTCAAACTGGAGAGCTGCTGAATAAAAAGCTAAATAATTAAAAACACCAAATAATAAAAAAATGAAAACCAATTGCAAATTGTCTCTGAATATCACTTTCAACCTCATACTAACAGTTAACAGCTCCACTTCCACAGTTTCAGTACATAACCCGATTTATGTTTTCTCAGAGTTGCTTCTCTTGTCTCTGCCTTACTGCCAATCACAAGCACAGACAAGGTCACAGAGACTTTCTGTTCATTGTCCATGTTTTAGTGATCTTACTTGCTTGTCTGGGATCAATGCGGTGCTCATTGGCCATTTCTACGGTGATTATATTAGAACAGCTAAGGTTAATATGCTAATTATCCATTTTTATGTAGTATGCTGTCAGATCTGCATTTAGTATTCTGATAATCTATTTAATACTGGCATGACTGAATTATGTTTTGCTTAATGGGTGTGGTATTTGGAGGTGTGGCCAAAAGAGGGCGTGGTTTCACAAAAAAGTTTTGGCTCTTTGCCCAGGGCCCACCAATGCTTTACAGCGGCCCTGCTTGTGCCTAAATACTAAATATCTATAGTTTTTGTTATTTCTTGCACTACACAGAGAACATGAAACCACTTTCACTTTTCAACCTCCTGATTCTGCCAAGTCCCTTTTTGAGAAAGAGTATGTAGTGAAACGAATTACCCAACAGATAAGCCCTTTGTGTAATGAGCTGCTCCTTATCTCAAGCCTAACACAGTCTGCACTTAGAGAAGGGAGGGGTTCATTTATAGGGTTACATGTGGAAGATTGTTTTAGTGAAAAGAAAAAAAAAGTTGTATTAGTGTTTTACTAAACATTGGGAATAATGTACCTCTGGACTCTTTTTCCTTTAAGATCGACCAAGTATCACATGATGATAAGTCAAAGGGGGTGAGTTATCAAGGATCATATTTGAATTATTGGCACAATTTGATTAATTTGCACGAAACAAATTCAAATTATATTTTCAAAAGCTCAAATGTTTGGTATTTATTAAGCACAAAAAGGGTTGATAAACTCAAAAATAAAACATCTGCATCTAAAAGCTTGAAAGTTCATGTAGAAATCAATGGGAGTTATCCCAGGCAAAGGTTTTCTGAGCTTGTAAAGTCAAAAATTCAAGTATTTTGGCTTGGTTGAGGTTTTTTTAATTTTGAGTTCATTCGAACTATAAAAAGAAATAAAATATTTAATAAATAAACCCACAAGTGTACCAGGAAATAGGCAAGTAGCAAAAGTGGCTATGCGACTTTTAAAGTGAAAGCAATTGAAACTTTTCCCACCAATATTTCACTCATTCAGTAAAGCATGCACATGATGTTCAGGCAAAAAAACAAATACTGTTATTTTGATGAGAGTGTTCCTTTAAAGGGATACTGTCATGGGAAAAAAAAATTCTAAATTAATCAGTTAATAGTGCTGCTCCAGCAGAATTCTGCACTGAAATCCATTTTTCAAAAGAGCAAATATATTTTTTTATATTCAATTTTGAAATCTGACATGGGGCTAGACATTTTGTCAATTTCCCAGCTGCCCCAAGTCATGTGACTTGTGCTCTGATAAACTTCAATCACTCTTTACTGCTGTTCTGCAAGTTGGAGTGATATCAACCCCCTACTTTTCCCCCCCAGCAGCCTAACAAAAGAACAATGGGAAGGTAACCAGATAACAGCTCCCTAACACAAGATAACAGCTGCCTGGTAGAACAACACTCAATAGTAAAAACCAATGCCCCACTGAGACTCCTTCAGCTACATTGAGAAGAAAAAACAGCAGCCTGCCAGAAAGCATTTCTCTCCTAAAGTGCAGGCACAAGTCACATGACCAGGGGCAGCTGGGAAATTGACAAAATGTCTAGCCCCATGTCAGATTTCAAAATTGAATATAAAAAAATATGTTTGCTCTTTTCAGAAATGGATTTCAGTGCAGAATTCTGCTGGAGCAGCACTATTAACTGATTAATTTTGAAAAAAAATGTTTTTCCCATGACAGTATCCCTTTAATGCAACCGCTATATATAACAATTTATCTGTTCTTTAGGGAAAAAAAGAACAAAAGGACTAAAACTTCTGGGGAAAGATATAAAGCAAAGGCTTCAAAAGAAAACCTTATCGGCAAGAAACAATTTTGCAATATCACAGTGGAAAAAGATTTAATTAGAAGATATGATTTTTGAATTCTGCGGAGCATCAGTGATATCTCAACTTTGAGAATGTTTTTTTTATTTTGAAGCACAAGAAAGGCTAATGGTATTGTGACAAGCTGACTGCCTGTACAATCAGTTTTTGGGGAATGGTAGGCAGGTAAGCGTAGGATCAGGAGCATAAAGAAAGGGTTACCATGTCTTCAGGCAAAAACACAAGAACATCTGCTTTGCTCCTCTGAAGGTTAGACCTGGTGGAATCTGAGTAGCTGAGGGCTCCTCCAGAGGTCAAAGGCGGCTGCTACAGGTGGAAGATTGAGCCATGACCATCAAGCTTTCATCTCTTATTGGTAAGACATTAAAGGCAAAACTCACATTTTTACACATTTCTTTGGCCACTCTACCACAGTATATTAAATCACAAGTATGGAATGCTGGTATTCAGAACTCAGGTGAAGAAACACCATCGTCGACATGGATTAAAGGGGCAGTTTACATTCATAAAACCTATAATCTTTTACTAGTACAAAACAAATAAGAACTGTTTTTCAACTGCTTTCTAGATTTTAAAATTAAGTTGTTAAATGTACTCCCCTTTGCATTAGGACTGGTAGCCGGATCATTGACTTTCTCAATTATTACAAATATATACATTAGTTTTTGTATTTTAGCAGCCTCAGATAAATGCCAGCCACTAATGTATCAATTGTTGCTCTGTGGCAGACTTTTAGTCAGAGGGGGCTAAAGTGTCTAACAAAGTAAGCCATTGAAAAATACATTATTTGTGAGGTACCATTTCAAAATAAAAAAAAAACTTTGCAAGGGTGCACTGACTTTTATTGTATTGTTTTAGTAGACAGACAGAAATATTCTTCCTGCCAAATGAGCCATAAGACAGAGCAAACAACATTGAACAGGGGGCAGCTGGTCTCATGCTCCATAGTACGGTGTTAACATGTGCTGGTTTCCTTCAAAACATGCTCATTGGTTTTGTTTTTTGTAGTGTTTGATGCCTCCTGGCCACAGGGCCACACCACTTAGCCCTCCCTAAACCAAAGCAGGATGCAGAACTATTCTTATTTATATTTTATTAAGTTCTACTGTTTAACAGCATATATGACAGAATAGAAACCAACATAGCCTTCATATAAACCATATGAGAAGAGAAATGAAAGAAAAAAGAGAGAAAGGAAGGACGGAGTGGAAAATAGGGAGAAAGGAGAGTATGAGACAGAAGGGGGCCCATTTACTTAGCTCGAGTGAAGGAATAGAATAAAAAAACGTTGAATTTCCTTTTTTTTTGCCTACTTCGACCATCGAATGGGCTACTTCGACCTTCGACTACGACTTCGAATCGAACGATTCGAACTAAAAATCGTTCAACTATTCAACCTTTCGATAGTTGAAGTACTGTCTCTTTAAAAAAAAAAAACTTTGACCCCCTAGTTCGCCACCTAAAACCTACCAAAGTCAATGTTAGCCTATGGGGAAGTCCCCATAGGTTTTCTAAGTATTTTTTGGTCAAAGAAAAATCGTTTGATCATGGATTAAAATCCTTCGAATCGATTGATTTTTTTTTTCCGATCGTTCAATCGAACTATTTGCGCTAAATCCTTCGACTTTGCTTTCGAAGTCTAAGGATTTAAAGGTCTATTGAATACAATTCGAATTTGTAATGTTAGAGGTTTATTTCTACTTTGAACAAACTCAAATTTTTATCAAACCTGAATGTTTGTTTATTTATTAAAAAATCTAAATAAAAACATTTGAATTTGTAAAACACTTTAAATTTGCCATAGACCGCTCCCCTTGACTTCTAACTGGTCTATTTTCTGGCAAAAATATTAAGGGGGATATTTACTAAAACTCTATATCTAGTATAGGTCAATCTAAAACAACTGGATTTGCTTCCAGTTGTTTTTAGATTGACCTATACTAGATATACTATGACCTGGATGAATGAAAATCTTCCTAGTCTTACTAAAACTCTAGTTTATCAAATTTTTTTATTAAACCAAGCTCGACCATTAGGGATGTAGCGAACTGTTCGCCGGCGAACTAGTTCGCGCGAACTTCGATTGTTCGCGTCCGCCGCAAGTTCGTGAACGTCGCGCGACGTTCGCCAATAGGCGTTCGCGTCAAAATCGTTCGACCATTCGACCATTCGATCGCTAAAATCGAACGATTTTCGTTCGAATCGAACGATCGAAGCCATTGGATTGAATGAAATCATTCGATCCAATGGCTTCGATCGATCGATTCGAACGAAAATCGTTCGATCGAACGATTAAAATCCTTTGATCGTTCGAATCGAACGATTTTCGGATGTTCGAAGTTCGCAAACTGTTCGCGAACTGTTCGCATTTTTTGCCGGTGTTCGCGAACGGCGTTCGCGAACACATACACGGCGGTTCGCTACATCCCTATCGACCATACTCCCATCAACAATTTTATCTTATTTATCAATAAAATAACTCGAAAAAGTCTGGTTGGGAAAAGACTCAATAAAATCGAGTGAAAACTTATTGGATTTTAAGCCCAAATCACTTGATTTTTTTTGGGTTATCTCCATAAACTCTGGATTTTTCTGTTAATCAGATGAAATCCGATATGTTCAGATTGTAAAAGGGACATTTGCAATTGACTTCTACATGACCTCAGCAGGTTTGAGATGGCGGATTTTTAGATTCTGACTTGTAGCAGCTTTTGGGGTATAACAAATCTTCTTTTTCCACCAAAAATGTTAGTTTTGACTATAAAAATCGAGGTTTAGTAAATAACCCCCTAAAAGTGCAGCAAACATTCAAGGGTTGATAAATCACTTGCAATGGATTGAAAGATTAGAAAAACTTGCATTGAAGAAACACTAAGGGGCCGATGCATCAAGGGTCGAATATCGAGGGTTAATTAACCCTCGATATTCGACTGGGAATGAAAATCCTTTGACTTCGAATATCGAAGTCGAAGAATTTTGCGCAAAAAAGTTTGATCGATCGATCAAAGGAATAATCCTTCGATCGAACGATTAAATCCTTCAATTGAACGATCAAAGGATTATCCTTCGACCAAAAAAACTTAGCCAAGCCTATGGGGACCTTCCTCATTGGCTAACATTGGGTTCGGTAGCTTTTAGGTGGCGAACTAGGGGGTCGAGGTTTTTTCTTAAAGAGACAGTACTTCGACTATCGAATGGTCGAATAGTCGAACGATTTTTAGTTCGAATCCTTAGATTCGAAGTTGTAGTCGAAGATCGAAGTAGCCCATTCGATGGTCGAAGTAGCCCAAAAAACACTTCGAAATTCGAAGTTTTTTTACTTTGAATCCTTCACTCGAAGTTAATGAATTGGCCCCTAAATTTGCCATAGACAGCTCCCATTGAGATGGTTTACATTAACTTTAAGATGTCGAAGTTTTACATTCCAGTTATATGAACTTTTTGCACTTAATAAATATCATACATACAAGTGTTTTAAATCAGTGAATTCATGAGATTTATGGCAAAAATATTAAAATTAGTGAGAATTCAAAGGTTAATAAATAACCCTCTTAGTATTAACATGCATGAGAATCAATATGATTCGCTGCAGAGAACGCTCAGCTTAGTCAACCAAAATCCACATTTTTTTTCATTGCTGGCCCAAATATTTGGCCTATGATAGAATGGGCACGAGGAAACTTTGGGTGACTTCGGAAAACAAATCGCTCCGAGTGCCATCCCACCAGTGGTTTAGATTCTAGGCGGCAGGGAGGCAGTTTGGGGAGATTAGTCGCCCAAAGAAGAGGCGGTTTGTTGACTAAATCTCCCAAATCTTCTCGTCTGTCTTTGCCCTAAACAAGACCTAGTGGATAATGAGGTAATCTCTTAATGATTAGTCTTATCACTTACTTGTAAGCAAGGTAAGGGAATGTCCTTTTGAGGATGGCAAAATTCTGTTTAGACTCAAGATGATGAGTAAGTGTAAAGTAATTAAGGGAAATCTGACAACTGGACCAATGTTTGGGATTTTACATTTAAAGTGGCAATGTTTAATATTCTGGAGAGCATACTAATAGGGATCAGGCAAAACACTCACAGAAATGATAAACCCTCGAAGAATTATTATTGATACCTGTTTAAAAAAAACACAAAAAACCCCCACAAACGCACTACTTTGAGGTATTCAATTGGTTGATAAAACGAAAAAAAGTTATCCAGGTTCTGTAGTTTTATTAAAAGAATTTAAAAGTTTAAAATTTCACTCACAAACACTCTTGAAGTATGCACATATAAAGAGTCAATTCAAGGTTCTTCCAGCTCCACCCGATTTGTTCCGCTGTATGAAGAGCGTTCTGAAGTTTTTCATTATCCTACACTGACTATGCCGGCAAACTAACATCTTCATACAGCGGAACAAATCGGGTGGAGCTGGGAGAACCTTGAATTGACTCTTTATATGTGCATACTTCAAGAGTGTTTGTGAGTGAAATTTTAAACTTTTAAATTATTTTAATAAATTGTTTTACACGATGTTAAGCATATGTCCTTAGATGCCAAAACGAACGGAAAAGCAACAACAAATATCCTTAATGTGAACAAATATTTAAAACGTCTGTGAGTATATTCGTATGTCAAACACAGGCGGTGAATTATTTATATGCTAGTGAATGGTTGCGGGGTGATTAAACCGCACAGGTGGAGAGACACTTCTTACCCTCAACAGTCACAGGGGTGCCATATACCTAACAAGGAAATACTACACTATATATTATAACCTCTTCTTTCCCTGAGCTTTTAGCGCTGGTTTATCTACATTTAATCCCTACTATTCATTTGGTTGGTTTGCAGTTGCTAAGGAATTCTCTTAAAAACAGAAATAAAATATGGATTTCTCTCATCCATTCAAATTCTGTCTTCATAATTTGGCAAAGACAAGGGTGAGATCATTACCTTGACAACATGGTCCACACAACACATATGCTGGTCTACTAAGCAGTCAATTGACAAATATGAAGTTGGCAGAAGAGTACTAATGTAGCACACACCAAAAGGGTCCTAAAAGCTCCTACATCAAGGGATTCTAGTTGATATATTATATTTTGTGGTGCATTGACTTGACCTGAATTTGCCCAACAAATGCAAAGCCTTATGCAAAGCATCTTTGACCTGTGTCAGAATGAATCAACCATATCCACCCACCAAATCCCCACCAAAATGTTCTAATCTTCATTCCAATATCATGATACTTTAATAACAAAATTGTTAAACCCTGAAAATCATTTTAAACTGAACGCGTTTAAAAGTCATCCCAGAAAGTTTCTAGTCTTCAGCAATATTTCATCCCAGTAACTTTTTTTTTTTTTTTTTAAATAAAACGTTATTTAAAAAATATCTCTCCACACCACTTACCACTTTTAGACTTGCAAAAAAAATAGAGCGAGATTGTGTCAATCTGATAATAAATGTAATATAAGAATTTGTATTCCAAAGTCACACCTTTTCCTGCATCTAAGGGCACAGGAAACTCATCGTTGTTAGTTTGTTTAAAGCCTATCTACACCTTACAATTCTTCCTGTCTTATATGAACAGTGCTAAAGGTTGGATTCATTTTCTGGAGCGGGTATTGTAATAGACATACAGGTGGATTGTCTTTAATAACATTGATATCTCCTTAGGAGTAATTGCAACCCTATCATGTAGAGATTTTTTTATTATCACTTATATACATTCTGACTTTCTTTGCTTCTATCTGTGTTCTTTCTATTGGTGGATACATTTGTCTCTATTGTCTTTTGGGCAAAAATCTCTGCAACTGAGCTTTATTTTTTTTTAAACAAAGGCAGAGCCTTTTACACTGGAGTATCATTTTGGGTAATAGAAAACATCAGCATGTTTCTATTGGCCATAGATAAAGTTGGACAACTGAAGACAATGCCCTTGTGATTCGAAAAACTGAAATATTTGTGTTTTAGATCCACTGTATTTTGTTTTGTCTTGTTGGAAACACTGCTATACAAAATACATTTTATCTATTCATTAGAGGATAATAGATATGTCAGTATGAAAACTATTGGTAGAATAATGAGCTCAATTATCAATTTCTCATATCAGATTGAGGGTGCCCTTTTGTATCTGGTTCAAACCCTACCGGGAGCGGCCATATAGGCTAAATGCTAAATAGGCATATTTTCAATGTTTTTTCCTCCATATTTTCAAAAAAGAGGAGAAATTCCAATATTAATAAATATAAATTTTTCCTATGTATTTTCCAGCAAGAAAAAAAAATGATTCAGAAATGTCATTAAGGCCATTGGTATTTTTTTCACATCTTTGCACAGTATTTTACACGATTTTTAATTTCAGAAAATTTTGTTGCCTGAATTGGTCCCGTTGATTTCTATGGGTCATGCCAGGTCAGAGTTGGTTTAAAATAATGGTGTAATTATTAGCATCATTCTGGCATAAAATTGCACACTTTCCTAAATACACTGATTACTTTCTAATTTATCATGCCTAAAGATTCCCTCAGTGTCAGAGGAATCAGTTAATTCACATGTAGGGACAACAAAGGAGCTTCATAAATATGACATCTATTCTATACCAATTTATACACAATGTATTTAGACTTAAAATAGGTTGTAGAGCTTTACAAATATGGCCTTATGCCATTGTAATAATATTTTATCCCTGAGCTAATTAGTGATAACTGCAGCGATTGGAATTCAGTTGCAATATTCTTGCAGTAATGGAAATGCATCAATTTACCTTACTATAATGATGGTGGGAAATGAACCAAGGTCTTCTCCACCACCTCTCAAGTCTCCTTTGTGTTTGCTAGAACTGATGGGCTGAATTACTCCTTCATCCTTTTTTGCTAAAAGTGACCCATTTATTATAAAGTCCTTCAGATATTTCATCCTTTATGAATTAATATGATAGGGTACTGTATGATAATTCAAATCAAGCCATGACCTTGTTGCGTTAGAGCAAGAGGCATGAGTACAGCATTCTATATTGCACATACATTTCAGTAAATTGGCACTAAATTAAGTTGATTCTCCCAATGTAAATCCACTGAAGTTTCACTAAACCATACAAAGTCTGGCTCATTTATCAACTCTGGGCATATTTGCCTGTGGGCAATAATTTATAGCAACCAATCAATGATTTCCTTTTTTTAACCAGCTGCAGATAATAATGAATGCAGCAATTTGATTGGTTGTTATAGGTTACTGCCCATGGACAAATTTGCCCAGTGGTGATAAATGACCCCCACTAACTGAATAAAACTGTTTCAAGGGACAACCTATAAACCTATGTGTCACTAGAAGAAATAATGATTTGAAAATGTTTTGCTTGGAGTAGTTACTGTTGGAGTAGTTAAGTTACATGACATTCAGCAAATGTACCCTTTACTCTAGGAATTGACCTATAGGTTTGCACCCAGAATTGATTCAACAGAATTGCATAATGACCCAGAATTAGTCCTATAGAATTGCACAATGGGTCTTTTGTACTGAATTATTTCTTATTTAACAAATAGTAGTGAAATAAAGTGCAGGTATGAAGTGAAATATTGGGCTGCAAAACTGACTTCCAGACTGGACAAGCTGGTGCAAATTAGGGGGGGGGGGCAGCAACAAAATAATACAAATATTCCCTAGTTTACAATTTAAACCCAATTATCATTTCAGTCAGGATGGGCCAGATAATTTGTCATCCATTTTAAATATATATGTATATATATAGAGAGAGTTTAGTGACTATTTCATACACGTATTTTTCATATAATTAAGTGGTTCCTACTTTCTGATACCACATTTCTGCCTTTGCCCACCAACACAGAAAGGGTTAAATCTTTTTTTCTAGAATGCAGAATATATGGGCCTTGCATGATTTCAGAATTTGTCATCATGCAAACGTAACACCTAGAGAGAGCTTTGTCAGATACAAAGGAAAGGAAATGAAGCGAAAGTAAGTCTCATCTCCTTCTCCTTGTTTTATGCTTCATTGGTGAGACACCATTTACAAGCTGAGAATAATTACTTGCAAGGCAACACGCCACCTTTCCAAACCAAATTCAATTTCAGCTTCCATCTCGTTTTATTTCCCTATTTGTTTGATGGTTGTACACACCGGTTTCCTGCATGTTTTAGGCTGTTAAACGCGATTTGTACTTTTCTCACAAAGAGTTCAGAACCAGGGAATTGTTAAAAAACGGGCTTGGGGAAAGACTCAATAAGGAATATGTCTTTAAAAAAAAATGCATCACGCATCCAATGCAACAGTCAGTCTCCATGCATGCAGATGTACTGCCAACATGATTAAGCAGCAACAGGAGGAATTACTCTACAAGAAATGGCTTCGAGTGTTTAAAGGGCACAGTATCAAAATAACTCCCAAATGTCTGACTAAATATGAATGTATTTACAGTGCAGTTCAGCATTTCTGCATGCACACGATTTTCTATTTAGATTGACTGGTTAATGGCAGGTATTTTTCAAAAAACTATTCAGGCAAAACCTAGACACAAGGATAATAATCTTGAATGTATAAAGTTCAGGTCCCAAAATTATTTTGGTATTGTTACTGCAAAAATAATTCATAAACTTTTAAAGGGGAAAAAAGATGGTTCCAACTTAGGCACCCCCCCCCCATTGATTAAGCCTTTTGTTCTCCTTTAGTATTTGTGTATTTCACCAGCCCCTGGTCTGAGGTTAGTGATTAAGGAGTGCCCATTTATGGGCAAAATTGGCTTTTGCTATTAACGATGTTGTAATGGGACTGCATTGATCATAGCCCCCTCTTACCACATATTTTTCCTTTTTTCGTTTTTCAGCTTCTCTCTATTTCTTCTCTTTGTTCTCATACAGAAAAGATGAATGGAAAGATATAGGCATACAAGGCAAAATGTTTGGGTGAACAGGAGAATCCACTGACATTTGGGGGCAAATTTACTAAAGGGCGAAGTGACTAACGCTGGCGAAAATTCTTTAGCATGACGTCAATTTGGGACTTCGTCATTTCGGGACTGTATCACTACTTTAATCGCACTCTAATGCCAGGCGAATGTCTGCTCTGGCGAAATGGACGTAACTACGCAAATTCACTAAGATGCGGATTTTAATGAACGTTACCTCTGAACAGGCGAAGTGCAAAAGAGTAGATAGGAGTTCCTCCAAAAAATTTTTACATTTTTTCTAAGTCCCAAAAAACACTTTTCAGTTTTTCAGGGTGATAGGCTGCAAAAGATCATAATTTTTTTTTAGGGTACCCGGTTTTCTTACACTTCCTTACATCTAAACTATACACTGGGCTCATGTATAGGGCATTCTAATAACTCTATTTTCTATATTAAGGTTCCCTGGGCTTGTGTAGTGTAATGCTGCAACATATATGTCCATTGAAATTTCCGTTGTATGCAAATTAGCCAATGCTAGCACATCTTCACTTTGCTTGCCGAATTAACGCTAGCAAACTTTGCCATCGTTCGGCGCCCTGGAAGCAACTTTGCATTTTAGTGAATTAGCATTGTCCTGGCAAATTTTACCCTGGCGAAGTGTGGCGATGTGAACGAAGCCGCCGCTGGTGAATTTCTGCAGGTTAGTGAATTTGCCCCATAGTTCCACTGGTAGTTTTTCTGGTATTTGGTGGGTCAGCCATTGGACTTACAGGCTATACTGTATTTATTTATTTGTTTAACATTGGAACACTCTCATTCATAAGTCCCATGCCAGTTAAATCTATTGAGTGCCAAGTAAAAGGAGAAATATACTGTACTATATGTATGCCCACAAGCTACTTGCATAATAATCACCATCTACTAAACGTTATCTAAGTCATTGCAAGTTGCCTTATCTCTCTGCTTAAATAATAATTTATATGTAACTTGATTACAGTGGTGTTCAAGCAATCTTAGTATCAGCGCATGTTATAAACCAGACTAAACAAAATAACACAAATAGGATGACTTGGGAATAAAGCTTACCTTCCTGCTGAAAGCTAGAACATCAGTTCTTCTTTACACAGCTGAAAGTTGCACTATTTTATTTGCATATTCTCTCTAGTTTTACCTGTTCATTTAAAAAGTGCATTTCGAAGCTGAAATGTCTACTAAATGTGGGATAAGAGAGAAGGAGCGCTGCACATTCAGTGTAGGAGAATTTAAGGAGCACTTTACTGCAAGCCTTGTAATTTCGAGACAGCTAAGTACATACTTACTTAGGCACAGCATGTGGTCAGTTACATCTGCCTATATTATATGATAGCTTCACAGGCAGAAGATCAACTAAACAATGGCAAACAAATAATCAGTCTGTAATGCCTTGAATATAGTGGAAGCCACATCACAATCATTTACTTATAAACAACCAATATTTGTTGCACGTGCAATTTTGCTTTAATGTTATAGTTATACATATATATATATATATAGTTACATAAACATGAAGGGCACCATTGTGAAATTAAGCGAACATAGAAGTTTTATTATATACACTGCAAACTAAAAATAAATAAAATTCGCAAATGCTATCTTACTGTCAAGTGAGGGGCAAAGAGTTTACAAAGGCTTTCAATTTGCAAACATTTATTTGCATTGCAAATGAATTGCGAATTATTTTTTCATTAACGACTAATATTACATTCTCCCATTAGCAATGTATGGGGGGCCCAGGGTGAAGGCAAGATTTGGGGTTTGTGCCTATTAATTTTTTATAGATATTCATTGAAGATATTTCTGGATCTATATCACAATGACTGATACAATGTTGATAAATATCCATCCACTTTCATGCTTTATTCATTTCTGGGTGTAACCTAATGGTTCTTTATTTTTAAAATGATAGAATGGACCCGCAGAATCCATTGCAACAACATCTACTTCCAACTGGAACGAAGGAAAAATAATAACAAAAGGGTGACAAAAAAGAATGAAAACACTAGGTACTGATATGGGCCCAATACTGCAGAGGTCTCTAAAGCTCACATGTCTTGTAAGTAGTGTTTACATTCATTATATCATCATGTATTACCTGACGTTCGAATATCATTCTGTAGTTGCCTTTGAAACAATATAATTTTTCTGCTTTTATATTTAAATCAATAGCTTAGAGTAATAATTATTTTAAAAGGCTTACTTTGTCCATATCAGCAATAAAGTCTATCTAACAAGTTATTTGTGCTCTCTTTTTATCAGTCTGTGGGGAAACTAAAGCTGGTCACACACACAGAGATACACTAGTTTTGCAAGGTCGTCAGACAGGTGGATCTCTACCTGAAATGCCCACCTTGAGGTAGGCAATATTGGGCTGATCCAATTATGGGCCCTAGGGCCCAACGATTAGATCTCAATGACAGGGAGGTTGGAGTGAGGACCACATCAAACGAGCTGATGTGGTCCTTGCTCAGACCTCCTGTGTTCCTGTCATTGAGATCCAATTTTTAAACATGTCTGATTGATATATGGCCAATTTTCAATTGGGGAAGTCATTGGAGGGCCCCAAACATGGGCCAATTGGGACATCGTCTGCCAGCAATGTTTATCTGCTTGTCTATGGCCACCATTACAGAGTTGACTTCTGTTGCAGAGAAACAAGAAGAGCCTTTCCCCTAACTGCTTATCTCCCTGAGACTCCACCAAGGAGTTTGACCTAAATGAAGCCTAAAATGTATCAGGGGAACACATAAATACGATTGAGATGGAAAGCCGGGTGGAACATGGAGATTGAACACCTTTGAAGCGCGATTATTAAAAAAAAAAAAAAAAAATGCTGTCATGTGCATCATAACTAATTGTGGATTTAAAAAGTAGGCTTGCAAATATGACCTACTATGATATCAAATCCTATACGCTACTATACTTTAGCATGTGCTACTAAGCATTAATCTACCAGAAGAATGAACAACAACTGGCTCATTAGGGCGCTGATTTCCCTGTGCCACAGTAAGGATTACATAGGAGCAATGAGAGGCTGGAAAGGAAAGTGCATTAACATTTTCCATCTAATGAGGCCCAGAGCTCTTTCTTCTGTACTTCATCATTTGCTTTAACTGACATTTCATTTCTCGTGTATCTTTGCGTGTACACTTTAAACTTTCCAGAACTTTCTCTTTGGAGGCTCAATTCACAGATTCACCTTTCTCCTCTTCCCTTCTGTCAGTGTTTCTGACACTTTTCAAAGTGTTATTTTCCTGGTAATTGCACACCTCTGCTTCAAATTATCGTTTCCCTCTTCCCCTCTCGGATTCCCTGACAAAGGCTGAAGATGCCATCACTCAGACGGGGTCTCCTGCACAACATAAGCCGTGGGACAAGGCTCTGCGCTGTCACTGTCTCTATTTAAACCACTTTTTAAGCTCACGTTATTTAGCGGCAAGCCGAGCTTAGGATTCCAGAAGTGCAGTAAAAGTTTCAAGCAATTTATGAGAGTGATAAAAAAAAGGAAGTCTAACAGGAAAACATGAAAACAGTAACTCTGTTCTATACATAACAGAAACATTCTATTAAAGGAGACCCGCCCACCAAAAAAAAAATCCTATTTTATCATGTTAGTCAAGCAAAATGAACTTTAATTACACTGTATAAATTATTTGAATCTTGTTTCTATCAGTCTGGGAATTCATAATTACAGCTAGCAGGCAGGAGCCATTTTGTGGACACTGTTATTAAGACAAGTCTTGCATCATCTCAGAATCTTGTTTGTGCACCAGAATGGGGGACCTGATGTCCATCCCCATGCCCTGGCTACACAATTAAATGGCACAGGGGGAATGTGTGGAGAGCAGTGACTCTAGAAACTGCTGATTGGAAAGTGAAAGTAATTGCTTGCCCCGCCTCTATGCCTAAGGCATAGAGGAGGGGCAGGCAATATTTGATTGACAGCTGAGATTTTTAAATTAATTGCAACAGTTATTTTTGCTTTAATAAAAAAAAAGAAATGGGATTTAATTTTTAATTTGAAAAGGACTTTTATTATACAGCTTTTTATATCTGGGTGACAGGTCCACTTTAACACAGAGCAAACATCCATAAAAACATTTCATTGGCAAGAATCAAATATCTAATTATTTGTCAGATATCTAATTTATCTGTTGCTAAGTTTGGAAAGATGTAATAGAACTGAGAACGACCTAATTACATGTAATATCTGCATGAAATAAGTTGTTTTTTTTACCCCTAAAAGTATCTTTATTTTTCAATAAAGTCAATGTTACAAAAATGTATTCTTAATAGTAGGGATGCACTGAATCCACTATTTTGGATTCGTCAGAATTCAAAATCCTTCGGGAAAGATTTGGCCGAATACCGAACGGAATCCAAATCCTAATTTACATATGCAAATTAGGGGTGGGAATTGGAAAACATTTTTTAATTCCTTTACTTCCAAATTAGGGTTCGGATTCGGTTCGGCCTGGCAGAAAGATTCAGCTGAATCCAAATCCAAAACCGAATCCTGGATTCGGTGCATCCCTACTTAATAGTATATCTAGAGTGTGTTTATTACAGGAAAATGTAGAAAAACACATTGTTTAAATGGCAAGTTTGATGCCACTGCAGAGTGTGAATCGATCAGTTTCCTACAGAATCACTTCCACACATTTTATTTCTCTCCTTGCTGCTACTAATGCCCTGGTTTTGAATTATGACATTATAATATCTTATGTAGAAGCTTCGTGATAGTCTCAATGGTTACAGATAGTTTAATTGCCTAAAATGATATAAAGGCCTATTTATCAAAATTTGAGTTTCTATAATTTTAGAGGGGGTTTTTTTTTTAGAAGTTTTTTTTCTCCATTTTAATCAAATAATTAAAATGTTTTACAATACCCTTTTGTATATATTTATAATAATATTAATAATAATGAAACATGACCTTGTACTTGATACCATTTAAGATATCATTAAAGGGGGGGTTCACCTTTAAATTAACTTTTAGTATGTTATAGAATGGCCAATTCTAAGCAACTTTTCAACTGGTCTTCATTATTTATTTTTATAGGTTTTTAGTTATTTGCCTTCTTCTTTGCAGCTTTCAAATGGGGGTCACTGACCCCATCTAAAACCAAATGCTCTGTAAAGCTAAACATGTATTGTTATTGCTACTTTTTATTACTCAACTTGCTATTCAGGTCCTCTCCTATTCATATCCCAGTCTCTTATTCAAATCAGTGCATGGTTGCTAGGTTCATTTGGACCCTAGCAACTAGTTTGCTGAAATTGCAAACTGAAGAGCTGCCAAATAAAAAGCTAAATAACTTAGAAACCACAAATAATAAAAAATGAAAACCAATTGTAAATTGTCTCAGAATATCACTCTCGATATCATATTAAAAGTTAATTTGAAGGTGAAGAACCCCTTTAATACTTATTGGAGGCAACACAATCCCATGTGGGTTGATGAAAACCCCTAGTGTACTTGATACCCTCCATGAGCTGATCATTTAAATGTCCCTCATTGTTTCTTAAGTCATTTTGCAAACGATGCTTGTATAGAGGCCAGAGATTAAAACTGAAGTGCTATTGATATTGTTCAGAATGTTTGAAAATGTCATGTTGCAGGGCACCAGGTCTGACAGCATATGGTTCATCAGAAAATCCTACCCAGACTTTTGGCCTAAATTAGTGGAACAATGGAAAGAAACCAGACCACTCCAGCCAGTTGGATACTCTATTATGGGACTGGACAATACATGGCCACTTTTTGGTATCCATTCAGTTCTTGGATATACAAAATGATCAGTTGCATATGCAAATTAGGATTCGGATTCAGTTTAGCCGGGCAGAAGGATTTGGCCGAATCCTGCTGAAAAAGGCCGAATCCCGAACAGAATCCTGGATTGGGTGCATCCCTTTTTCTAATGCTAACGGACCACTGCTGCGGCACAAATATGGCAGCCATCTCATACAGGAACATGGGGGTAAGAAAGGTAATGTACAAGCATCAGGCAAATACTTTTATGGAAAAATTATAAATTGCATTCAAAGATAATGTTATGATAAATTATAAAAAAAGGTTATTTTCTGATGTCAGTATCTCTTTAAGTGCTAAAACCACACAGCTTATCTCTTCTGTAAACATGTGCTCTATTTTCAGCTTGAATGGCTGCCCCCATGGCTACAAGCTTGATATAAGCGTAGTTATATCAATATATATCCAAAGCTCCGATACAAACGTGCATTTGGTACATGTGAAGGGTATACTTACTTTATATTCAAACACATAGAAAGCCCTTTCATTTATCAGAATTCCTGGTCCTTTGAACAATCTGCACACACTTGTGATCACTAGTACATCCCAATTTAATGTGAGCCTAATAAGAGTAAACGTCTGCAGTATAAATGCAACCTAAATACAGCTGTCAGAAGTGCTCTTCAATGAAATGGCAAAAGATTAGAAAAACCCACTAATAAAATATTAAGCACAAACCCCCGATCTCAGGGACATGAAAATGGTTAAAAAAAAAAAAAAAAGCAGAAGAAAATCACCAGAGACTCAAAGGGGACTAATTGGTTCATGTTAAAAGCTTCTTTCCAGGACCCAGAACAAAATGAAAGATAAGCAAAGTGGGAAGAAATGCAAAATTTCCACAAAAAAAAAAGCTAGAAAATAAAAACCAACTTCCTAAAGCAGCGGAATCTTCTTTTCACTAATGACTAATCCGCAGCCCATTCCTTCTTAATGGCACAATAAGTAGTGCTAGTTTAGTCTCCCCTATTTCTTTCCATTAGTCTTCACGAGATTAACTGTTCTAATTGGTCTTAAGCTTCCATAAAGAGCTAGTTTATAAAAAAAAAAAAGACTTTTCTTAAAATTCTTCTGGCTTTGCAGCCAGCTCCTACCGTCCAAGCTGAAACTGCCCTCATTGTCTTTGTGGGCGCATTAATTAGGAGGTAGACTAATTGTACCAAGTGCTTTACTGCCCTTTAAAAAGGTGATTTCAAATGAAAAGTGAGAGAGAGTTGTACAAAGGCAGTGGTTGGGAGATTTCCCATAATGCAGCTCAGCAATTCCTTCCAATTTACTGTCCCCTATTGTTTCTACCTTTAGTACACTGTGAAAGCCCACAGCAATTATTCCTCAATATACCACGCACACTGGCACCATTGTCAGCATGATCTCCCGGAGACAAAAATGACTGGTACATAGACTGCGGGTTTTTTTGGGGGCCGTGAACAGAGGCTTTAAAACAAAACAATCCTGTGTGACTCAGTTTGGGACAAAATTGATCTTAACCCTTTGCTGGGAAGAGTTTTAAAGTAGGAAGAAATAAATCCATGGAACCAATATTGAAAGATTCTCTGCTGCCCCGTATCATTTATTTTCTTTATGTTTTAACGTGTATACGGCACGTTTTGGAGATCTGCCCAACTACAAATAAATTAGAACAGAAGATATTTAAACACATTGAAAATAGAATTTTATATTTAATTGTATCTAAATATTTAACAAATATTAAAAAATATAACAATAAAGGAGCACATTTTGGTGGCAGAGAAACTGATTATTTGGCATTTCATGGGCAATAAATAAATGGGGCTGTCTCAGCATAGAGAGCAAACGTATTCATGCATTTCGGAGCAATTGCAAAGTAATGGCTCCCACTGTGATAAGCATTGAAAAGGCATGATATGTTCTCTATGGGTTTGGTGTGCTGCTCTGTAGTGCAAGGTGCCCATAGTGCACTCTAAATCCATGCCCCTTCACAATGTTGATGATACAGGCTATAAACATTTCAGACATGGTACATAGACCTATTCTTTTTGTGATTTTCATAGGAGTCTCATTATATCCCTCCTACTTTCCGTTCTGCCCATTAATTGAGTGTCAGTATGTGTCACTTTAATGGATATCTACTGTCCCCTGGAACAAGAATCGTGACAGTTATTATCATTTATCTTGGGCTGTAATGGATACAAGTATTAATGAAGTTTCGTGCCAAAAAAAGAACATACATTTAATTAGCACATATTAAGGAGCCACTAGGAGCTCTCTTGGGCCAGTTTTTCAACATTTGGCTGAGTGCTGACATTTTAATTACGTAGCATTGCAGAATTAAATCTTGTATTGTTCCTCGAATCAGTGGCCCACCTGCCATATAAAGCATGTATAATATATATACACATACATATAAACATTGTAAAAATTGTTACCCTCCTCCAAAATAATTGGTGATCTGCTTACTTCATAAAATGTGTTTGACCATCACCATTCTGGCACCCCCACCTGTAGTGTTTCATCCCCCAAATATCCTGGATTAGGGTGGTGAAACTGCAGCTCTATAGTTTATAGTTATAGTTTAGTAATGAGCTGTGTATGCCACAATGCTCTAAAAGTTTTTGCCTGCGGGAGGATCTCTGGTTGGGTGTACTACCGCCCCAAAATAACATCCAGCCAATGATTGTGGTCAAATACAAATGAAGGGTGTCATTTGCTGCAACTTGTAAAGACAGGAAGGTTATAGTTAGTCTGCAAAAGATTGAGTATGACTGCGTTGTAGAAAAAGTCATATAATAGTGAAAAACTTTACTGAGTGTAGGGACCCACAGGGTTAATAGCCTCTGTGGGTTTCTCTTTTCCATAATTGCTGGGCAAAAGTCAATTTAGCTAGTTATACTTTTTTACATTAACTTTTCATTGGCCTTTAGGTTGATGATGTACTTCACAGTGGTTGGCAAAGGGTGGTCTTTCCTCTTTGGTCTGCATCAGTTTATCTGGGTGTATGTTCCATTGAGCATGGGATCAACAAGGTCCCAGAAGTTAAGGACCCAAAGGGGCAACCTGTTTAGAGACATCAGGGAGCAGGAGCCCTTTGAACATGGTCTAGCTAGTGTGCAACTATTATAGCACTGTATAGGAGAGTGAGATAGTCAGCTTTTACTTGTAAGAGCAGCCTTGTGCTCCACCAAGGAGGATAGAAGGGAGTAGCCCCCCCCTAGGTTCTATGAGATAGAGGGAATAGTTTTTTTTATTATTTAGTAATTAGATAATTTGCTGGTAGCACCCCAAAAAGGTTTGACTACCATTTTTGCAAGGAAGACCATAGACAGTGCTTCTATATGAATGAATTTTGGGGTCACAAAAAAAGTTACATGTTTTTTTCTCTGAGGCTGTGGTAAACTATAGAAGTTGCCTTCCTCTTGATTAGTCTTTAGAGGAATCTGGTTAGCTACCCTCAACAGACTTTTTATATAACCCATGAAACACATTTTTTTTCTATTTTGAATAAACTGAAAATTTTAAAACTCAAATGTTAGCTTATTTATTAAAAAATGTGAAATTAATGAACTTTCTAAGACAGCTCCCATTGACTTCTACATGGCCTTGCAAGCTTTTTTATTGCATTCAAGTTTTTGTGCTTGTTAAATAACAAATATTCAAAGTTTTTGAAAAAAAATATCAGAATTCATGATTTTGAGCACAGAATTGCGATAAGAATAAAAAATCAAATGTTGATAAGTCAGCCCCATAGTATCCTAAATCCCAATTCACTTAAGTGCACAGCTCTGCATATTGACTACAGATCTCAGTCAAGTTTGTGTGTGAATATGTGATCCAGCTTTTTTGTACCAGGGATTTACAGTCTTTTAGTCTTCTGCTATGGGAAACACTGAAGTTGACATAGGGCAGTGTCCCTCTGATGTGGCTTCTGTGCCTTGATTAATTGAAAATGTTCATGGCCTGTAGAAGAGAAAATGATTAAGCTTAAAAAAGTACCCAGTTTCTAAATCCATAATTAACTTAAATATATTCCATTTACCAGTTACATACTGTGCATTGTTTTTTATGTGTTTATTGCTTATTAGTGATTTCAGGATCAAAACGTAGGTTGGTTTCACAGGATTGTTGTCTTACACAAACCTATAGGATATTTTAGCATATTTTGTATTTATTATTAAAAGAAAAATTCAAAAGCAAATTAAAACTGCTGCTCTGCTTTAAATTAAAGCAGGGATTATTATAGGGCCACATCTGAAACCCAGTGGTCTTGCAAGAAGATCTGACGTGATTGAATCCCTATGTAATAGCAGCCTTCCTCATTACATTTCTCAATGGTGCTCTCTCTGTTCATTGATCGTGGTAATATGTGGTTCACCACTCACATTCTATGAGTTAATGAATGGAAAGGATCAGAGGCATTGTTCCACAGCAGTTTATTCACTTGTGGAGGCAGGAGTTTTGACAGCTGCTGGGGACACTTTAAATAGCCAAATAGCAGGTGGTGTGGAGAGCACCCATAAGAACCACATTAAAATTCAAGGTAGACTCAAGCTGCAAATGGATATTTGATTTACACAAGATAGAGAGTAAAGGGCCTGTTTGTTACTATATCTAGTACAGTTTTTATTAGGCACATAATGACTCGATCAATCATCAATAAGAATTTTTCACCTCTAAGGACAAATAAAGCAACCTGTACTATTGATATAGACTTTAACGCTTTGGGTTGAAAACAAAGTGTCTTCTATACAGGTACACACTTTCACTTACAATTACAGGTATGGGTCCTGTAATCCAAAATGCTCAGGGCTTGGGGCCTTTTGGATAAGGGATATTTGCATAATTTTGATCTCCATACCCTAAGTCTACTAAAAAACTAATTTAAACATGAATTAAACCCAATAGGATTGGTTAGCCTCCGATAAGGATTAATTATATCTTAGTTTTGTTCAAGTACAATGTACTTTTATTATTTTATTACTACAGAGAAAAAGGAAACATTTTATAAATATCTGAAGTATATGATTAAAATGGAGCCTAAAGGAGATGGCCTTCCCACTATTCCTAGTTTTCTGGACAATGGGTTTTCGGGAAACAGTTCCTATACTTATATTATTTTTTCCCATTACATATTATTAAACATTATTATAAGATAATATACCTCATGTGTAATGTTATGTAAAAACAAGACTTTATGTATTCTCTAGCTCTGAAGCTAGAAGCCTGGACCTGGGGCTGGGGTTGATATATATTTATATTTTTGCTATGGATTTGGTAAGCTGGTGCTAGAAAGCAACCAAAAGAAGAATTGAGCTGGGCTTCTAAAATATCCTATGCTGGTAATATTTAATATGCTAATGTAAATGTCCACATAGACAAGTCACCCTCGTTTTCTGTGCTGCTGATGAAAGGTAACTGGAGTAGCAGTGGAGTTCCCCTGGTGCTGAATAAGGTTCCTAAAGCAGTTTTTCATGGCTCTGACGCTAGGCTAAGGACCCAGTCTGGAGTTGGAAAACCTGGAACCCTGCTAACCCTTGAACCATTGTCTAAGTTTAAAAAAAGTATCTCCCTCATATTTATAACTATTTAAAGGAATACTATCAAGCATCTGGCTGTTGTAGAACAGCAGTTGGTTTTGAACAGTCTATCACAAGAAAGTTTAAAGAAACCCTAAACTGTTGCTACTGGAAACTGCCTTTGTGCAATTTACCACCAACATTCATAAATCAGTCCCTAAGTCCTTATATGGTGGATTTTCTGGCACACTGGGCTGCCTACTGGACCCTTGTCTGTCTCCTGACCTGGACTTATACTGGACTTACCCTTGCTTCTGCCTTCTCAGATGCCAATTTTGACTCATTTTGAGCCAGTTCTTCACTACTCACCATCAGGATCAATGGCAATGGATTAGTCTGATTTATAATCCTATCATAGTGTTACCCAGTCCATGGACTCCAGGCTATTTATCCTAAACATGCTTTTCATTACAGGTACTGACAATTCTTTATAGGAATGTGCTAGTATCACAAACTTTCATGTCAATGTCTTTTTTATTAAAATCTTTGCCTGCTCTAACATTATGCCAGTTTTGGACTCCAGAACATCTTCCCTGGCTACCAGAGTATGGATATGCAGCTGTAAAGCCTGGGGACACTACACAACCAAAGCTCCACTGCCTCCAACTTATGGGGTCACACTAACCCAAGCTGGATGTCATGGCTGCACACTCCTTGCACCAACTAGGAAAGAGAGGTTGGCTCTGCTATGTAGTCATGTGGTAAATGTGTGCCATGGGCTTGGAATTCATACAAAAAATGTGAACTTGGAATATCATAGAAATATTTCCATTATAAATGTATATGGGGTTTAATCTCTCCTAGTTGGTGCACACTCCTTGCACCAACTAGGAAAGAGAGGTTGGCTCTGCTATGCCAAGGCCTGCATTACCTCGCTATGGGTCTGTGCGTGTAACCTTCTTGATGAAGGAGAGCTTACTATCTCCTCAAAAGTTGAATATTACACTGGATAATAATAAATGTGCTAAACACCCTAAATTACCATCTTTTTGTGTGCAGTTTCTCATGTGCATCTGGTTAGGTTGTTAAACTCTACACAGTAGGTGAGAAAACAATGAAGTTCTATGTGGATCCTATTTGTTTTAATTCAAAGACAAATAAATACCCACACTAATCCTGGTAAACAATGCCGAATAGTGGGTGAAACCATCCATTTGGAGTCTGTTTTTGCACTTGACACCAGTCCTTATTTGTCCTATTAAGCTTTGTGGGTTCATGGGTGAGACACTGTCTGTTTGGAGGCACGAACATAACCAATTTTAACCAGTAGAAGGTATGAGAACTTTTATCCAGAATGCTCAAGACCTGGGGTTTCCCAGATAAGGGGTCTGACTGTAATGTGGGTCCTTAAGTCTTCTAAAAAATCATTTAAACATTCACTGTGTTGCCTTCAATAAGGATTAATATCTTAGTTGAGATTGAATGCAAGGTACTGATTTAGTATAACAGAGAAAAAGGAAATCAGGTTTGAAAATGTGAATTATTTCATTTAAAATGAGCCTATGTAAAATGGCCTGCCCATAATTCAGAGCTTTCTGTATAATGGGTTTCCTGATAACGGATCCTATACCTAAAGCACTGCGTATCTTGACAGCGCTATATAAATAAATGATGATGATGATGATGATGATACTGGCTGCCAAAGACAAGGCAAACTCCCCTAATTTTGCTCATAGCTTGAACACAAAACTATGTCTATCATAGTAGGCACAATTAAGCTAATTCATTTTTGAAGCTAGAGTGCTTTTCATTTGTATAACATATTTTAGCCAATATATGGGGTCTTTTCATTCTCACTGTAGCTCATTAATCCCTCTTGTTTGAGCAATAGGAGGAGTTATAGGAAGCAATTAGGAACAGTAGGAATGAAATGAACTGGCTATATTCATTAAATGTGACATTGAAAAAGTGTTATATAAGACACTATTTAGTACAAGGAGCCTGCAGTTTGCTCCTTAAAATGATATGTTTACCTATAGGAAATATCACATATAATTCTAGGCTATGGATACCAAGGTATAACATGATAGGCAGTGAATAAGGAATAATTGGGCTGCTTGTGGCATCAGCAACGATTGGGCTTTGGAGTTTACTGTTTATACAGTTACAAAAAAAAACAGATGTGATCACAATGCAGAATATTATTTCTAACCTGAATGTATTTCATGTTTTTATTCATTAAGTATATACCTGAATTGCTTTAAGAGATTAATAAGCACTTGGCAATCAAAGCTACATTCTCCCAGCGAGGCACTGTTCTTTTGTGGCTTCTGTAACGGTGCTGTCTGAGCAAACAACAGGAACAGAATGAGATTAAAATATAAAAAGAAGAATAGGCTTTCAGCAAGTATGCTGTACACAGGTTCAAGTTTGAGCAACATTGTTCTAAAAGGCATGTAAAGGCTGATAAAGCAATCCTTAAAGCAACAATCCTCTCATTCTTAGTCTAATGTTTACCCTAAAAAAACTTCCAACATGGATTTATGATTGATTAGATACTATCAAGTGCAGGCATTGGTTCAGTTAACCAGAATACTTGGAACCTTGCGTTTTCCAGCTAAGGATTCTTTCCGTAACTTGAATCTCCATACCTTAAGTCTGCTAAAAAGTCATTTAAACATTAAGGGGATATTTTATCAAAGGTCAAGTTTGTGAGGTTTGTGAGATTTTTTCTACCTCGAATAAACTCACAGTTTAAACAAACTCAAGTGTTTGCTTATTTATGAAAAAATTTGAATGTAATAAACTCGATTGGATTCAATAGAAGAAAAACCTTGAATACCTTGAATTTGTCGAGTTTTTGGGTTCAAACCAACTTAAAAAACCCGAAAATCCTGACGGCAAAAATATCTTCAAATGGTCAAAGGGAACTCTGCCATTGACATTTACATAGATTTGACATGTTTTAGCTGGAGTATTTTCAAATTCGAACTTTAAGCAGCTTCTATTTTTTTCCCTGAAAAATTTGTTTTTTAGTGAGACTTACCTCAAAAACTCACATTTTTTTGAGGCAACACAACTTGGCATTTAATACATAACCTCCTAATTAAACCCAATAGGATTCTTCTGCCTCCAATAAGGATTAATTTTATCTTAGTTGGGATCAAGTACAAGATACTTGATCCCAAGATTACAGAAAAAAAGGAAATCATTTTAAAAAATGTAAATTATTTGATTAGAATGGGAGATGGCCTTCCTGTAATTCTCACCTTTCTGGAAACGGGTTTCCACATAACAGATCCCATACCTATACAATGTTTAATCATTATTACAGAGAAAAAGGAATCCATGTAGATATTTTATCCTTGTTCCTGTCTGTGTTATCTATGGCATATGCCTGGTATATCAGGTAATCCATATATGGGTTCTGGGTTTCCAGTTTTCCCAGTATATAATACTAGCCAAACAATTTGCAACTGATTCATTTTTTTTTACTATTTGTGTTTTTTTTAAATTTATTAAGCTTCTTATTCAACAGCTCTCCAGTTTGCAATGTCAGCATTCTCATGCATTGATTTCAATATAAATAGGAGAGGGTCTGAATACAAAGATAAGTAATACAAAGTAGCAATAACAATAAATTTGTAGCCTTAGGGCTCTTACAGACGAGCGTTTTTACCTGCGCTTCCCTGCATTCCGGTTTCATGCGTTCAGCCACAGGGGAGCACAGGAGGAGACGCACTGAATCCTTTTCAATGTGACTGTACTCACACAGACGCATGTAAGCGCCGAACACAGGCTTGGACGCAGCATGTTGCATTTTACCTGCGTTCAGCGCTTACATGCGTCTGTGTGAATACAGCCACATTGAAAAGAATTCAGTGCGTCTACTCCTCATGAAACCAGAACGCAGGGGAGCTCAGAGTATTAGTTGTTTTATTTTGGGTCAGTGACCCCCATTTTAAAGCTGACAAAAGTCAGAGGAAGAAGAATAAAGGGCAATTGAAATGTTGCTTACAATTAGCCATTCTATAACATATAACTGAAAGTTAACTTAAAGGCAAACCACCCTTTAATGGGATGGGTCAATACCATTACCAGGGTGGGGGGTTGAGTGGATGGGAGGCAAGGCCTAGTGAGCTGTGACAGCATTGTTTTCATGGGAGTGGGACTGGTTGCTTTGAGGGCATACTTGTGGGAATCTAGAGTGTAATTGTGTGGGTCAGGGTGATAGGAGAGGGAATTACAAGGTTACTGGTAAGTATATTGCTGTTACCAACCATGCAGCTGAAATATAGGCCACAAGGTGATCCTAATGAGTTCAATGTTTTGCCCACCAATCAGATGTTGGCTTTTAAGCAGTAGACCAGTTAATAGTGCCTGCTGATTGGCTTCTAAAAGTTACAGGACCTGGGGCAAACTGTGCACTTTTAAAAACATATCCCCTTCACCCAATACGCTGTTAGCTGTAATCAGCAGAAACTATTGTATTGTTACATTTACTATGAAAATGATTAGAAATGGAAGCTTTTCTCATAGTCATTGGGACAGTTTAAATCCCAGCGAAAGACAAAATCCCAGCGAAACAGTTTTTAGGCCAGGGCATTCACAGTAATTAGTTCAGTTATTCGGTGCATAGAGCAAATTTGGAGCTATACATCCCAAACACGAACTGTTGTTTAAAGTCATTAACAAAGGTCCTGTTTACAACTCGTTTCATTAGAAAAGGTAATTGAATCAGTACTTTACGTGAGACTGAAAGTGTCAGCGGGTGCCTGCAGTTATGCTGTCAGTCATTTCTTTTAAGGTAATGTCCCCCGTGTGTCAATTATTCCCTAACCACAGAAACCCTCTGCAGGCTCCCTTGATTTATCTCATTGTGCTGCATTGCATTGTTAGCTGAGAGATGACAATCGGAAACATGCATTTTGCACGCAATGTGTAATTAGAGGTGAATATGTTTGCCTTGCCTTATCTTTCTAAAGCAGCTTATCAGTGCTGTCACGCATCAAGACATTGCCAGCGGATGAATGGTAATACATGCTTACCATGTTACAGAACCTGCATCGCTGCAGCCATATACTTACTCGCCACATTTAGCATCATACATTCAGCCCGTTGAAAGCACTCAACCAGGTGACACATTTAAGCCTTTAAAGTTTATAAGGCCTCCTAGTGCTTCATTGATGGTTTGTGTGTGTGTTTATTGGCACAGGCTCATTTGTCTTTTTAATGGTTATTGTATATTTTTCATTTTACTTACACAAAGACACATATCATTTTTTGCTAGTGTGCTTTTTTTACTGACGTTAAATTGTAGGAAAAGATTTTGTCACCATTTATCAAGTATTGTTCAAAAAAACAACGGTCAAGTCTATTTAAAAACACAACTGCCCAAGCGGCAGAGAAAGAATATTAAATATAGATATTGATATAGATATTGACACTATTGTAGTATCAGTAATGCTTGAACTGTGATTTCCTGTATATAGGATCTAACTTTATTTCGGAAAGGTAGGAACCAAGTCTAATAACACAGTGAAATGATACAGATGTTTATAGGAAGTCAACAGGAATTAGAGTTTATTTACTAATGGCAGGGCAGGGTGCTAAGAGCAAACACTTTGGCAACATGTTTATTATGAGTAGGCCCACTGCTGCTGCCATATTAGGGGCCTGTACCCCCCAGATCCCCCTTTCCCCTCAGATACACTTAGGCGCCCCACCCCAGCAGCAAGTTCCCCTCCCCTTCCCCCCCCCAAGCACCTTCTTCGTTAGCAGATGCACATTATTTCAGCTGGGATCAGGTGGCTGTAGGCTTAGGTAAGCGGCTCTGCCAGCCTTGTGGAGTGGGCCTAGGCCAGTGGAACACACCAGGGTTTCCCCAGTGTCCTGCCAGCCCAGTCCAACCCTGCCCTTTGCACCCTGTCCCACAGCAAGCTAGAGAACACCAATGGTTGCAAAGTGATATGTAGCTCTGTACTTACTGCCTTACTGTGGTACTGGGTTCCTTTGCATCCTTTGCACCTTAAAAATCCAGTACAAGGCAGGGTGCAGCACATTTTGCTGATCAATTGCTCAGTGGATGGGTCCTTAGGGTTGCAAACTTGCTCCTGCACCTGTGGGATTAGCAAATGAACCCTGTTGTCTTTTTATAGAATAACAACAAACACTGCAGGTTATACATTTGTGCATAATAGATGCCATGGGCTTAATTAACAGAGTGCAAGGGGCAAAAAACAGGCACAAGCCATCCTGTCTTTTTTATACTTTGCACCCTTCACTTCTGGATAGCACTTCTGAACTCCTTGCACTATATTCTGGTGCTGTATGAATGAGTGGTGATGTAGGGAAGGCATATTGGTGCCCCTTCCCACCCTACCTGTTCCTTATTTTGCTTTTATTTAGACATGCAAGTTTCTGAATACTGGGGTGGGCAGTGTGCAAAGCAGCCAAATTATTACCGCATGCCTTATGGCATGTTGCCTTTTATATGGGTCAAATAAATAGGCCAGATTCAATTTGATGAGAAAACTTTATAACATAAGAATTCCACTGAAGTCTATGTAAAATCTTGAATTGAAATAGGAGATAAGCCCTTCACATTGAAATAAATCTGGCCAGTGATGTTACTGGGCCCCAAAGCAAAAGAAAATTTTGGGTCCCCAAAATGTCTAGAGATTGCTCTGTTTTACCAATATTTATTGAAATTGTATCTAAATTAGGGTTTCATGGGGCCCCTGTACCTCCTGGGCCCCCCAGCAGCCACAGGGTCTGCTTCCTCTGTAGTTAGGTGCCTGAATCTGGCCCAAAATGTTTAATGTCTTTATAGGTCCCTGGTTAGGCCTCATCTGGAGTATGCAGTGCAGTTTTGGACTCCAGTCCTTAAGAGGGATATAAATCAGCTGGAGAGAGTGCAGAGATGTGCAACTAAATTGGTTAGAGGGACGGAAGACTTAAATTATGAGGGTAGACTGTCAAGTATGGGGTTGTTTTCTCTGGAAAAAAGGCGCTTGCGAGGGGACATGATTACACTTTACAAGTACATTAGAGGACATTATAGACAAATAGCAGGGGACCTTTTTACCCATAAAGTTGATCACCGTACCAGAGGCCTCCCCTTTAGACTAGAAGAAAAGAACTTTCATTTGAAGCAACGTAGGGGGTTCTTCACAGTCAGGACAGTGAGGTTGTGGAATGCACTGCCGGGTGATGTTGTGATGCTGATTCAGTTAATGCCTTTAAGAATGGCTTGGATGATTTTTTGGACAGACATAATATCAAAGGCTATTGTGATACTAAGCTCTATAGTTAGTATAGATATGGGTATATAGAATTTATGTGATAGTAGGGAGGGGTGTGTATGGATGCTGGGTTTTCAATTGGAGGGGTTGAACTTGATGGACATTAACTTTTTCATCCCAATTTAACTATGTAACTATGTAACTATGTAATCTATTGCAATAATGATACTTAGCCTAACAGACAAAAAGATCAAGTCAGGAAGGCTGAGCTTTCAATACTTGACTTTACAGATCGAAG
This sequence comes from Xenopus petersii, assembly GCA_038501925.1. NCBI lineage: Eukaryota > Metazoa > Chordata > Amphibia > Anura > Pipidae > Xenopus > Xenopus petersii. The sequence goes on from CM076686.1 coordinate 34,581,265, forward strand.
TAAAAAGTTAACATTACTGGTTGGTTTACAGACAATGATGCGGGGAGAGAAAACTTATTTGAAGAAGCCAATTAAAACAAGAAAAACAATAACCAATGCAAAACAAAGAGCTTATTATTTTTGTGACATTAAAACTCATTCTTTGCAATGTGTTTTTGTGTATTTGTGTTTTAACTATAGAGAGTAGAAAGAACATATTAAGAAAGGGAATCTATCTGTAAATGTAAACCCCTAAAATGAATCTGCAATACGATAATGCACATGTTAAGCACCAGAGAACAAATGAAGTATTAGAGACACTGTGCCATTAGCGTAAGAAAGGAAGAACAGCATTAAGGGAGGAAAGATCCCTAAGAGGCACTTGGAAAGTTGCCCTTACAATTGCTATAGGATACTCTAATGAATCGTTGCAGGACAAGAAGAAGCAGCACAAGGGCCATTTCTCTGTCTTCAAGCTTCTACTCAATGCCAAGCTGATAATTAATGAACCACAGACTCCTGATGCCTGATGGCATGAACAGTTAATTACTCTTCTAAATGAAAATTTGATTCAGAGTGACTGGATCCAGTGTGCAGTCTCACAAAAAGATGCTTATGGACAATAACAGATCCGCTAGTTTCCACACTCAGGCATTAAATGGAAATGTGCGGCCTGTATGGCCTTCTCAGTTTAGCTACTGTACTGTATCTAATAAGCCTGTGAGCAACCAGATTTACAATGTACCTACACCAAGGATATTCTAGTCGTCTTCAAGAACCTTCACTTTAATGAGGTGCAAGTAGTCTGAATCGTTTTTAGAGATGCAGCATTATAATTAAGCTCACATGATCATTAAGAGATGTCCAACAAGCAGGTTATTTTGGGAGGGACACTAAATTAAAAAAATATATGCAGATCTTTCCATCTGCTTTTGGATTTGGATTTCAAATGATTTGAAATGTGTTTCTTTTTGGAGTATGTTTCTTGTTTTCCTAAAATGGGTATAAAGGGCAATACAGGTATATGATTGGTTATCTGGAAACACCTTATGCAGAAAAGCTCTGAGATACAGGAAAGCTCCAATTTTTAGCAAATCATTTTTAAAAATTATTTCTATTTTCTCTGAAAAAACAGAAACATACCTTGTACTTGATCCAAACTAAGCTGCATGAATCCATATTGGTGGCATAACAAACCTGTTGGGTTTATTTAATGTTTTAATAATTTTTAGCAGACTGAGGGGCACATTTACTAATGGTCAAATATTGAGGGTTAATTACCCCTCGATATTCGACCCTCGAAGTTAAATCCTTCAACTTCGAATATCGAAGGCGAAGGAATTAGCGGTATTCGTTTGTTTGAATCAACCGAAGGATTTTAAATTGGCTAGAAAGCCTATGGGGACCTTCCCCATAGGCTAACATTGATGCTCGGTAGGTTTTAGGTGGCGAAGTAGGTGGTCGAAGTTTTTTTAAAGAGACAGTACTTCGTCTATCGAATGGTCGAATAATCGAACGATTTTTAGTTCGAATCGTTCGATTCAAAGTCGAAGTCGTAGTAGCCGATTCGAAGGATAGCGTGACTTTTTGATGTTGGTTATATTGTAAATGTTGATTATATTACTCCCAGTTACAAACAACTAAAACAAAACCTAATTTTCCAGGTTTTCTGGTTGTTACGTTATCACGTCTTTACTTGATGTGGTTACCTTTCTAGAAATGTTTTCCATGTTTTTTTAATGGTTGGGTATCCAAAACACCACCCCTAAAATGTTGCCTAGACTCTTACAAAGGCAGTGCTATGTTTGAATACCCTGAATCCATTCACCTTATTATGCATGCTAAGATTTAATCATGATTTGCAGCAGCTGCTTGGCACTGGATTTTCCTATTAAGTCTGCTATCTGCTATTATTCCTAGGTCATTCCATTTTTCCATTTAGCATTTGCTACATTTGTTCAATTTCATCTATAATTAGCTTGTCTGGTCCAGCAGCCTAGGTGCACAGCCTTTCATTTATCCACACTGAATTTCATCTGCCATTCCTCAGTCCAATCCACCATTGTACCCATGTCTTACTGTAGTGAACAAATGTCTGGCTCTTATTCACTAACAGGTGGTTTTGATCCATCTGCCAATATGAACATATACCGTTTGCAATATTATTTAGATTCTCACTATGCCAGGCTGGTGGTATACCGTTAAACAAAAAATAAAGTCACTATATAAATATATATTTAATATTAGAAATCTCTTGAAGCAAGGATTGCAGTGAGAGAACATAATGAGATTTTTTCTAAATGGCACAGTCTTCTGGCCACCACCTAAATCTGAACAGGAAAAAATAATGGTCCAATACTATTATACCAGTACTGACTTTCTAATTGTTTTCCACTGTTTTTCTGTGATCCCATCAATATATAACGCAGAACCCTGATTTTGCACTATTTTTATCATTTGTAATTCCATTTTTACATGGTTTAATTGTGCGGTGTTATTTTCTTTTAATGTATAGGTTTCAATGAAATACATTTATGTAATGTAAACACATACAAAGTTAAGTTGGGTTGAAAAAATACCAAATCCATCAAATTAATTTTAAATATTAATTTTAGATTTTAGTATCACAATAGCCTTGGAAATTATGCTTGTCCAAGAAATCATCCAAGCTCCTCTTAAAGGTGTTAATAGAATCAGCCCTCACTACATGACTTCATAACCTCATTGCCTTCACTGTGAAGAAACACCTACACTGGTCCAATCAGAAAATGTTCCATTTACCACCACTCTTTGTAATCTGTCCTTCAGCCAGTTCTCTATCCAAGTACAAATGCCATGTTCCACTCCAATATTCCTTAATTTAACCATTATCGTTCTGTGTGGTACTGTATCAAATGCTTTAGCAAAGTCCAATTAGATTACATCCACTGCCATTGCAGAGTCGAGGTTCCTGCTCACCTCCTCATAAAGACAATTAAATGTGTTTGGCAAGATCGGTTACGCATAAAACCATGCTAGCACAAACTCATAGTATTATAATTTGAAATAAAGTCAATTGTTTTATCCCTTAATTCCCCTTCGAAAAGCTTTCCTACCACTGACGTCAGACTAACCGGCCTATAGTTTTGAGGCTGAGAACAGGATCCCATTTTGAATCGTGGCACCACATTCGCCAGTCTCCCAGCACCATGCTAGACCTTAATGAATCCTGAAAAATTAAGTAAAGAGGTGAATGCAGCTTTTTTTGTTCTGTCCTTTTGACTTCTGAATACTGTATGTGCTTTATTTCAGCCATCAAGGACAAAATGGAAACTGAACGTGAACATTTAACATTAAAGCCATAATGTGAATATATATATTGTTTTACAGTTGGCATCTGTACCATCACATTCAAAATATTATCATTCCTTGGAAACAAATGTTCTATTTTAAATTAAAAAATGTTTTCTTTATTTTTTTTATTTTATAGTACCTTAAGAACCATGAATGGTATTTGGCTGCTGTTTTCTTCCTGTGAAAAAAGTGAAATTACGTGTTCTAGATCTGGTAATGAAAAAAATGTGCCCTACATCCCAACTGTAATTTAAATAATAATTTAAATGGCTGCCCCCGTGGTGACACTGGGACTTATTTATATAAACAATAGTGGTACTTCTGAAGCAAACACACAATTCCACTAGTACAAGTCATAATAAATGCATACAATTACCTTTTATTTTTTTATGTATTACTGGTCTTTGAAATAAAAGATGATTGCAGATGAATGTGAAAATATTTATACAGAAAATGTGGGGAGCATACCAACATGTCTTGAGAGGTCAATTTAAAAATTGCATTGAGAAGAAAGTAATGAAAAGTAAAAGTGAGAGTCAGTAAGTCAAACTGTAAAAAGCTTAGAGAGTACACACAGTTTCAGGCAAACAAAAGACTAATTGAAGCAATAGATAATTTGAAAAAAGAGAGAGAGAACAGAGAAACATGTGGGATTGTTGATAGGCTCAAAATAAAATGTACTGAAGAAACCATGCACTTCCCCATAAAATGTTATTATAAATTTAATTTTATATCCACTATTTTGCCTCCTAAAGGCAGAGGTGTTGCTGCCTTCTCTCCACTTACCTCTTCTGTAAATAGGACCATGCAGGATCTCTAGTGTAGTGTTGCATTAAAAGAGCTCCTTTTTTCATTTAAATTTATGAAAATGTGCTAAAATTACTAGCATTTTAACCCATATTAAATATTAAAAAAAAACTATAATTGCCAACATTCTTTAAAAAAATGAAAATGCATTGGCCACACCTCTGATCTCCACCCAATCAAAGCCTAGACCTATTGTCCATAAAATTCAGGGCAATTCTCTGGTATGGAAAAAAACGTAGGCGAAGTGACTCACAATGGAACTGAGACAAACCCATGGGAACTTTATCAGCCAACTGATAAACCTGGCACGCACAAAAGGGGCTTTACAAAAAGACATCCACATTCTTCTAATTCTTTATGCAACAGAAATTAGTTTACTAAAGGCACATTATCAGAGACACAAAAAAATCCTAGAAGTAAAATAGCCCTTTTTCAAAGCTCGTTTGAATTTATGGATTCACAGAACAAAAAAAACACATCAATTATAGAAAATGTTGCAATACTAAAGGGAACACGTATGAGACACGCATCTTCTGCCTACCCCTAGTTCAGTGTGTATAAGAAACGGATCTGCACAGTCCGTTAATGCAGTCGGGGAATATCCCTTTTTATTCAGCCTGATGAAGGGTGGGCCTGATGAAGGGTGGGTACCCCCGGGTACCCCCCCGAAACGTGAATGTTTGATGGCTGAATAAAAGGGGATATTCCCCGACTGCATTAACCAGCGTGTGTGCGGATCCGTTTCTTATACACATTGGTTGCTAAGGGACCCGGCCAGGTCAACAGAAGGAACGCACCACCAATTGCAGGATTGGTGAACTACAGGTGTGCGGTAGGAGAATTACATTGTACCCCTAGTTCAGGCCCTGATTTTAGGGCCCCCAATATATCCAGAGGTCGACCTGTTTTACCAATATATGTTGCTCATTAATTAGGGCCTTGTGGAGCCTCCTGTACCTCCTGTGCCCCCTGCTTCCTCTGTAGTTATGCCCCTGACATCCTAAGCTGTAGGACTAGGGCAATGGCACCTGGACCCTAAATGATTCTTCAAACTGTGATTTTCCACATTTTTCTTGTTTATAAACAATATTAGGACTCTGACCCATGATGTATTTTGATGTTACTTGTATTCGTGGTGAAAATATTGCTATTTATTTCTAGCTGCTTCCAAATGGGAAGCTCCATAAGCAGTCATTTACCAACTAACAATCCTTCAAAAAGCCCATTACAACACTAAGTTTATGGTGGACCTGTAACCCAGACACGAAAAGCTGTATAATAGAAGTTAAAGCATTTATAGCTGTTGTAAGCTCATTTAAAAATCTTAGCTGTCAATCAAATATTGTCTGCCCCTCCTCTATGCCTTAGGCATATAGGCGGGGCAGACAATTACTTTCCCTTTCCATTCAGCGCTTCCTAGATGTCACTGCTCTCCCCACATTCCCCCATTCTCTTCACCATTTAATTGTGTAGCCAGGGCATGGGGATGGACATCAGGTCCCCCATTCTGGTGCACAAACAAGATTCTGAGATGATACAAGACTTGTCTTAATAACAGTGTCCACAAAATGGCTCCTGCCTGCTTGCTATAATTATGAATTCTCAGACTGAAGGAAACAAGATTCAAATAATTTAGATAGTATAATTAAAGTTAATTTTGCTTGACTAATATGATAAAATAGGATTTTGAATATTTTTTTTTGGGTGACAGGTCCCCTTTAAAACTCCTTTAGGGCAGAGGACAGACCCAGTGACTACTGTCGAGTTGGGGGTGGATATGATGGAAAAAAATGTTCAGTGTGAAATGGAGAAGCCTAAAAACAATTTGCATCGTGGTACAAAAACTTCTATTTATATCACTGCTGAACACTGTTAAAGGGGTAGCTCACCTCTATGTTAAAATTTAAATTAACTTCTGGTATGACGCGGAGAGTGATATTCTGCGACAATTTGCAGTTGATTTTATTTTTTTATTATTTGTGTTTTTTTGTTAATTAGCTTTTAATTCAGCAGCTCTTCAGTTTGCAATTTCAGCAATCTGGTTGCTAGGGTCTATATGACCCTAGCAACCATGTATTGACTTGAATAAGAGACTGAACTATGAATGTTTTACAGAGCATTTTTTTTAAATGGAGTCAGTGACCCTCATTTGAAAGCTGGAAAGAGACAAAAGAGCAAGGCATTATTCTAAAATATAACCTCAAAGGTAAAACACCCCTTTCATTTAAAATATGTTATAGAATGCCCTGTTCGTAGCAACTCATCTTTCTTTTTAAAAATCTGCTTTCCTCTTCTGCCTCTTTACAGATTTCAAATTTTGGATCAGCGATTCTTTTAAAAAAGAAATCTGAATTTTTCCGGATTTATTAAAGTATGAAATCTCCAAATCCAAAAACCCGGCATCTCAAAGCTCTCGGGATCCTGTATTAGTCAATGGGGAAGGTCACAGTGTCTGCGCTGCTGTCAGTACCGATATCCGATGATTTCAGGGATTTTGGGCCAAAAAGTCAGAAAAATAAATAAGGTCCATTCGGGAATTCGGAGTTGCTCAGATTTTTATCTTAGAAATCCTGAGGTTAATTTTAAGCTTGATAAATAACCTCCTTAATGACCATTCAGCCACTTTGACCACTATATATTCTTCCGTTTCAAACCCCTTTTCTGCCTGTTAGGCTAAGGTCACACTGGGCGATAGTTCGCCCGCGATTTTTAAAAGTGAGTCCTGGCGACAAGTCGTTCGTTTTGTCGACACATCAAGGCGCATGCAAATCGCGACCTAGTATGTACACAGCGCAATTTGAGTTCGCCTGTAGCTTTAAAATCAGCAGAAACCCTTTTGGGAGCGACAGGTGAGAAATAGCATGTACATAGAGAAGCACAGAAATCTCCCACAAATAAACACACACAAAGAATAGTAGCCGCGATAATATGGAACTTTTCGCGCTGACGTCAAGACGCTACGTAACAACGCTACAAGAGGCCGCATCAGTACAGTCAAACAAAACACGCGAGGCAAGACGTAGCGCACAGCACTATGGGATGATAATCCTGGTAAAAGTCGCTCGAAACTTTCCTTCCTTGTCGTCGCGACTTTCTTTTAAAAATCGCGGGCGACTTATCGCCCAGTGTGACCTTAGCCTAAAAACAAGGTTAGACAAGCATAGATGGCATTTGCATCAACATTATAAAAAGACTGCAATTAAAAATATCTGTACAGGGTTTCAATGACACACAAGCCATGCTTCTTCAGCTGGCACTTGCAATTAACATATTCCTGCACAAGTCTTGCCAGGCCATGGGAAACCCAGACATCAGGTTTAAATGTTTGAAAGAGAGTCTTAAAGCCATAAATGCATCTTGGCCATTAAAGGAAATCAAAAGCTGCCTTGCTTGGAAGTACTATTATTATCATTATCATAAAAGGTGAGAGTGGCAAATCGTTCCTATTTAAGAAGCAAGAAAAAAGATTACCCCCCTTGTCTACTTTCCAGGTCAAAAAAGGTGGTTATTCTGTCACCAGTCTTAGCTGCTGAAGAGGGTGACAGGTATTTACTTGTCACATCGCACAAGCAATAGTCGGCATTGCATCGGCAGCAAAACACACTATTTTCTGCTCTCTCTGAAGATAATTAGACTTCCCTTTTGTTGCAAATAAGATGTAAAACAGCTTTAACTGCCTGTGAAAGTGATTAAAGTAACCTGTACAGAACCCCATTACTTAAGGCATATTTCTTTTTGACGCATAATTTCTCCGTTTAAAGGAAAACATAATGCATGCAGAAAAAAAAATCTCAAATTGTCAAGATGCTTTAAACAAAAAATTAGAACTCGATTAAAGATGTTCTCGGTAGCTTGTTAACATAGAGAACTAAAATTGTGAGTTTTTTTTCATCATAATTATGGGATAATGGCGCGCGTCAGGAAGGTAAACAATTTACTGAACATTTTCAAGATACTGCTGCTGGAAACTCTGTTTCTCCGTGTCGTTTTTATTTTATGTCACACAACAAAAGTACAAACTTTGCTAGTAATAACACTTTATTACTTGGAACTTTCTAGTATATACTGTAAGCCCCAGTAAAGCCCATTCATTTATATTATCCCCTTCCAACAGTACCAAGGGCACAGGAATAAAGGGGTGCAAAAACGGCATGCCACTTTGTCACTCAGATCAACTATTCTTGTTTGTAAGGAAAGACAATACACAGATCCTGCACAAAAATCTCCATTATACTAAAATATTTAGATTTATTCTATGGTTTAAGCTCTATTACATGTAGGGAACCAGAACTTAAAGGGATACTGTCATGGGAAAATAAAAAATTCAAAATGAATCAGTTAATAGTGCTGCTCCAGCAGAATTCTGCACTGAAATCCATTTCTCAAAAGAGCAAACAGATTTTTTTATATTCAATTTTGAAATCTGACATGGGGCTATACATTTTGTCAACTTCCCAGCTGCGCCAAGTCATGTGACTTGTGCTCTGATAAACTTCAATCACTCTTTAGTGCTGGAGTGATATCACCCCACTCTTTACTGGAGTGATATCACCCCCTCCCTTCCCCCCCCAGCAGCCAAACAAAAGAACAATGGGAATAGTAATAGTAAAAACCCATGTCCCACTGAGACACATTCAGTTATATTGAGAAGGAAAAACAGCAGCCTGCCAGAAAGCATTTCTCTCCTAAAGTGCAGGTACAAGTCACATGACCAGGCGAAGCTGGGAAATTGACAAAATGTCTAGCCCCATGTCAGATTGGCATTGCTCAGTGCTTCTTGCCTCCTGTTCTGAACTGAGAGGGAACACTGGAGCTACCAACACCTCCAAACCTGCCAGTGGCTTCACAGTTCCCACAGCAGCAGCTTGCGTCAATCCCCCAAACTTAGTTCCACTGAAAAAAAGGGCTTGTACTCTGAATGCTGGAAATTATGCCAACTGGACTTTGAATTTGCAGATCAATTGAGTGTGATTTGCTTCAAAGTACAAGCACGTGAACACATGGACTGCAAATGCATTAGGTGCATTTTCCCCTGGTGGCCTCAATAAAGGTGGAATCATGGGGAAAAAACTGCATTAGGTGTAAAAAAAACATGGTGGTTGAACTCAAAATTGCCCTTTGCTGACTGCAGTTGTAAATGAAACAAATCGGAGCATTTAAAGTTCTGTAATGCACTGGACAACTGAAGGAGACATTTTTTTTAGATAATACATTTTCTGTTTATTTTTATGAAATTGAATATGCAAATTGGGCTTCCTTGTAGTCAGGTTTTTTTTTTTTTTTTACTAAGGATTCAGTATTCAGCCAAATCCAAAAATCATGATTATGAGGAAACCTTTAGAAGGAAAATGTTGAAAGGTTTAATGCTTCCCATGGGATAATGGACATTTATTGCTGACCCCATAGGGTCCACATTTATGTAAAGTTGTTGTTATTTGTTGCATTGCTTTTAGAATAAGAAGAATGCTTAGTTATCAATTAACTATACTATAGTACAGGTATGGGACCTGTTATACAGAATGCTCGGGACCTGGGGGTTTCCAGATAACGGTCTTTCCCTAATTTGGATCTTTATACTTTGTCTACTAGAAAATCATGTAAGCATTAAATAAACCCAATAGGCTGGTTATGCTTCCAATAAGGATTAATTATATTTTAGTTTGGCTCAAGTACAAGGTACTGTTTTATTATTACATAGAAAAAGGAAATAATTATTACTAATTTGCATTATTTGAATAAATAGGAAAATAAAAAGCAGAATTTCAGGAAGTCAGAAATTCTAACAAACAAATTCTTGATGCCAAACTCAGCCCAGAGCCTTTCTATAGAGCAGATAGTCTGCTCAGCAGGTAATGACGTGCTCTCCTCTGGAATACATTAAGCTTCACCGCAGATAATGGTGTCCGGTGTAAATTAACAAACCCAGTGGTAAACGTGCTTCCATTTCAGCGGGAGCCCCTGTGTAAATTAGCATTTCTTCCTAATCAGATCACTGTACTCCTTTCTTCAGTTGTATGGTGCTCCTAATATAGTTTGCTTTCAGGTGAAAATTTATTCTCCTGGGGACACTTGTACAATTTCTGCCCCTGACAGAGAGGAATACTTCTCTTAATCAGCTCCTCGGCCTAAAACTTTCCCTGTTTCTTGCACTTTCCTGCTGTGAGTGCCGTTGTGAGTTGTTGGAAATGATTACTCATTTGTAAGCTTCCTTTATAGCATTTCCTCACGTGTAGAGGTACCCACAGAGCTGACCGAGGCTTTGATTTTATAATTACACCTGTCAGAGCAAGGAATAGCCATACAGTTACAGCTACGAGGTATGGCTCGCTGCCACTTAACCCTTCAGATCATTTGGAATCATCCTTTCATTTTCATACACTAAATTTTGAAATATCTGTACATTACAGTATTAATTAGGAATGGCAAATGATGATCATTTAAAAACTCCCACTATGCAGAATAACTGTTTTCCTGCACAATAGGCAAGCTTTCATCAAAGTATTTTAACTCCTGCATGGATATATAAATCATGGCTGGTATTAAATTATTGTGAAATTTAGCCAGAAATCTATGCATTTCATCACACAATGCACATACAAAAGGAATCCTGGTTAATAATCCTGTAGTTTAAAAGCAGGTATGATGAGAGCACCCGTGTGACCTCACACCACCCCTTCTGGAAGTAAGTAATACCTTGTACAGGAACTGCTGACCGGATGTTTTATTGGGACAAATTCCAGATATTATGGTTTTGAGGGGGGAGGAAGGTGGGGGTCTGGGGGCGAATAGATGGGAAATGTATATTTTTTTTTCCTAGAGGAAACCGATAAAAATTAGATTTCCGGGATTCTCATTCAGCTTCCCTCACTCCGAGGGACTTTGGGAAACAGGATATATATATACATCGTTTCCAGTTTTCAGTTCAGGTTCTGGGTGAGCTGAATTGTTCCAAGGACCAAAGGCATTCCTAATGTGGTAAACATCTTGATGGGAACAGTAGGCATCTAACAGTTACAGAACAGTAATTCACAGCCAGTAAATAAATGATGTAGGTGTGAAAATTGATGAAATTAACAGTTTCTTGTCTACTGATTTTACAAGGCAGCTCCAAATTTGCAAAGATCGGTGTTAGAATAATGTACTCAGCCCTAGGAAAGCAGACACACACATCTCTGAGCTGGAAAAATACAAGGAAGAAGATAAGAGATAGAAAGAAGAGGAAGTTCTGAGATTTAAGGTCTCTTTGAAATTAATAATACTGAAGTAACTTGATTTTAAGTTCACCTGTAGAAGCATGACAATTAAAAATAGTACTGAATTAAATATATATTGAATAAACCAATATTTGAAATAGTGCACCAATATCTGGATTTTTTTCTGCATCTTTTGAGGGCACTTTATTACTCATTGCAGTAATCACCCCAGGGTGTCTGTTCATACATTGGTAAGTACAGGTGTGGGTTACACATGTTATAGTAGAGATAGTTAGTTAGTTAGAGGATATTACTGTACCAAACCATTTTATAAAGTGCCAGACCTTAATATAAAGACTAGAAAATTCTAGAGATAGGTAAAGAATCAATGACAATTATTGAGCTAAATTTATAGACATAAAAGGGGAATTGATTTAAACTGAGAAATGTATTTAAACTCTTGAGAAAATTTGGCATGTATTTTAGGGAGATTAGAAAATAGCAGGGCAATTGGGACTAGTAGAAAACATTCTTGATCTAAGGAATCTACCATTGGTCATATTGGACCCTTTAAGGGCAATGACAAACATAATACTTTGTTGTTTGTGGGAGATCACCAACAAAAAAAAAACTCCAGAAAAAAAACCCCAGAATATTTTATTGTAAGGAGATACAGGTGTGGGATCTATTATCCGGAAACCTGTTATCCAGAAAACTCCAAATTACAGAAAAGCCATCTTAATCAAATAATTTTAATCAAATTATTCAACATTTTAAAAATAATTTACTATTTCTCTGTAATAATAAATCAGTACCTTATACTGTACTTCATCTTAACTTAAAGGGATACTGTCATGGGAAAAAATATGAATCAGTTAATAGTGCTGCACTAAATAGATAATATTTGGATAATGATACATAAAAAAATCTTTCATAAGAAAATTATATGACTAACAAACCTACCCAAACCCTAATTTATGGAATGATATCAGTTGTGAACAAAACATTTCTCACTTTTAGTTGTCCAGAGCTTTTCTCTGGCGGAGAACCTCTCCTGGTCCCTTAACACCAGCTCTATAGTGAAGAAAGCACAGCAGCGTCTCTACTTTCTGCGAATGCTGAAAAAAGCCCACCTTCCACCACCCATTCTCACTATCTTCTACAGAGGGTCTATTGAAAGCATTTTATGCAGCTGCATCACTACCTGATATGGAAACTGCTCTGTATCAGATCACAAGATCCTGCAGCGGGTGGTGAGGACAGCGGAAAAGATCATTGGGGTCTCACTTCTTGCCATTATGGATATTTACCACACCCGCTGTCTCCAGAAGGCTACCAGCATTGTCAGGGATAGCACCCACCCTGCACATGATCTCTTTACCCTCCTGCCATCCTGTAAAAGATACCGCAGTATTCGAGCACCGACTTCCAGAATGCAAAACAGTCTATTTCCACAAGCCATCAGGTATCTCAACTCCCAAGGACTGAACTGAATACATTCATAAGGAACTGAAATGTCCACTTTGCCCAGCATGACCGTGTACTAGAGTTGTTGTATAGCACCGGGGGGTTCTGGAGGAACGCCATTTCGTTTCTACTATGTACTGTATTTACTGTATATGGCTGAAATGACAATAAAATCCACTTGACTTGACTTAAAGGCACATACATTTATGGGTTCAGATTTTGTTCAGCTCAACACCCAGGATTCATCTGCATTATCTGAACTCATATCCTAGATTCAGAGCATCTCTCATTGAAAAGGAGAAACTTAAGATCAAGCCTACAGTAGAAGAAAGGACTGAAGGTGTTAGAATCTTGGAGTTCATAAAAAATTCACACATTTCAAATAGAAGAATGTTTAAAGGGATACTGTCACGGAAAAAAAAATTCAAAATGAATCAGTTAATAGTGCTGCTCCAGCAGAATTCTGCGCTGAAATCCATTTCTCAAAAGAGCAAATAGATTTTTTTTTATATTCAATTTTGAAATCCGACAAAAATCTGACATGGGGCTAGACATATTGTCAATTTCCCAGCTGCCCCAAGAAATGTGACTGGTGCTCTGATAAACTTCAATCACTCTTTACTGCTGTACTGCAAGTTGGAGTGATATCACCCCCCCTCCCTATCTCTCCCCAGCAGCCAAACAAAAGAACAATGGGAAGGTAACCAGATTGCAGCTCCTTAACAGAAGATAACAGCTGCCTGGTAGATCTAAGAACAACACTCAATAGTAAAAACCCTTGTCCCACTCGGACTCATTCAGAAGGAAAAACAGCAGTCTGCCAAAAAGCATTTCTCTCCTAAAGTGCAGGCACAAGTCACATGATTGGGGGCAGCTGGGAAATTGACAGATTTCAAAATTAAATATACAAAAATCTGTTTGCTCTTTTGAGAAATGGATTTCAGTGCAGAAGTCTGTTGGAGTAGCACTATTAACTGGTGCGTTTTGAGAAAAAAAAGTTTTCCTATGACAGGATCCCTTTAAATACAATACATTGAAAGCCTAGGTCTTTTTGACTGAGCTCACTGCATTTAGGTCAGTCGTATGTGCAATTGAGTGTAGTGCATGGAATTCAGATATTATTTATATAACATGGACATGATAAGCAGCATTTTACAAAGATTGGTCATCATTTCCCTTGCACTTAATGCCACAGTAAAGCTTGCAATCTAGAATGGGGGATGTGCTTAAGAAAAAAATGTCAGATATGCATGATGCTTATGGTTTTAAAAATGGTTCTAACTTTATATAAAAATATGAATTATACTAGCTTCGGTAAAGGTGTTAATAGCTCTGAGGTTCATTGCCTGTTCCTTTAGTCCATAATTATTGTGTTCTCCCATTCTTTATCCCATTATCGTTATGTTTTCCCAGAGACTGTTTTTCCTCTAAGTCATGCTATAGCCCTCTCATAAAAAACAGCCTCAGGGTGGGCCTTGTTGTGGGCATGTGCCTTGATATCTCTTTAGGCATAGCCAGCCTCAAAGACTCAAAGACAGGCAAAATCTTTAAGCCTGTATAGAGAGACAATGATAGATAGAACAAATAACTATATGTAACATATGAATTCCTCCTGATGGGCATATCTAAGCAAATTAAGTATTAGTTCCTAGACTATTGCACATTCAAGAAACGAAAGAAAAGGCTATCAAAATAAAATCAAGAAGCCTGTCTCACAAAATAATTAGCAGGTTAGCCCCTATGATGCCAAAATGGTTTCCACTCTAACAGGGGAATGTTATCACCAGAGTGGGAAAAAATATTTTCCAGTAAAAGAAGTTCTCAAATATAAAAGCTGAAATTCTGTATGATATTAATGTATTTAAAAAAATTAAACCCTTCCCAATAATACACAGTAGTGTGCAAGATTTTTTGTGAGGCTGGTCATTAAGGACAATTTAGGAGGAAACTGATGGTGACGTATTAATAAAAATTCCTTAAAACTATAAGGGTAGACAGATCAGGGGGTATATACTCACGTTATTCTATGAGGGATTTGCTACAAAATATTTGGCTGACTGTACTGTAGATATTAACATAGCAGGGAAAGTTGAAAACAAATTCAACTTCCATCAAATCATTATATTATCTTCCAGCTGGTACACAAGAATGTGGAAAAAAAATATTATCCAGTCTTTAACTTGCTGCCCAAGGGGAAAAATAATGCTTTCTCAGCCCATAAAGTAAAACAAACACTTAGAACAACATTATACTAGTTACTTTGTACTTTATTTGCTTTCTATAAAGACATCCAACCCTTTTTCTGGAATGATGTATTTATGGGGAGTTAATTCCTTAGGTCTTCTGTCCTCTATTTAAAGTAATGGGAAACCGGACCTGGTTAGGGTGAGAAGGGCTGAAAGGAGCCAAAATGCCCTTCACAAGCAATTACATGCAAAGTGAAGACTTCTGAAATCAGAATGGCATGAGACAAGTAAATACCTTCTTATTTCAGAAGGCTCCTATTTAAAGAGACATTCTTTTTGCACCTTAAGAATATCTGTTTTTTCATACCCTGTGTTCTCCAGACTGACTGATTGCATAAGTGTGCAAAGACTTTATTGAAGGACGATTATATTTATACAGATTGTTTATGTACCACATTAAACACCTCTTGTTTTTTCACCAACCTTCCTAGGCCAGCTTCTTTATAACTGAAAACATACATTGCCTTATTTGTCCTAACCGGACTCTCTAATTCTATAATATCTAGTGAAGAAGAAACTGTCGGTCAAAATCCAGATGGGGCATTACAGGTAAAGGTATGGGATCCGTTTTCTGGAAACCCGTTATCCAGAAAACTCTAAATTACAGGAAGGCTTCTTCCTTTGACTCAATTTGAATCAAATAATTGGCATTTTTTTAAATAATTTCCTTTTTCTCTGTAATAATAAAACAGCACTATTCCAACTAAGATATAATTAATCCTTACTGGAGGCAAAACAGTCCTATTGGATATATTTAATGCTGAAATGATTTTTAGTAGACTTAATGGACAAGGAAATTCTGTTTGCACTTGGGGGTGCCAAATGTTAGGCACCCTCAAGCTATTGTATTGACTTACCTGAAACCCCAGGCCGGTGCTCCTATCAGCAGAAAACTGCAGCGACCCAGGTATTATACCAGTGAGCACCCCAGAGAGATCCTCTTCCAGCATTTTCCGTCTTCAAATTTCCCTGCAAACGCAGGCGCAGTAGAACAAAATAGCCGACTCTTTAGTTAAAGTTCGGCTTTAACTAAAGAAGAAGACCTCTCAGTGGTGCCCGCTGGTATAACCCCGGTCCAGTTTTCTGCTGATAGGAGCTCCAGCCCAGGGTTTCAGGTAAGTAAATACAATCACTTGGGGTGCCTAACATTTGGCACCCCCAATTGCAAACAGACTTTCCTTCTCCTTTAAAAGTATGGAAATCCAAACTACAGAAAGATCCTTATCCGGAAAACCATAGGTTCAGCGCATTCTGGATAACAGGTCCCATACCTTTACTGGATGCATTGGGGTTTCCAAACTGTGCAACTAGAGAAGACCAAAGAGTTGGTAGGGGGGCCCAAGCTAAAAGCAAATCAAGGTGTACTTTGAGGATGAATGGTTGTTTATTGTCTTGGGTTTCCCTATAACTATAGGGCAGTGTCTGCTAGGGTGCAGACATATTTTTATAAGTCTTTAACCTTGTTATGAGCTAAAATGTGCTTGACTGCAAGGGGTCCTCAACCTAAATTGTCTGAATACAGGGGCAGCCTTAAACGCTACTCTTGCAATCAGTTTTTCACACTAGCTCCTGTCAATATAAATGAATATAAAGTTACAGGGCCGTACATAATCCAAGGTATATAAGTTCCCACAATGTGCGTCTGCTCTTAATTGCCGTATTTTTGAAAATTACCAGTTATGCTCAGGACTTAATGTTCTTCACTAGGGGTCTATAATTGACACGATGAAAAGAAGAGAAAAAAAAGAGGTTAAAAGAAGCAATCCCCCCTTTGCCAGAGCAAACCAATTTCATTCTAATGATTCTGGCACAATGCACCCATGTAGTCGGTGCTGACAGGAATCAATCACTTTCTCCGCTGAATTTGGGCAGCTGTTAAAGTGCTAAAACTGTAAAGCACAACAGATGCACACATTTTAAGAGCAGCCACGATGACAGATGGGGAGATGCTGCTTCTCGGGCCTGAGACCGTGCTTTACGTGGGTGCAGGTGCGGGAAGAAGCGGAAGCGTACAAATGACCTCAATTTTGGTTTACCTACTCCAACAAAAAGCATCTCTCGTCAGTCTATATTAAACACAAGCAACTGTGTCAAGTGCCTTTCAGCTGGCGTCCTGTCCTCGCCGAGCACCTTGTTTACCTTCCTAAGTTTGTGCCTGTCCTTGTGTTTGGGAGAATAACAGCAAACAAAGGGCAACTGATCAAATAGAATACACACACTGCTGTTAATGTATGTGTCATCCTCATCTAGTCAAAGCTTTTACATTATGAAGTTAAAGGATAATGTAACAAAGGCAAGAGGTGGCAGATGGATAGAAAGGTACACACTCCCCTTTCAATCACTAATAAACGAACCAGTTTGTGGTCAAATATAAGAATTAAAAAATGCTGCTATACCGACTCCACCTTTATACATGATCAGAGCAATTCAACACAGAAGTAATAGAACACGGGAAAGATGTCCGATAATCTGGATGAAATAGAAGCACATTTGTGTATTACAAGGATTTCCAAAGTGTTTTCTATTCCTTGACATGGATCAGTTCCAGACTTCAGTGACATTACAGCCTAGAATCAGTATGTGTCCCTAACATGAGATCTCTATAACTAGCGCCAACAAAGGAAACTGGCGCCAAAATGAAACTTTTTAAAGTGATTTTTTTGTTTAGCTTTAATGAAGGGTTTCTCACGCCGGGTTCAGCAACTGGGAATAACTTTGTCAATCAGCACTCCGAGGAAGCACATTCTGAAACCATATACTGCCCCAGACAACCTTGGTGGGTTCCTGAAGCACCAGGGAATTGTTTCTCCTTTACTTTTTTTTTTTTTTTTGCTTTTTCCCCCCAAAAGGCTGCAATTTAAATGGACTCTGACAAGAGCTGTCGTTAATAACACTCTGTTCTGGGCAGTGTTAGGCCAATTAACACTGGTTTCTGCTCTTTGCTCTGCAGCTGTGCATTGTTCTGCATTGCCGATTAATCATTTCCAACAGCCCCCAATCAGCTTCTAATTGGTGGTTCTCCGTGATCTTTTTTTTCTTTCTATTAACTGCTACCAAGATGCGTCATGTTATCAAAAGGATGATGAGGAAGCGAATGTCTCAATTACATCATTATAACATTGCAGCATCAAATTAAAAAGTGACAGAAGGAAATATTATACAGGTATGGGACCTGTTATCCAGAATGCTTGGGACCTGGGGTTTTCCAGATAACGGATTTTTCCATAATTTGGATTTTCATACCTACAATGTCTGTAAACATTAAATAAACCCAATAGGCTGGCTCTGCTTCCAATAAGGATTAATTATATCTTAGTTTGGATCAAGTACATGGTAATCTTTTATTATTACAGAAAAAAAGGAAAATAATTTTTACAAGTTTGGATTATTTGGATAAAATGGAGTCTTTGGGAGAAGGCATTTCAGTAATTTGGAGCTTTCTGGATAAGGGGTTTCCGGATAACTGATCCCATACCTGTACCAGTTGGCGACCAAAGGCCTTGGTAACACATTTCTGAATTTTCCTGGCCATGAGATATCTTCTTATACATAATAAGGACACCACAAGAGCTCATTCATGCAGATCCAGATGAAAATAATGCCAGTGTGAGCCTATGGAGTTTTCCATATGCATTCATATGGACATTTTTTGTCCCCTCCGGGTCTGTGCTGGTGCATGTATTTAAAGGCAGCATGCAGCTGTTTAGTAATCCCCTGAGAAAAGAAAGATAAACACTTGAACACAACCTGAACAAAACCAGAGTGGTTTATTCTGTGTACAATATGTTTCTTGTGTCAGCCAGAAAAAGGGCCCATGTGAAAGAGCCTTTAGGCCATGTTTAAATCAACACAGCAGTTTACCCTAAGAGCACTTCAGTTTGTGAGAGTCATTGCTGTGCAGCACATTTAGCAGTGGCCAGATTGATAGCAAATTCCTCATTTATGGAACACAGACAAATGGCAAATATAGGGCTTCCCATGAAAATACAACCCTACACAGCAGTGATTTTTATTATGTGCTGTCATAACCTGTGTACAGCTAATTTGCTAGTGTAGAGTATGGCAGTTCAAGTCTACCTAAAAAAAAGAACCAAACCTTGTAAAAAGCAGGAATTTCATTGTATCAAGTATATGGTCTTCTAGGGAGTGATTTTTACTTCTTCAGTTTTTTACCATCTCTGTTGATTTGCAGAAATAACTCTGGACTAAAGATTGATTAGAGAATATGCCTGACTGTTTACACCTGGAGGTGATCCATTTTGACCCAACATAAAGGGCCTCATCTTTGCCCAACAAGGTAGCGAATAAATAATAGGAGGTTAGATAGTTTTCATGGCAGGAATTTAGCAATAGAGTTTGAAAGCCAATAAACCAAGAGCTTCTAGGCCACATTTTGTTTTCTTGCCCCCTTCCCTGAGTTCACATTTTAGATATTTTAGGATATTGGACAGCTTTGAGCAGAACCAAAGAGAACAATTTAGGCTTTTGCGTTTATACTAATGGGAGGCATATGGTACAGCTGCAAAGGTAAGCCACTGGCACATTCTGTGGAGTGCTTGCTATGGACATAATTCATAGAGCTATCCCTTATAGAGTAGCTATTCATCAGCTCACTTATTTAAGGAGCAGTTAGTAATTAGGGTTTAGAGATTTTAGAACAGGGGTCCCCAACCTTTTTTACCCGTGAGCCACATTCAAAAATAAAAAGAGTTGGGGAGCAACACAGGCATGCAAAAAACTTCCTGGGTGCCAAATAAGGGCTGTGATTGGCTATTTGGTAGCCCCTATGTGGACTGTCAGCCTATAGGTGGCTCTTTTTGACAGAACACAGGATTTTTATGCAACTAAAACTTACCTCCAAGCCTGGAATTCAAAAATTAGCAACTACTTTGAGGCCACTCAGAGCAACATCCAAGGGGTTGATGAGCAACATGTTGCTCGTGAGCTACTGGTTAGGGATCACTGCTTTAGACCATTGAAAGTTTTTAAATAAAGTCTAAAATGTGTATCTGTGTTTTTTTTTTGATTACTAATTTGGTTTGCGAGATAAATCATTTGCCTCATGGTTATATGAACTTTAATACTTACGTCAACCTACATTGGTACTGATATGAAGGTAAAGATTTGCTGAGTTCTTCAGCAGGGGTGCCCAGCTGGAGGCTTTCTGACCACATAATATGCAACCCTTCATAGTAATTGTATGGCACCAGCTTGCCAAAGGCCTCCATATATTTGTTTGTATAATAGAACCTTTTCAATGCCAGGAAAGAAAGTCAGGTGTGATCTTTATGTATACTTCATAGCTTCCTACTGTAGCTTGAAGGGATAGGGATAGATAGAGCATTAGTGATGGGCCAAGCAAGAATTTGCAGCAAATTTCAGCATTTCAACGTCAGCGAATACATTTGTGAAACTGTCGAGAAAACTCCCATGAATTTATATGATGTTAAATCTACTAAGAACTAAAAACATATACAGATTTTTGAATACAAATTCTGTATTTCCTATAGTGAACTAACTTTACCAGCCTGAAAGTTAGTTGCCCTATGACAGTTATGAGCCATGCTTTTAAAGCTCTCCATCTTTGATCTTGTTAGGCCATTGAGTACATTGAGTCATTAGCACTTCTCAGTATGCTTTGGCGTCAGCTGAGAAGTTAAACTTAGGGGTCATCTAAAGTTGTCAAATATAAGCACACAATGTGGTTACATCTATTATAGTAGTCAATGCTGCAGGTCTGGTTATTAATAAATATAGATACGGAATGCACTAGTTTCTGTGCTTCGATATACATAAATAATTTGAATTCAATTGTATGTATTCTGTATATAGTCAAGTAGGCCCCTCGGCTCAATTGACTGAGAGCAGCCCATATCATGTGATATAATACAGGAGAAAATAAGATGGGGAGCTATTGGGGCATCTTTGCAGGCACAGATCTTCACTGCTAAAGGGCTGCAGTGGCCTAGGCATCGTACACAAAACATATGGTTTCAGATGTCTTGACCAATGCTCTGTTCATCTTTAATGGCTCTCTCTAATTTTATTACATAAAGCTCTCGCTATTACATCTGTTCACTCTGTACATTTTTGTTGCTCTCTGTGCCAAGAGGTTCATTTACAAACTGTTCCCAATCAGGTGCAGTTTGGTATTTTGCACAAAATCATCTGTGATATGGCCTCCATTATAAATACAGTATTAAGTTCCACTTGCCTCCACTTATGCTCTGCAAGATATCCATTTAACATTTGTGAAATTCACTCGGAAAGTTCTTCAAGTTAACGGTTGTACCATATTGTGCTATAAAGCGACAGCCAACATTAATCATCCATAAGAAGGCTAGATTGTAGGATTATGAGAGCACTGGCCTTGGATTTTTTTAACTTTACTTGCAGGAAGACTATGAATTGAATTGGGATTTATATACTTTATTTGCCATTTTTTCAATTGATTATTTTCAAGGGCAGGGCATGGGGCATTAGCAGGTTGTACTTATAATCTTGTAACAGTAGTACAGCCTATCTAGAAGGGTATTTGGCCAGTGTTTCTGAATATGTGGGCTCACACCAAGCAACATGATTCATTAAGTGCTTATTGGGGCCCATCACATTATATGATGCTATTCAAATTGCTCCTTTACACAAACATATTACCCACTGGTGAACATACCATAACCCCAAAACAGCCTGCGTCGGACTGGGGAGGGGGGACCCACCGGAAAATCGAGCTAAGGGCTCACTGCCCTGTCTTTTTTTATTTTAGCCTATGAGTAAGTGCCCCAACAGTATGGAACACATCAGGTCATGTCCTAATAAACTTTTTGTGTTTTTTATACTTGCTGCTTTTTTTATTTTTTTGGGGAACTCACACTTCTGGTTTTGCTTACTGCCCTGTCCCCTCAACTAAGGAACCATCACCCTGTCCCCCAGCTATGGACCAACTGCCCTGCCCACCCAGATAAGGGCCCACAAGTCCGATGATTACCTGTGCCATAAGTGTCACTGATTACCACTGCCAATGATTACCACTGTACTCCTGTGCTCCAACAAGATTGCAACCCACTGGGTTCTTTCCTGGTGCCCCATTGGGCCAGACTGATCCTGCTGGACAACCTCACAGGATACAGGCTGGCACATCCTGACCACCAAAATATGATGTCAAAAGTAGATTAGTTTAAATTAAAAGCATTCTTAGTTTATTGAATCCTTACAAAAACATTGACAAATAGCTTTATGTTTATCATGCGACAGAGGGCACTTAATCATAGGCTTGTGATGCCTGTTTACACTGTGTTAATACGCTTGCAATGTAGTTATTCATTGTGGTGTAATCCTCCAGTGTTTAACTGTCTGCTAAGTACTCCAGTGCTTGTTATCTCTTCCAGTGACCTAGCATTTTACCTTGTGTGTTTTTTGCTACCTTGGCCTGTATCTGTTGGTGCCTGACCAGTCCTCCTGCCTAATCAAATGTGCTTGTTCACTGCCTGCACTTGACCTTTTTCCTGTTAACTAGATCTGCTTCCATTTTCTGTTTTGACACTCCTGCCAGTACCCAGTTGTAGGTGGGAACAGACATTTTGTCATCCCCATGCTCTGGTTTGAACTCTGTGGTAATTTGCATGTGACACCTATTTTGTTCCCATTTACTGACTGGTTAGTCTGGTTAGTTTAGGTTGAGGAGGCTGGTGTCTGAGGGAAAGATTGATGGGTTTACAGATATGATCCTATCCTGACACTTGCACTACCCCCAAGGAGGAAGATACAATACCCTTCATGGTAAAAGGTGCACATACCTGCTGTTCCAACTAACAGTCTGAGCAAGGAGTAAATCCCAAGAAGTAGTACTGAGGTTACCAGAAAAGGGCTAATCTTTGGAGAATAACTCCTGGGTCAGATCACAATGCCTCTAGTCTCAGACTAGACTTTAGAAGATCTGTGGCTAACACACACAAGGAAAAAGTGTGAATTAGTGAGACATTGGAAGTAAGCATGTGTTGTTGTGGGCATGGGCATTTATGCAGAGTCCATGCACTTCATTCTTTTTTAGATTAGGTCAACACAATCTAAGAAAAACCCAGATACACAAAAACAAAAGTCAGTGATTTAGGGTTATGATTCACTCCACTTATATCTTCAATCACCAATAATTCATTTATTATGCGATAGTAGTTTGTACTCATTTTTGTTTTATATTTATTTATTTTGTTAAGTTGTATAATAATTCTTTTTTACTTGGGTGTATTTATATGGCTCCCACCAACCTCTAATCTGCTAAGGATGTAACAAAATGGCACCTATTCAAAGTTGTTTTTTTTTTTATATTATCTATACCTGATCTAACAAACATACCAGAGGTGTACCAAAATGGCACCTAATTAATACTGGGTATATCTTTATATAACTTACACCTGACTACTAAACATACTAAAGCTGTACCAAACTAGCACCCATTGAAAACTGGGTGTTGCTTGTCATTTTCTATAGTGACTACACCTGAGCCTTTTTATACTTAGGGGTTGGTTTATATGGAGAACTCAGGGATTGGATCACTGGATAATGGATGTTTTGCTGTGATTGGTGCACATATGTTTAAATACTTGTGTTAAGCTCTATGACTATATGGGGCAGATATATCAAGGGTCGAAGTGAAATTGAGGGAATTTTCAAAGTTAAAAAATTTGAAATTCAAAGTAATTTTTGGATGCTTCGACCATCGAATAGGCTACTATGTCTTTGACCTTCGATTCGAAGTAAAATCGTTCGACTATTCGACGATTCGATAATCGAAGTACTCTCTTTAAAAAAAACTTCGACTTCAATACTTCGCCAACTTAAACCTGCCGAATTGCTGTTTAGCCTATGGGGGACCTACTGTGTGTTTTGCAAAGTTTTTTTAAGTCGAAGGATTTTTTGGGAAAATCGTACGATCATACAATAAAAACATTCAAATCGTTCGATTCGAAGTATGATCGGCGTACGATCGTACTGCGATCGGAATACGAAGGTATGATGTATAAAATCCTCCGACTTGGAATTAGAATGTCAGAGCAATCTATTAGATGGTCGAATTTCAAAGTTTTTTCTTCTTCGAAATTCGACCCATGATAAATCTGCCCCTATGTGTTTGTAACACGAAACGTGTAAGGCTAAGGAAACAATAAAATCTTTTTACTTTGCTACAACTACCTGGTGGAAGATTGCCTTTATTTGAGTGCATGCACCATATTAACTTTCACTACACTAACATTTTTTAATTTCTAAGCTGTAAAAAGATGAACCAGCTTCAGCATCATCCTTTGCTGATCCTACGCTCTCCAATAGGAGGAAGATGGTGCCATAAGTGACAGACATGGAACTGCCTGTATTTCTTGCTGACATTAGACCTGGAGGGGACTGGAGACTCTCTGTTGCTCTCTAACTCTACCTCATATATTTATGATGTTCAAAAAGGGGGAAAAAAACACCAATCAATAAACCTTTCCTGTCCAAACAAGAAATTGTCAAGATTATTGTTATTATGCAACACAGCTATTTTGCTGCAAACCTTATGGATTCCATTGTTTTTAAGAGGTTTCTGTTAGAACAGTAGATTTTTTCCTTGGATTTTGTTCATGTTTTCTATTTTATAATTATTCTTGTACATTGACCCTGACTGATTAGACGAGGAATTGGTGGAGTACATCTGATTTTACACTGCCACTGGTTCAAATTTGTTAACAGATCAATTGCAGTTTCATCTTTACATGAGCCATAAAAGGAATTGTGCAATCACTTAGAGACTACTCAAGCTGAAATAGTAATTTTCCAGCAGATCTATTTATCAGACAACACAATATCACTGATGATCCCAAATGTGCTGTAAATAATAACATAAAGAGAATTTTAAAACTCAATAATAACTTACAAAGCTGAATTTGCCCCAAGCCCAGTTGTGTTCTTTCTCCTTTATTTCTCCTTCTTTGGATTTCTTGCTTTACAGTTTCTCTTATTTCCCAATATCTCCTCTACACTGTTCTTCTTAAATCACTCCTCTTACTCCTCATCTTGTCCTTCTCATTTGCACCATGTCCCTCTTCTTTCTCTCTTGTGTTTTGTCTTCTCGTCTGCCCTCTCCCCTTGTACCCCTTTTCTCTTTGTTTCTATTCGTTTTTTTTCAGGGGTTTTCACTCAAAAAATTCGATACATTCCATCAATTTGAGTTTTTTTCCAACTATTGCACTGATTTGATTTTTTTACATTCAAGTTTTTTCATAAATAAGCAAACATTTGAATTTTGAGTTTATTCGAGGTATAAAAAACCTGACAAACTCAACCTTTGATAAATAATCCCCTTAAAGTGCAATACCTGTACTATATAAAATTAAATTTATTTAGAAAACAGTGTAATTCATTTTTTATTATCTACACATTTGGGTAGTAAAATCGAGTATGAATCTACTTATTATGATAGAAAAGGAAAAGTTGAATTATTAGTTATTGAGCTGAATATATTTCATTGTATGACAGATCTGAATTGTAAGAAAAAACATCCACAAAATTAGCAGGGCCCTATTCCCTAAACACTCTTCTCAGTGAATTTTACCTTAATTTCCTACGGTCAAATCTATTGCTTCCAATACAGGGTAACCAAGAGGTCTTGGTAATTAATTTTGTAAACCGCTGAGACACAACAAATTGTTCATAAACTATCTCTTTCATTTTTTGTTGATCCTGCATCCCATATTTCCTTATTAGTTGTGCGATCCAGCTGGGTGGGAGGATGGATGGCATCTGTCAGGAACGGCATATAATGCAGCACTTTTATGAATTATTTTTTGGAGGGAAAGCCTATTACATCTGACAAGAGGATGATGATATTAGGCTATCATCATTCAAACAGTACCCACTCGTTCCTCTTTCATCCATCAGCCCCCCGTGCGTGGAAGTTTAAAGGCAGCGTGTCTACACAGCTACCCCAAAGACAAATACTCTTGCCTTTCCGAGTCCATGAAACATTTACCATTTCATTATGAATCACAAGAGATGACAGTTACAAATGGCCTAATGAATAGGCCTCATTGCCAGTGGTGAATGGAGGAGAGTAGAAAGGCTACATGTCTTTGTGGGGCAAATGTTATCTATGCAAAATATAAACAGCTTTCTATTTTTACTGTTGTCCAATATAGAGCTAAAAAAAAGATCGCAAATATCAAATCATATTTTTACACACATATCTGTTGACTGATCTATGAACATTATGAGGGTTATTTATTAAAGTCCAAATGCTAAAAACTCAAAATATTTTGGTTTTTAACTATAAAAATGTTTAAATTCTAGTGGAAAAAAGATTAAAATTTTTTCGAGATTTATTATACCGCGAGGATGCTAAAAGTCGGAATTAGAAAATACCTGGCGAAGTCAATGGTAGTCAAAAACTATAAAAAATAAATATGAAAACCAATTGAAACGTTACTAAGAATTGTCCATTCTATAACATACTAAACATTACCTCAAAGGTGAACCACCCCTCTCACTGCAAGCGTGAGCCGTTACTGGCCAGGGTGATCCACCCACTCCTACCAATCCTCTGCTCAGTTTCCTGGGGAAGGGTGTAGATGCAGAAGAGCATCTTTGTAAGAATACCTGGTGGGCTAGGGGGTGGCTGGGACACCCTGTCGCACTCCAGGCCAGGATGCCCCCCACGTCCGTTCTGCTCTGCGTCAAACTGCAAATGACGTGCTCCTTCACTGCCCTATTTTCATAGTTCCTGGTGTGATATTCCTGATTGTAGTTTGCTGTCTGTCCTGATGTTTGCCCATTTATTGACTACTCTTTTGGATCCTGTTACTGTACTGCGATATTGGTGTTATTGACCCAGCCTGTGACCTTGACTATGCTCTTGTCTCCTGATTTGGTGCTTCGCTGCACGTTTGGTATCGACTCGGACTGTCCCTTGACCACGCTCCTCAATGCCCATTTTTTTCTGTAAAATGTTTGGTTCCCTTACCCACCCAGAACTCTCTTCCTGGTCCTCTCACTATAAGACCTGGGGGCATCTGAGTAGCGGAGGGCTCCTCCCAAAGTGAAAGGCGTGGCTGAGGCCTGGACTTTGGCTTTGGGGTTTGTTCTGGGTTTGGGACACCAATCATAACAATCTTTGTAGAAGACAACTGGAAGCTCGGCTCCTTTAATTACATGCTGCCTGTGGCACATCACATTGATATTTTTTAACCA
This sequence comes from Xenopus petersii, assembly GCA_038501925.1. NCBI lineage: Eukaryota > Metazoa > Chordata > Amphibia > Anura > Pipidae > Xenopus > Xenopus petersii. Next base: position 34,608,503 of record CM076686.1, read on the forward strand.
GTGTTCAATAAGCAAAGCTTGAGAATGGTGATATTAAACCAAAAATTCAAATATGACTCAGTCTTCAATTGTAGGTGACCCCAGGAAAAGTGGAAAAAGTGTCTGGAAAGGGAAACAATCCTACTTCATCACAGTATTCAAGGATGTTTATACTGCTTTAAGGACCAGTAATGTCAAAAAGAAATTTTTAAAAATTTGTTTGTATATGGCAAATTGTTTTTAAAAAAAATTTGTTTGTATATAACGAAAAAAACCACCAAGACAAATTTAACATTAAAATGGCAAAGTCTTTATAAAAAAATAACTTACCAAAACTCTGCTTGCGCTCCTCTTCAGAAAACGCGACAGGGCGACGATCCATCAAGCAGGAGAAATTGAGCGCCGCAACTGTCACTTTTTATTTTATTGTTAATTATGTCTTGGTGTTTTTTTTCATTATATACAAACAAATTTTTTTAAAAAAATATTGGCAGCTTAGTTTGCAATTCTGTCACTTAAAAACTAAATTTGTTACTCTGTAATGAAGAATTCTCTTCTTTATATATTGATATATCAAAGGAAAAAAAGACATTTTTGCAAGAAGATATGAAAAATTACATTTAATTGAATAAACCCAGTTTGGAAAATATATGTTATACCCTCAGAAATCATTTGTGATCAGTATTCCATTTGTATATACACACATACCAGAAGCCTGCAGCTAGGTATAACTCCCATAATTCCAAGTTCTTCAGGTGGTCACTCAAACCTCCATAATTGTTTCTAGGTTTTGTTATAAAACAATATGGGTGCTACTAATATCCTAGTCTTGCAAGTAAAGTCAAACTATATGGTGTTTCTTAGGGAACAATTACAGCTATAGATCTGACTATCATTTAGTGGAGCAAAATTATCAAAAGTAAATAATAGCATGGCCAACCTGCACTTGCAGAATTAGAAGTTACATTGAATTTATGGAAAATACATTGGTGCATGAAGCCTTATTTTCTTTGCCTGTGGTTGACAGGTTAAACTACTTATACAGCTGCTGATGCTTCTGCTTCCAATTATTTCCCTAAATGAGTACCCTTCTCAGGATGCTCGTCAGGTTTCTCCAGCTCAATGCCCTTCCCTTTCTTCATGAACCTAACGATTCTATACCTTTCTTTGTGAATGTCACGCCACATATATAAAGTGTTGATTGGAAATTTTATAGCTCTTGGAAGAAAATACTGCAACCAAAAAAATAAATTACACTAGAAGATGTCCTAAGAAAAGGTTAAGAAAGAGAGTAAGGGAACAAAATTTGCACTGCATTGATAAGCTCCAATAAAGCATGAAATAGTTCCTGAGGGTTCCAAATAAGGGCTTTGATTGGCTATTTGGTAGCCCCTATGTGGACTGGCAGCCTACAGAGGCTCTGTTTGGCAGTACATCTGGTTTTTATGCAAAAGAAACTTACCTCCTAGCCTGCCTTAATTGAACACCTTAGTTATCAACTGTCAGGAGCTTGGTAGACTGTAGTATAACAGAAGTAATAACAATTTGTCTTTTAACTGTTCATGTAGACATAAAAATGGCCAGGGTCTTGCTGTAGCTCCCTGGGGCAGTTCATGAAACTTAGCAAAGGAAGGTGCAGGTAAAATATAGCCCCTGTAAACTGCCATTCCCTGCTTGAAGACACTTTAAAGAGTTAGGGAACATATAAAATTCAAAAACAGTACCTTAAGATTTCTTTTCCATGCGTTCAGCTTCATAATTTCTTGGCATCAACAGTCACCTCTGACCTCTGTTTAGTCAATAATTGAGACTACAAGTGTGTGAATGTAGGAGCAGAGACAAAACTGCTATATCAAAATATGATAAATAGCGATAAGGAAGATAAGCACTCCAATATTACTGGTCAATAATCATTTATTCCACTGTGCATAGCAATGTTTCGGTCCACATTTGGACCTTTATCAAGGATGATCGTTGATACAGGTCCACACGTGGACCGAAACGTTGCTATGCACAGTGGAATAAATGTTTATTGACCAGTAATATTGGAGTGCTTATCTTCCTTATCGCTATTTATCATATTTTGATATAGCACCCACTTGGACAAGTCAGAGTGCGGATACACACCTGGACTAACTATATATATATATATATATATATATATATTAAACCACACAATTCCTATATAAAGAGAAGGGAATTCTCACTGTCTCAGTGTTACAACATGATACAAAATGTGTAGTTTCTCATTATGTCATGTGCAAGATCAGAGACTTCTTCTTCATATCTGTCACCAACTTAGTGATTTAAAGTGGTGGGCCAGCCCAGAAATCAGACAGCTTCTAGGAAGTGAAACAGAGATTTTTCAACAGTTCGTGATTCAAGATTGTTGCATTCCCAAACAGAAAAACAAACAGTAGAATAAGTGTTAAAGTTCATTTACTCACTTACTTCACTAGAGAAATATTTTACATATTATTCAGGATACAGTCAAAGATATAAGCTTCCTCAACGCCTATAGGCTTGTAACAATCATCGATCTGCAGGGTGGAACCTGGAACACCACATACAGCCAGTCCTCTAGAAGAGAGACACAGATGAAAGAGGTAATGCATAAAACCTAATAGGTGGAAACATGAGATAGCAGGAAGACAAACAGGAAAACATAGGAATCCCTGTGATACTTATTTGGTGCCATCAGAAGCTCTGCCTCATGGAGTCTCTGGGAAAAGCACAACAGAAAAATGGACAGGTATTTGGGGGCATATTTATCAAAGGTATAGTGATAGAGGTTTTTTTTTACCTTAAATGCACTTGAATGACCTCAAAACTTGAATGGTTTCTTATTTAAGAAAAATCTCGAATGTCTATAATTTGATGAAATAGGAATGAACCAAAAACTCGAATCGAATTCGACAGACCTCGAATCAAGTATTTCTCTGAAAAAAAACTGGAATGTCAGGAACGGCTTTTTATATCTTCAAATTGGTCAACAGACCTCTGCCATTGACATTCTATATGAACTAGGCAGGTTTTAGGTGGCGTACTATCGAATTTGAGTTGTTCCCAAGGTCGAGGTAAGATAAATCTCTATTTAAATTTGGATTTTAATTTAACATTTGAACCTTAATATATCTGCACCTAAAAGTCAGAACCAGATCGGTCACACAGAAGTAAATGTCACCAGTCTTCAATGATTAATCAGCAAGTCCAGTTGCTCTAGATTTACTACAACTAGAGATACCATGATCTGGATGAATGAAAACCTTCATGTAAAATATTGTAAAAGAGGCTGGACCTCTCCTCTCACCCCACCCCCACAGGCCAAAGTTCACAGTCTTTCTCCATTAGCCAAAAGTCCATAGCAACAAAGTCCAAAAATGTAGCATTTTACATTATTTAGGTTTGTCACATGTATTACACCATTAGGCTTGACAAAGAGCCCTGTAGAGGTCTGAAACGTTGCCACTAGTTTTTGAGCTAATAAACACCTGTCACTGATTCAACTGCATATGTTGGGCCATAGGTATTTTGTTTTGTTTTGATACAATTGTTGGGGCCTTTGGCAGCTTTGGGCCTTACACCTGATGGCACTTGACAACAAACCGGTGTTGAACACTGGTGGAAGCACTCCATCTTGGGATTCATGTATGTATGAAATTGCTGGAAGTGGCCACTTTTTATTAAAAATGTCCAAGGAAGCAAAATGAAGACAGAGAACCTCTTTTTGTCCCAGACCATGAGCCTACCCTAAAACAAATGTGGCATGAGCTTCAAATGTTAAAAAAGTATAAATAAAATATTTTTAACAGTTACAACCTTTAAACACAATCCCACTTTAAATATAAAAAAACTCCAGCGTTTTGACTTTTGCTTATGACTTTTTTGGAATACAGGATCTGATGTCATGACATGATAATGATAATGTTGAGGATATAGTTTCATTGTTTTCATTTGGCAGTCAGAACCTGGGAAATAGATTTTGGTGAAAAGGGTAACGAAATTGAAATCTTCACACTTCACCAGATTTATGATCGTTCGCCTGAGCGAAAATTCCCAACGAAAGTCCGGCAGCCACAAGGTAATCACCTAGCGAAGTGTGTTACTCAACTTTTAGCAAATAAGCGATGCAAATTGTCTTTTGAGTGAAAAATTGTCAGAAAAACACAATTCGCTCTTTAGTTAAAGTGCCCCCATGAGACTGCTAATAATCTAATATCTAATATCATTGTTCTTCAAAATTTAGAAATGTATGATATAATATTTTAATATGCCCTGTTTAAACCATGCACACCGCACGGATAGATATTACTGCCTTAGGTAACTCGTCCACTTGGGGCCAGTGTTAGCTTTTTTATGTCAATATAATGCAATTGGAAGATATTTTTGCTTTGCAGAATTAATATTCCATTTTTCAATAATAATTTTGTGGCTTTTCGCCTGGGATATTGGAGTGTACATGTATTTTTTTTTCAGTGGATTGTACAAGCAGTTGATGTTTAGATCTCATCGCATTTTCTACTATCTCATAGTTCCAATTTCAATTTTGCTTAAAAATAATGTTCCTGAAAATGCCCTGCTGACCTAATACTAGTCAATATCTCATTGACCAGAAAGCAATGCTTAGTGGCTGGACTCGTTCTACTATAGTTGTAATCAGGCAAAGTTCACAGGTTGCCAGGCAAGTTAAGTAGTAATATATGGTGCAGATTGTACATGATAAACACAAATGACCCGGTTAATTAATGTTTTCCAATACTGACCTTTGTGTAGAACTTTACCGAGATACCGCCAACCAAAGGGCTCTCACATATGATCTTAGCTCTAGTTCTTGCTAAAGATTTGTTTGAGAAATCCTCCCCCAGATATTACAAGTATCTATGAAGTTTATGTGAGAAAAGGAAAACCATTTTTGGGGCGGTGGGAACTGACGGGGGGCTGAAGACAGTGACTCATTAATATTGTGTTCTCCCACATGTCTAATTGCTCAAAGCAAAGCGAGTTACATTATTTTGACACCTGACATGCAATTAGAACATGGTCACATGGCTAAAGAAAGATTTTACACCTTTCTCCCCCTTTCTCCATGCAGAATGAATAATTAGCATATCTCTTCTTGGAATAATAATAAGAGCTCGAGATTTGCTTAATGAGGGAAAATTGAAGTTGTTGACATTAATACATGTGACATATTTTTTCAGTTGTAAAAATAAGCCCTGGGAGGCTTCTCCTTTTACATCAGCGCTTTATGCCTCAGTAGTGCAAAACTGTTCACGGAAAAAAACAAAAGACCCAAGCTGCTATAACGTGCAGTAAGGAACATGGCAGAAATGAGATCAGTTGTGGCTCCTTAATGCAGGGACAAACGGAGACACCAGCGTCCTACTCACAGTTTCTTTTCAATAAAGAAAAACAGATGCAATTTTTGGCTTCTGCAACGATAACTAATGAAGTGTAGAGGTATAGTCTGCAAGTCCATTTGAACTGGTACTTTTCCTCCTATTTTTATTTTGTATATATATATATATATATATATATATATATATATATATATATATATATCTATAAACCAAAAATACTGTACAAAAACCGCACTCACAGGACTTTATAACAGTGCAAAAAATTCTGTTTATTATTTACGACGTTTCGGCTTCTATTACTAAAGCCTTTCTCAAGAGAAAGGCTTTAGTAATAGAAGCCGAAACGTCGTAAATAATAAACAGAATTTTTTTGCACTGTTATAAAGTCCTGTGAGTGCGTTTTTTGTACAGTATTTTTGGTTTACATAATCTTTGAATACTGCACCCAGGCAGCTGTCTTTTCATACATGAGTGCTCCAGTTTTTTGAGAGATTATATATATATATATATATATATATATTTTGTTTCCTGCAACTACTAGTGAAAAAAACTGAAAACTCTAAAAGTCTGATTAAAGAAAAATGCTACAATTGCAAAATGACAGCCCCATTGACTTTATGACATTGTTATATACATTGTGTTTTACATGTTTTCTTTCATTTAATAAATTACAATTATTTCATGGTTTAGAGCAGTGATCCCCAGCCAGTAGCTTGTGAGCAACATGTTACTCTCCAACCCCTTGGATGTTGCTCTGAGGGTCCTCAAAGCAGGTGCTTATTTTTGAATTTCAAGCTTGAAAGCTAACTTTAATTGCATAAAAACTAAGTAAAGTGCCAAGTAGAGTCTCCTGTAGGCTGCCAGTCCACATAGGGGCTACCAAATAGCCAATAAAAGCCCTTATTTTCACCCCAAGGATCTTTTTCATGCTTATGTTGCTCCCCAACTCTTGTTACATTTGAATGTGGCTCATGGGTTAAAAAGGTTGGGGACCCCTGATTTAGAGTATACAGTAGAATCCACAAGGGGGTTATTTATCAAAGGTCAAATTTTAAAGATATTTGAGTTTTTTTAAACCTCAAATGAATGAACTCATAACTCGAATGGTTTCTAATTTAAGAAAAAACTCAATTCAGAGAGCTCAAGGTTAACAACCTGGGAACTCAAGTTTTCAGCAAAAAAAACTTGAATCGCTCGAAGTGATCGAGTTTTCGAGCAAAACCCATTTAAAAAACTAGAACATCATGAAGACTGTTAATATTTTCAGGTGACCTCTACTGTTGACTCTTACGTGACCTCAACAGGTTTTAGATGGTGTATTTTCGGATTCAAACTATTTCCAGTGTCGGGGAATAATACATCTCAAAAAATTTTCATTTTTTTTTAACCCAAAAAATCTATTGTTGATCCAAAAATAACCTTTTCATAGCAAACACAACTTTATCCTTAATAAATCTGCCCCTTAGTGTTATAAAATACAATTTGTGGAAAAGAATGAAATAGTAAATGGACCCCTAAGCTTTTGAGAGTAATATTTTTGATGTTTCTATAGTCAATTTGGAGTCATAAGTCACAATCTTTAAACTGAATATAGGGGATAATGTAATACTTCCTACAAAATATAAGGATGTGACTTTGGTGGGTATCAATTTAGCATCATACATGGCTGGTTCAATTCCACTGATCTTCCTTAGAAGGATTGGTTGGATCCCCACACAGATGTTCCAGGTCAGGTAGTGATCACCTATACTAGTGGATGGTTTTATATTTTGTCAAATCAATGCTGGTGCAATCGCAGTAAAATAATTTATTAGGGATCCCAATGCACATTAATAGCAGCTTATACTTTCTCTCATATTGCATATTTCAGAATGGCCAGCAAATGTGGCATGGGTTCTTCATACTGTTTTTGGAAAAGTCAAAAAACCCTTTATACAAGATTGGGCAATTAGTAAAGTTGTTCACTGCCTGGGCAATAATATGAGTGCTTATTGTATGTTTATTATAAGTATTGGTGGCAGCCCTATGAAAGTGCTCCAAATCTACTTTGAAATAGTTTCTTCTCTGTTTACCTAACCCAAGGCAAAGGCTTTTTTTTATCTTCACATATGTTTGTGCTCTTTCTTGTACTGTTTTTCTATTTAATGTGTAAAAATATTTGTCACTATTATGTTGAGCAGTAATTGATACAGCTGTGTGTTTTAGATGACCTCAATACATATCTAGTTTATCTGATATGCTTCACCATATGTTAGTGTTGGATAACCCCCATCTAGGAGACCTCTATTATCTTGACTGTTCACTCTTTCTCGTGTCTCTTAAATGGATAATACGTAGACAGAAGTTGTCTTTAGAACTAAATACACAGATAGATCTGCATACACTGTCAGATCACATTTTCCCTTAAATATGGCGACTGGTGTTTCTTTGTATATCTTTTTTTAAGTCTGATTTTTATATCATATGTGAACTAGAAATTTTATGGCAAACTGTAGGGATTTACATATTTGATAACACAGCACAATCTGAAATATTTTGGGTTTTTTTTGGTTCATTAAATTTGATTGGCTAAGGCACAGCTTACCTGTGGAAATCGCTAGAAGAAATGTTTTTCACTTGTCTTAACAGATAAAGAGAGTCGCCTTCAAAATATGTTTTAGAATCCTGGGTACTTGTCTTTGTGCAAATGCTAACTGATAGAATAGGTACAGAAAGAAAATTTGTGATGTTATAGAGAGTGATTAGGCATATATAAAATATGGCAGGGATTATATAGGAGTTTTTGGCTTTTCAATTAAAATGTTTAGATAAAATAAAAACATAAATAACAATGCATTCCCCCTCTTTAAGCTGGCCCTTGTATAATGAATCAGAAAAGTAGTGCCTCCAGATAATATACAATTATCTCAAGAGACACTGGCCCAAAGAGAATCTCGGTAGGGGTTTCTGATTTGATCGACCAAGTCTAACAATATTGTCCTTTGTTGGCCTGGCAGCACAGCTTCCAAAATGACCCCAAAAAGTAATGGGAATATGGAAATTTGAGAAACTAGAAGTTGAGGCCTCACTCACTTCTGGGCTGGCGAAACAATTCCCAGAGTAACCCCCAAAAATAATAGGGATCTGGCAATTTCGCTTTCCATGTATAGCCAGCTTTAGTTCTGTGAGTGCTGCTAGAGATAGGTGTAAAATATCAAGGGCTGTATAGTGTTTGTGTTTGTGGAAAGGCCACCAAGGCTTAGGGTGGCAGGATTTTAGGGGGCGGCATTAATGCTCCCGGCCTGATGATGAAAATGTGTGCATGTGCACAAATAAAGGGAAGGGGACAGGGGTGATGAACAGCAGCAGACCTAGGGGTGGTCGCTATGTATATCCGGCCCTGTTTGTATGCATATATTGGTTTCCTTTATTAACACAGGCCAGTGCATGGAGTTCATTGTTAAGCCCTACTGACTGCACCCCATGTTGCTTATAATAAATGGGAGCCTCAGCATAACAAATACTATTTTTACACTCAAGGCAGCAATATTGTTATATTTGTCAAACAGACAAATAAATATTGGGGTAAGCTGTTGAATATAAGATAAGACAATCATCCAATGTCTCAAAATAAATATAATTTTAGGGTTTCGTTTTAGGGGAAGCTTAAGCATGAAAACCCCTTTGAAGATGAAAAGGAGAACAAAGTACAAAAGGCATATTATATTCTGTAAAAACTGACACTTTCAGTATAAAATAAATCAGGGGTGTCTAACCTGCAGCCCTCCAGCTGTGCAACTCTCAGAACCAAACAGGCAGCTGAAGGATGTCACTGTTATAACCATGGGAGACACACTTCAGAAACATTTACTTTGCTCTCGTTAAATGCCAGGATCTCCTCTATTCTACATTCATGAAAATGTCAAATAAGGTGTGAAAAGAAGTGGATGTATTAAAAAACGTAATGTTTCATGCTCAGTGGGTTTCGCTTGCTGAATTTCTCCTTGGTTCCGTTCATTTCCATGAACAGTTATAGACATGGCCCTTTTAGGCACCGTAAAGTAGCGAATGAAAAGTATGAAATGTACTGCTTTCTTCCACTCCGATTCCTCCTCCTAGGTTTTGGGGAGAATGGTTTTATCTCTGTGGTTTATAGCAGAGTTATTCAGTGTCTTTCATTCCCATTAATCTCTTCATCTCCGTATTCGCCATACTACAGAGCAACGTTATGGAAGGTACTGAAGTCTGCCTTTTATCTCTGTTGTTTTATGTTGAAGTAAATATTGTAGTTTCATTACTTACTGTTATTTTGCTTACAGTGCCTTAAATGAAAGCAACTCCACTTCAGCAGCATGGCCAACTATATAGTTCGTACTCAAATACCTTAAAGGGAATGTTACTCAAATATTAAAGCATATGAGAGATTGTGTTGCACCAATAATTTTAGGACATATAGGATAAGTGGAAAAAACCCTAATCTTTTAGGCAATAAAGAATAATTTATGGTGATAATGCTAATTATATTTTCTTTAAAGATGGGCCCTTTTATTGGAGCTCCCTTTGTACAGTATCTGCTACTGTTCCTGTTTCAAATGAGGGGTGAGTGTGTCCTAACAGTTCCTGCCAGAAGCACAGAAGAAGGGCGCCCTGCAGTCATACAAACAAATAAAGTGATCCGTTCCCTATCAGGTCCGCCTAGCTGCTGTTTGCTTCCTGTCCTACAGTGTGATGTGCTGAGTGCCACTGGCTCCCCTGTACAGCCTGGGAAAGGAGGCAGCAGGAAGTGAAACTGATGGTCAGAATTAGTAGGGTTGCTGCAGAAATTTCAATAAATCAGCCTGAAACACTACTTTGTTTCAGAACATTCTGTCTATATTTAAAAGAGTATTATGCACTGGTACCTTCTTGTTTTTAACACAACTTTCTCCTAAAACTAGAGAACAGGCACATAGATGAGCATTGCTTATTGATGGGAGTAAATTATGTACTGTTGACAGTTTATGAGGTAGAGCCTAAAGGTCACCTAGAATAAAGCTGGCTATAAATACACAGATAAATGCATTTTGACCACAATGCCCAGTCATCTGTTTAAGTATGTCCAGTCAGCAGGGCTGTTCAGACCTGTGTCCTGGCGGTTTGAGGATTATTGGTCCAGATGGAACATTTCTGTTGGTCAAAGGAACTAATGGAATCATACAAAACTGGCCATAAACATATGGGTATCTGTCTCAGCTCATGGGCCAGCCATACCTAGTTGGCACATATATGGCCACCATACATGGCCGAGCCATACTACACAACAATCGGTGAAAGTATGGCCAGTCGGGAGGCCATTCTGAATGGTAATCCTGTGGTCCTGGTGGATCAAGCATTACTAGTCATGATGGAAAATGTCCATTGGATGACTGAAAGGAAGTCAAAAGGAGTAGCAGTTCAGCCTGAATGAATGGAACCATACAAAGGTAAATAGTCTACTAAATTTTTTAAAGTATATATTTTATATTTTTTTATTTGGATCTTTTAATAACTTTCATGGCATTCGTGTTTTAGCGATACAGAGTTTAATCTCGGTTTCAAAAACAACTAAATCTTGGTTTTCAAAAACACCAATAAAACTTGAACTTTAATAAATAGGCCTCTGTGAGTGATAACTGTTAGGAAGTAGACATAAGTGTATATAAATTTAGATGTGTTACTTCAACAAGATCTAAGAGAAGGTTTCTGATAAAGGCCTAGGATATATCCAGTAATGTAGGGCCAATGGTTAAGCTGAGCTCAGGAGAGGTGGTTAGGAGACAAAAATAAGATCAGAGAGCTAAAGTTTTTATGGGAACCAGCAATGCTATCTCTTCATTGGCTGTTAGACTGGAGGGTGTGTTTAGTAATCTGAGCTGAGAAGAACTGAGCATGCTCATGAGCCACAAGCCAAAGTAAATTCATGAGGGAGGGGGCAAAGTGGGTTAGAAGAGGCGAAGGCATTCTAAGTGATTAAGGGAATGCTGCAACCTTACTGTTGACCTTTTAACAACCAGAGTGATTGTGGAGGGGGTTTATATGTTCTTTAAGGAAATGGTAATAGAAATCTGATTCTGGGGTCTATGAGGACACTATTGGTACCCTATTTATAGAAATGGTACCTACATTTTACTAAAATTGCTTTCAATCAAATGTAAACAGCAATGTGTAAAATTTGCTAGACTTGATTTACATTTTGGTCATTTGGCCATTAGATTTTTATTTTACTGACCGATCATCTTCAAATTAAATTTGGCTTAAAAAGCAATCATAAAAGAGGCATTATACATTTATATAATGTAAAAATTGTAAATATAGATACACAATGTATCTCCTGGAAGACTAGAGCTTCTCATTTTCCTCTTTGCTGAATCAGATATGAATTGAGAATTACTTACATAGCAATGAACCTGCTCAATCCTTTCCAGAACTCTTCATTTATTAAAAAAGACAATTTGAAGTGAAAAGGTTTCTCAAAATGAGAAAGGGAAATGAACACCTGTTGTAAAATAACCCCTTATGAAGAATACCACTTTAGTGCAGTGAAAGGTAAATGACAATGATAAATTGGCCTATTAAAAGAATAACATTTTCACGCATCAAAACAAAAGATTGATAATAGTGTAAGAGGCTAATTTTCGAAATAATTTCCCTGTCAAGAAGCAAACTGGAATAAAAGGATTCGTTGGAAGTGATGGCAGAATTGCCAGCTAAGACAATGCATTCAAAGTTACTGGAAATATTACAGCTTTCTGTACAAAAAGAAACTCATGGCAGATTAATGAGCATTTGGACTTCAGAAATCAGAAAAAATTTTGAGGAGGTGAAAATAGCCCAACTCAACAGACTTCATATTGGCTGCTAGTTATATTGTCTTTCTAAGACTGAAGTGGACAGTTTATTTTTTCATGAAAAATTCCAACGTATAAATAGTTTTTCTGGTGGTGGTAGCTTCTTTTGTTGATTTTTTTTTGTTGTTGATAATTGATATCATTTTGGAATATGTACATGAAATTGAAGAGGTTAGGGGAAAGTACTAGAATGAAAGATAGCGCTGAGTTTTAATATGTCAAGGAAATGGTTGAAGTGAGCTGTGGTTGTGGGGAAGTGATGTTCTGCAACAGATGTAGTGCTCCTTCTGAAAATCCCAAGCCTAAAATAAACACAATGTATGGTGGAGCCAGAATACAAATTTCAGCTATGTCACCACTAAATCCCAAATTGCTTTGTAAACTAAATAAAGCTTGGTTTATAGATAAGGCCATGCTTCTATACTTCTATAGAGTATGTAAATTGACCTCATACAAATGGCCAACATGCACTGATCCCATCTCTTAACCCATAAGTAGATCATAAGAGAAAGGGCAGATGTGTGAATTTCTAGGTCAGTTATTGCCCCCTACACATGCTGTACTGTTGAGCCAAATTTGCTGTTTCAATGGATGCTCAAACTGAACAGCACTCAGTCAGATCTGTAGAGCAGACCAGCCTTAAATGGCTCATAGAGGAAAACGATAACTTTTAGGGGCCCATTTACTAAGGGTCAAAGTGAAATCGAAGTGAATTTTCAAATTCAAAAACTTCAAATTTCGAAGTAATTTTTGGGTATTTCGAACCATCGAATAGGCCAAAATTAGTTATGAATTGAAAAAAACGTCAAATATTTGACTGTTCGAAAATTCAAAGTATTGTCTCTTTAAAAAACTTCGACACTTCTCCACCTTAAACCTGCCGAATTGCTATGTTAGCCTATGGGGACCTCCTAGTACCTATAGGCAGTATTTGGCTAAGTTTTTTTTGAAAAACGCTCGATCAATTAAATCATTCAAATCGTTCGATTCTAATGATTTCTACGTTTGATCAAACTATTTGAATTCGATCAAAAACAGCTAAATTCACTCCAAAAAAAACTTCGACCATCTACAACCATCTACAATTCGATGGTTGAATTTCGAAGTTTTACCACTTCGAAATTCGACCCTTAGTAAATGTGCCCCTTAGTGTTTTTTTTTTTACTTTGAGGCTGGCTTTCAGTTCTGGTAGTCCCTGTTTTTTCCAATAGCCGTTTAACATTTTTTTCCACTGTTGCGGGACTCTAATCTTATCTTATCCTTGATAATTCTGCCCCTAAGAGCAGAGAAAAGAAAAACTTGTCAAAATCATTTTGAAACATCTTTGCTACAAAATATCCAGCCATCTCAGTATTCTACCCATCTGCTCCAATTCCCTCTTGCCACATACACACACTCCTTTCCATTGTCTCCTCAGTATATCCCCCAACTCTCCTTGCAAAATGATATGAAAAACTATTTTGAGTTCTTCAGACTTCATGCAGGCAATGCATATATGACTAGAATCACCTAGATTGGAGCTACTTTCTTTGTAACTTCTGTTAATTGGCTGCGGGTCTTGATATTATTAATTTTCTCCCACACTAACGAGGTTAATTACTAAAACTCTAATTTTTCTCAACACACTCGACCAAACTCCCATCTGTGATTTTACCATATTTATTAATAAAAAAACTCGATAAATTCATTTCAGAATGGTGAAAAAACCCGACTCATATGAATTTTTTAGATTTAAATTGCTCAATAGGTATGGGCAAATTTTTTCGCCTTGTTTCGCCGCAAAAATGACACCTGTAGACTTGTATGGCGCCGTGCTTTAAAAAAAAAAAAACAACATTTTTTTTACAACATTTTTTTAACGTCCATAGACTTTAATGGGCATCAACAACATTTCGCCGGTGGCGAATTTTTGGCAAAACGAAACGGGTCAAATTCGCCCATCATTTGCTCAATCTTTTTCCCAGCTCAGACCACTATATCTTCAAATTTGAAAAGGGACATCTGCACTTCGACAGGTTTGAGATGGAGTATTTTCTCCTTAAAAAGTCTGACCATAAAAATTCAAGCTTTAATAAATAACCCCTAATTATCACAATATCATTGGTAGACTTATGTTCCCTCTTTAAGGCTCATGGTACACAGTCCATGAAAAGTGCACAAAGAGGAATGATTATACTGTACTAGCCTATGCTCAATAGACACTATTCTCATTTGACCCTAATTCTCTTTATGTTTGTGGCACACTTTGTTACATCTCAGCAAGTGAAGGCATCCTATCTTAGGTGTATTCATCAGACCCTGAAAATACTGTCAAGAAAACCACAATGTGAAAAATAACAAGTAAAATACTGAGTAAGCTGTTTTTTTTTTTTTTAACATATATGAAGGCCTTTCGTCATTTACAGTAAACTCAAGAGCCCTAAAAAGATTTTCACTTGACCCAGGAGAAACCACAGATTGTGTGCCATAGAAATGAATGGCTAATACCTGCACTGAGGTGGTTCAGTGTCATGTCATTTCCCTGCTTGATAAATAGTTGAAAATTGGAAATACATTCCCTGTATTGATTTTATGACTTTTTTGTATTAAATTGAAGTGTGGCAAAAAGATTTGTCGTTGGGGGGAAATTTGCTTGATAAACAGCTTGAGACGGTGATTTATGAAATAAACTGCAGAATATTTGTCAGTAAAGCAATTTAACCATGAAAAACTGGCGACAGAAGCAAGTTTCCTTTTTCATGGAATAAAAACTGTTATATGAGATTGGACATTTTCAGTTTTGAGGACAGCTTTTTTGAAAATGTCATGAAAGTTCATTGAAAATAAAAACTTTTTTAAAAAGTGAAATAAAGTGAATAGCAAGCCTTCTGATTGTATATGCGTCCAGCCGTTATTAACCCAGAATAGCTTTGATTTGCTTTGCCTTGTAAGTGCCTGTCAGCATTTCTGTTTGACTATGTCAAAACTAACAAAAAGTTTACATCTGTCTGTTTTTTGTAAGTTTTTCACCTTATATTTTCTTGTTGTAAAAACATACTCCTGCTGTGAGTCACTGACTGATTTCAAGTGATTTGGGCAGCCCAGGTGGCAGACAGCAAGACGGAACAGTATGAAACAGGAGGTAAAATCCATAGTTTGAGCAAAAAAATGTTGAACTCATGTCCACAAATTTCAACAGTTTCTGTTGAAGGACCTTAAATGAGAACTCAATGTTAACAAAGACTTGGGCAAGGCATGTAACACGTAATGTGTTTTGCTTTGGGATTCTGTATCAGCCCAATGCAACCACATGCCTTTAGCAGCAAATATCTGTATCTCCATATTTGTAGTAATTCTCCATTTTCTTTTCTGCTTCACATCACGTGCTCTATACTGCTGTCACTAGGGTTGCCACCTGGCCGGTATTTTACTAGCCTGGCCGGTAAAAATGATTGTTGATCCCAATGTTATTAATAGGGAAAAAAGATAAATATATAGGAAGGTCGGCAACCCTAGCTGTCACTGATTAATTATATAGTGAATAAAGTCCCAATATTGTAAAATATAAGGATATTAAAAGCTACTGAGGAGTTCCATGACCCTATAAAAGCACAAAGCTGAAGGCCGAGTGTTTTTATACCGATCATGGAACTCCAAGGTGACTTGTGTCACTGTGTGTTGGAGTTCAGACACCCTAGTTGCCTACTCCTGTTGTAGTCATTCTGCCTTGGGCCTTAGGGCCATTAACTGTCTGTACATTTGACTTTAGAGCACTATGTTTATGAAACACAGGGACATGAGGCTGTCAGCTTTGTAAAGAGAATTTGAATTCCATCCCAACCTATGTCTGTCCAGTCTGTCCAAGTATAAGGACCAAATGCCTACCTTTCTGATCATGATTTGATTGAAATCAGTGCCAAGAAAAACTGGGTAGGTGTCCCAAGCAATCTGGCCGGCCACCTGGTCACCCTGGTGACTAGGGATGAGCAAATTTTGGAGTGGAGTTTCACCATGGAAATGATGCCCATACACCCCAATGGGAGAAAAAAAAATGTTTCGCGTAATAAAAAATAACACATGTCAAAAAAAATTTGCTGAGCGTCAAAAAAATTAGTCACGTAGACTTTAATGCATTTTGGCGAATTCTCGCCTGCGGAGAATTTTTGGTACAGCTAGGGTTGCCACCTGGCCAGTATTTTACTGGCCTGGCCGGTAAAAATTATGGTTGATCCCAATGTTATTAATAGGGGGTAAAAGATATATACTATATAGAGAGGCCAGTATTTTTTTCCAGAAAAGGTGGCAACCCTAGATACAGCGAAACGACTTAAATAGGCCCATCTAGTTCCAACCCTGACAGAAATCATTCCAGTATTGATCAGTTCAGATCATTTGCCCAGAAGTCAAATATTCTGCTATGTCGGTAACCTAAAAACAAGTAAATCTTGATGTCTATGGCCAGATTATGTTCCCTGCTTCTCAAGCACCCTCTTTACCCCTTCCCTTGCACATTTGCCAGCAGAACGGCAATCACTTAAGAACTAGACCATCTCTATAATTCAAAGTAATTTGTGTTCTTATTTTTTCTTAATGTATTTTCCCTCAAAGTGCTCTGAAAAACACTTAAATTGTTATAAATAAAAGATAAATACATTGAATAAAACAAAACAAAAAAAAAACCCTCCTGTCGTGCATTCAGCATTGTTTGTGGGGATGTCAGCCCAGGCAGAATATTTATCAAGCCAGGACGTCTCCTTCGTTTTCTCCAGATAAAGAGATGTCAGAATTACTTTGAACAATGTTCTTATAAAGTTTACAATGTCATTCAGGTAATGAATATTTCTCAAAGAGGGCAGGACAGACGTATACAAGGCAAAGAGCACATCAAGAATCATTAAGCAGCATCCTCAGAAAGCCTTTTCGGCATTCGTTGGGTTAAAATTCCATTATGAGAACATGAGACTTAAATCTGTCTTATCGCCTTTCCCCCCTTCTTAAGTATGCAAATTACAAGAGGTTATTGTTCTAAAGTGAAATTAAATAGCTATGAAAAAGCAAGACCATTAATAAAATTTCCATAATATCCCCGGGATATGCCAGCAATTTCTGCAGTTGTGGATAGAAGGAGGAGTTGCAGAAAAGAGTGCTATATTTACATGGCATTGATGTAATTAATTGTGTAAAACACAGGAGTGGATGTGTTAGAGGGGGGTAGGGAGGGAAAATCACCATCTCATATTGTTTTATTTTTTGGGGGCAGAAGTAAAAGAGCATTTGAAGACATAATGCAGATGCAAGCACTCATTTTAAAAGATAATAATCCCTATAGCAAGTCACAAAGGATGCTTGGTGGTTCCCAGCAGCTCACACAAAGCCCAGAGACTTTAAGATGACCAATTAGTGCTTATGTTCAATCTTGGAGCTAGTAAGCACTCGTACTTGTTAGGGAAAATCCAAGTTGTTCCACATTTGGGACAAAAAAAAAGACATTTTTTAGAGTTAATTGGTGAATATTAGTTCTACTACAGGTATCTATTTTCCCAGAAGACCTTGGGTTTTCCAGGTGAGGGGCTGTTCCCTAATTTGGATCTCCATACCTTAAGTCTGCTAAAAAAAAAACATTAAAAATTAAATAAACCCAAAAGGATTATTTTGCCACCAATTTGGATTCACTCAAAGTAGTTATCATCAAGTACATAGTACTGTTTTAGTATTACACAGAAAAAGTAAATAATTTTTTAAAAAAAGACAAGATTTCCATAATTAGGAGCTTTCTGGATAGAAGTGATACCAGATACAAGATCCCATACCTTAACTTTAAGTATATACGAAAATTGATTCTTCAGGCTCCATGCAAAGTCTCCTGTCTTCGTGAGGCAACTTCGGGCGACTTCGGAAAACAAACCGCCGCGTGTGATTAGCGCCAGCGTTTTCTCATTTTAGCCGGCGCAGAGAGTTTGGGGAGATCGGTCTCCGCAAAAACGAGGCGATTAGTCGCCAGGCGACCAAATCTCCCCAAAACGCCCTGTGTGGCCTGACCCTAAAGGATAACTAAAAGCCAGGCAAATAAAATACATGTATTCATTTTGTTTATCTCTTGTGACATATTTAATACCTATTGAACACAAATAACCTTCTATAACATGACATATGCTGTTTTTGAGAGTCATTCTGGCAGCTAGATACTTTTAACATAAATAAAAATATAGTAGTTAGCGTGTCCAATCAGTGTGCTAATTTCAAACATTTTGAATTTTTTAAAAATGTTTATTCTTTGCTTCCCATCTTGTATTTTAGTCCAGACATCTACCACAATTTCCTTAAATTATCTACAACATGTATATTGTATGGGAGATTTTTCAGTGGCAATAAAAGTCTCTGTGGGCACACATTCACTGGTGGCCAGTAGGGCGTAACATGTTTTTAGAAATCTTTTCTTGATGTTTACTTGAAGACTGCCAGATATATGAGAAAAGGAATTTACTTCAGATTATTAACATCAAGCAGTCAATTGCTATTAGTCTCCCTCAGATATCAATTGTGTTTTCTTGGGTCCCAATCTTAGGGTTGCCACCTTTCAGTTTGTAGAACTCCATGTGACATGGTTAGTGACATCACAGAGGTGGGGCAGATGACATTGGGGGGAGGGATCTTGATATAAAAAACAAAAAAATATTGGTGGCTAGGGTTCCCATGTGTTAATAAAAAATAAAAAGATATTGGTGGTCAGGGCCCCCCATAAAAAAACATTTGTGGCCAGGGCCCCCCTCAATAAATAATATTGGTGGCTAGGACTCCACATGAGAAAAAAAATTGGTGGCCAAAATTGGTGGTCAGGGCCCCCCCTCACATTATAAGAAAATTGGTGGCCAGGGCCCCTTAAACATCCATGCCTTCCCAAAGTCAGCAGCAAGATGGGGAGTCAAGTAAGTGTGGCGTGGCCGGGCTCCCCTTACCCTCAGGGCCCCCTACAACTCTCCCCCCTGTCCCCCCCCCGATGGCGGCCCTGGGGGCAGGGCTATGACACACAATCTGCAATTGGACAATAACTCAAGGAGTCCTAATTTTACCTAATTGGAAAACTGGGTAGGCAATCCTAGCTAGTCTGCAAGCCCAGTCCTCACCTATTTTTAACCCACAGCAGGTTACAAGAGTATAAAATACTTTAATCAAATATTTGTATGGTAAAAATAGCAATTGTAACCCGAATAACTCGAGGCCTCATTTACATTGCCCCCCAAAAAAGTGCAAAAAATGTAGCACACTTTATGGGGCATGTGAAGAATGGCTGTAGGCCTCTGCACTTTTTTTGGAGCGCAGTTACCTTCAGCATTCTGCATTGTTTGCATGCTGAATGCTTTAGCCAGGGATCAATCTAAGAGGTGAGGGAGTCATCCCAAATTGAGGCCCTGTCGTTACCAGCTTAAGGCTGAGCTGCACAGCTTTGATCTTTGCAATGATTTTTGATGTGGAATTTAGGGCAGAGACTAGTAACCCCAGTGGAGCAAGTGCTCTGTAAGTGAGCATTTATGGGCATGGTCATGCACCCCTGGGTGGCGTAAATGCTCCCTTTTGGTCTCTCTCTATAGTATCAGAATGTTGTTCCATGTTATCCATTGAACAAAATAATATTATATAGATTAATATTTTTTACTGGGTATGCTTTTGCGACTAATTAGGACCCTACTTCATTAATGCTTTAATTATACTTGAAGCAGGGTCTTGGAAGCTTGCATCAACCAGTACCAGTTATCACTTTAATGACTTGGTCTCAGCTTACATGATATCAAATTATTTAGCTATGTACAGCTCTGTTTTGAGCACAAGAGACAATTCAGAAATGTGTGCAGGTTTATTTTTACACTTGCCAAAACAGACTATGTTTTTCAGGAGATATTGATCCGAGTGCACTATTCCTAAAATAAGAAGCAAATGCTAATTACAAGTAAACAGCAAGTGATATTGCAGGCATCGCTAGAATGTTTGACTTTCAAGAAATCAAACAATTTGATGAAGTGCTGATTGAGGGAACATCTAAAATCAAGGGGTAGGAAAGGTCGTTTTCACAACTGTGCCGTTGCATTTACAATGTTATCTTTCAGCTAATTACTTTTCTTGGAAGTGGCCACTTAAAAGAAACTTTGGGCAGCTCTAATCGCATTCTTTAATTGAGGACCTGGATTCATCTCATTTTCTTCCTCGAACAGGTGGCAAAAACAGACACAGCAGGTAATTCACACCACCTCCAAAACTGTCGGTTTAAGGAGACAACTAATCATGGAAAGCTTCCAGTAGCAAATTATCAGCTTCAAATTAAATCCGCAGCTCTTGCCTTCATAAAGAAACATACTGACGCTCTCTGTTTGGGGGATGGTGGGTATAAAAGAATCAGTGTGCAGATTATTTTACCCTAGTAATGTTTCGGCAGCATCCTATGGAGTGATCCAAATAATCACTCTGACAGATGCCAATGTCACATTTTATTAAGCCCATCAGAACAACAGGGATGTAAACATACTGCGGTCTACGTGGGTCCATACACACTGTTGGATCTCAGTGCCACTCATTTGAGTTTATTTATGGTGCCCTTCTTATAAGAAGCCATGCTTGTTTTACTTTAGAGCATTCTGTGTACAAGAGTACATTAAAGTGTAAGTTTCTGGGTGCCATTTGGGAGGGGACATACCATTTCCATAGGTTCTATACTTTTATTATTTATTATTTAGTGGCTTTACCACTAAATGTTTAAAATTAATGTAAACCCCAAATTTAAAGGGGTTGGTCACCTGTGAGTTTGATACAGAGAGTGATATTATTTATTATTTTGGTTTTTGAGTAAATAGGAGTAGCAATAATAATACATATTTAGCCTTAGGGCTCTTACTGACGAGCGTTTTTACCTGCGCTCCCCTGCGTTCCGTTTTTCTGTGTTCAGCCACAGGGGAGCGCAGGAATAGACGCATTACATTTTTTCCAATGGGGCTGTACTCACACAGGCGTGTGTAGGCGCCGAACGCAGGAAAAATGCAGCATGTTGCATCTCAACCTGCGTTCGGTGCCTACACGCACCTGTGTGAGTACAGCCCCATAGGAAAAAATGTAATGCGTCTATTCCTGCGCTCCCCTGCGGCTGAACGCAGAAAAACGGAACACAGGGGAGCGCAGGTAAAAACGCTCGTCTGTAAGAGCCCTTACAGAGCATTCGTATTTTAGATGGGGGCAGTGACCATGATTTTAAAGCTGAAAAGAGTCAGAAAGAGGCAAATACTTCAAAAGTAAAAAAAATGAACAATTGAAAAGAATTAGGCCATTCTATAACATACTTAAAGTTTGTTGGTAGTCCTCCAAGTCCAATAGTGCATGCTTGGCCTAGTATCTCAGGCATGGGGCATATAATGTTCAATCAGTGGTAATGCAAAACCTGTGCATGTATTTGGGTGGTGCTCAATCTGGAAACCTTGCTGCAAAGCTTGGTTTCAGTAATCCGTATATAGCAGAAAATCAGATGGCACACACTCTGGCAAATGTGCAAAAAAACGTGTAGTTTATTGAGATCCACACAAGATGTAACGGAGGTACAACCTCCTTTCTCAAGGGCTCTGTAATGCCCTGCTCACCACGGCAGTGCACAATTGATATGCCAATTTAAAAAAAAAAATAGAAGACAATGGCATAACTAGAGTTTGCCCCCTGCAAAAAGGGGCCGGCGCAATCCAATCCCCATCCTCCTGCCTCTAACCAGCCCATGTCCCACCCCCACACTGCCCAGTCCCCACCACAACTCTACCCACTCCCCACTCGACTCCACCTACTCCTGCCCAACTTGCATCCCCCTTCCTCGACGCAGGTGGGAGAGTGACTTTGGAGGAGGGTTTTTTCTTGTATTTGCTATAGGGGAAGCAGACCCCACAGCCTGGGCCCCCCTGTGAAGAATAGGAAGAATAGAGGCCATGCACATGGTACCTAAACAGTACACCAATCATAGGGCATACAATACATAAAAGAACCCCTCATTCTTTGTCAGGGAATCAATTTAATGATTCAAGATTAGTTTAAGAGCATAACTCCCTACTGTCCGGTTTTCAGCGGGACAGTCCCACTTTTGACAGCTCAACCTGCAGTCCTGGGTATATACTGAAAATTCCCGACTTTCTCTGCACTGAACAGCCAGAAAAAGATATAAAGTTTCAAATTTAATTGGCTTTTGCCAGAGAGCCCAGAACAGACACCAGATGCACAAAGATACTTTTGTAACAATTTTGAGATATGCAAACAAGTAATTGTAACAATTTAAATAAGGAGGTCCCTTGGGAAAAGTTAGAATCACAGCTTAAAGGGCAATTCACCTTCATTAACAAAACTGTAATAACTAAAAAAAACACAGAAATATGTTCAAACTTTCATAACCTGCCAAATTTTGTAAAATAAACATGGTAACTAAGGGGTGTGGCCACAAAAAGGTGGCAATTTTTTTGGTCCCTCTTTTTATTTCCAAAATGTTGGAAGGTATATTATATTCTTATATTTTATAAGAAGGGGTACTTTATTCACTATATATACTTCACTACTAGGCAGGGAAGTGTCACACCAGGGAGGAAATTCACTGTAAAATTCAGGCCAAGACAATTAAGATTAACTTTGACCATTGAAAGAAATATTTATCATGGTAATGGCTATCATAACCATACAGATCGTCTGCACTATGATTAATGTCAATTAATCTCATGCAGCGACTGCTATAATGGCAGCCCATGGGTCTCTCATCAATAACTGCAGGTTGCTCTGAGAAACATACAGGGAGATTTAGAACCTCACAGAACTAAAAGGCACAGGTGACTTTCTAATAAACAGGAATGCAGATGGACAGAAGCCCATTGAAATATAATACAGGTATGGGACCTGTCATCCAGAATGCTCGGGACCTGGGTTTTTCCAAATAAGGGGTCTTTCTGTAATATGGATCTCCATAGCCTAAGTCTGTTAAAGAATCATCTAATGTTAGGATAGGATTGTTTCGCCACCAAGTAAGGATTAATTATATCTTAGTTGGGATCAAGTACAAGGTACTATTTTACTATTACAGAGAAAAAGGAAATGATTTCTAAAAAATGTAATTATTTGGATAAAATTGAGTCTCGGGGAGACAAACCTCCTGTAAATTAGAGCTAGATTTCTGGATAACTGATCCTATAACTGTAATTCCCTTGTTTGTTTATCAGGACATAGAAATGTTTCGAGTTTTACAAGGTTCTTTGCCAGACAGTTTTATAGCAGCAATGTGCTGTTATGTGATATACTATTATAATGTTCAAGAATTTAGGCTCAACCTCCCTCTGAGTTTCAAAAACGCCTTCTCATTTCCCCATGTAGGTGTCAATTTGGAAACGATGTCCTTTATTTATAATTAGAGTCTGTGGCACTGACTGCCTAGAGATTAGTTATAAATAGATGTCATCATTGCACTTGCTTGATAAACTGCTCTTTAATAATATCTATTAATTGCTTAATGGCATAATTACAATGCATTGTAGTTTTTAGAACTTATGCAAGTCCACTCTAGTATATTTCATAATTTCAACTTTCAAAAACAAAGGGAAGATTTTCAGGTGTATATAAGTAGCCTAGAGTATGGGCGGCTGTTGACTTACTGTGACCTAGGCCATTCATGATAACCTTACAGGGACTTTGGCTGCCTTATTACATAATACAAAGGCTCGTCATTAAAGGGCCATTAATATCAAAACATTGTAATACACATTAATAAATCACATCTGTCTCTCCAGCAACTGCAAATAAAGCATTTATTGATTGTATGTTAGAAAGTTGTTTATGTAGATATACATTGTAGAGGTATGAGACCTGTCATCCAGAATAAGGGCCGCCATCAGGGGAGCACAGGGGGTACTACTGTACGTGGAGCCGTGCCGCATCTTCCATAGTCCTGAACAGCCAAAGTTGACGTTCCGAAGTCGCGAAAAGACCCGAAGCCATGAAAGGGGCAGAACCTGAAGCCGTGAAAACACACAAAGTCCTGAAAGGAGCCGAACTTGAAGTCCCAAAGCCGCAAAAAGACCCAATGTCACAAAAGGAGCCGAACCTCAAGCTGTGAAAAGACCTAAATTCAAGAAAGGAGCCGAACTTGAAGTCCAGAAGCCGCGAAAAGACCCAAAGTTTCAAAAGGAGCCGAACTTGAAGCTGCGAAAAGACCTAAATTCAAGAAAGGAGCCGAACTTGAAGTCCAGAAGCCGCGAAAAGACCCAAAGTCACAAAAGGAGCCGAAGTTGAAGTCCTGAAGCCACAAGTTCAGTTCTACTGAACACCAATGTGTGTGTTTTTTTTTTATTTTATTAAACCCCTGGCCACCAATGTATTATTTTCAGGCCCGGATTTATGGCGAGGCCACAAAGGCACGGGCCTAGGGCAGCAAATTATTAGGGGCGACATGCCGCCCGGCTGCTTGCTGAGGAGTACCAGTGCTCCAGTGTTTGCACTTGCGGGAGGTGCGGTCGGCGATAGTTACGCACAGCCTAGGGGTGCTTGTAATACAAATCCTGATTATTTTAATACTCTATAGGGCCCTGCCACCAATGTTTCTTTTAAAAAAATATTCTCTGGGGCCCGAATTTTTCTTTTTAACTAGTAAGGGGGGAGGCAAAAAAAACTTTTATGGGGGACCCTGGTGCCAATGTTTTTTTTTAACTTATAGGGCAGCCCTTGTCACTAATTATTTCTTTTAACTTGTAGTTTTTAACACAAAACATTTATGGGGGGCCCTGGCACCACAGTTTTTTTTAACTTATAAGGGGGCCCTATAGCCCTATTGCAACTTGAATGGGACCCCCAATGGCTACATAGCCGTTTATTTGTATAAATTATGTATACAGCTTTTGGAACAAACATCTAATTGTATTGGTGCTAAAATAGGATCCAGCAAGGCTATTGTGGCTTTGCATACCTGTCAATAAAGATAAAATACCTTTACATATAAGTATCCCCACTTGGAAGCAACTTATTTGTATATGAATATGGCTATCATCAACCCACACTCACATTCCCACATATCAACAGGATTTGATAGCATGCAAGAGAATTTACAGAATATTCAGAGTACTTTTGCCCTGATGGACTGTAGGATTCAGGACTATAGGTACAATTGAAAGGACTCTATTATAGGCCTTCATTAGAAGAGAGACAAAATAATACATGGAACATATATAGTTACAGGACCTGTTATGAAGAATGCTCGGGACCTGGGGTTTCCCAGATAATGGATCTTTCATAATTTGGATCTTCATACCTTAAGTCTACTAAAGGTAGACATTAAATAAACCCAATAGGCTGGTTTTGCTTCCAATAAGGATTAATTATATCCTAGTTGGGATCAAGTACAAAGTACTGTTTTATTATTACAGTGAAAAAGGAAATCATTTTTACAAATTTGGATTATTTGGATAAAATGGAGTCTATGAGATATGGCCTTTCCGTAATTCGTCGATTTCAGGATAATGGGTTTCCAGATAACGGATCCCATACCTGTATCTAAGAAAAAAAAAATGTTTCCTTTTTCCAGATTTTCTAAGATCTAACCACAATAACGGTAATCGCAAGCCCTTATTAAACCTCTGCTAATATGCGTCTGATGTGTCTCCTTAATAAATGAAACATTAAGCCCTTCTTTAAAAATCTGTGCCGTTGCTTAGGAGAACATATTCATATATCAGCCATCTTTTAAGTTCTAAAGTGCAATTTACGAGGCTCAAATAAACCAAATGTCATACCTTTAATTTAGCAAAAAGTTATGTACAAGTCTATTATTCAAATAATGGCAGTGGCAAGAAGATTTCATGGGGGTGCTATATACTTCTCTGCGGGATGCCGTTTTATAGATTTTAAAATTCTTCCTCTCCGCACAGCCTTCATTCTAAATAACACAGTGCTAAATATGTCACATTTTAAAGTGCTTTTGGCATGCAAATGATCCTTTTCTCGCAGACATGCTTTTTAAATAAGATGTGTGTTCACTTTTGGAAACTCTTAAGTGCATTAAATTTCATTGTCCTGCAGAACCATGCCGAGCAAACTACATATGGATCATTTATCTGAGGTTGAACAAATGTATACATATTTACACACGGGGGCTGGAAATTTCCACTTGGCCTATAGATGAGACAGAAATACCAAGACAACAAGTTAAAATGGTACGATTGTGTAGTTTGAAGTGACTAACTGCTTTTATTTTTCACCCGACTAATGACCTTCAATGACCTTCATTAATTCATCACGTAGACCTGTCAGTTTTATGCATAATAGATGGTGTAATAGCTTTCCAACTATCCCATTTTAGCAGAAGGGCTTTTTTTTTTTAAAGAATTGCTTATTATTTCCCATACTTTATTCATATTAATTATTTTTTAAATATTTTTTTGCAATATGATGAATACGGTGTATTTGCAAAGGTATTTTGTGCTATAATGATTTAACATTTATATAATATGATACACTCATAACTGGGATCTGTTATCCAGAAACTCGTTGTGTAGAAAGCTCTAAATTATGGGAAGGCCATCTACCAAGGGGGCAGATTCCCTAAAGGACGAATGCGTCAGTGTGACGTAATTTCGAAACTATGCCAATTCCCTAACGGGAGCAGGCGTCACTTCGCTAGTGAACGAGATAGACGCTAGCAGTGCTTCGCACTCTAATGCCAGGCGAATTTTCGCTCTGGCGAATGGATGTAACTCTGCAAATTCACTAAGATGTGGATTTAACTGAAGGTTACCTCATTCGCCAGACTTGCCTTCCCCAGCTCAGACCAGGAGAAGTGCAATGGAGTGGATAGGACTTCCTCAATTTTTTTGCTGAAAATTTTTCTAAGTCCCAAAAAAAGCTGGAGTCTTTTTCTTTTTTCTGAGTAATAGCCTGCAAAAGTCTGTTAAAATTTTTTTGGGGTAACCAGGTTCCCCCCTACATTTCCTAACATATGGCACATAAACTATACACCGGGCTCTTGTGTAGGCCATTATAAGAACTCTATTTTATTTATTAAGGTTCCCTGGGCTTGTGTAATGTAATGTATTTGCTGCAACATATAAGTTCATTCAACTTTCACTTCCTGCCGTATGCAAATTAGCCAAAGCTAGCGTAATTTCTCTTTGCTTGCTGAAGTAACGCTAGCGCAACTTCACCAGTATTCGGCGTCCTGGACGCAACTTCACATTTTAGGGAATTAGCGTTGTCCTGGTGAATTTACGCCTGGTGAAGTGTTGTGATGGCTCCGAAGCTGTCGCTTTTTTTTCAAATTTTGCCTGCTTTTAGTAAGCTAAAAGCAATGAGACTTTTGTTTTTAGGCAGCTATCTAGTAAATGCCATCTGTTGGTTGATTGATAGATATAGGCTTATGACTCTGGGAACCTGACCTGTCTCCTATCCTGCAAATTTGACTTTGTCTATGCTTGGGGTCTTGATTAGTGATGGGCGAATCTGTTCCGATTCGCGAAACGGCATAAAATTCATGAATTTCCTGCAAAATTTGCAGAAAGCATTGAAGTCAATGGGCGTCAAAATTATTTTGACGCAGGTCAATGTTGATGCCCGCTACTATTTTTATACTCGTCCAAATGCAATAAAGTCAATGGGCGTCCGAAATAATGCTGACCCAACATTTTTCGCTGGCGAATTTTCGGCACAGTTTTGCAAATTTATTCACCGCAGCAAAACACAGAAATTTGCCACAAATTTGCGAATGCCTGTTATCCAGAATGCTCAGGACCTGGGGTTTTCCAGAAAGCATCTTTCCATAATTTGGATCTTCATGTCTCAAGTCTACTAGAAATTCATTTAAACAATTTATTTTTCATATACTTTTTTTTTCATTAATCAAACTTTTTACCACTAAAAATCTTGCATGTAAAGAATGGTTTTAAAACACATTTTCCTTATTATTAAGTATAAAAATCATTAAGAACTCTGATGTAAAAGTAGGCCACCTAGTGCATGCAGATCTCATTAAGAAGTCAATAGAAGCTGTCCTTAACAAACTGTAAAATATTTAGTTACTTCACAGTTTTAGAATTTATGCTTGTAAATGCAAGAGAAATTCAGAGTAAATGAGGTTTTCACAGTTTCGTATACTTATTCGGATTCCTTCCATGTTTTTCTTTGTGCATACTTTATATATTGGGATCTTATAATAAATAAGTAGACATTAATGCTTTTTTAAAATAGTTTTTTTTTAAGAAAAAAAAAAAGCGAGTTTAGTTGAGTTTTTTTAGTGGTTGAAAAACCCCCTAAAAGTACACAAATTAGAATTTCGATAAATAGGTCTTGGGGAGGTTAATTTATCAAAATTCTCATTTTAGTGGTTTTAGAGGTTTTTGCAACTACCATTAAACTCTATTCCTCTAAAATCACAAATTCCATACAATTTATTAAAATATCTAATTATTAAAATTATGAACGAAACAAAACAATGAACAATATGCTAAAAAATATGAAAACCTCGAAATATTTGAGACAATTAATAGTGGAAATAAAATCAGAATAGCTAATAAAATGTCTAATTTGTTCAGCACAGCTCCCATTTACTTCTATCAGACCTCAACTGCTTTTTCTTGCCAATGTTTTGTATTAGAGTTTTTCATGGTTTTTAACCTTTCTAGAGTTTTAGAAAACTATTTTAAAAAAAAACATTTTTTTTTGAGAAAAACATTACATTCGAGAAAAAATAGAAATTTAAATGTTAGTTAATAAATGTTTCATGGTCATATTGATGAAAAAACACAATAAAAAATGTATGAGACAGAATTGAGAAATTCTTTATATCGTCTCTATACTCCATACTCTATAAAATCTTTGTTTTTGCATAGGACAAGACAATGGATTTAATAAGAAAGTGGTAGAAATGAAGAGCTTTCATTTAATATCCTAATATGTGTACTCCCCCAGGGACAATCTTTGTATTATACGTAGGTCAACGAAACATCTTTTTCATAAAACTGATTAATATTGTATCTACTGCTTCTCTTTAAAAAAATGACTTATTTCTTGGACTCATCATTAGAGATGTGTGAAAAGAGATTTGATTGTTTGCAAATTGATCATTTTTAAATTTACACCTCACCGGCTGTGAAACTGCATACTTTGTTTATTTGACTTAACCTTCAATAATACAGTATATTATAATGTTGGATTAGTAGAAGGCTTCTGAAATATGAATCACTTCATTCCAGAAAGATGTATTACGTTCCTGGAGATGTCTTGTGATACAAGCGACCAAGTTTTCCATAGAATGCTTTCATATACACAATGGACTGGGACATTGGTAGAATTGTATAGGAATACAATCCCTGCAAGGGAAAGGACTTATTAAACTTTAATTTGATTTTGCTTTCAATAATTCCATACATTTTTGAATTGAAAGAAAGTCCAGAACAGATATGACTACACCTAGGGGCAGATTTATCAAGTGTCGTATTTCGAGGTGATGGTTTCTTTAAACTCCCATCAACTCGAAATTCAAATTAAAAAAGACCAACCGAAACTTATTAAAAAAAATTAGAGTGTATAGGCTGTATTTGATCATTCAGATTTAATTATGATCATATTTGATCGAATTTGATTCAAAGTAAAAAAATAAATTTTTCAAAATACACCAAATGAGGTCCCCCATAGGCTAAAACAGCAATTCAGCAGGTTTTAGATGGTGAATAGTCAACATCAAATTTTTAAAGAAACAGTACATGATAAATGTCAATATTCGATTTTTTAAATTTTTTTCAGATTTTAATCGAATTTGGACTACCGTATTCATTAGTCAAAGAACACTAAGGGGCCGATTCACCAAGGGTCGAATATCGAGGGTTAATTAACCCTCGATATTCGACTGGGAATTAAAATTCTTAGACTTCGGATATCGAAGTCGAAGGATTTTAGAGCAAAAAGTTTGATCGAACGGTTAAATCCTTCGAATCGAACGACAGTACTTCGACTATCGAATGGTCGAATAGTTGAACAATTTGTAGTTCGAATCCTTCGATTCGAAGTCAAAGTCGTATTTGAAGGTCGAAGTAGCCCATTCGATGGTCGAAGTAGCCCAAAAAACACTTCGAATCCTTCACTCGAAGTTAGTGAATCGCCCCTAAGGGGAAGATGTATCAAGGGTAGAATATCAAGGGTTAATTAACCCTCAATATTCGACTGCCGAATTAAAATCCTTCAACTTCGAATATCGATTAAATCCTTTGAATCAAACAATTCTAAGGATTTTAATCCATTGATCGAAGGATTATCCTTCAATCAGAAAATTGTTAGCAAGCCAATGGGGACCTTCCCCATAGGCTAACATTGGTCTCGGTAGGTTTTAGGTGGCGAACTAGGGGGGTCGAAGAAATTTTTAAAGAGACAGTACTTTGATTATCGAATGGTCGAATATTCAAACGATTTTTAGTTCGAATCGTTCGATTCAAAGTCGAAGGTCTTAGTCGAAGGTCGAAGTAGCCAATTCGATGTTTGCAGTAGCCAAAAAAAACATTCGAAATTCGAACTATTTTTCCTCAATTCCTTCACTCGAACTTAGTGAATGGGCCCCTAAAATTAGCTCGAAATTCGAATTCAAAAATTTAATTTTTTAACTCAACCCTTGATAAATCTGCCCCTTATTCTAACAGCCCAAATGTACACATACAAATGTCATTATGACAGTAAGGAACCAGACTTTTTGTTGGTGCCAGTGGCTTTGCACATGCTCAGTGACTCTGGATTGCTGCAGTTCTTCATCTTTTAGAGGGTTATGAGAATATATGGCTGAATATGTCTAGCTTACTGTACATAAGTGAAATAAATTGAACTTTGAATAGAAGTAGGAAAATCATTAAGAAACTCTGGTCCGATATATACAAGTATGGGACCTGTTTTCCAGAATGCCTGGGACCTTGGGTTTTTCAGATAACAGATCCTTCCATAATTTATATCTTCATAACGTGTCTGCTAGAAATCATGTAAACATTAAATAAACCCAATAGGCTGGCTTTGCATCCAATAAGGATTAATTATATCTTAGTCCAGATCAAGTACAATGTGCTGTTTTAATATCACAAAGAAAAAGGAAATCATTTTTAAAAATGTGAATTATTTAATTAAAATGGAGTGTATGGGAGCCTGCCTTTCTGTGATTCAGAGTTTTCTGGATAACATATGCCATTCCTGTACTAATATTTACTAACTTGAATAAAGGAAACCCGTACTAACTCAAAATCAATTTCTTAGAAGGGAACACCTATAATTCCCATTGCTGTAGGGTTATATAATCTTCAGTGGGCATGGACCCATGTTTTGTTGCAAATCTGTACCAGGCAAAAAGTTTTTCTCCTCCCAACTTAACTCCTATAAAACTGGGAATGGTTTGAATAAGGGATGCACCGCATCCACCATTTTGGATTTGGCCAACCCGAATACTTCGTGAAAGATTTGGCCAAATACCGCATTTACAAATTAGGGATGGGAAGGGGGATTTTTTTTTTTACTTCTGACAAAAAGTCACGCTATTTCCCTCCCTGACCCTAATTTGCATATGCAGATTCGGTTCAGCCTGGTAGAAGGATTCGGCCAAATCCGAATTCTGCTGAAAAAGGCCAAATGGGCAGAATAAGGTTTTACATAAATTTAGACCATAGGAAGCATGAATTCTTACCACTTTCCATGGTGGGTCCGAGTGCTCATGTCCCAGACCTTCAGCAATAAGCTTTTACTCTTACTTAAAGATACACAGTCATCCCTTTATAATTGGGCCCCCATCAAAAGCAGATACACTCAAAAAACAACAATGCAACGCACAGGCAACTTTGGCAAAAGACGATGCTAGATGTCCACTTGCTTAATGAAACAAGAGGAGAGCTAGAACTAAAATGAACGGTTATAATAGACTTTCCTAAAATGTTATGATATGCCATTTAATGCAGTCGGCAAATTTGTGTGAAGGGTTATTCCAAACGACCTAGCTGAAATGTTCATTGTTTGAGGTTTGACCCATGGAATATTTGACATGCTTCCGAGAAAATTCTTCACCTGAGCGTGCAAAATATAACCTGGTCCAGGAAACAATGTACACGAAAGGGAGACTAGGACATGGGACCTCTTGTCTCTGCAGATGGTTGAAAAGGAAATGAATCAGTGTTTTATCTGTTAGCAGGACACATATGTTACTGGGCTCGCCGCTCAACGTCCCTAAGCATCTGTTGGCAAAATAGTTCCTTGAACTACCCTTGGCTTTCGCCCTAACTGGATCAACATAAACATATTTTATGCTACTAAAATAGTGTGTGAAATTCCCACCCAGCCAAAGCTAATTTTAGACGAGTGTTGGTTTAACATGATCTTTCGGCAGTACTTAAAATAATAACTGTTTGTCAGGACTAGCGTTTCAAGCCAATGACAATATTTTTGAAATATAAGTCATTTTATGGTGCTCCTTATGATTGGCCCACACTAGCATGCATGCAACCGGAGACCGGGGCTTTCACAGGACTGTCAGCATTCTGATGTTGATAAATGAAACGCCGCTTGATTACAAAGCTTTTTAATGACTTGAATGCATAAAACATATGGGAAAATGTGATAAAACATATGCATTGTATTAATTTCAGATTACTGTATGAATAAAACTGCCTTTATTTGTTTGTGCATATGCTAATTCAGGATATGTGTTTCCAAAATTAAGGGTAAAGAAGCATTTTGTTCTTGGTTGGTTATTTATGCCACATTCGAAACATCACTGGCCCTTCAGAATAATTTGAGTAATAAACTCCCTTTATGGTGCCATAGCACAATTACTTCATAAGGAATTTAATGTACATTTAAAAAAAAAAATCCTTTTCTTAATAATGAAAATCACAGGCCCCAGTCAGGTATTATTACCTCTTCTAAAATTAAATAATCCACAAAACAGCCATTCTATCTCCTCTCTAGAAAAAAAATGTTAATAATGCTTTTAAAATGGTCTTTAAAAATCTAATTATATCATTGCAACAGCGAAGGGACCAAAGGCCAAGTGAATTTTTGCCAACATAAATCATACATCACACTCTCACCCTTATAACTTTACGCTATGGCTTTAAATGCCTGAGATACAATGATTTTAATAGCAGCCCAGAAATAAGTGAGTCGTAACTTTTCCTAGTCACATAACTGTCTCTGTTATTAAATATCCCAAAATAAGTGAACTCATTATCTGTCTTAGGCTACGTTTATCCAGCCCTACGTTATGGCTTTTTATTCATGCATGGGCAATAGGAAATCATTTAAGGTGCAATGATAAGGTCAGGGGAACACAAGATATATTATCAAACAATTTGGAAGTATGAAATGATTTTTCATATACATGTGCAATTCATTGGCTTCTCTTCTGAAAAGGGAGGTGGGCAGGTGGTTGATGTGGGATTGATTGACATATAGAGTGAGTGACTTAAATCTTTGTTGACACATTTCCTCTGGACCTTTGAACAATGAAGTTAGAAAACATATGTTAAATAAAACACTTTATATATCTTCAGCTATCATGAACTATTTAAGGTGAAGTACCCAAATACTTTCCTATAGTAACCTTACAGACACGAACTGCATGTGTGAGGTTCACCAGTGCTGCTACCCTTTAGGCATTGATCCCCAACCAGTAGCTCATGAGCAACATGTTACTCACCAATCCCTTGGATGTTGTTCTCAATGGCCTCAAAGCAG
Source organism: Xenopus petersii (assembly GCA_038501925.1). Lineage (NCBI taxonomy): Eukaryota > Metazoa > Chordata > Amphibia > Anura > Pipidae > Xenopus > Xenopus petersii. The sequence goes on from CM076686.1 coordinate 34,642,395, forward strand.
GTGCTTATTTTTGAGTTTTAATTGCATACAAACTAAGTATACTGCCAAGTAGAGTCTCCTGTAGGCTGCCAGTCCACATGGGGCCACCAAATGGCCAATCACAGCCCTTCTTTGGCACCACAAGGGATTTTTTCATGCTTGTGTTGTTCGCCGACTCTTTTTACATTTGAATATAGCTCACCGGTAAAAAAGGTTTGGGATCCTTGCTCTAGGGCCTTTGCCACTCGCCCCCTCACCCACTGTCAGGCCCTCCCCAGTGCCCATGCACCGCCCTTATACTTAACTTTTGACATGATTGTGGTTAGGGGGAACAACAGGGGAGGCCAGGATCATTCTGGATCGAGGGAGAGGCCAGGATCAGGTCAAAATCAAGTAAGGGAGGGCAGTGGGGAAGGCCAAGATTGGGTCTGGATCAAGGGATGTAGGGCAGCAGGGGAGTGATGGGAGAAGTCAGGATTGGGTCAGGATGAAGACGGGGGGAGGGGCAGCAGTGAGCGACAGGGTAGGGCAGGATTGGGATTGGGTTGGCAAGCCCACCGGGGATTTTTCTGGTGTCCCGCTAGCCCAGTCCAACTCTGTTTACAGAGCTGAATGCTGCATGAAGGAGTTGCTTCAATAAAGTCAGTTAAGCTCTATGGAACCAATAGGATACAACATCAGGGCTGAACAACTAGAGGCCCTAGAGCTAGATCTGGCTCTCCAAAGAATTTGTATGGCCACCAGTTTGCTCAGAGCCTACATAGATTTTATTATATGATCATTTCAATGAAAACAGGCTCTCTACTTTGTATTAATACAAAACCCTTGACATGTAATAAGTCAAGCATCATTGATATATGGGAGGAAGTGCCCATTTATTCATATTTCCAGTATAAAAAACGAGTTTGAAACCCACTTATCATTCCCCTTTCCTCTGATTTATATCAGCAATTATTATTTTCCTAACATGTGTTAGTTTGGCATAACCCTTGGTGCTATACTCTGACAAAGGGTCAGCGCATGAAACATTCCTGACAAACTGCTGAATAATAATATTAGGTTTATTTAATGTTTGATTCAGTTTTTAGTAGAAATGTAGGCCCATTATTGGTGATCAAATTTTAATGGTAATCACGAATATCCTGTCATTTATTAAAAGATCTGAATGCCAAAAGTATGAATGAAAATGGCTGTCAAAAAAATTCAAAAACCCCCAATTGCAATTGCTTGAACAAATCATGGACTATACGAAAAATGTGTTCATTTGTGCTAAAAAGTACCATTCAGAGAAACAAAAGCTCTGCAAACTTTCATAAATCGGCCCCTAAAATAGGGAGATCCAAATTATCGAAAGACCCCTTATCCTGGAAACCCATACCTGTAATTCAGTCCAAAATGTTAGATGCTGTAAATTCTCTCTAAAGTGTGTTCTTGGGGTACAATTTAGGAAGCTGGTGGCACCAAGGAAAGACTGAATCACTGGGTGGTGTCAATTTATTAGGCACCCCCACCAGTCATTATAATAGCTTACCCCTTGGATGGCTCTCTTCTTTCCTGAAAACACACTTGGGACACTATTCTAGTGAGCACAGGGCCACCATCTTCTTTCCTTCCCAGGAAAAAGTTGGTCTGTGTGCAGTGTAGCAGAGGAAAAAGACTGAACCTTTAATTTGCTGCACATGTGCAAAGCCCTGGGCTATAAAGAAGATCCAGAGGCAGGAAAGAAGATGGAGATAATCCTAAGAAAACTGGCAACTCCCAATGATTCAGCCTTTTCATGTCCTTTATGTTAAAGGTGTAGGTACAATATTTTCCAAAAGAGAATGGTAAGTTACATTAGAGCAGAGCTTGCCAAACATCAGATCCAGCCCCTTAAAGGTACAACCTTTGACCAGGTCCCCCCTTAGACCATGTATAATGTCAGATACAAAAACATTTTGGTGTATCAGTCATTTAGCCATAGTTTCAAGAATACTAAGGACAACTAATAAATAGTTTTCCCAAAAGTTACCCTAACTGACCTTCAAGTTGGGCATTTTGTGGCTATTTTCCGCAATTCTCCCCTTAACTGGCCTTCAGGCTGAGCCCCCTTGCTATTGCCCAGAGACATGGTGCTGTGCCACAGTTTGGGAACCACTCTGCTATGCCTATAAAGAGGAATATCTTTTGCAACGATGACCTTTATGTTTAGGTTTATTCACAGTGGTGGTGAATTTATAAATCGAAGGTTATGTAATAAAGTACAATGCAACCCGCTTATGTTATAAAAGACCAGGGTTGGACTTGGACAGCAGGAAAAAACTTGGTAAAAAAACCTGGTGTTCCAGGCCTGCTCCCTCCAGCTGGAACTGCAATCATTGCCACGAGAGGAAAAAAGTGGTAAGCGCTATGCGACTAGGGAGGTGGCAGCACGTGGAGGAGCTAACTGGGACGAGAAATTTGTCCTGTATCAGTAACCCATATCAACCAATAAGACATTTGCTCTTAAAAAGTTAACCAGTAGTGAAACGGTGAAAAAATTTGCGAAACGTAAATTTTGCCACCCACGTCAATTCTGATGCTCACCTCAATTTTGACGCCGGCGTTAAAGTCAATGGGTGCCCAAATAATGTTGATGCGCAACGGTTTTTCCATCGTGCTTCCCAAATTTTTCGAAGCCTGTGAACTTTCGCTGTTGAATTAACGCAAATGTATTCGCTGGTGGCGAAACACGGAAATTTGCGAAACGTAAATTTTGCCACCCACGTCAATTCTGATGCTCACCTCAATTTTGACGCCGGCGTTAAAGTCAATGGGTGCCCAAATAATGTTGATGCGCAACGGTTTTTCCATCGTGCTTCCCAAATTTTTCGAAGCCTGTGAACTTTCGCTGTTGAATTAACGCAAATGTATTCGCTGGTGGCGAAACACGGAAATTTGCAGCGAATTCGCGCCTGGCGTATTTATTCGCCCATCACTAGTAACCAGTAAATTTTACCTGCTGATCGGTTACTGCCCCTGGGCTAACTTGCTGTTTATTACATATAGGAGAAGGTAAAGTATATACTGTTGTACAGTTGCCACTCCTTTACGGACGCATCTGTCAGCTTATTTATGCACAGCTAAGTCTTTAAAAAAATCACTGTAAGAAATAAGGAGCTAAATGCTTTTTGGTTGAATGCATTTTTACCCTGTTTAAACACATGTAGCCCCAGATGGGGTTAAATTCATATTCACTTGTATTGATAGACTTTTGGGTGTAGAAACCTCTTGCCCTATATCCCAGGAGTTCTTGCATGACATGATAACCCCTCAGCAACGCAGATTCCTCTGCAGAACTGACTGTATGCACAACACATTACCACGTAATAAAACCTCCTTCATACAGAGCCAAAGTCTTCATCTAAAATGAATCTCTCCTGGATAAATAGGTAATACTGAAACACAAATATTTTCATGTCGATCTTAGGGTCTCAGGAGAGAGGTGAGCACCAGATAGGAGCTTTGGAGGGAATGACTGACAGTTCCTTAAAGGTTAATATCTGTTTTAATCTATTTCCATAACACAAGGCAGGGAGGAAGAGAATAATACTGTATTAAGCATAAGGTATGCGTTTGGGATTACGGAAACAATTTCAGCCATTACAGTATGAATAACTAAAGCTATTGGGAGAGATATGAGTCTAAACAAACGGTATTTAATTTCCCCGAAATGTAGCTGCGCCTTAGATATTGTCCTTCATTATTAAAAGCAGAGGGAGTTACTGATATATTTTAAATTAAAAAAAAAAAACATGCTCCTTCCTATCTTAACTTACTCAGGCTTTTCTCACTTATTGCCATGCCTAATTTACATCATCAATGGGAGCTTATTGCAGTCGTCTAACTTAGCACAGACAGTTTAGAATATAACATGATTTTTAAGTGGAACTACACCTTTGTTATTAACCTCCCAGCTACATATAATTCTAATATGAGGGGAAACAATGAGGGAAGAATGGGCAAGATTTACAACTCACAGTATGTGCCAGACACATGTTCAGCGTGTTCTAACGCCTCCGTCCTCCATGTCATCCATTTAGTGATTTTCCAATAACAGACCTGCTCTATCTAATTCTTTCTTTTAAATATTACAGGTATAGGACCCATTATCCAGAAACCCGTTATCCAGAAAGCCTCCCATAGATTCCTTTTTATCCAAATAATCCACATTTTTTTTAAAAAAATTACTTTCTTTAATAATAAACCCAATGTAAGATATAATTAATCCGTATTGGAAGCAAAAACCTATTGGGTTTATTTAATGTTTACATGATTTTATAGTATAACGATTAAAATTATGGAAAGATCCATTATCCAGAACACCCCATAGATTCCTTTTTATCCAAATAATCCACATTTTTAAAAAAAAAATGACTTTCTTTAATAATAAACCCAATGTAAGATATAATTAATCCGTATTGGAAGCAAAAACCTATTGGGTTTATTTAATGTTTACATGATTTTATAGTATAACGATTCAAATTATGGAAAGATCCATTATCCAGAACACCCCAGGTCCTGAGCATTTTGGATAACAGGTCCCATATCTGTATCAGGCTGCTAATATAATGCATTAAATACAAACTATAACCTAGAATATGGGCACGAATCCTTTTAATACATTTTTATTGGTGCAAGATTGAATGCACCTTTGTTATAAAATGAGAATTTAACCCATGTTTATAGTTACCAGCTGCATCAAAGCAAATATATTTTATTTTAGCCCTAACAATTTAGAACAGAGCTTTCTGCTATTCCCTATGTGATAAAATGAGAATCAAAAGATAGAAGAATACCTTGATTAATGAATCGGGTTAGAGTCGAGAGTGGAATATGTTTGAAGCAAAAGAAATATGTGGATGAATGCTCGCTAAACAGTAAAAGCTATAGAAATTTGTTTGTTCTGGCTTTTCATAAATTTTGCCTATAGTTTAACTGCAGACAGAAAGGCTTATTTGCAAGTGGTGGGGCAAAGTACAAAATTATTTGTTAAGTAAAGGGCTACACCCTGCCAAATGCTCCCTGTATATATTTGTGCCCCATAGAGATTTAGCATTTGCACCTGTAGCATTGGTAAATGAGGCCAAGAAAGTCTGTATTTAACCCTGATAATGGTGCATTTGAATTAAGGTGCCTGAATGCTGCGTAGTAGGGAAATACCTATTGAGGCAGAGGGAAGAACGTTGGTGCATTTATTGCTCCTCTATAATTTATGGCTATTTGTATACTAATCCTATCATCTTAAAGCGTCTACAGCATAACATTTCTCTCTTTTGTAGCTTCCTTTTGCCGTTTCTTTTAATAGCCGTTTCAAGATTAGCAAAAAGTATTCATGGCAATAAACCTCACGTTACTAATGGTGTGTTAGCGCCATTATGGATGGGGGGGGGGAAATGCCATGTAAATTATATGTCATTATCAAATATGAAGGCAAATTGCCATACTTATTCTCATCCAAGTTGCAAATGTTGATGTGGCCTTTTGCCGGTGCTATCTATTTAAAAAAAAACAAAAGAAAACACAAATTGTGCACCTCTGATTTAATGGGAAGTCCATAGCGTTTCCTCAACACTCCCAAGCCCTGCCACCTAAGCAGCATATAGTACTCCAATGCCATTAATCTATTATCCATCTTAATATTAAGCCCTGTCAATTCTTCACTTGGGTTAAAATACCCTTGTAACAGCAGCAGCCCAACTCCTAGCTCTTAGGATCATCACCATGCTCCATTCATTATCTAAAAAGAGCCAACACATGCACAAAGACAAGTTAGCATCACATTATTTTTAGCCGGAAGGAATATTTCCAAAGACTTATGGACTTACTTAAAGGGGACCTGTCACCCGAAAAAAATTATTCCAAATCCTAGTTTATCGCTCTAGTCAAACAAAATAAACTTTAATTGCACTATATAAATTATTTGAATCTTGTTTCCTTCAGTCTGGAAATTCATAATTATAGCAAGCAGGCAGGAGCCATTTTGTGGACACTGTTATTAAGACAAGCCTTGTATCATCTCAGAATCTTGTTTGTGCACCAGAATGGGGGACCTGATGTCCATCCCCACGCCCTGGCTACACAATTAAATGGTGAAGAGAGAGGGGGAATGTGGTGAGAGCAGTGACATCTAGGAAGTGCTGAATGGAAAGTGAAAGTAGTTGCCTGCCCCGCCTCTATGTCTAAGGCAGGCAATATTTGATTGACAGCTGAGATTTTTAAACATTTTTAAAGATTTTTTAATACAGCAGCTATGAATGCTTTAATACAAAATAGAATTTGGATGTTATGTTTAATTTGAAAAGGACTTTTATTATACAGCTTTTTATGACAGGTGACAGGTCTGCTTTAACACAGATATAAAGAACAGTATCATGTTTATAAGTGGCATTTATCGTGACAATATCCAGTGGGCATGTATTATACCAAGAGAGCACTGTTAATCCATTATGTTAATTCAAATTTCATTCATAGGCTCCAGTAAATTAATAACCCCCTGTGGACATTTATTATTTAAAAGTGTAAATTGTTTCCTAACGTATTATGTTCAGGTAATTTTAGGGAACATATATTATAGATGAACTTGACTGGTATTAACTTTATTATTATGTCGGGTTAAGTATTTTTAAAATTGAATTGAAAGAGCTAGTGGCATTCATTTGTCTCTTTGTGTGTCTACAAATTGTTTACCCCCACCCCATCACTTTGGGCTGATAGAATGCTCACTCTGGATAGGATGACTCCTGTGTGTGATTAGTATCACTTGGATTCTATAAGGCACATTTACTAAAGTGTGAATTTTCTCCTCATCTAAAGTCATTAAAGTTAAAGTTCACCTTGATTCTCCAGGTGTATTTTCACAACACTTCTCATATTTAGTAGAAATCAGAAGTCCACTTTTCAAGAGTAATGTGGTGAATTTTCTCCTGGCGTAAATTCTCTCTTTGCCAGTATATTTTCCACCATACAATTGTAGTGGGGTAAAGTCTCTATAGAAAACTCTCTAGAGAATTTTTGCCATAAAAAATGAATTATGGAGAGTTAGCTTGGAAAGGGAGGGAGGGTAGATAAAGAGATTCAAAATTGGCTGCTCTATCTTGACAAGGGTAGTTTGCCAGCCTAAACCTTGAGACATTTCTCTTGCGAAAATTTGTTCTTGTGCTCATAGTAAATTGGAGAATATTCACTGGAAAGTTTTCACCTGGAGAAGAGATGTGAATTTACGGCCATGCAGAATTTTCTCTAATGTGAAGTTATTTCTCCAAAACTTGTTGTATTCGCCTTTTAGTGAATTAGTGATGTTGAGGGGGAATCCTCATTTTTGGTGAAAATACTCCAAATTTTTACTTTCACCCTAGTAAATATGCCCCTTTATCATGTGTTTATTGACTGAGTGTCCTGGCCTGTGATATACTTAGTGTGTGCCCCAATATGGCTGCCCACACCAAGAGTAGAAATGTGGTACTTGCTGCCATAGTATTGGGCTTCAGGGCACATCTTCCAACTGCCACTTTTGATTCTCTGAACCAGAATGTAGTTTCTATCAACCCACATCTGCAGTGGGGGCAATTTTTTAGGCAATAGGAGGTACCATTAATTTACAGGGCACCCTTTTCAACACTAGTGGGGCTTGGAGCGGTACGGAGAGGTTGGGGAGTGGCCAGGCTGGCAGCAAGTTTTGCCCATCACCCAACCTCCACCTGCCACTCAGGTCAATTGGTCACACATCACTCATATAGTTTATATAGAATAAAGCAGGACATTAGGGTAACAAGGTAAAAGGTGCAAGAAACACATACTGTGTGCTTGCTTATTTGTAAATGAGTACAATATTGTCAGTGTAGATAGAATTGTCTTCCGATTATTAATGTTTATAATTGTGCAGGAGAGAATAAGGTGGTTAAAGAATCTGCATACTAGTACAACCGATTTAGTTGCTGCTATGGTTATTAAAAAGAATTTTCAGGAAGGAAGAGATTTGAAATCCACGGCACGGACTCCGCTCCCCCCTGTAAGACACATGTAGAAGATGCAGAAATCCTGATCTAGGCGCCGTGATTGTCGGCAAAAGTAATGAAACCATTAAATGTAAGGTATTAAGACCAGACAAGATGCAATTAGCTAAGAAATTACTCTGATCTCAGTGACATTTTCAAAAAATCATAATACAATGTACATCAGAGCCCCTGACTGACAGGCTAATCCAGTTTTGATAGGGCTGAAGTCTGCACACTGTGAGCGGAGAGAAGCGCCTGTAGATAATACCCACAGCTGGGAAGCCCTGATATGTCCTCAACATCTTGTCACCCAGGAATTTTCGCAGGTTTAGAGAACGATAAAAATATTGAGCGGTAATGACAGGATCATCTCCTGCCCCTGAAATAAAAAGTACTAATCCCTTTTTGCCAGGTCTATGAATTTGTAATATAAATTATATAAACTCTGGTAATTCATATCTGTTAGCTCAGTTGTGTTTGAGAATCATACACAACTTTGCCCCGATTCAGGATGAAAGCAGGACATGCTTATTTTTAAATATTAAGGTAAAGTGATTTTATGGGAAGCAGCAGCAGCAGCAGCAACGTGGGCCCGCAATGTAAATGCACCTTGTAAGGCCAGTTCAGTGATTAGAAAGCATCATTCAAAGCAGTTTTTTGCATGTTATTTAGCACCAAATTATAATAATAAATTCTTACTTTTCTCTTGCATACATTGGCCCTGGGAAAATCATTTTAAAATCTGTAATTTGCAATGGCAAGCATCATTTTAGAACAGATCAATTATTCAACAGGGATGTAAGCCTAATGCAAGAAAATTCTAAGCAACATTTCAATATACATTTAATAATGTTAATTTTATGTTATTTGTGAATGTAACTGAAAGCAGTAGTGATGGGCAAATTTGCGGTGTTTCGCTGCGCCTAAAAATTCGCGAATTTCGCGCAAAATTCGTGAAACTGTGCCGTTTCACAAATTTATTCGCTGGCGGCGAATCACGCAAATTCGCCGCAAATTCGCGCCTGGCAAATAAATTCGCCCATCACTAGAAAGCAGGATTCGTCAGTCCTATTTTCAACTGCTGGGTCTGACTCTTGAACCACCAGTGCAAAGAATAGCAAGGAGCAAACAGATACAGCTCTCAACAGCAATTACATTTACAAATAAAGTTGCCAAAAAAAAGCCATGAAATCCATGGGAAAAATGTTCTAAATGGCTTAATGTCTGCAAAATTTTGTTGAGTCTATTGGAGTCAACAGACGTTTTTTCCCTGCACTTTTTCTTGCACCAAGGTTATAGCATAAAATGCATTGGAATAGAAGGGTGGCATTTTTTTCCCACCGAAAACAAAACATACAGTATGGCTAAACTGTAGGTCAGAATCACAAGGAAATTCACTCACCCTATGAATGTATATACGAGAATTGCTTAGAACTTGCCTTCAGTAGGCAACATATTTATTTTTGGGTTTATTAAATTCCAATTTGTGTGTTGCTTTTTTTAATATAATTTGAAATGGTACTGGAACAGGAATATTCTGGTAAATTACATTAACAAATGTTCCTCCAGATCAAATGTGAGTAGTATATTGAAAACCACTGAAAGGTATTATTCTGCATATTTTGGTCAAGGAATTCCTTGTCCATTTTACTTTAGTGTTCAGCCTCATCAACTTCCCAAAGTCTCCTAACTGGAAACCACAATAAGGGGCACATTTACTAAGCTCGAGTGAAGGATTCGAATGAAAAATCTTTGAATTTCGACGTTTTTTTTTGGCTACTTCGGCCATTGAATTGGCTACTTCGACCTTCGACTACAACTTAGAATCGAATGATTCGAACTAAAAATCGTTCGACTATTCGATAGTACTGTCTCTTTAAAAAAAACTTTGACTACCTACTTCGCCAACTAAAACCTACCGAGCACCAATGTTAGCCTATGGGGACCTTCCCCATAAGCTTTCTTAGCATTTTTTGATAGAAGGAAAATCGTTCGATCGATGAATTAAACACTTCGAATCGTTCGATTCGAAGGATTTAATCGTTCGATCGAACGATTTTTCCTTAGATCGTTCGATCGAACTAAATGTCGTAGATCCTTCGACTTCGATATTGGAAGTCGAAGTATTTTACTTCGATGGTCAAATATCGAGGGTCAATTAACCCTCGATATTCGACCCTTAGTAAATGTGCCCCTAAAAGTCTGAATACTGAATCAAAAGTTGTATCCCTTCAATATACCACACTTGATAACTGCAGATCCAGCATCACAAGCAGTTAGTCTAGTAATCAAATGAGTTCTTTGCATATGGATCCAAGTCAAGGTTTGACGTGTAATCAAAATACTCAGCCCCACGCTAGGGCAATGCCAAGTCTAAAACGAAGGCTGGTGTCTGTTTACTGCATTGTAAGTGTTTTAAATCAGACCAAATGAAAAGTTGTGGTTCTTCCAAGATTGCATAGAAGCCTATCTACACTGACAAATACCAAGAAATGAAAGGTCTCATTTGTGTAGCCAAATGCACAAAAAGACTGCAATCAGCCATGTTCTTTTGCAAAAGACTGTAGGCCTTGGCACACTGTTTCAGCACAAAGACCTGCACCACAACCTTTGAATCCAGCACTGACTGCATTAGTCAGTGGAAAATCTAAAAGATATGGGTGGGGAAGGCACATAGGCACTCCATTTACCACTAACTACCTACATAAGACAGGCTCCACCTTGGTTGGGAGACATAGCCAAAGAGTTATAGGCGGATTTAAGGAGAAACCTATTTGCTCTCCTCAAAGTTCCTGAAATTCCATCTTATAAGTTGTTTAAAGCAATATTTTGGATGAACAAATCTTTGATGTCCTAGACATTATTGGATTTATGGCTGATAACCTGGTTATGAGCCAGGTTTAGAGGAGGAAAGTGAAAATATAAATACTATTTTTTTTTTAAATGATTTAAATGGCAATATAAAAAAAAATTGTGGATCTATATTTTTAGCTATGAATTCTGATTCTAATATATGGAGATACCATTTTTACAAGAATATAATTTCAATCGGCTTGTATATAGTGTGTCCAAGTAATCAAAACTATAACTAGACATGAAGACAACACAGTTATATAGTTTATACCTACTGCCAATTATAACACATACTTGCATTGTATTTTTAATTATGAATTAATCACAGTAACTTTCCTTTCCATTGCTTGGTTCCCAATGGTTTACCAATCGTATTTCTTAGTAATCACAGTTCCTGTGTCTTCCTATAGACCAGCCTATGGATCAATGACCATTGACCATTCATGGAGTTAGTTGCAATAACAAAAAAGGTTAAGCATTAGTGATGGGCGAATTTATTCGCCAGGCGCGAATTCGTGGCGAATTTGCGCGATTCGCCGCCAGCGAATAAATTCGCAAAATGCCCGCAAAAATTTGTGGAAAAAATTCGCCGGCGTCAAAATTTTTTTTCTAAAAAACAGATGCCAGCGTCAAAACGAGACGCCGACGCAGTTTCGCAAATTTTTCGCTGTTTCGCGAATTTCGCTCGAAATTCGCAAATTTTTCGGCCAAGCGAAATGGCGCACATTCGCCCATCACTATTAAGCATTAAATCAAAACAATCTAATTGCATAGAAAATATGTTGAATGTGGCCCATTCTCACTTCTTGTCAACTGTTGACCCAATACATGCTGATGGGCTACTCATCAAGCAAGATTTTCTGGTCTACGGACTCCAATCTGGTTGCCATTTGCTCAGAATGAACAGCCCTAAACAACTTTACACTATGAATTGGCAGTTTGAGGATGAAATAAGTTGGTAGTTGCTATGTAAACATTTGGTTAATGGGGAGCTTACCCCCTTACTGAGTTATTTTTGTTTCCACCATTGGCTAATTGGATAACCTGCTGTAGATCCTTAGAAAACTGCATTTCCGGTTGCAATTAATTACATACACCATTAATCAAAACCCACAAATTTACATAACATCTTTTTTACAAACAGAACATATTATGACATATTAAAATGAGCACTGAGCCCTTACATCATTTTTCAGTCCATTTTTAACTAAATAAAGCTCCACAAACCTTGTGCGCTATTTGTTCTATTCTGCAGTGTGACTGTGGTAATCAGAATATTACTGAAATATATAAAATTCCAGTGTTTCTCCTTCACCATCAATTTTCAGAATATTTTATAAGGGGGTCCTCCAATAAATCAGTCACAGTGTCTAATGTGTTTAAGTGAAGCTTTTTCTCTGAGAACAAAAATAAGATATAATAATGCAAAATAAAAGTATAGGTTCCAAAAATAGAAAAATAGAGAGGGATTTCTGTTTTTTACATTGCTTGTCAGGTTTGGGTAAGAAGTGTATTTTGACATTTGAGAAAAATGAGTGAATTACATGATATCTTCAGCAATTTTATTGATGCAGATGCAGAGATAGAAAATTAGCTATTGCACTAGGTCTGTTCACTTACTGCTTTATTCACTCCTGGCTTTCCATCTTCCAATTGAAGGCTATGTTAGAATATCTTACTACTAGATGACAGGGGATAGTTTTCCTTTAAATATTTTGTGCATGCCATGGAATACTTTTCCATTATTGTTGAGTAATTTGGAGCTATATCCTATACTAAAACTAATAATACTATATACTATAGTAATAATATACTATACTAATAATATATGTTGCCTTCATGGCAAAATCATAGTTGGGAGAAAAGTCTAGATACCTTCTCATTCCTTTTAGACCAAAAATGTAGTTTCTCCATGTATTCTATAGCTTACTAAAGGTTCCAAGACTCTCAGTGATGGGATGGGGCAAGTGTCTGGAAAGAAAGTTAGATTCTACAGCTCAGAATGGTGTTGGCGATGGATAGGAGCCGATGTGCTGTGTAACTAACAGTTTTAATAAACAAAAAATGTGCACACATCTCTGCAGTATAAATAGGGGCAGACAGCAAACAAGACGTTGAAACATGCTGAGGGTCAGGGCTGGCAGCAAGAATCAAGTCCGTATAACAGGCCAAGGTCAGTCAGTGGAAACAAGGGCAGGAGCAGTACTTACTAGGCAGGAGCAGGGTATCAGGAGCAAGGTTTCAGAAACAAGATCAAGAATAGGAACAAGGTCCCAGAATCAAGGACAAGATCTCAGGAACTCAGGGCTTGGTGCAGAATGGCCAATAATGCAGCATCAGGGGATCGGGGAAATGGGCTTAAATAGTCCTTTAATGAGCTTTTGTCCGCAGCTGGACAGGGGCATGGATCAGGGATGATTGACATGGAGGCAGAGTCAAAGATGGCATTCTGTCAGGGTCAGGCTGACACCACACTGCCTTTTGTGGCTCTAACAGGAGGGGCAGAAGCCAATATACAATAGGCAAATGGCAATGTTATTCTGAGACTTCACCCAGCACATTCTATTGACTCTGGAAGTCATCTCATGTTAATGATGGACTGTAATCTGTCCAGGTTATCATATTAAACATAACAAAATTAATAAACCTGCAATAGCAGCTCCTCACCTCCTTCAGGTTCCGTAGCAGATCCGAAACTTGTTTGGTTGGGTGCACTCTGACGTGCTTCGGGTGCATGTGCCCTTACTCATAGGCCTATGATTAAGGGTGCATATACCCAGAATGCATCAGACAGCAGGCCTTGTTGTGTGGCATTCTTTTTTAACAATCTGCTAATAAAACTTTGTTATTATAGATCTGCGGGATGCAGCTTTTGATCTTTATCATATTGAACGACAACACAGAGTCAGTATTTTAGGACGGTAATAATTATAGAGTGCTACAAAGGTCACAGGAGCTGTTGCAACACCAGAAAAGATAAACTAAGAAGACACAAATGAAGGGAGCACAATATCTATAAACATGATGCCATCTGGTCATATCTTTTTGACTCCCAACAGTCTATGTAAAATGAAAGCCTTCTGTCACCTGCTGTAGAGAACTTTAGGCAGCAGAACAAGGGACTTTTGACACTTTCATGTCTCTTTAGCTTGACTGCAGCGAGCTCCCCTCCAAACAAACTTCTAGAGAGATCAGACATTTACACAGAATATAGGTCCCTTAACTTCAGTGATTAAAGATCCCCCACTGGCCTGTGGCTGTATCTACCACTTCAACTCTACCACTGTCATTTTACTGAGACACAGCTTGATGCTCACATGTAATGCCACCTTTCATTAGAATCCATCTTGGAAATGTCTCAAAGGGAAGACAGAAAAAAGGGGATCACGTAAGATATGGTCTTAATAATGTCTTTCTTTTCTAATTAGTTATTGATGGCATTTACTAATGTGTAATCAGACCCTGGTCCAATTAAAGGTGCTGAATTTGAAGCATACTTTAGGCATGACAAATGACTTCATAAATGAAACATTTTATACAAAAACATCATGCCTAAAATAGGAATCTTTAATTGACAGGGAAATTATTCAAAGAACTGATGAAGCAGGAAATGCTGGAAATCACACCAATGCAGTAACTTATAGCAGCCAATCAGTGACCTGCTTTAATTTTTCTAACTACATTAAACTCAATCAATGGATAATGTTGCTGGCTGCTATGGGTTGCTGCCCTGGTTCCCTTTATCAACAACAATCTTGTCTAAGTACATATTTTTGTATTCATTTTCATGGAAAACCTCTAGTCTAGTCCCTAGACCTCAACTGTGGTTTTAAAAGGCAGCCATGACATACACAATAAGCATATTCCTTCATGCTCTGATTCAAATATGGTCTTACCATTCATGCTGTTAAAGGAAAACTAAACCCCCCCAAATAGAGCCCCCATCCACTAGCCTCTATTTGCCACCCTCCACTCTTCCTCCCCACATAGTCCACTATATAGGAAAGTGACGCTGAATGGCACTAATCTGTTTTGCACATACTTAGTTGGAGCTGTCTGGTATACGTGCCTACTGTGCATGCGCTGGAACTTACTGTAAATAGTCAAAGGAAAGAAGAGGATCCAAAGATACGGAAGATGGCACCCATGAGCTCTGCTACGCTACTCTGTATGGAGAGGTATGTGCAACATTCAGCAACACTTTTCTGAGGAATGGGGAGGGAGGAAAAAGGGGGCTAGTAGATAGGGACTCTGTTTAGGAGGGGGGTTTAGTTTTGGCTAGGCATCAAGGCCAGTCTTGTTTATATGAAGGCATCAAATAGTTGAATCATCCACAGATTTTTCTCATTCACAAAAAGGCCCAAGAGATCCTTGGCATCATAAGACCTTGTTATGATCCTCCGAATATCCCATTGAGCCAAAGACACAACTTTCTGAAAGAATCCTCACTCTAGAGCAATACTTCTTAGCCTTTCTTAAGTTGCTCTTTTTGTAATATAAAATGTCAGTTTCATACATGAGTAGCCTAAGTATTGCAAATCCATTGGCTCCCTGCTTTATTAGTAAATAATGCAAACATTTAAAAACAGTGATTTAATTAGTGACAAGGCCAAGCCACCATAAAACTTCATGGCAAACATCAAGTGGTGATCCTTATTATCTACCTCTGGTCATATTTTTTAAAGACTGACACTTCTCTACATTGTTGCATTTGTTGAGAGTTGAGACAAGTTTCTACTGACCAAAGCACTGGTCTCACAGGCCAATGCTTAGCTTTTAAAGGGGCAACATCTCCAAAACCAATGACCAATTTTAAAGGAATATGGGATGGGTATCTGGGGTGATCCAACTAAATGGATTCTTCCAGCAGAATAACTTTGCTAAAATACAAGGTACTTTGTCTTTGTACTTTATTACTTTGGCAGCTTTTAGGTGCCAAAACTTTTCTTCGTTCCAAAAGCCTGTTCCGGTAAAATTACATTCATTGCTGAACTTTTTCAGTGCCTAAAGGCATAGGCCATAGGTGTGCCCTTTCCATACAAAGTTACTGCTACTGATGCTACTGTATATATCAATATTTTCACAACATACTCAAGGGCATTTGTGGAATGCTTGCTCAGCTTTACACATTATTAATGTCCAAGCACAGTATCTATCAGACATGAGAGAAACATATTTTCTCTTTCTATGTCAAAAATGGGTCAAAATAACAGTGTTCGATATTGAACAAAGCAGTGCACGTTATTTCTGAAAAAAAAGTTTATTCGCTTTTCCTGCTTCCAGGGAGAAATGTGTTTATTGGGTGTCAACAGTACAGTATATAAAAATCATGACCAAAAGGGTATTTGTCTTTATACATGAGCATGAGCCCCTATAAGTCTTTGGAATGTTTATTGTTTCCTCTTCTACAAAACAGGGATGCTTAATTATATTTTCTAAAAAATGTGATAGAAAATATTGAGTAATTTCCCATAATACTATCCTTAATTTCCCCAAAGCTTCCTAGAGCTGCCTCACTGTCAGATTCCAATGTTCTTTCCATCAGTGAAGGCTTCCTTGGCACTAGCACAAAAGTTTAGAAATTAAAAGGCTTGGAGTCAAGCGAGTCCTGAACTCTCTACATACATCCATAATAACATGTTAGGGGAAGATCTAAGTTCACATTGTTTATTTCTTCCTCTCCTTGACCCTACAACTCTCTCACATCACAATACATCACGCCTTCTTTTTTCCCCCTCTTTTTGTAAGAGAATTTTGTTATGGTTAATGAATTACTTTTCTTATCCACCAAGATAAATAGACCATAAGCGAGGCAGCAACACACAAGGGGACCTTTGGCAGTGTAGCACAGTCTGCCGCCTCATTACAGAACTAGCAATCTGCAGGAGGCCTGACATTAAAAGGTACATCACGTCTCCAAACGGCCTCCTCTAACCGAGATGATTGTAGCTTCCTTCTAAAAGTGATGGTTAGGAAGAGGAAAAAGCAAAACTGAATGCGGGCTGAATATTTCATGTAAATGCAAGCAGCCACTTACTGGTTGTGCCTCGCTGATTGATGCTGGAGAAATACTGCCTTGGTATTAAAGGGCTTTCACTGCATTCCTCTCCAGCCAGTGATTGTATAAAGAAATGTGGCTATTAGAAGAATATAGCTGTGTTTAGCTGGAGAGCTCTTGATTACTAGTGATGTTAAACTAGACTATGAACAGAGAGGGACAAAAGGTTTTTTTTCCAAAAGAGGAGGTCGGACATGTGTTTAAGACTGAAAAGCTGAAATGAAGGGCAATATTTGTGCGTGGTGAAGAGTGGCCTCGTTTTCTTTGAGGCACATCACCTAAATAACCTTCAACGAGAAGACAAAATGCATTTGTAAAACGAAGCCCCTTCTGAAAACAAAAATTAAAAAGAGAGGGAAGTATTCAAGCAATTATCCTTGCATACACCCAAATACAAATTCCTTTTTTATAGCCAATTAGTTTAGCAAATATCAAACCAAATTTTTTATGTTTGGAGACTTTCAAAACACATTGTTTGCCTCATATAGCTTGCAATTAAATGTTTGAATGGAAGGGATTAATTACCCATTGTAATTAATGCACTTGCCTCTATTCTATTGCATCAGAAAAAAAATCATAATAAAGGGATCCAGTTCTACAGACCCTAGCACGTTTCATTTTTTTTTTTTTTTTTGGTTGACCCAGCTGTGTATTTTGTGTGTTTTTATCAGCATGCAATCACACAAAGGGGGTTATTTACTAAACTCCAAATGCAAAAATATATGAAAAATTTGTGATTTTTTTTTATAATTCTGACTTAAAAAATCACGAATTTTTCAGAATTTATTAAACCCAGAGGATGGAAAAGTCAGAATCAGAAAATCCAGCATCTCAGACCTGTCGAGGTTGCATATAAGTCAATGGGAGAAGTCCCAATGATGTTTTGATGTGTGCTGGGTTTTGTGCAATTCCTCAAAGTTTTTGGGCAAATATCTGAGTTTTCGGGTGAAAAATCCTGAAAATTGGAGGAAAAATCAGAAAAAACGTGAAAATCAGATTTTTTTCACGCAAGGCAAATTTTCGGGAAAATGTAATAATAAATAAGCGTAAAAAACCTGAGCGGATTTGAATGGAGTTTGTAGCAGAAAATATTGAGATAAATTCAGACTTTGATAAATAACCCCCTAGTATAAGCATATGCTAAAAGGAAGAGAAATGGACTAATACGAATACCAGGGGAGATTTGCTAGGATATAATGGTGAATGATATGAGGCCTGCAAGCAGCTTTCTGACTAGTAAAACAAGCTGCTAAAGACCTTGGTTTTTTGTTGTATTTAGTTGTGCACTCTATTCCACTCTGCGACAAATCTCCAGATTTGGTACACAGTATCTGATCTCAACAGTGTAACATGTCTATCCACATTGAAGCAGACCTGTATTGCTGACTTGATATGGGATGTATGAATTACAAAATGCAAGGAAGCAAACCTCAATTTTGTTCAATAAAGCTTCTCTTCCAGAATACAGAGATGTTAGCTTCAATAAAAGAACAGGGAGAAGCACATTTGGCAAGGCAACTTTTGGAGAACTCTCACAGTCATTCTGCCAAAATAGTCTTAGGCTAAATGTGCTGCTGGATACTTTATAAAGCAGCACATTTAGTTTATATTGTGTCCCCAGTGCAGGATGAGGGCCTTTAGCAAGCATCTACCAGCTATAAACTGGATGATCTACATGTAAGGGTAGAGCACATCATCTCTATATATTGAATCCCAAAAGTAAGGATGCCATTGGAAGGACATGTCATTTCTAATACTTAGTAACAGTAACAGCTCTACTTGTATGGGACCCCGGAGTACTTAGGGGCCCATTTATCAAACCTCAAAATTTCTGGTCAAATTTTTTAGAGGGAAAAGTAAATAGAAAAAAATAAAAAATAAAATTTTTAGAGATTTATTATGCCACAAAGATACTAAAAATCCGAATCGAAAATACTTATTTCAAGACTGTCAAAGTCATGTAGAAGTTAATGGCAGATGTCCCTCCCTGAAGTTGTTTCTTGACATTGTGATCTGCTCTGGATAATCTGATACAGTCAGAGTTTTCGTAGCAGCAATCCGATAAAATCCATTTTTGGAGCGTCAATCGATTTTGTTGCAGCATTTTTTTGCTCTTAATTATTTTTTTTTTATTATATAAATTATTGGTAAATGGGTTCAATTTGTCAAAGCAAGTTTCGTCAACTTTGTTTTAAGAAAACAATCAGATTAATTTGACTTTTAGTAAATAGGACACTTAGGGGGAAATGTTACAAAAGTTTGCAAAGAGCAAAATTTGCGAATAAAAATTTGCCGCAATATTCTTTGTTAGGCTTTTATTGCATTGCAAATCTTAATTGCTCATTGCTAACCTTTAACACCTGCTCTGGAGTTTCGTTAAATATTTTGTGGCAAAAAGTTTTTATTGCATATACTGCGAAAGTTTGCAAAAGCAATTTGTTCACAAACTTTGCGAGGAAGTCTGTAAGGTCTTTAATCCATCAAAATGGAGCAAACATGGTCACTAACATTCACAAGCGTCTTTGTGACCCCCTTAGTGTAGAATGTCTCTTGTGGTGGCCATGGACATTAAATCTGGACCTTTTTGCTCTTTTACAGCTTTTTCATCCCAACTTTAGAAGTTCCTCAGAACTAATTTAACTACACGGAGGTAGTGACCCAGAATTTTATTTTTATTTTTAGCCACAATTTGATTTGAATTATTGTTTCAAGAACTCAATGATCGGTGTTAAGGTGGCCATACACAGAGAGATCCGCTCGTTTGGCCTTGAGGTGGGCAATATCGGCTGATCTGATCGTGGGCCCTAGGGCCCAACGATTGGATTCTAACGAATGGTAACAGGCGGTCAGATCATGGGACCGCATCAACGAACAGATGCGGCCGCGATCCGACGGGATTTTTAGTCCCATCCGATCGAGATCTGCCCAACTTTCGGCCAGATTTCGATCGGGGAAGCCTGTCGGGGGGCCCCATACACGGGCCAATAAGCTGCCGACTTGGTCTGTCGGCAGCTTTTATCGGCCCGTGTATGGCCACCTGTACTTAAGCACAACATTTTTTAAAAAACTCAAATGTAAAACTTCAGCATCTAAAAGCTTGCGAACGTATGTACAAGTCAATGGGAGTTGTCCTAGGCAAAATTTAAGCCGCGATCCGACGGGATTTTTAGTCCCATCCGATCGAGATCTGCCCAACTTTCGGCCAGATTTCGATTGGGGAAGCCTGTCGGGGGGCCCCATACACGGGCCAATAAGCTGCCGACTTGGTCTGTCGGCAGCTTTTATCGGCCCGTGTATGGCCACCTGTACTTAAGCACAACATTTTTAAAAACTCAAATGTAAAACTTCAGCATCTAAAAGCTTGCGAACGTATGTACAAGTCAATGGGAGTTGTCCTAGGCAAAATGTAAGCCATTTTTTTTCAATTTGAGAATCAGAATTTTTCAAATTTTTCATAGTTTGTAGACACATTGAATACAATAGCTAGAATACAATTTTGATGTATTCAAGTTTGTTTTTACGGTTTTCTTCAAAATTTGACATTCAAATTTTGTAAATATAAATAATATTTGAGTTTAGAATGAAATCCAAAAATTTCAATAAATAGGCCTTCCAGTGTTTTTGCCTCTTCCTTGTACACTGTTATCAGGCCGGCAAAGCAACTTAATACCATTTATAAGAAAAAATATAAATCAAAATGATTTAACCAAGAAAGCACCCTAGTATAGAAGAATAATGCATTAGCCAGTAGACACACATATGACAATTCTGAGCTCTTTTTTAAAATATTCTCATCACCCAAAGTAGCGACGTACACTTATTAGAACTGATTGTGGAAATTGCTTGGATACCAGTCAGATTCAACAGAGATTCAAAGCAACTTTGCTGCTCCTTGCTGAAAACACTGTTAATTCACTAAATTGTTATTCATCATATGGGCATTCAGTGATAAGTGGTGCCACTTATTTGTAGTGCCTCTCATTTCAATCGAGTGCTGCACGTTTAAAGCCAGACCTGTGGAAGGACCTGATCTTTTTAGAAAAACACCATTATTGTGAAGGGATCATGAGTTCTGAAAGGGAAACAATAGCTGTTGAACACAATGATACAGACTCAAAGAGTATATTCTGACATTCGCAAATATATCTATAAAACTTCAAACATTAATAGAATTTATTATCATGGAAATGGTACTTGAAGCCTATTAGGAGGGAAAAAACAGGGTTTCTTATGGAAATGCAATATTAACCTTTGTAATATTATACCCTGCTGTGCAGCAAGAAAAAACATAATGATACCAATCCCTCTCAGCCAATAAAAAGGCAATAAAAACAGCACATGAATTTCAAAGGAAATTGCACCAATAAATGCCTAATAACACATGAAGGTATAGCTTATTGTGTGTGTAGTACAATCCTTCTCTGCACAGTTACATATATACATAGTATTACCTGCTTTCTCCATGGACTTCAAAGAACACTGCTATTGGGGCTTTGCTCTGCGGGTATAAAGTTCCACTCTCCTCCGACATCTCTTTTTATTTACAATCCTCTCTGCTGGTTTTCTGTAGGGTGCCAAAGAGTATTTTCATTTGCTCTCTTTATCTTTTGGTACTGTAAAGGCATTAATACCTAAAAAGTTTGGCCACTCTTAGTAACTAAAGAGATGAATTTCCTTGTATCGCCTCGTGCAGGGGCTGTAAGGTTGAGGCATTATTGGGACTGCTGCTTCGAGGGCAAGAAGTTGCTTAAAAGAAGTTGACTTAAATGTAACAACATGCAATAAGGCAACACATGTTTGTGGTCACATTTGGCATAATGACTAAACGACAAAAGAAATGTCCAAGCCATCTTATGAGTTTTCAGTTGATGACTTTTTGAGAGTTAGATTTTTCCATGAGTGTAGGAACTCTCTATTGCATTGCTCAGTGTGACTAATTGATTACTAAAGGTATCTGCTCTGATGTGTCACAGGTCAATATAATTGTGTGCACCTTTCAGAAGAGGAGCAGCACTGATAGACGCACTGGATATTCGTGCATGAGACCCAGTGTCTTCGTGCGGTAGCAAGACAAATAGGAGACTTTCCGTGGGCTTTTTATCACTCCCATATAGATCAATTTTCAGATGCTGTATTCACTGAGTACAAAACCAATTTTACCCGCTGCACTGAGGTGTGAACTTTCTCAAAGGAGAGAACATTTCTGCTCACTGCGACATGGTCTTCTGCGGTGATCATTTAGGCGTGATCCTGTAAATATACATATTTAGAGCTCTTTAAACCATGCTTTTCCAGCGACCTTGAAGTGGCAGCAGCTGATTCTTCCAGGATATTTAACAGCAAAGTGTGCCTTGGTAATGATTGGTGGGTGGGAGATGCCAATCACAGAAGAAGAAATGATCGGCCCAATGCGCCATTTAATAGCACCTAGCTTTAATGGAGCAGCACCTAGCATTCCATTCACCATCTTTAATATAGAAGCCTTAACCCTTGTGCTGCAGAATAGACCAGCCACTGTCAGTATTGAGCAACTATAAGCTACAATGGAATAGAAAAACCTCTAAATATTTGCTGAGAGATAGGAGACTGCAATTTGCAAGGATTTGCAAGGAATAGTTCTTATTGAGTTGCACCAAATCTACAACTCATATGCCTTATTTATAGGACTGCATATTCAGAAAGAACTTCAGAAATATACAATGTGCTGTATAATTAGAAACTAAAGAAGCATATTGAATAAAGGGGATGGATTAAGGGGAGGGAAAAAGGGATTGATGCACTAGGACCCCAGCAGTTAAGGTGCTCCTTGGGGGTAGGATGAGAAACAGATTAAACAGATTAAATACAATGGATATCATATATATTATATATTCATACATTATACATTATAGCATTGAGCAACGAGCATTGGATCCCTGCTTTCACGTTTTTGGGCCAACCTCTGCAGCAGAGGTTGGATAATGGAGCCTATAATGTTAGATAGATAGATAGATAGATAGATAGATAGATAGATAGATAGATAGATAGATAGATAGATAGATAGATAGATAGATAGATAGGATAGGATTGATTATAGATAGCACTAGAGAAATATTCCAACTCTCTATTCAGTTGTATATTTGTATCATTAAAATGGTACATCAATATAACAAACTAGCAGTGGGCAGACATGAACATGGCCAAGCACAGATCAGTTCTGCCCAAAATAAAGACAAAGCCAGTGTTCATTTTCATCTAGTATCTATAATAACTAAACTGCAAAACATCCTGTGCTAATACATGGATAGGAATAGCAAAGCCAAGGTCACAGTAGCATGAAAAGACTTAGGCTAAGGTCACACAAGGCATCTTTCCCACAGTGATTAAATACAAAGGGGAAACCCCCCCATTGCGTAGCAAAGGACCAATGGTCTTTAGTAGCAGGACACACGAGTGTCACACACTGCACAGGTTCTTATAACTGAATCTTTCCAACAATCTTTTGTAATCTGGTTGTAATTTAATGCCAGCACAATGGAGCTTGCAGCCTATGTAATATTACCCATACCTGCTGGCATCCATGTGCAGATATGGCAAATATTTATTTCCACTAGAAAACTGGTCACAGGGTAGACTGAAAAGTGTATAAAACAGGGGCAATCTACCTTGTTTTTTTTTTTACAAGTTAAACATTGCTGCAGGTTTCTGGGCTCTGAAATAGAGCACAAAGACTTGTGTCCCATGGGCAGGCAGTACGTACAGGGCTCCATTGCCATTTGCTATTAGTGCTCTTGCACTTGAGACTAAGTAAATGAGCTCTTGTGTCTGGTAGTATTACCTTAGTTAGTACTGTACATGTACAGTTCCAGTAATTCATGGTTAGTGTGGGGTGAGTAAAATCATAGTTAAAAAGAAAGTTAATTGGCTAACCCAGTATTATCAGGTCTCTAAAAGCTCTTATATGAAAGCCTCAGGTCTCATTCAGATTTCTAATTTGTGTGCAAGTTCAGTCAGAAAGATTGCTATCATATACAATATGCCCGCTAAGGCTCATATCCACTGACCTGTATAGAAGCTCAGAGCAGTTTGTGGCAGTGCAGTTGGCACACGTTTCCTCTTGCAATATCACACTCAAGGTGCAACATTGCCTTAGTGCTTACAATGGGGATGGCACATTTAGGGGGTTATTTAGTAAAGTCTGAATGGCAAACATTTTTTTTACTATAAAATCTGAATTTTTAGTGGGGAAAAAAACTTGATTTATTTTTAAATTTATTATACCCCAAGGATGGAAAAAGTCAGAATCCAAAAAGTCGTCATCTTAGTCCTACTGAGGTTGTATGTAAGTCAATGGGATAGGTCCCTATCCTGTTTTGACGTTTCTGTGGTCTGCACTGGAATTAGTCCAAAAATCTAACCATTTCAGACTTTTCAGGCAAAAACTAGAAAAATAAAGATTCGGGGGAAAAAACTAAAAATAATTGTATGATTCACGTTTTGTTCGTATTTGTGTTTTTTTAATAATAAATAAGGTCCAATCATAGATTCTAGTTTGGTCAGATCTTTCTCGGAGACAATACAAACCTATTAGGTTTATTTCATATTTAAGTGATTTTTAGTAGACTTAAGGTATGGGGATCCAAACTATGGAAAGATCCTTTAAAACCCCAGATCCTGAGCATTCTGGATAACAGGTCCCATACCTGTACAAGCTAATGCCCAAGATAAGAAGTAATCAGTGACTTGCCATTTTCCTGCTTCCTAAATCAATATTATACCTATATATATATATATATATATATATATATATATAAAGTTTTACAAGGACCCGCACTCCAGTATTATTGAAAGTGTGAATTTTTAGTCATACTTGTGCATCCAACGTTTCGATCCACATTCGGGCCGCATTTGGGCCTTCATCAATGATATATATATATAAATCAATTTAAAATCAAAAGCCTACACTATTGGCAGTGTGATATGGTATTATCACCACCTTGGGTAGCATGGTTTTGTTTATACAATTTAATAGCCAGAGAAAAGGAAACCAACTTGAGATCCCCAGAAAATGAAAGGGAAATCCTATGATTTGTATTGTTAAGGTTATTTCACTAGTGTTCGGGGCATTTTCATCCTGGATTGGAGGTTATGCTCCCCTCTACCTGTAATCCCTTGACTAGATAGGGTGAAAATGTAACATTTACACAAAAAATAGAACTACCAACAGAGGGAGTCATTCACAATAAAGTATTTTCCATATATATGTGAAGCATTTATACAAAAGCCACAGGATTAGATGGGGGGAAGAAAAATCCCTTGGCCCCAATCGCAATGCAATGCTAGTACCATTTTCTTAGCTGCTTTGCATCATAAAAAGTAGCACAATGTGTCAAAATGTAGCAGTTAAGATATCCAAGTCTTAGCTATGCTAATGAGATAAAGGAGTTTGAAATGTGGGCATGTGTATAATTTCCATAACAACACCAAGCATGTAAAGATATTACACTGAGCAATGTGCTGCGTGATATGAGGAGGAATTAAAATCATAATGCCAAAGAGAGAAACGTGCACGTTCTCTAGAGCAGATCCCCTAGTAAGTTGGAGCTAAGTGTCCCCCATTATATTGCTGAACCCCTAAAACAAATAATATGTTCAGGTTTTCAACTGTTGATGGTATAATTGCAGCTGAGAACAAAGGGTCTGTAAGATGAAGAAAGGGTTACAAATCTTATAGAAAAGTTGAAGTTCTTGACCCAATTGTCCCTGGCAAGAACACAGCCAAAAAGCTTGCAATCCTTTTTCCCTATTAAATTAGTGCTTGGCTGCATTTAAATACCAAAATGCCTTGCTCGCTTTCTCAATTTCACTGTATTCCAAGAGCAGATTTCCACGTAATATTAACAGCAATTTGTTTTCTTTTTAATGTATAATTCATCAATTACATGTCAGCCATCAAGAAAATCGCGGCTCCGCTGTCAAGTCGTAATAAAAAAAAAATGCATGAATTTACCTCTTGTGGCTACGGAACAACGTATTGTCTTACATAATAAATAGAATAAGTAAAATTGTCGTGGCCAGCGCGGAATGCAAAGTGAAATGTGACACACAATGCAAAAGAATATGAATCTCAATCAGCACGGCTGCCTAGGCTAAATATCGGAAGGAGTCAGAAGAGGCTCCATATTTATATGATTTATATAGCTTTGCATTTATTATGCACCTCTGATGCAAACTCCACAAGCATGTTTGTATGAATCAAAACTGGCTTAGACAGAGATGATTTTCTTACATGTTTACACGTTACCATAATTAGCATAGCCAAATCACAGAGGCTCATTAAAATGTCCTTAAAACCATTTTCTGGAGATTATATGCTTGTATGGCTGATGCCCTGTCATGCGTTAAGCCTTTTGGGCATAACAATCCTTGGAGGAGCCATTGTTAGAAGCAAGAAGGAAATCCGTCCTGCTAGGTGTTTAAAGGTCACAAAGGCTAAGGAGTCGGATTCCGATGTTTTAACATGATTATTGGAACACCAAAGCTGGGGAGGATGAAAATTCTTGATATCCAGTAATGCATTCTAAAAAAAATGGAGTAATAAATGTAACAAAGTGCAATAGTATACAGTTTGCACAACCACCTCTGGTTAAATTGCATTGTGAAGACATCTGAACTGAAAGGTGATGGCCAATAAATACATTTGACACCACGTTATAGGACTAGTTGTTTAAACAAAGGCCAACGCCAATACTTATGCTGCATAAACATGGCTTCTGTGAGCAGTTGTTGTACAAGAAGGAGGTCACCAAATGGTTTAGATAACATGAAAGAAGGAGTGGTTTAGTGGGCTGGGATACTGCTTTTGATTTTGGTGTTACCTTGAGATTTCTTTTTATCACCAGAAATGTAGCTGGCACCCAGGCAGCTCTATTTGCCCTTGCCAAATATTAACAGGTTAATTTATAATGAGTAGAGGGGCAATGGCTGGAATGCTAAAGCGAACAAAGTTGTGGAGCTTGAAGCCCTTACCATTATTATTTATATTCAAGCTAGAGCGTACCCATGTGCTGCCCATACACTGCCCCTTCTGTATGCTTTTGATTTTGGTGTTACCTGAAATGTTGTTTGCTTTTTTCGAGAAGGGAGAAAATATGGCCAAAAATTCTGTGTGCAATTCCTTTAAGAAGTATTAATATATGTTATAGTTATAGTATTTGTATGTGTGTTAGCACCCAGGCATTTATGTGGATTTGCTGCCATGAGTTCTATTTGTCATTGCCACATATTATTAGGTTCATTTATAATGCGTAGAGGTGCAATGGCTGGCATGCTAAAGGGAACAAAGTTGTGACTATTGAAGTCCATACACTTATTCTTTGTATTCCAGCTAGAGGGTACCCATGTGCTGCCCATGCACTTCTCCTTTGTATGCATCATCACTAACAAATGCAGGAAGCCCTTCTTACAAAGTGAGATACAAGAGTGTTTATAGCAAATTCAGGGAGGCAAAATGTAAAATGTTTTTTTTTTACACTTTGCACCTTCACCTCCACATTTCAGGAAAATTTGAGCGCACTGCAGCCTTCCATTTGCCAGGCACCTTTACCGACAATGACCAGTCAATGACTGGGGTGCCATTATATGTCCCTGCCTTTCTCAGTCATCTGTCACAGAGAAAATTGCAGCTCTTTGGAGATGATATTCTTGGCTCAACCTGAATATATAATATATTTTTGTAGAGTGCAGCAAATGCTTGGAGTACGGGTCATTTTTCACAAACACAATGGCTCAGAAAACTTTGGGAGTGATATTTAAGGGGTGTTTTTGTGCCTAAGATAAGTTTGAGGGGTTGATGGCAGGCACAGAAACACAGACACACTTATGATTCAGTTGCCGGGGTCTAATTTTATTCTAATAGAGGCTGTATAATGGAGCGGTGACTAATAGAGATGTGGGTGAAAGGGAGGGGGGCTAGCATGGAGACACAAGCAGGGCTAATGTGAATAAAAAATTCAGCTGTCACATCCTCACTTTTCTAATTCAGTAGTCTAAATAATTTATTTGACACTTTAGCACAAAATGACCTTTCTCCCGAAAAAAAAAGAGAAAAAAAATTACAGTTTTAAAGTTTTAGCAAGTGCTACCCACCTCGATGATTGCAGCAGAAATTCTGCATTTTGCCCAAATGTCAAGGTTAATTTTGCAGTTTGCTAAAATTAGTTCCCAAGCCTATTTGAACATGGCTATTAAAGGCTGATGGTCCTGTATGCATGTGTGTATGTATGTGTGCGTGTGTGTGTGTGATTCTAATTAGCAGCATGCATTCTATTCCTACATAAGCAGCAATAATGCTAGTTGCCTCTTCCTTTTCAACAGAAAGTAATTTAAGTGAAAATAAATTTATAGTGGTACACCTACCCTTTACTTTCCTCACCAATGCTAAAAATGGTTAATTACATTGCCTATACAACAATATTAAAGAATATCTAAAATAATAGTACAGATTGCAATACAAGTATAGAATCTGTTATCTAGAATGCTTGGAACCTTGGGATCTTTCCGTAATTTGGATCACTGAGCTTAAGGCTGCTAAAAATGATTTAAACGTTAAAAAAAACATTGTTTTGCCACCAATATGGATTCCCGCTGTTTAGATACCATCAAGTATAAGGTATAGATATGGGACCTGGTATCCAAAATGCTTGGGAACTGAGGTTTCCAAATAACGGATCTTTCTGTAATTTGGATCTCCAATGTACTAAAAAATCATATAAAATAATTAAATAAACCCAATAGGCAGGTTTTGCTTCCAATAAGGATAAATGATATCTCAGCTGGAATCAAGTACAAGATACTGTTTATTATTATTATTATTATTACTACAGAGAAAAGGAAATCGTTTTTAAAAATTTGGATAAAATGGAGTTTACAAGAGATGGATTTCCCATAATTCAGAGCTTTCTGGATAACAGGTTTTCACATAATGTACTGTTTTATTATAACAGGAAAATAGATTCCATATCTATATAATATGTCCTGTTACAGCACAATTAACCTGAATATATAAATATGCTGTTTATATAATATAAATGTATATACAAATTATAATGTGCCATCTACTGTAAATTATAAGGGTATAGGTCACTAAAAAGTCAACATAATGCACAAGGGTGCAAGTAAACACATTTAAAGGTTTCAAATTTGATTATTAATGTGAGACGGTGATACGCTATCATTTATAATAAGATAGATAACTGTACTGTTATTTAGGCTGTGCACGGCTCTTTTTTATGCCTACCAGAAAGAACAATGCTTTAGATTGCAAGCTCTTGTAAGCAAAGCCTTTTGATCCTATTTTTATTCTGTAACCCTCTATTTGTTAAATTATTGTAATACACTGAGTACATACAGCTTGCTGACGGTATAGTAATAAATGACGTAACATTCCTCTTATTGTGCAGAAAAACTGGTGCCCTTTTCAGTACAAAAAGAACATTTCTCTCTAGTTTCTTCTTCTAGTTAGCTCTGAGTGCACAGGCAGCACAGCCAGCACAATTAAAAAACAGGTGTTGCCAAATAGTAAAGGTACTTCACTAATACATACCGTACATGCTTTGTGGTTTAAATAAAGACACTTGACCTTTACTGTCATGTCTGCATATGGGTCACCGTTGACTTCTAGATGTTATTGGGGCAGCATCATGACTTCATACATCATTGCATGCATCTTATCACACTTGTAAGATAGATAGTTGTCTATATGTGTAAATATATACAATAAGCAGCACTATATACCCTTCCTTGGCAACATAACTTATCAAATGTTATTGGATTTGCCATTTTCCTCCCCAATACGTAGGCAAACTTGTATCCATAGCTGCGGCAGTAAACAGGTTAAGTTTAATCCTAAAATCTACATGGCAACGAATCCTGGGGCAAAAGGAAGCTACATTCTATTTTCTCTGGCTCTTGTTAATCAGTCAGGAAATCCACCCTTTCATTGACAAAAATGTCAGAAGCAAATAGACAAGATTGGCACCAGAAAGAGGACAATCCACTGAGGGCTGATACGCACTGTCATCAAGAATTTGGGTGAAGACAGAGGTTTTCTGTTCCTCCCCTCCTAGGGATGCAAAGAATTTTAGCGATGGAAACTGATATTTTTTTCCCCTATTCAGCCACTAAATAAAGAACAGGGGAGTCTTTCCCATTCTTATAACAGCAACACAGAAATTCAGAATAAACACGGTGAAGCCATGAAGTGGCTTTCCAGTCTAAAAACCAAGATGCTTAAAAAAAAAATAAAAAAAAGGTAGAACCCATCAGAGAGGATTAATTGAATTCTGATGAACTGGCTGCATTCCCATAACGTGGTGAGAAGCTTCTTTGAGTTTTTTTTTCCCTCCTTACTATTCACCTCCTCAAAACAAAAAAGGTTCCCTATATTTAATTCAGGTTCAGCCCTGGGACACTTAATAGGATTAGGAATAATTTCTACAAATTTCCAAAAACGCAGGTCACATGGGAGGATTTAAAATCTGCTGATCGTTTCTTCATAGCTGGGAGATCAAAGGGCAGGAGGCTGGATGCCAGAACTTTAGTGTGACCCTCCAGCCCAGCTTTATTTGGATGAAAGGGTTAAGCTACTTGAAGGTCACCATGAAAAGAGAAAATGGTGTGACCAAAAGCAGCATTTCAATATGAAGAAAACATTCTGGGGTTTAATGGCAAGGACTGTGAATTTTTCAAAGGGTGATATTTATTAAGAAAATTAATGATCATCATTTCAGATCTTCTAGATTATTATCTAGGGTATTTTTCTGGTTAATGACATGTTAAAATTAAAACCTTCGCTGACAGGTCTGCCTTTATCATGTCATGGTGCTCACCTAACCTGAGCATATTGCTGCAATAGAATTTACAGGAGCCCATAAATATCAAGCCGACTAAACATTGTGTAACCATTGACCATCAACTAAAAAGACCAATTTGCCAGGAAAACAAAGGGGAGCTGCCTGCTTGGCCCTGCAAACATAGATAGATTGCACTGGGACCGACAAAGATTTTTTGACCTGGCCGATCAATTTCCTAACAGATGTCGGACGAAAAATCGTAAGATGTACGATCGTTCGAATCCCACTAACCGCACGATAATTTCGAAGGATTGGTCGGACTTTGCTAAAATCGGTCGTTCGGCAAGAAGAATCGCCGCTTCTATGGGGAGCTTAACACTGATTAGACAAGGGTTGTGGTGGTGCTTGTATTAGATTCTAGGTGAGGCATGGAAGTCCCTCGCAGATTGTCATGCTTCACCTTTGCATATTTGTGTCTGTAGAAATGATTTTAATCTAAAGCCCTACCAAATAGATAAAAGCTCTTTCGAACCCACTGATAGCAAAATTGCAGGAGCAAAAGAGAAGAATTAGTAGTAATGACACTTGCCTTCAATCTCTTTTATGTCGTGTAAAAACTATCCAGGCCCAGGAAGTGTTAAGAACCCTGAGCTCAGCATGTTCTTCTACCTTCAACCATCAATTTTCTCTTCAGGAAGAGCCCTCCATTACTGGGCTTTACTAAGCTTTACAGGTTAGGATTTTAAGAATGCCCACAAGAGCCTGTAGTTTTGAACACTGGAAACAAATAGAATGCAGTTCAGACCAAGATCAGGAGCAAGTACAGATCAACAAGGTCAGTCATGCCAAGAAGTCAAAGGTACAATAATCCGAGAGAAATAATCAAATAGGAATGGACAAGGATCAGACAAGAAGAAAAGAACATAAGCCAGAGTACATCTAGGTGAACTAGACAAGGCAAATGAACCAGAGCTCAAATGAGCTGCCAGGAAAACAAAGGGGGTAACTTATGATTACATTTTTATAGCCTGATACTTGTGCTTATTGAATACAGTTCCAATTGGGAGAAAAAGAAAGAGATCTGGAAATCAACCCAGTAACCTGCAGACTGCATGCCTAACCTAATGGCAACCTAACATTGTGTTCTTAATTCAAGCCCTGCAAGAACTGTTTGTTCCACTCTGCTGATGGTAGAAACTAGAATTGTTTTCAAATGAAGCTTGGTTATTTTTCATGTTGACCCTGATGATGTACATCACTATAGACAGTTCCTCATCCACATACTCCATTATTCCAGGCAGTCCCTTAGCACCCACCCTTTTCCAATGGTAAGAGACTCCTATGATCTTATTACACCAACCCTTTTTGCCGGTGGGACACCTATTACATTTTTAGACAATAAGTCATATTTCCTTCCTTCCTCCTACAAAAAACCCATGTAAATCAGCAGCTGAATTAATAGGTGGTGATACCAATTGGCAAAAAGAGAAACAGCAACACAAACCATTTCTCCATTGTACAGATACATATTTTGTGTAAAACTAACCTCAATGTACTAATACAGGTATGGGAAAAAAGGAAATCATTACTAAAAATGTGAATTATTTGGATAAAATAGGTCTATGGGAGATGGCCTTCCCGTAATTCTGAGCGTTCTGGATAAAAGGTTTCTGGATAACCATACAGTACATGTACAAACAATAATACACCCAAATAAATTGAAAATGAAAACTGTTCTGTAATAATGAAGATGCATAATACAAAGTTAACACATATTCATGTAAAATAGAAATGGATTATAAAAAAAAAATAGCTTTTATAGTTTTCTTGAATAAATGCTGTATAAAGCAGAATAACTAGCATGTTATTGTCCGGAGATCGGCTGTTCATTTTTTAACTTTATTTATATATCCACCCAAAAGTTGTGTATTTTAATACATAAAAAAAACCACCAGATAAACATCAGGTTCCAAAGTTTTAAAGAGCATTTTTCTACGAGTGAGAAGTCACCCTGTTGTTGAACATTGCTGGCACTAAAGCCATGGAGGGCACAAGAGGAGAAAGATGTTACAGATAAAGAATGTGATCAGTGTTGTTGTACCTGCAATCTTCTGGGAACAGCATGTTTTGCAGGCCCTGGTACATAAATAAGCCATTAGTAAAGACACACAATTTCTGGCGAACAAGAAGGTATTTACTTAAGTGCAATAAATGCTTTATAAAATAGTGGTTTTCAGCTTCTGGCACCTTTTGCATTGCGAGATTCGGAATTATCAGCTCTTCCTGGGAGCACAGGCAATATACGAGGGAGGGAAGAGAATTTAGAACGACCTGCAGTTTATGGGAAATTACAAAACCATCCATTAGCAGAGATGTCATTCCACTCGCATTTAACCATAGCATTGCTGGGCCGGGGAGACGTGTGAATCATTGCAGCAATGTAAGCCAATGCAGAATGGGAGGGTTAAAGGAAAATAATTCAGCACTTGTACCTAGAGGAAAAAACACCTGTCACAGATGAACAGGAATATGGAGCTCTTAGTGTAATAGTGTACATTTAGGAGCACAATGGTGCAGGGGAAAAAACAAAAGGTACCTGTACTCATTTAACTCCTACAGTGTGTTACATACATGCACTTAGTTACTCACACTCATTAGACTCAACCAGTGACAATACAGATATGTTTTACCAAGAAAAAATGCAAAGGGGAAACGTAGTAATGTCACTTAGAAAGGGGACAAAGCCACCTTGAGTCAAACTGCTAGGTCCATTTATTCAAAACTTTACATATTTATCAAAGCTGATAAAGGTGCAAGTTTGTGTAGGGACCTATAGGATCTATTAGGCTCCTATAGAGTTAATTCCCTACCTTTGCTTAAGTTCTCTTTTCCCTTGTTATTGGGCCAAGCCCTTCTAACTGGTAAAGTGTAACATCTTCACCTATTGGACAAAGAGTGTAATGACACTCCCCTGCCACACTGCTATATAGTGCTGTGTAGGGAGTGGCCTCTTCCTCTTTGGCTCCTGGTGTCTGTGCTGCTAGGTGTTTCCCATTGAGCCTGGGATCACCAAGGCCCCAGTAAGCCATTTACCCCAAAGGGACCTGTACCTTTGGTGCTTAAGTCGGGAACCAGGCAATCCCGTGAATGAGGATTAGCTATCATTAGGGCAGATCCTGTTATAGTCTCTCTAGGAGAGAGAGATAGCCAGATATTAGTAGCATGAGCAGTTCTGCGCTCCAACAAGGAGAATAGCAGGGAGTAGCCTCCCAAAGGCTTTTAAGGTGCCTTTAGTGTAGGGAACTCAGTGATAGGGAACTCAGTTCGCAGAGCACTGCCTGACCCCTACTTGATCGATCCTGTTTCACTTTGGTCGCTGGTCTTTGGAAGTGAGATATTCTTCCTGTGTGTTTGACTTGAAGAGGTGACATCTGTACATGCTGCATCATCATCAATGCTATCCTGTCTCCTCTGTGATATGCTAACTCCTACTACAGCTCCTGCGTGAGTAAACCTGTGGTCAATTGCTTTGCATATTTTGTGTTAATAAACCATCACACTGTTTTCACTTTTTAAAGAACCTCCTGGCGTCCATTATTCTATCTTTTACACTTATATGCCTGTGGGTTGTAGTTATACACCATCTAAAAGGGGAAGCTTCCATTTGGCGAAGGCTCTGCCCTGGGTGAGGATTCGCAATGTAACCCATGCTCACTACCTAGCTGGTCACCCTTAACTCCTAATTGGCAGAATAGGCCAAGAAAGCGTTACATTTTGGCGCCCAACGTGGGGCCCCGCCCCCAATCCAGGCTATATTGTGTTTTGGGCACTTTTTGACAATTTTTGTAAAATTGTGTTCTGTCCCTTTAAATTTTGCTGACAGGCTGCCGGACCCGTTAGGCAAAGGGCAGTCCTGCACGCACTTGCTATTTTTGGTGTGCGCATAGTAAGGCCGTGGGTTCGGGCTTGGTGGTTCTTCCCGTGTCCCATTATTCGCCTGCGCCACTAGTGCTTTCGCCAGGCGCATATTCGCTGGCGTTTTTGATTTTTGTGCACTGTGAATTTTCGCTGGCGCCATTGGTGTCCTCGCGAGATTCGCAGGCGCCATCTTGTCCCTGCGCATATCCTTGGCGCGCTTGGACTAGGCGGTGCCCTGACGTCACGTCACCGCCGCCATTTTGTGGAGGACCTTCCTAGAGGACGGACGCATCTCTGTAAGCTCCCAACTCTTTACAGGCCTACACCCTTAGCGGCTGCTAAGGGATATTGCCTTCTGCCTTCACTACAAAGCGATAACTGCCAAAGGCATACCGCTTCTTGCTGCGGATCTCTGGAATCAACAATCACTCCAAAGTTTATCCAGGTTCCCAGCCTATTATAGTTGTCCTGCGGCTGCAGGTACACGCTGTTTGGAAAATTCCTCAGCACTTCACCGTGTCCCAGACAAGGATGGCGGATCAAGGCTGGGATGGATGGCCTGACCCAGAGGCCCGAGAAGGACATATCACCTTTTCCTTCCGCCCAAGCGTACCAGCCCCCTCACCTAACAGGTATGTCTGGAGGGGCACTTTTGGGGAAGATTTCCTTAGCCCTGGCTGTAATATTATGGTGCCATATTGCGGGGAGTGTGGGGCAGAATGTGGCGCTGCATTTAAGAGGCTGACTCCCTCTTGCAAGATGTGTGGGCGAAGCTGCTGGATGGGGCCCTTCTTGAAAATAGAGGAATCCTCAGGGCCCATTATACTGGCTCCACCATTGTCTGCTGTATTACCTGCCTCATCATTTTCTGCTATTCTGCCTGTTGCACCATTTCCCATGCCTGATGTCGCGGCTGCGACTTCATCCAAAGCTGAAGTTACTGCTGGCACAGCTACTATACAGCCTATTGGGGCTACAATTACTTCCATACCATCACCTTCCTCTTCTAGCCCTGCCGAGTCTAAAGGGGATGAGCTGAAGGAAGTTACAGACTCCATGGGGGGTCTGAAGGTGGAACCTCCCACCAAGAAGTCTGCTACAAGTGGAAGGGGTCGCGGACGCGCCCCTCCCAAAGTTTTTGGAGAAAAACCACCTGCCAAGCTGACTGGTGTTGTTACCTCTGCCTCCTGCTCCTCTGAAGGGAACAGCTTTGAGTCCTTGCATTCTTCTTCTGACCCTGAATGGAGAGAAATGGATTTTGGACCACTGCCTTCATCTTCTGCGTCCTCTAAGGAGGAATTGGTCACTTTCTTCGACAAACCTATGCCGCCTGCAGGGGACCCTGCTACGGATATTTCCTTTTGGGTTTCTCCTGGCCATGCTGATCCTAAAAAGCAGCGTACGGTGTCGAGAATCCAGAGGATTATAAACATTCGGGTGTTTGATCAATGGGGTTACTACATGCCTTATGCCCCTGAATTCGTTTATGACGAAGTGGAGAAACACCTTGACGAATGGGTTTATGGAGAGTTAATCCGAAGGGAGAAGATTGGATCAGGAGGGCTGTTCCAGAAGAATGCTTCCAAGGGGGAGCGTGACTTTTCCTTTTTGAGCAATGTGGTCCATGAATGGTGGTATGGCCGCACTGTGTTGAAGCATTTTGTGAAAAGTTATGGAAAATTCCAAGAAGATAAGCAGTTTAGCTTAATGGAGAGAGTTTCCAATGGGGGTCGTGTGGAGAAGCCACACCCCAATTATTACTTGTCCTACAAGGATACCGTGGCAAAGTCCTGCCTTGGAAGGGAGCACCACCAGCCATCCCCTAGGGGGGTGTGAAGTTTTCCTTCCTACACGCATGGTTTCCTGCTAGAATACAAGTCGAGGGACTCCTGCTGCAAATGCAGTTAATTTGTATGTGGGCCCCTTATTCTTCATTCATCTAGATTGATGCCCCTTTATGTGGGCCTTCTTCAAAGTTTCATCTAGATCGATGCCCCTGTTTGGGCCTTCTTCAATTCACCATTTTCAGTTGCTGGACTTATGGACATTGTCCAGGACCTTTGTATATAGTTGGGTTCATGAGACAAAGACTGCTGAGCCCCCACCAAAACTCTTCTACCTCTAACTACTCGCTGAGTAGCACCTTTATTTCCTTGCCTTACTGCTCCCCAAGTGGCTCTCAGTGACTTTGTACACTTGGGTAGGGGGGGGTGTAATATGGAA
This sequence comes from Xenopus petersii, assembly GCA_038501925.1. Classification (NCBI taxonomy): domain Eukaryota; kingdom Metazoa; phylum Chordata; class Amphibia; order Anura; family Pipidae; genus Xenopus; species Xenopus petersii. Next base: position 34,679,273 of record CM076686.1, read on the forward strand.
TAAAGCTTTTGGTTATGGTGGGGTCATGTAACTCAACTGCAATGAAAATGAGTGTTTCTATTTGAAAAGAAATCTATGCTAATTTTTCTTTTCAGCCAAGCCTGTGCCTGGACCTCCTGATGTGTAGGTATGGTTCAAGTTTCGTAAGTCAAGTGCCTGAGTGTCCTTAAGGGTTCTCATGAAATTGTAATAAAGTTATGTAACTTAACAGTTTTTGCACTTACTTATTCTGACAGTATTGCTTTTCTGCTCTTTACTGTTCTTCTCTCCACAGTACCCATTGTTACCAGGTATTCCTCAGGAGAGGGTACCAGAAGAGTGATGTTCAATGGTATTGTTGGTTTGCACTATATATTCACTTTGTTACTATTGTGTTTATATCCTTTCACCATTGTCGGGACGAAATGGATTTTTCCCCCGGGTGTATGTAGGGACCTATAGGATCTATTAGGCTCCTATAGAGTTAATTCCCTACCTTTGCTTAAGTTCTCTTTTCCCTTGTTATTGGGCCAAGCCCTTCTAACTGGTAAAGTGTAACATCTTCACCTATTGGACAAAGAGTGTAATGACACTCCCCTGCCACACTGCTATATAGTGCTGTGTAGGGAGTGGCCTCTTCCTCTTTGGCTCCTGGTGTCTGTGCTGCTAGGTGTTTCCCATTGAGCCTGGGATCACCAAGGCCCCAGTAAGCCATTTACCCCAAAGGGACCTGTACCTTTGGTGCTTAAGTCGGGAACCAGGCAATCCCGTGAATGAGGATTAGCTATCATTAGGGCAGATCCTGTTATAGTCTCTCTAGGAGAGAGAGATAGCCAGATATTAGTAGCATGAGCAGTTCTGCGCTCCAACAAGGAGAATAGCAGGGAGTAGCCTCCCAAAGGCTTTTAAGGTGCCTTTAGTGTAGGGAACTCAGTGATAGGGAACTCAGTTCGCAGAGCACTGCCTGACCCCTACTTGATCGATCCTGTTTCACTTTGGTCGCTGGTCTTTGGAAGTGAGATATTCTTCCTGTGTGTTTGACTTGAAGAGGTGACATCTGTACATGCTGCATCATCATCAATGCTATCCTGTCTCCTCTGTGATATGCTAACTCCTACTACAGCTCCTGCGTGAGTAAACCTGTGGTCAATTGCTTTGCATATTTTGTGTTAATAAACCATCACACTGTTTTCACTTTTTAAAGAACCTCCTGGCGTCCATTATTCTATCTTTTACACTTATATGCCTGTGGGTTGTAGTTATACACCATCTAAAAGGGGAAGCTTCCATTTGGCGAAGGCTCTGCCCTGGGTGAGGATTCGCAATGTAACCCATGCTCACTACCTAGCTGGTCACCCTTAACTCCTAATTGGCAGAATAGGCCAAGAAAGCGTTACATTTGGCAGTCAAACATTCATTTAATATGAAGCATTAGTGTACGGGGCAGCTCCACGGCAGCACCATGCACGAATATCCCATCTTAATCTGGACTAATGTGAGTGTGCGTATCACTTGCAGGGAGAAATGAACAGGAAAATAAATTGTGAATGATAAATCAACCTTTAAACCTAAATTATTTTGCCTTTGCACTGTATGGGCTACAATTTGGCTTACTTGGTATTGCCTTGAACCTAATGGGAACTTGGGTGAAGCAGAGCACTCTCTAATAACTTCACAGAGAACGCCTGGTGCACAGGGTAGAGGTACGGCAGCCCCCAATGTATAATCAAACGAAAGAAACTCTGGCACTCAAGGCAAGTGAAATGCAGGGTTCCCCCTTGCCTTTATTTCTTGTGCAGACGTGCAACGTTTCAGGGTGACTTCGGGGTGCTTGATAAAGGGGGTCACCCCGAAACGTTGCACGTCTGCACAAGAAATAAAAGCAAGGGGGAACCCTGCATTTCACTTGCCTTGAACCTAATGGGGCAGATTCACTAAAGGGCAAATTGTCGCCAGCGAATGCTTTGCCACACTTCACGCCACTTTGCCAGTTGAAAATTCGTTACCACTACACTAATTCACTAAAATGCAAAGTTGCCTCCTGGGCGCTGAACGCTGGCAAATTTTGTTAGCGTTACTTCGGCAATGCGAGTGTTTCAAATCGAGTGTTTCTAGCAATCGCTTCTGCCTAGCGAAACCTCATTAGTCCTCTTACGCTTAGGTCAGTTTAAATAGGGCATGTACATGAAAGTCATATGGACGTTTTTATTAGAGATGTCGGTGAAAATGCTTGAAGTGGCCACTTTTTATTAAAAATGTTCAAGGAACAATAATAAAGACAAAAGAGATCCTATAATGCCCTACACATAAGCCAACCCTAAAATTAAGGTTCCGTGCCCTCAAATTTCTGAGGAAAAAGTCAACACAAAAAACTTAAATAGTGAGGTAAAAAATTGTTAAAAAGGACAAGTCAGCAGCGTTTTTACAACTTTAATGCATTTCCTGCAGACAGGATAGGATGTCCCTGACATAAGATTGAGAAAGATGTAGCTTCATTTGAGCAGTTCACCTGGTCTGAGGTGGAGAAGTCAACTCTGGTGAAGGAGGTAACGTTCAGTATTTTTTCAGTAATGACCATTCGCCAGAACGAAAAGCCACCTGGCGATAGAGAATGCTAGCGATGGTCCTGTTCACTAGCAAGTTGTCACCTACACCTGTTAGTAAATTGGTGATGTCCCTGTGGATGTGATTTCTGGCGAAATGTTGCTAGCGTTAGCAACATGCCCCAAAATGTTCTTGCTAATATCTTTAGACCTTTGAATAACAGGACATTATTTAAAGTACACATCATGTAAAGTCATTTGCTTTTCTTAAAGAAGAAGGAAAGGTACCAAAGCAGTTTATTGTCAATAGATTAGCCACAATAGTGCAAGCTATAACACTATTTATGCTGTAGATTGCTTTACTACACCTGAGTAAACAGCTCTAGGATAGCTGCTGCCATATTCACTTGGTGTGACATCACATCCGGCCTGAGTTTCCCTGCTCAGTCATAGCTCTGGGCTCATATTACAGCAGAGAGAGGAGGAGAGAGGAACAAACTGAGCATGCTCAAGCCCTAGCCCTGGAGGTTTAAGATGAAAACAGGAAGTCTGATACAGAAGCCCATATGTACTTAATAGAAGGAAAGAAATGCTGTGTTGCTTTTGACAGAGGACTCAGAGCAGCATTACTTTGAGGGTTTACTGGTGTATTTATATAGACCTTTCTGATAAAGCGTACTTAATTTTAGCCTTTCCTTCTCCTTTAACTGTTGATTGGGTGGGAAGATTAAAGGGATGTCATTTTCTCTAAATGTCCCCATTTTAAATATTTCTATGTCTATAGCTATAAATGTAGTTCTACAGCTCGGTACATTTTTGGTTGGTTTGACTGACAGAACAGTTTTGCACCACCAGACCCAATGTTACTTACAAACTCCGACCCTGCGACATGGCTTAACTGTAAAACGGTTCTGTCTGGGCTGGGGGTATCACAGAGTACTATTTACATTTATACTCCAGCCTGTAGAATGATTTCACCAACCCCAGTCTAACATGAGTGACTAAAAGAAGTTTATCTCTCTGCTCTGCCCGGTTGGAGTGTCCTGAGCTACACAAGTCTGGATTTGGTTTGGGGAGGACTGTCTTTAAAGGACCAGTAACACCAAAAAAAATTTTTTCAAAATTTGCTAGTATACCACAAGACTAATTAAACTTTAAAATCGCACAGCCTGTATTAAATTACTTACCGAAACTCCTCAAAAGAAAAGGCGATCCACTGTGCGGTGCTCAATTTCTCTTCCCTGTCTTCCTTATAGCAGATAACCAGGGAGGAGAAATCAAGCGCCACACAATGGATCATCGACGTGTCATATTTTCTGAGGGATAACTGAGGGGTAATTTGTTCCCTGGGACACATACCTTAGTGTTCATCAACAAGCACTTGTGACCCAGTAAATAGGGCACTCTAATCATCTTGCCAAATCTGATATCCAATTCAAGAAGCAGACTGCATCGTCAAGAGGTAGGGTTGCCACCTGGCCGGTATTTTACCCGCCTGGCCGCTAAAAATAATGGCTGATCTCAATGTTATTAATAGGGAAAAAAGATAAATCTATAGGAAGGCCGGTATTTTTTTCCAGAAAAGGTGGCAACCCTATCAAAATGTGAAGGTAAGCCCTGCCCTTACCGCCTGTTTTATGGCAGAACCCCGTTGCTGACTGTGTCTCCAGCCACTCCAAAACTTGTCATTCACTAGGGGACAGAAGGGGAGGACACCTACATGCCTTCCTCCACCCACCCCTCTTTAATAGAGAGCTGCCTAAAGGTGATTTAATTTATAATCTTTCCAGGAAAGATTGTTAATTTCAATACACACGTGTAGAGCTGAATCATCAGATATACAGGTATAAGCAATAGAATTCTACCTGTATGTGATGATTCAGCACTAACAATGGCCGATATTCTGTTACCTTCAAAGGCGTTTGATCAAAATTTTCTGGCTGGCCTGATCAATGAGCCAACTAAGATCCAAGTCCTTTGCCGATCAGTTGGCCGGATTCCCACCATGCACGCATTTTACAATATTATCCGTGCTCCTATGGCCACCTGAAGCCAGATGGCCAGAAAAACCCAGCTGCAGGTCTCAGAGGCAATTTGTAAAGAGCAGAATGTAGTGTGCAAAGTCCAACATAGTAGTGTGCATTTGTACACTGTGTTCTTATAGGTAAATGACTAGTGATGGGCGAATTTGCGCCGTTTCAATTCGGCGAAAAATTCTCGAATTTTGTGCGAAACTCGCGAAACGGCGAAAAATTAGCGAAACTGCGCCGGCGTCTCGTTTTCGACGCTGGCACCCGTTTTTGACGCCGGCGCCTGTTTTTCCGACGCCGACGCCCGTTTTTGATGCCGGCGTCCATTTTTCGGAAATTTTTTTTTGGACGCCGGCGAATTTTTCCCGCGAATTTTCGCAGGCGTTTCGCAAATTTATTCGCTGGCGACGAAACGCGCAAATTCGCTGCGAATTCGCGCCTGGCGAATAAATTCGCCCATCACTATAAATGACCCCTCTGGAGTCTTAGATAGACAGCATAACCATTGCTTTTAAAAGAAGGTAAGGAACCTCAGTTACTTAATTGTTCTTTCTTATGTGAGCGCAAATATTAATTATAATTTTTTTCCAGAATTAAAGAAATCAGTGTTTTTCCAAAACATTGATGATGACAAATAATCTTTTATTTGTACTACATAAACCCTACATATGCAAGAGTAGTGAGGTGGGTCATGTTCATTGGTGAATTATATCCGTTCATGAAAAATCCTCATCCTGTTCTGCACTTTTGTGTCAAACTTTGTGCGTGCAAGCATGACCACACAGCTTTAAAGGAGGTGTTCACCTTTAAATTAGCTTGGTATAGAGACAGTGATATTCATGATTTTATTTTGAGTGGGTTTTAAGTTATTTAGCTTTTTGTTCAGCACCTCTCCAGTTTTAATTTTAGCTATCTGGTTGCTAAGGTCCAAATAACCCTAGCAGCTAGGCATTAGTTTGAAAAATAGACTGGAATATGAATAGGAGAGAACCTGAATAGAGTAATAAAAAGTAGCAGAAACAGTACATTTGCAACTGTTTTTAGATGGGTCACTGACCCCCATTTGAAAACGAGAGTCAGAAAAAGAATAAGGCAAATAATTGAAAGAAAAACTATAAAAAAAAATTAAAAATGAAGGCTAATTGAAAGGTTGCTTAGAATGGATCATTATATAGCATAGGCGAACCACCCCTATAAGAAAACATTGTTATAACATATCTTCAATAGATAAAATCAAAATGATTTAAAAATAACAATTTTTTTTTCCCTGTCAATCATTGTTTTAGGAAATACAGCCATGCGGGTATCGCTCTCCGCCAGGCTTGCTGCTGCTCTCCTCCCATGTTTAAGCAGATACAGTTACACAAATCCTGGATATCTTCCCAGCCAAGACTGATGTCATCCGTCTGTGATTTAGAAAGTTAACACAATGGGAAATGGGAATGCCTACATCAGGTCTATTCCTGCCAGCGCCAGCATAATTGCCCCCACCCCACCTTGTAACATAGCTTCACTAATTGAAAGCCATGCCTTATGCATATCAAGCAAATTGAGCATATAATGTAGAATGCACTTTGCACTAGGAAGTACATGTAAAGAACAAAAAAGCTGTAGAAAAATGTGGAACACAATGGATCCAACATTGCAGAACCTTTAAACCAGCATTATCATTAAATTTGGGTTATATTTTGTCATCAATAGAAAGTGCTACTTTTCTACAACAGCATCAGTCTGCCATTGACATTAACATGATGATATAAAAACACTTTTTATGTCTGATGACTCATCAAGAAGTTTCAGTTTCTATGTCTCAAGGCCTACATTCTAGATTCCTTCTCAAAAGTATTCTGTATTTCCCATATTTAATGAAAACAATGTTCAGTTTTAGGCTGTTCCTTCCCCAACAAGTCATTTAGGATAAATATCACTTTCTCTTAAAAAGAGAATTTTGTTCATCAACCAATACCTGTTTCCTGGGAATTCTTATGAGCAGGGCTTGAGTTTCCTCAAGTCTCAGCCTTTACAATGTAGGGTTCTAGGCATAACTCCATAATTGTTTATAAAATTATCATTGGCTTTCAAAGACACTTTTATTGGGTCTGGTGTGAGTGTCTTTTCCAATGATATAGCCATTGCCCGTACAAAGTTTCAATCAGAAAAGGAAATGTATTCAAGCACAGAATACATAAGCATTCAGTAGCTTGCGAGAATTCTCTACCAAACTAACTGTTACATATATTTTTATAATATTACATCAGCATAGAAAATATTAGTCATACATGATTGGTTACATTCAGCATAAAGTCGTGATTATCTTTTTTTCAAAATGATTTTAGTTCTGATTCTAAGTAACCTCGAAGCTCAATACTGTACCATAACATAAAATATTGTTTATAGAACCAGCTTCCACCTTATCTAATAGCCGCCGCATGGTACTTAGCTCCAGCACCATGTTGATTCTAGGGCGCGCGCGGCGCACCTGCATGCCTCTTAAAGGCGCAGGCACGCTGGCGTGTTTGTGCCAGCATGTTTTTGCGCGAATTTTGAAAGCTATTTAAGGGCCATTCAGTGTACAGCCCCTTGCCCGTGATAGAACTTGTTCTAGTGGTTTTCCTGAGCCTTGTGCGTCTGTCTTTGACCCTGCCTGTTCCAGACTATTCTGCATTCTGTATCCTGACCCTTGCCTGCCTACAACAACTCTCCTGCTAAACCCCTTGTTTGACTACCCGGTTTTGACCTTTGCCTGTTTGACGATTCTGATATCCGCCTGCCTGACCCAGCCTGTCTGACCATCCTTCTGCCTAATCCTTTGTACCGTTACCTTCGGCCCAAAAGACTTTGCTAACAGCCATGCCCCATTGCCAGCCAGAACATCTCGCCTTGCACCCCTTGTTAAGTCCAGGTGGCACCCAAGTAAGCTGAGGGCTCCTCCCGAAGCCCAATGGTGGTCACACTACTGGTATTGGGTGCTGGTCGTGACACTAGCCTTGAGACTTGTTATGTTCCTGTGCAATCATTATTCTTTCTACATACATAATCAAGATATCCAAGCTAAAGGTAAAATGAAGAAAAGAATATTTTCAGCTTGATCTGACTTCTTAGGCCTACTACTTTTTGTTCCTAACATGCAATAACCATCTAGCTAAGCATTGGCTATTAGGTTCTGCTTGTATACTGTTACATTTGCTGAAAGCTGCATCTTATAAATGATTACAGTTACATGATATATGTTTGTGCTTGCTTAATTAAAGATAGAAAATAGCATAGGGATGAACCAGTATTCAAAGGTTATATAGGTCTGAAAGTATCACCTTTTGGCTTGTTCCATATACTGCAATGCATCAGCATGAAGATTTGCAATAACACAGAGCAACATGTCAACCTTCACTTTCATTGTTTTCAATGCATAATAAAAGTTAATTTCTAATTGGTCAGCATGTGCCTAGATAATGCACATAAACCTTGCTAAGCACCAATACGTCCTAAATCACTAAAGAATACTGTACATACTGTATTGTGAATGGTGCACCAGTACATCAATACATGCAGATAAAATAAATGTGAAGTCATGGAAAGTAAATATTTGGGGGAGGGTATTATAAGTAATGTTTCAATGTTTGCAGATGACACAAAACTACCCAGCCCAAAAATTCCATCCAGGATGTGGCATCCTTGCAACATGATCTTGACAAACTGGCAATCTGGGCAGCTAAGTGGCAAATGAGATTCAATGTTGATAAATGTAAAGTCATGCACCTGTAAAAATACACAAGCCACTTATACCCTTAATGGGACTGTACTAGGCAAATCCATTATGGAAAAGGACCTTGGAGTCCTTGTAGATGATAAACTTGGCTGTAGCAAGCAATGCCAGTCAGCAGCATCAAGAGCAAATAAGGTCTTGAGCTGTATTAAAGGGGGCATTGATTCACGGCAGGAAGGGGTCATTCTTCCACTGTATAGAGCACTAGAATATGCTGTACAGTTTTGGTCTCCATCACTCAAACAGGACATTTTTGTATTAGAGAGGGTGCAGAGAAGGGCAACTAAGCTGGTAAAAGGAAAATATTAGCTAAGAAGAAAGGCTGGCCAAATTGGGGATGTTCACACTGGAGAAGAGGCGCTTAAGGAGAGATATGATAAATAAGTATAAATATATAAGAGGATCATATATAATGATTTATTTACAAGTAGGTCTTTACAGCTGACACAAAGTCATCCATTCCGATTAGAAGAAAATAGGTTCCGCCTAAATATTCTAAGGGTTTTTTTACACTGAGAGCTGTAAGTGTCCTATAGCTATCCCATCATTTAGCACACTGTTTTTCCACCACAATTTTTGGAATTCTGTTCCATGTATTTATTACCTTTTGGTAGAAGAGGTGCTGCCTTATTATCCCTTTCAGTTCCTCTCTTTCCAGCTTCATATTGTGTTCTCTAGTTTTAGCAAGTTTCCCTTCTGAAATATATTCCATGCTGATAATTCCTTTGATATATGAGAATGTATATTTCATAGGATTTTTCCTCTTCTCTCTTCTGACTGTGCATGTGTGTAGGCACTGGATCTTTTCCACATTTTCTTTGTTTTCAAGACTATGCCCCATTGTAATAAAACAACTCTCTGCTTGGTTTCTGTTTATCAATATCTTCTGCAGGCAGAGTTCATGAATGTAATATTACATGTAAGGTCTCACCATTGACCTTTAAAGTGGCAACATAACCTTCTTCTTTTCTTCTACTAATACATTTTCCTACAGGACTATCACTTGATTAGCCTCATTCACCTCTTTACAACACTGCTTGAAAATGTAACTGGATCCTGTGTAGGTGTGGGGATGCAAAGAGTAAATGATCATTCAGTCTATATTTTGCATGAGTATTACTTCTATACATTGTGTTACATTTTAACAGTAAATAAATCATTCTGTGACCACAGCCAGAAAAGACTTAATATGGAAATGAATAAAAATGGAAGCATAGCCTTGAATGTTCCACCTACCTTAGACCTTCTTACCAATTTCAAAAATGAACAAACAAAATTCCGATAAATCTAAACACCTTTAACTATATGGCTGCAGAAGCTCAATATGCTTTATCATTTCCACCCAAACACTTTTTCTTTTGTTTTTTGTATATAGAAAATTCTAAGAAACATTTTAATATACATGATACATTCATTCAAAATTATCACTGATTTTTAGTGATGGGCGAATTTGCGCCTTTTCGATTCGCCAAAAAATCCGCGAATTTCGCGTGAAACAAAACGGCGAAAAATTCGCCAAAATGGCTCCGGCGTCTCTTTTTTCTTTCTCGTTTTCTTTACGCCGGCGCCCGTTTTTGACGCCGGCGCCAGTTTTTTATGCCTGCGCCCGTTTTTTCTAAAAAAAATTTTGACGCCGGCAAATTTGTGCCGCGAATTTTCGCGGGCGTTTTTTGAATTTATTCGCTGGCGGCGAAATGCACAAATTCACCGCAAATTCGCGCCTGGCGAATAAATTCGCCCATCACTACTGATTTTACAGTTATTTGCAATGTTGTAATGAACGAACATTCCGATAAATCTAAACACCTTTAACTACAGTATATGGCTGCAGAAGCTCAATATGCTTTATCATTTCTACCCAAACACTTTTTCTTTTGTTTTTTTGTATATAGATTCATTCAAAATTATCACTGATTTTACAGTTATTTGTAATGTAACCTGCTATTAAAAAAAAGTTCTGGTGGTGCTAACACTTAAAACTTTGTAGAAGAAGCCTTATGCTTAAAGGAGAAGGAAAGGCTGGAGATACTTGGGGGTGCCAAACGTTAGGCACCCCCAAGTGATTGTAGCGACTTACCAAAAACCCAGGGCCGGTGCTCCTATCAGGAGAAATCTGCACCGGCCACGGGTTATAGGAGCGAGCACCACGGAGATATCTACTTCCGTCTTCGCGCAGCTGCGCATTTCCCCGGACTGAAGCATGCGCATTTGAACGAAAAAGCCGACTTTAAAGTTAAAGTTCGGCTTTTAGTTCTAATGCGCATGTGCAGCTGCGCGAAGACGGAAGTAGATATCTCCGTGGTGCTCGCTCCTATAACCCGGGGCCGGTGCAGATTTCTCCTGATAGGAGCACCGGCCCTGGGTTTTTGGTAAGTCATACAATCACTTGGGGGTGCCTAACGTTTGGCACCCCCAAGTGTCTCCAGCCTTTCCTTCTCCTTTAACAGACTTCACAGGACTTTAAAACCATTGACGATGTTTATTGAATATAGAGTATACTGTACAGGTATAGAATCCATTATGTGGAAAGCATTGAATTACGGAAAGGCAAGCTCTCATAAAATGATTTCCTTTTCTCTGTAATAATAAAACAGGACCTTTCTCTTGATCCCAACTAATATACTGTATAATTAATCCTTATTGGAAGCAAAATAATCCTATTGGGTGTATTTAATGTTTACAACATAAGGAAATACCCCTTATCCGGAAATCCAAAATCCCAAGCATTCTGGATAACAGGTACCATACCTGTGCTAGAAAGTTGCTTAGAATTACATTTTATTTCATTGTGCAAACAGTTTACAATGCTATCCTCTTGCAGTATGGAACATGGAAAGTATGGACTGTTTCCCTGCTGGCAGTCTTATCATCTTTTTTTCTGTAACAGCCAAGCAAAGCATCTAACAGGCATCTAATCCTTGTCAGGTTATTGCATGTGTAATCTAGAAAGGAATTTGTTGCTGATGTCTATTGAGTCCATAACTCTAAGCTGGCTTGGAATCCTGGAAACGAGAAGTCAATATTTTCTGACCAAGTATGATGGAAATCATTACACAGTTTGTCACTTCCTGGGCATTGTAGAATTCTTAGCCATCAAATTCCTTGTGCATTACTTTGTGTGCTCTTCTTCAGTACTGATCCATTCCACCAAGGTCATGACTCTATATATTCATGGGCTTTATTACTTTCTGCAACCATCTCAGACAAAATGATTGGTTTATCGATGGTGGACACTGTCGTGCTCTGTTGTTATTAATAAAAGTTTGTGCTTTAAAGTTCTGAAGTATTTGGGAGAGCTAAGGGGGTTATATCAGGACAGGTCTTTATCAATGTTCTTTGAGGCCCCCTAACTTTCTGCTGCTCTCAGAACATGGAACCTAATCTCCAGAATCAATAACTAGGTCAGTTGTCAAGGCATGTAAAAGCCATAGACCAGGACCAGGACTAAGGACATTCAGCAGACAAGAAGCAATGAAGAAAACTCCATGTTTATCAAATGTTGTCAGACTTTTCTGTTTTTAATCCTTTTGTCAGATTAATATTTTGTGAGATTAATATTTCATGTTCATGTTACCTGACCAAGTGGCTACTTTTTTGCCATTTTGCTTGACTTTGATATGGTTACTGATTGACTGACTTCTACTGTTCATGTTTATCAACGATCTTTGTCAACTGCTTGTTACTATCTCTGCACACCACCTGCCAAGACCTACAACCTCTTCATTAGAGTTATATTGCTAGTGTTGTTGGTGTTGCAATGTGGGTTTGAAATTCCTGCTGAGACCCCAAGGTTTGCCATAGCATATTAAAGGCAGAACATTGTAATTGTTTTCTTGATTTTTTTTTTTTGTTTTTTTCCTTTTTACTATTTTGGGTTTTCTTTTGTTTAAATTACAGCTTATTTTTCCATTCTCTGTACTCAGCAATACTCTCTTTGGTTTCGTGTTGAAATGAGGGCACAGTAACATATAATACAATTAGTCAGAATGAAATGAGGCCACTAAGTAACTATCTGATCTTCTGTAACTAAAGTTTTTAACAGCTGCGGGGGTTGATTCAGTTCAGGCTGAATAGACTATTCCAGACCCAAGGACTTAGAATATCACATTCTAATTAATGCAGTTCAGTTGGTATTTTAAAATCATGTAATTAACAAGTTAGACTGAGCGCGATGTCCAAAATGATATTTACTTTATCTCTATACAGTCAGTGGTGGAAAAACGTCTTATGCCGGTGTTTTGAATTTGTTCTTAGGGACATAGAGTGCTAGAAATACTTGAAGGACCATTTCAGGATTAAAATGTTCTGTTTTTACCATGACTTCCTATTTCCCTCCCCTGATCATTGGATTTTTGTAATGAACCAAGAACTGGTATGTGGGCAGAGTTAACATAGGTTTCTAGCCTTAACCAGTTCCCCACTTGCCATCAGGGGAATTGCAATAAAATGTATATTTTCTCATTACATATTCTACCAACCAGACCAAGAAGCATCATAGAAAGCATGTTAAAGGTATGGGACCTGTTATCCAGAATGCTTGCGACTTGGGCTTTTAAAGATAAAGGGTCTTAATTATCATTTGAATATTAATTACACCCAATAGGCTGGTTTTGCCTCCAATAAGGATTAATTATATCTTAGTTTGGATCAAGTACAAGCTACTATTTTATTATTACAGAGAAATCATGTTTAAAAATGTGAATTATTTTATTAAAATGAAGTCTATGGGATAGGACTTTCTCGTAATTCAGAACTTTCTGGATAATGGGTTTCCGGATAATGGATCCCATACATGTATTGGCTCATTTTTATTTTGGCCTGAGAGGTTTTCAGGTTAATTCCTGGGTACCAGTACAGGTGCAAAGCATCTGCCCAGCATTGTACTTTGTAAGTACATTGTTAGTTTCCACTCATACGCTCAAAGTGCCATCTTTATATAGTTTCTCAGCAACAAAAAAAGAAGCACTCCAGGGCTTCTTGATGTGGTGAAGCTGTGGAAACTTTATTTATGATGTATGATACAGCTCCCAGGCATATGATGACTGTATATTAGGGTGTACCACATATGGGACTGTATATAGAGAGAGAGACAGAGACAGAGAGAGAGAGAGAGAGAGAGAGAGAGAGAGAGAGAGAGAGAGAGAGAGAGAGAGAGAGAGAGAGAGAGTTATAGTTACTCCCCTTTGCAAAGAATAGGCAAACAGGGTGCCATGTAATTATTTCTCCTTCTGCGGGTTCAGTTGCACAGCCTATGATTTAACTGTCTGGGTGTCAGACAAGTCACTAGACACATTAGTTAGTCCTTTGCAACAGAACAAAATAACTGCTGCAGACCCTACTGGAAGTCAAATGGTTATTTTTAGAAACAAGCTTTTTTTTTGTTTTAAAGTATGCATTTATTGATCATGTGTGTTCCAATTCAGGCTAAAACTGGGATGGTGGAACTGTGAATGAATGCTTTATTTGCAGCCATTCTAAGATGTGGTGCCTGTGGAAGAATCGCTGTTTGGCTTCGTCTCCGTGCGGGGAGCTCTCACTCCCATTGTTTCAGTGTGAAATCACTACCTCAGGACATAATTAGAGCTGCTCCATTTATTACATTAAATGATTAGTAGGCACTTGAAATGATTCACTATATTACCTTTATTGCTGATGATTTTTAAATATGAGACTTTTGTGTTCTTTTTGAAGTGAGACGCCTGTTTGCTCCGTTCTGCGGAACCGCTATTAACTGACGGCGCTCAGCCATGTAACACCATTACTGTCGTTTAAGCCAATTCCTTTTTTTCAACAGCCGTTATGTTTATCAGCTATTTGCATTAAAGGATTTAATAAAGTGTATGGGGCTATGCAGAACACTAAGAAATTATGTCATGCCCCAATGATGCATACATCTGAGAATTAAAACAACTACAGTAGAAAAATACTCCTTGCATGTTATGTGCTTGCACATATAAGGGCTCATTTACTAACCCAGGCGGTAAATTGCGCAAGTGCAGTGGCCAGAGTCAACCAATCAGCTATTATCTTTGAACAGTCCACTACAAGTTAGAAAATGTAAGAGCAAATTTGATTAATGGCTACTGGCAACTGCCCATGTGCTCCTATAATAAATCAGGTCAATCATATCGTATGTAATCATTTACATTGGTGAATGTTATATGATATATATATAGTTCTATGGTGTAGTTTGTAAAAAATAACAAAACAAATCTTCTTCCACAGGGAATTGAGTGTGGGTGGGGGGGGGGTACCCTAACATGGTTTGTTGTAGGCACAGTAGGCTCTAAAATTCAGGATGCCTGTCTCCCATATACTCCATTTTATCCAAATAATTCCTTTTTCTCTGTAATAAAGTGTCTTATACTTGATCCCAACTAGCATATAATTAATCCTTATTGGAAGTAAAACCAGTCTTTTGGGTTTATTTAATGTTTAAATGATTTTCTGGTAGACATATGGTATGAAGATCCAAGTTATGGAAAGATCCATTATGCGAGAAAACTCCATTCTGCATAACAGATCCCAGGTATAATGCTAACGCATACAAAGTCTATGCAACAGAAAGGCCTATAAACAAAATGACCACGTTAATCTAAATATGGGACCCTGTAGAAATATGTTCCTCTATGTGTTGCTTTTGCATAAATATAGGCCCTGTATAAATCGGTTCCTCTATGTATTGCAATTGTATAAAAATGGGGCCCTATATAAATCTGTTCCTCTATGTATTGCTTTTGTATAAATATGGGGCCCTTCAGAAATCTGTTCCTCTATGTATTGCTTTTGTATAAATATGGGGCCGTGTAGATATCTGTTCCTCTAAGTGTTGTTATTGTCCACCATTATTATGTATAACACAATATCTTCCTGTTAATAAATGATAGTAACAACATAGCACTGGGAGGAAATAATAGAAAATACTATGAAATATTTATTATGTGTTACAGTCATTTTGATGTAGATTGTAAGCTCTAAAGAGCACAGGGCCCTGTGGGGATATAAGGACTGTGGTAAGATCTTCCAGTTGACTTAACCACATTCCCTACAGATATTTGTGGCAGAGAGTGAAAGTGTTCTGTTAGCCTTTATCCCCACAGAGAGCATTGATCCCTTCCCAAACAAATTCTAGGCCAAATCAAGCATGGCAAGCCCATTACCAGTTCTTTTTAGGGATTTGGTTTACATTTAATTTTACTGGCTTTGCTAAAAAAAATAGTGATGCCGCCCAAAGTGATTTTAGAGTAGGACATTTGCAGTGGCCTAAGTATCAGAAGGGTTTATTGGGAGGAAAAGTAAATAAAAGTACAAAGAGGACATATTAGTATGCAAGATCTTTTCATTCTTTACAGGGGACGTTTAACCTGATTATAAAATGCTGCTGGCTCTAATGCTGGTACAGGTATAGGATCTGTTATTTGGAAACTTGTTATCCAGAAAGCTCAGAATTATGGGAAGGCTGTGTCCCATAGGGGTATATTTATCAAAAAGTGAAGTTAGAGATCACCACAGTCCTCTAGAGGGAAATTCTGCCACTCCTCATTCATTTCTATGGCATTTTGAAAGGCGTATTTATCAAAGGAGGAACTTTCACTTTTTACTCATTGATAAATACTTTTTGAAAATCCCATAGAAATGAATGGAGAGTGGCGGAATTTCACTCAGGACTGTGGCGATCTCTAACTTCACTCTTTGATAAATTTACCCCATAGACTCCATTATAATCAAATTATTCAATTTTTCTCTGTAATAATAAAACAGTATCCTGTACTTGATCCCAACTAAGATATAATTTATCTGTATTGGAATCAAAACCAGCCTATTGGGTTTATTTAATGTTTTAGTAGACTTAAGGTATAAAGATCAAAATTACGGAAAGATCCTTTATCTGTTAAACTACTGGACCCACGCATTCTGGATGGTAGGTCCCATACCTGTAGTTGTAGTCAGCAACAGCTACAAAGCTGCAAATTGGGCTTCTACATGTTAGGGTCAGGCCACACTGGGCGTTTTGGGGAGATTTAGTCGCCTGGCGACTAATTGGCTCGTTTTTGCGGTGACCAATCTCCCCAAACGCCTTCCCCCACTCTGCCCTGGCTAAAATGAAAAAACGCCGGCGCTATTCACACGCGGCGATTCATTTTCCGAAGTCGCCTCGTGATTAGCGCCGACATTTTTTTCATTTTTGCCGGCGCAGAGTGAGGGAAGCCGTTTGGGGAGATTGGTCACCGCAAAAACAAGGCGATTAGTCGCCAGGCGACCAAATCTCCCCAAAACGCCCAGTATGGCCTGACCCTTAGGGACTGCCTCTCCCTAACTGCTCAATAAATATTCAGCATCTCCAATAAAAAGAGTTTATATTTGAACACAACATCCAGTAATCCCTGGGACTCTTTTCAGAAATAATCCTGATTGGGAGAATTGGGATTCTTATTTACAGAAATAATTACAAGGTGCCTCATTTTTATCTTGTATTTATTGTTTTGGCTTACTTCGTTTACTGCACCTGTACATAAATGTTCTCTTCTTGTTCTACAACAGGGCTAGGATTTGGATTTTAGCATTTTATCTTGAAGATCTTTAACGGCAAACCAGTCTTGAAGGAGAGCATTAGAAACATTGCCTTATCTGTGTAGTATTTATGGTCTGTACATGGAGACATAGGCCCACTGCTAACATTTAATTCCATTTAATGCACCACCCAATGAACAGGTGGATGAACTTCAAATAATTCAGTTGGAGGTGGAAACTATGACTTTTCTTGAGCCTTTTATTTTTATCTTAATACAATTTATTGTGGTGAAAATAGTAATTTCTATTGATTTTTTTTTTTAGAATTTTTATGGGATTCCAGGATAGCAGCATTTGAGGAATAAACAACAGAGATTATTTTGTTTCCAAAACCTTGTAACGATTTGATCCATTACTTAATGCAAACATGAAGAGCACGATTTGGTGGTGTTTTATTGGTTTTCTTCATTTTTAATAAAAAATATTTTAGTCAAGGTCACATTAAAACAGATGAGTTCTGTGCTGTAAAGCCCTGACTAAAAAGATAAAGTGCCATGATATTTTTATAAGGGATGTTGTAGTTTAAAGGCAAGTTTTAGCCACAGACTGGCTACCCTCTTCAAATGATCATTTAAATATATATTCTTTTTTTTATTTTAACCTGCACATACTTAATTTACTCAAGTGTAAGTTTAAAGATCCATAGTGGGTAATGCAACATATCCTGTCATGGGAGGGGGTGGGGGGCTTCACAACCTATTACAAGTGGTGAGTCTTCCATCAACAATTTGGGAATACTCAAGGAAATATTTAGAAAAAAAATAGACATTTACTTTAATATCCATTACATTAATGCCTAAGAGTCATGGGCAAACAGACGTATACCCCTGCCTGAGTGATGAACCATAATGACTCCCATATAAAATAAAATCTGTAGATCACTGTTACCGTGTAGATTAATGTATTATCTGGAAACCTGTTATCCAGAAAGCTGCAAAATACAGCCATGACATTTCCATGAAGCTCTATTTAAAAGAACAATCCTTCATTTTTATTTTTACTGATGTGCTCGTTGTCTGTAAGAGTAATAGTAGCTAGTACTGGATAGTAACTAATAGAGCACACATCCATGTTGGTGGCAAATATGTTTAATTGCTGTAGCAGCCTCAAGGCATGTTGCTTCAACTTACAGAAAGACCCCCCTTATCCAGAACCCCCCTTCACTAGCATTTCAGATAATAAATTTCATACCTGTATAATAAACAGACACATTTGTTTGATTTACATCAGTATCATAATAATGAAGGAGGGGAGTGAAATGTGGGCTGTACATGTTATTAGCATGCTGACATAGGGAATGTACAAAGAATGTAGCAATAGGAATGTGAATGCCGTTAGCCTCCCAGCGGCCAGGATCCCAGCAATATCCACTTATCAGAATATACACTGTTAGCATAATGGCCTGCTTCCTCCACCGAGGCCAGAGAGCAAGATACATGCATGTGTGTGTGTGTATATATATATATATATATATATATATATAGATATATATAGATATATATAGATATATATATATATATATATATATATATATATATATAGATATATATATATATCTATATATATATATATATATAAATAGGTAAGTAGATGCCGTTGCACACAGGGAATTTTTTAAATAAATTTTATCGACGTTCCGGTCCTCTGCTGGGACCTTTCTCAAGATGGACCGAAACGTCGATAAAATAAAGAAGGATTTATTCAAAAAATTCCCTGTGTGCACCGGCATCTACATACCTATATTCGAATTTCTGGGAGCACCAGGGTATGTAACTTATCGGCAAGCGTGTGCAGTGGCCTTGTGATGTATGTATATATTTATTATATACATATATATATATACACACACACAGAATGGCTCACTAATCCAGTAATGTTGACTGTCGCAGTGGTGTAAATATTTACATATAAGGAAGAGAAACATAAAATGCTGAAAAAAGTGACTTCTTAATTATATTAACCCACCTCCTATTGATTTAAGCTGCAGATTTCTGAATAGGCCTTAATGAAGTGGATTGTTTAATGCAAGATGCCTCCCTAAATAGACGCCCGTTCCCCTTCTCTTCATTAGGAGCAATTCAACCCAGGTGCTTGAAAGCTGTCTGTATGGAAAAAAAATAAATAAAATAAAATCCAACCAGCCCGATAGCACAGTGCAGTCACTTGCCCAAAATGATGTCCACTCGGCATTGTCAGATCCTTCCAATAAATGATTCCACAGCTTCATCGAAAAGGGCACATTGTGTGGATTATCATCTGATTGATGAATAATGCTCACCAGTCATTTTGCACTTTTATTTAAAAGACAATATTTAAAGATTTATGTCACCGGCGCGCACATTCCACACGTTTCGCACACAAAACCAGTTTAATTATCTACTTATTTGAAAATAATTTTTTACGTGGAATGACACCTATTATTTCAGGCATGTGCAGAACGAGGGATGGTATTCAGTAGATAAGAAGAATACCATTAAACTAGGGAGGGAGAATATCAGTGCAAACTTTTTTCTTTAATTGAAAGAATGAATATTTTATTCCTGGCAAAATAACATTTCATTTTAGATTCTTAGCGGGAAATCATTTTAGAAAGAATTCCTAACTTGAAGTTAGGAATTTTTGAAATTTACATTTTTTTTCAAAAATAAAAAATAAAATCATAGTTAATTTCAACAAAGAAAAATCTAGGCAAAAACAGGTGTCGCATATCGTTGTATTGCATGCTCATGTTAAAAGCAATAAAGCACGATGATTATTAATCCGATTTCTATTTTGTAAATAAAGCAGCATTTTTAAGATCTGCCCGTCTGTATTTTGGTGAGTATGTTGAGAAATACAGCACATAATTCACAAAAAACAATGCCCAACAGGTACATGAATATTACAGACGCCATTTGTGGATCTGTTCTCTGCCCGCCGTAAACCTCAGGAAAACTGGAGATTTGTTTGGAGCTGTTTTTTTTATTATTCAAAGTCCTCGGAACAAACAAACACTTTTTGCGACCAACTGAGAATTTCGTAGGAATAACCGGTACCTGCCGTCAGTGGAATTTAGCATTCGCCACTAAGCACGAGGTTTTCCCTGCGGAAAAAGCTTGACCAGGGTATTCTCATTTACAAAGAGGCAGGTTAAACAGTTAAACGCTAGCAAATCCTTCATAGCCCTGTGGGAAATTCCACTTTAATCCTGAACTTATAGGAGGACAATCAAAAGCCAAAAGCCTGGGTAACAAATCTGATCCGTGGTTACAAGTATGTTCTCCTGGGACAGCAAGAGATGCTCCCTGCACAAGGCCAGCAAGGATAAATACCTTAATGATGAGACAGATAGTGGATGCGGAAACAGCGCCTGGCTACAGACATTCGCTTCCAATTTAACATTGCATCATGAAAAGGCAATTGTGCTGGAACTAAGGGCAAGCCAGTCCTGATTACTGGGACTTGAAATGTGGCTTTAAGGAATGATTAATGACAGTGTCAGAGTTAAAACACTGGCACAATGAGAGTTATCTCTAATCCACCTGCTTTGCAGGCTGCAGTTGTAAAAAAAGAAGAAGAAGAAGAAAAAAAAAGAGGGGGAAGATGCAAACAGACCCTCACACACACCATGATAACAAAAAGCCCTGTTATAACAGCGGCAAAGCAAATCATAATACAAAGGTGCAGGGATGCAGATAGGTGTTAATGTCACAAGTAAAATAAATAAATAAAAAAATAAATGTGAAAGACGGATATTAAAATCTGCTGTGGTCCAGAGACGTCTCCTTTCATCCACAAGAGCGCTGCAGTGTAACGTTCCCAGGAAGGCTGCGATTTAAGAAGAACCCTTCTTTCTTTCTTTCTTTCTTTTTTAAACGGGGCTTTTTATGTCTTCTATAATGGCCGTTTCCTTTGTTTTGTTATGCTACAAAAGCTCTGGAGATATGTGCTTATATATACGTGCGGCTTTAATTAATTTCAAAACACACTCCGGCACAAAGAGAAAGAGAGAGAGAGCGGCCTGCTTCTATACGGCACGGCGTGTGCTCAGCCTTAAAAGGACGAGTTCAATACCAAACTCTCTTTTTAGCATTTATCTTGGTCACAGTTTGTTTGTTTGGTTTTTATGTAGAATGAAAAAAAAAGAAAAAAAAAATCAACCAGAAACTGGATAAAGTAATTATGAATATTAAAGTGACAAGGCTGGAGTAATGGGATGGGAATATACACTGCTTTCTCATATATCTTGATATAAAAGCGAAAATATTGTATATTCCCCCTTCATTTTTCTTTGCTAGTATTTTTTTTAATCCCCTCTTCAAAGCCCAACTTTCTATGATTATTTCAGAACACTGATGCTGCGTCCCACACAATCCTATCCTATATAATCCTATGTAATAATAATAATAAAGTTGAAGTGTCTCTGCATCCAGTCCGTGTGTCCGTGGGATTGCGCTACTGCGTATGTGCCCCACGGACCGCCGAGCCCGTTAATTTAACGGGGTTTAATGTCTAGTAATGTTATAAAAGTGGAGGGTTTTTTTTGCCATAAACAGTGCCTGTATTTTAACACATGCTGGGCTTGGTTTGTTTTTAACCAAGTACATTTCTTTCCGAATAAACTACATGTAAAAGCCTATCAAGCAGCGGTGGAACACTTCTACTGCCATTGGGCTTGCAGCGTTTTGCAGGCCCTTCTGACTCGTAAGGGGCTATGGGGGAAACAATTCCATACTTTATAATATCATAATTGTTAACAGAAGCAGGAAGATTCGGAAATGATCCCAGGCAAGTGCAGTTATCGGTGGCATCTTTACATTTTTACATTAGTCCCTTTAAATCCCAACAGAGCTAGCGCTGTGCCACTATGCATTGTGTTTGAATAAAAAAATAGAATAAAATAAATTGTTACTGGAAATCTTGTAGGTTTACAGGCAGCTCGGTGAGCCTCGGTCTATTGAGCCAAATATTTCTTAGTTACCGTTCCTTGTGAAGAAATGACAATACTGCCACTGTGTGGAATAATCTGGGCATCACGGGCCACTTCTATGCTCCTGTGTGGGAATTGGGATCCTACAATTGCATTGTTCCTTTTAAGCAAACAGTAAAAAATAGATTTAAAAAAATTAAGATCATGAGTGATCTAAGCTGAGATTTTTTTTTTTTAAATTTTATAAAATAAAATGACTTTTAAAAAAGTTAAATACATTTTAATCCCCCCCATAACCTGAAATTGTATTATAATAATTAATACTATTACAGTAGAGACTTGAAAAATATCGTGCAAAAAAATGTATCCATTAAAATACTATGTTTTTGTCCCCAACAACCTGAAATTGTATCATAACAATTGTTAAGAGATGACGCTGTGACACTAGAGAATTTAAAAGTATTGTATAAACCAGAGCTTTTTGATGTCATTGGCTTTAAAATAAAATAAATAGTACAACACTCTATTAATTTCAGATTTTTGGGGGGAGGTTTTGGGGGGGTCCAAGGCTTTACTGCTACAGAAGAATTGAACAGTGAGACTCATCCAAGTAACGTTAGAGTATAGTCCTGCAGCTTTTGTAATGACTCTGCAATCCACTAATAAATCAATGATTAAAACTTTTTTTAATTCTCTCAACATTCCTTTAAAAAAAATGTTAATTTTTTTTTTAAAGGGTACATGTTTTAATAATTGTGTTTGTGGCTGAAAAATATTGAAATGTTCATTAAAGTCAACTTTCATTTTAAAAGCATATTTTCATTGCTAACTGTTAACCAGGAGTGCATACACTTAAACAATGTGGGGGTCTCCTTTCACATTGGGGACTACATTTGCACTGCCTTTGATAATGTAACGTCATCGGTTTACAAATTACAATGGCAGTGCTCCATTTTTTAACACCCAGTTCTTCAGCCAGTGATTGAAAATGTAAAGAACCGTACCCAGCAGGGGAATCTAATGGAGCTGTTGGGTTGTTGTGATCTACTGACCACCAGCTGAAGATCTACTGGTAACTTCTGGGTGTAATCCGGCCCGGACAGGCACTCTGTGGGTTCTGGCAAATGCCAGAGGGGCTGCTGTACGGCTCCATAGAAAGTTACCATAAAGTGGGCTGGTAGGGGTCTCTTTGGGCTGGTAGGAGGCTGTTTGGGCCTCTGTGTACTTGGAATGACAGGGCCTATATTGACTCCCAGTCCAGGCCTGGGTGTAATCACTTGGTTTAGTCTCCTTCCTGATACGACCACAGTTCTATCACACTTTATAGATGAGATTGAAGCTATCTTTATAACAGATCATTCAAACCACATTGATTCAAGGTCCTTTCTTGTGTTTCTAACATCACTTCAAGACACAGAGCCCTAAAAAGAACTGACTGAATGACTAAGGCCAAAAAGTGTTGCAAAACAAAGGAACACCTCCACCACTGGAGATTTCAAATACAATATACCATTGAATACTTTTAGCCACATAATCTCTACCGACATTAATTAGAAGTGCAAATAGATTTAAATGGGAATTTGTGGGACAATATTATCCCCATACTTGAGGGTCTCAGCTACACTATGAGGATATTTCTTAAACATCACATTTTTCTGGTCAGGCTTTTTGGAGCAAAAACTCACATTTTTTGTGGAAAATAAAACTCATTTTTCGAGATTTTTTTATTCCCAATGGGAATGGCAGATGTCCAATTTGAAGATATTGTGGTTTGCGCTGAGTTTAGCAAAATAATCAAAAAAATGGGGGTTTTTGGGGAAAAATTTGAAAAAATCGATTGAATCGAGAGAAGAGTTTTTTCCCCGACAATGTTTTTTTTTACGCCGACGAATTGTCGCTGCCATCTAGCAAATTTATTCGCTCGTGACAAATCGCGCAAATTCCCACAAATTCGCGCCTGGCGAATAACTTCGCCCATCACTAATTTTAATGATCAATAAGGCAAAATCGTAGATGGGAGTTTGGTCGAGCTTTTTTATTGAAACAATGAGATAAAATCAGATTTTAGTAAATAGCCCCCTATGTTTTATGCTTCTATTTTTGGATTCAAATATAAATTGTTGGCCTTACCCAAGCAGGCAGCATTATACAAAACAAATCATTTGTCTTCTGCCTCACGTGGATTCCAAAAGCTCAGACGGACCAGATAGTCTAAATCAGAAAACATCCACATGTGGATTTTATTTGCCATTTTAACAATTTAAAGTTTAGTCTCCTTCCTATATCTGACACAACCACATTTCCATCACACTTTATAGATGAGATTCAAACACACTGATCCAAGGTCCTTTCTTGTGTTTCTAAAATCACTTCAAGATACGGAGCCCTAAAAAGAACTCATTTTGAATGACTAAGGCCAAAACCAAGGAACACCTCCACCACTGGAGATTTCAAATATACCATTGAATACATTTAGCAACAGAATCTCTACCAACACTAATTACAAGTGCATATAGATTAAATAAAAATATTTAAATGGGAATTTGTTGGACAATATAATAATCCCTTTACTTGAGGGTCTCAGCTACACTATGGGGGTTATTTACTAAATATCATATTTTTCTGGTCAGGCTTTTTGAGGCAAGAACCTGAATTTTTTGTGGAAAATAAAACTCATTTTTCGAGATTGTTATTCCCCGATGCTGCATAAAGCCATAATCTGAAAATCATCACCATCTCAGACCTTTTGAGTTCATGTATAAGTCAATGGGAGATGTCCAATTTGAAGATATTGTGGTTTGTGCTGGGTTTATCCAAAAAATTTGAGGTTTTTGGGCAAAAATCTGAAAAAATCAAGTGATTCGGGGGTTTTTGGGGAGTTTTTTCCCAATCATATTAAAGTTATTTTAAAGGGGAACTATTTTGAAAATTTAATATAAGCTTCCTCATACTGAAATAAGAAACTACAATTATTATTATTATTATTAACATGTATTTATATAGCGCCAACATATTGCGCAGCACTACAATCTACAATTAATTAATATTTTGCATTGTTTCTGAAATAATCAGGTTTATGTTCACTATTCCTCTCTCAGCATCTGTTTCTCTTCATTCTGTCTTCATGCAGCAGTTGGGTGTCGGATGAATGATCCAATATATCTTATAGGGGGCTCCTTTCCTAGCAAATGAAACTCAAATAACTGATTCCAGTACAAACAAAATCTAACAAAATAACTGCCTTTTGCACAAATTCTGCATATAGAGAGACATGATGTCTGGTGATTTTAATAGCGTGAGCTCTAATACATCTTCTAGGCAAAAGACGCCCCCCTATAAGATATATTGGATCATTCATCTGACACCCAACTCCTGAATGAAGACAGAATGAGGAGAAACAGATGCTGAGAGAGGAATAGTGAAGATAAACTTGATTATTTCAGAAACAGTACGGGATGTTTAATTGATTGTATTTAGAAAGTTTCTTATTTCAGTATGCTGAAGCTAATATTACATTTCCATTTTTGCATTTGTTCTCCCTTAATGATAAATAAGGCAAAATCGTGGATGGGAGTTTGGTCAAGCTTTTTTATTGAAACAATAAGATGAAATCAGATTTTAGTAAATAACCCCCTATGTTTTCCTCAATTAAGCCTCTATTTTTGGATTAAAATGTAAATTGTTGGCCTAACCCAAGCAGGCAGCATGAAACAAAACAAATCCTTTGTCTACTGCCTCATATGGATTCCGAAAGCTCCCACGGACCAGATAGTCCAAATTAGAAAACATCCACATGTGGATTTTATATGGCATTTTAACAATTTAATTGCCATAGTCATTTTTTGCTTTACCTGGTACCGTAGGGGTTAGCAGCAAACCTCCAAATGGGATTTTGATAAGGAAGTGTGATAAACTCACAAGTCTGTATATGAAAGCTGAGATGCATCTGCCTCTGGCTATATCTAATCCCCACCTATTAGTTTGTTGGACTCATTTATTTATATATATTTTTTTGAAAGACCAAAGAGGAAAGAGATTCAGCTTTGTAAATACTGCACAGATGACGTGCTGTCAGGGTAATGGATGAATGAAATGAGATATATAAATAATGCTGCATTCATGAAGCCTCTGGTTTGCTAATTATCAAGCTTCTCTGTGCAAGCAGAGTCCTGAAAGGCTGAGGATAAGAAAGATGCTTTTATACCTGTCTGTCATACCAGGAATCTCAGCTGTAGACTGTCACTAAACTCCTCATGTCAAAGTCTGGGGAAAGAGAAGCAGGAAGGATGGTAAGGGTTTTTTTTTAAAGGAGATGCATTTTAATGAAAGATTTTCTATGGAAAACATTTGAATTGACACAGAGATATGACCAGGCATGAGGCTGCAAAGCAAACACAGGTTTTTTTTACTTGTAATTACAAAGAGGAATTTGGGAGCCATTTCTCTTCCTTCTAGGTCTAGGTTCGTTTAGAAAATGTTCTAGTGATGGGCGAATAAATTCGCCAGGCATGGATTTGCGGCGAATTTCCAGTGTTTGGCCGCCCGCAAATTTTGTTTGCGAAACTGCATTGAAAATTCATCGGTGTCAGAATTGCCGTGCGAGAAATATTATTCGGATGCCCATTGAGTTTAATTTGGACAAAATAGTCGCGTCTATAAAAATTTCGCTTGCGTCAAAAATGTAAAATTATTTTGACGCCCATTGACTTCAATGAGTTTCGCAATTTTTTGTTGTTTTACAAATTATTCGGCACAGATTCGGCCATCACTATTCCAGTCAAGCTACGATAATTTTTTGGACATTAGATAGGGAAGGAGGGGTCCTGGAATACAGGAAAAATGGGTATTGTTATACTGGGCATTGTTAGACTGGGCTTCTTAGGGCACATCAGAGAACCAGACATAACTATTAGGTGCAGATAATGCTAAATGTAATCAGTACCATATGGAACCATGGGGAAACAGGAAGGGGTTGATAAAAATTACCCTGAATTGGATGGGGCCCATTGAGAGATCCTCCAGAGATTACTCCAGCCTGTATGCAAAGGCCTGCACATTCCTGATATGTCTAGTGGAATTATATAAAATGTCCTATGTACTTTAATTTCTGCCATACCCTAACACTCAGATTGGTGATTTTTTCACTTGATACAGGTATGGGACCTGTTATCCAGAATGCTTGAGAGCTGGGGTCTTCCAGATAAGGGGTCTTTCTGTCATTTGGATTTCCATACTTTTAAGTCTAATAAAAAAATAATTTAAAATGAAATAAACCCAATAAGATTGTATAGTCTCCAATAAAGAGTCATCATATCTTAGTTGGGATCAATGAACTGTTTTATTATTACAGGTATTGGATCCATTATCCAGAAACCTGTTATCCAGAAAGTTTCTGAATTTTGGAATGGCTGCCTCTCATAGACTTCATTTTATGCAAATAATCCACATTTTTAAAAAAAATGATTTCCTTTTTTTCTGTAACAACAAAACAGTAGCTTGTACTTGATCCCAACTAAGATATAATTAATCATTATAGAAAGTACAACCAGCCCATTGGGTTTATTTAATGTTTACATGATACTCTAGTAGACTTAGGTATGAAGATCCAAATTACGGAAAGATCCATTATCCAGAAAGCCCAAGGTTCCAAGCATTCTGGATAACAGGTCCCATACCTGTACAGAGAAAAACAAAATCATTTTTTAAAAATGTAAATTATTTGATTAAAATGGAGTCTATGGAATACGTCCTTCGTGTAATTAGGATCTTTCTGGATAACTAGTTTCTTGATAACGGATCCGATACCTGTACAGATTTGCAGCTTTCACAAGTAGCACAATTTATCAAGAATCTGCAATAGAATATCTCCATATGTTTTGTTTCACTGGGAAAAAAAACACAGACAAGCACCCTAAGTTTACATCAGTTTTTATAGTGATTTAGATCCCCTTTAAGCCAACAAATACATATTTTATTTTATGTTTACATGAGTAAAAATGAAACTCAAGGCTAGAGATCCATGCTGAAAAGCAGTTGAAATGTTGATCTGTATGTAAATGGCACATTATCAGGGAAATTAATATAAATATCAAAATGAACTACCCCGACACAACATAAAAGGGATCCCAGATAAGATGACATTTCAAATACCTTATCCTTCAGAGCAGGAGTCTGTCATGTCATTAGCCAATCAATTTTATAGATGACCATTGCAAACTCCGAATTACTACTTGGCAATTTGGAAATATTAACTGAAGTTGATTCTTGTGATACGTCCGTAATTCTAGGCAATTTTTCCAAGCAAAGAGATAAGGGAACCTGTGAAAAATGCCGTTTAATTGGCCGCAATATGGAAAGTGTTGGACTATGATGACGCAATGACTATGAATGATGATGACTGTGAAGATGCAGCATGTCCTGAACTACATAAATACTGCTCGCAGACAATGTCCTGGCTGGAATCGAACCTATAACAGCAATGCTAATCACCGTGCCATCATGCTGCAGAATAATCATATAAACAACTAAAATACCATATTGTTCAATCACCACTATGCACTATTCTTTAATTGTATCTGTTAAATGCAGAAATATAAAAGAGGCATGGCATTATATCTAATTCTTATGCTATATTCTGGAAAATCTATATCCAATATACATGTGATTGTATGTATAGATACACATAAAATGATACAAGCAATGGTGTACCTATACAGGAAGCAGAACCCCCAGTCATGGGGTACCTGGGGGTCCAAACCAGGGGGTCTGCTGTTTATATCAAGTAGAGGAGTGGTCCATATAGGAGTTGCTAAGTGCATTTGGCCCCTCCAAAGATTTATGTGCAGTGGCCCACGACATGGTGTAAGTACGCCGCTGGATACATGGCCCATCCAGATTGAGTAAGTAGCTTATTGGCTTATGTACAGAGCCTTCCGTGAAAGCCGGCCCAAGCAAGAACAACGACTGGCGTGAATTTAGCAAAATGCATTTGTGTTAAAGTTTTGCTCAGTGTGGTTCATTGTTTAAGCATAGTAAGTAAACAGTCATTTAAATATACATAGATAGTTTAGCTCTGGCACTATTTACTATAGTATTATTGTTTCTGAAACACATTTCATGCACTTGCCTGGATGTTTCAAGAGTATAATTAGTGGCAGGTGTTTCAACTCAAAGAGCAACTGAATAAACAACTGTAAAAATATACTCAGTATTTTGCATTTGGTGCGTAACGAGAAACTGAACTCCCTCTGTAATCATTGTATCCAGCCATTGTAACTTACTGTACTCTTCTTAGGGTGGAACTTGTGTAGAAATGCGATGCATGGAAACATACACCATACACTGGGCACTGCTCAAGGGCTGTCATGGCCTCAGGCTGATACAGAGGTCCAAAACAAAAGGGGTTGCATTACTAGCCTAATTTATTCTCATTTAAAACTGATACGGTTGATTTAAATAGGGTGATAAGAAAATCTTTTGGGGAATAACCTACTTTTTTTTTTTATTACAGGTGTAGCATCTGAAAACCCATTATCCGGAAAGGTCTGGATTTCGGGAAAGCCATCTCCGTTTTAAGCAAATTTTTTAAAATGACAAAAAATGATTTCCTTTTGCTCTGTAATAATAAAGTAGAAACTTGTAATTGATGGTAACTAAAGCAGCATGAATCCATATTGCAGGCAAAACAATCTCATTGGGTTTATTTAATATTTAAATTGGACTTAAGGTCTGGTGATCCAAATTACAGAAAGATCCCGTATCCAGAAAACTCCTGGTGCCAAGCATTTTGGATAATAGATCCTATCTATGTGAAAAGTATGGAGCATCTAGCTAACTATAGTATCATCTAGCTATTTGTGGGGAAAATTGAATACTGGCTAGAGGAGAACTTTTATTTTAGATTTTTCTTTTCGCTTCTGTGAAGATGATACTGGAACAACATGATGTCAGTCTTATTACTTCCCATGGTTCATTCAAAAAGGCATAGTTCCCAAAGCAACAAGTCCTAACATTTTGTAATTGTCTGGGCATAGACATACCATTAACCTATACCAGCATTACAAATCAGCAGGAAAATGAAAGGCTGTAGTGATCCTTAACACACAGAAGAACAGAAGAACACAAAGATACATTTTGATGCACAAAAACAAACCAATATAATATTGTTTTTACTATGGAATTATATTTCTGTATTTATCCTGTTTGATTGGAAAGCAGCAATGATTCCCAAAGAACAGAAGAAATTGTACTGTGCTATGATTGCCATCTGGTGGTGGCTCCAGGGACTGGGCCCATCACAAGAAAAACCTTTAGTTCTGGCAACAGTAAGGCCCATAAATCTTTGGACTGAGACAACTTTTTTCTAATTTTGATACTGTACATTAACACAATGAATTTTAAATGAAACAACTGCAGACTTTCAGCTTTAATTCAGTGGGTTGAACAAAAAGATTGCATAAAAATGTGAGGAACTAAAGCCTTTTTTTTTAACAGTCACTTCATTTCAGGGGCTCAATGGACAATTGACTCAAAGGCTATTTCATGGGCAGGTGTGGGTAATTCCTTCTTTATTCCATTACCAATTAAGAAGATAAAAGCCCTGGAGTTGATTTGAGGGGGGCCATGTACGTGGAAGATTTTGACAACATGTGGTCAAAGGAGCTCTCCATGCAGGTGAAATAAGCCATATTTAAGCTGCAAAAACAGGAAAAAAACTATCCAATAAATTGCTACAATATTAGGAGCGTCAAAATCTACAGCTTAGTACATCCTGAGAAAGAAATAAAGCACTGGTGAACTCAAAAAGACCTGGACATCCACGGAAGACAACAGTGGTGGATGATCACAGAATCATTTCCATGGTGAAGAGAAACCCCTTCACAACAGCCAAACAAGTGAACAACAATCTCCAGGAGGTAGGTGTATTGATATCCAAGTCTACCATAAAGAGAAGACAGCATGAAAGTAAATACAGAGGGATCATTGCAAGGTGCAAGCCACTCATAAGCATCAAGAATAGAAAGGCTAGATTGGACTAAAAAACATCTAAAAATGCCAGCATAGTTCTGGAAAAACATTCTTTGGACAGATGAAACCAAGATCAACCTCTACCAGAATGATGGCAAAAGTATGGAGATGGTGCTGAACAGCTCATGATCCAAAGCATACCACATCTCTATAAAACATGGCGGAGGCAGTGTGATGGCTTGAGCATGCATGGCTGCCAGTGGGACTGGGACACTAGTGTTTATTGTATGTGAAGTTGAACTATATAGCCGACTTTTTAGTTAAAGTTCGGCTTTTCATTCTACTGCCACGCGAAGAAGGAGGAAGACGGAAGAAGATCTCTCCTTAGTGCTCACTGGTATAACCCCAGGTTTTCTGCTGATAGGAGCACCAGCCAGGGGTTTCAGGAAAGTCAATACAATCACTTGGGGGTGCCTAACATTTGGCACCCCCAAGTGCACCAAGCCTTTCCTTCTCCTTTAAAAACTAGAAAAAAGAGATGAATGTAAAGTGAAAAAGTGCTTCAGACAAGCACAATGCTATTGCTTTGCTTGATTTGCTTTTTTCCATCCATAACAATAAATCACAGCAGTTACAATTACAGTCAAATTCCAATTTTATGTTTTCCAGAGGACCAAAAAAAGACTTAAAATTACAGAAAGGAAAGTTTTCCTCAGGAAAATGGGGCAAAAGTATGAAAGAAAATGCAGAAAATCATACTCAAAATGAAGAAAATGCTCCAAATGAAAACTATAAACAATTGCAATGCTCTTCAATAGAAAAAAACGCAAGCACACACAATCCCAGGAGCAGGTGCATCACAAAAATAACTTAACTTCAAACCATTTTTCACACAAAGATGTACTCATTAATACAAAGATGTGCTTAATGTGAATCTGCTAATAGGATGGGGAGACCAATATCTAATTAAAAAAAGGGAGGAGTTAAAAACAAAGGAACGTTGCAAAGCCTTGTATGCAGACAATAAGATGCTAATTCCCATTAATGGTGATTCCATACTGCAACTGGAAAGAGGTGTGAAATGGAGTTTTGTGATACAATGGAAGGCAGGAAGCCCTGATACTGCTCAACGGTGATTATAATTTATGTATTTATTTATTTATTTATTTATTACTATTGCAGTAATAACGAACGTTTTAAAAAAATATGCAATAACATTTTATTGACAGCCGTCAGCACAGTTTCTCCACATCATTTTCCCCAATAATGCCCACAGAACAAAACAGGGTTTCCCTGGACACTGGGCACCAGCCTGCTACATACCTTTCCTGCTTTTTCCTGTAAGTCAGGGACACTGTACATTCACAGACTTTTAGTGCAGGGGTCAGACTTGCACTCAAGACACTAGGCCTTACTTATCCTAGCCCCTCTTCCACTGGGTCCCTAATTGGGCGAGGTCCTGCCAAAACACTGGTCCTTATTCCACTCCTTGTTGGAGCTTCAACTGCTTGGCTACCTTACCTACACTTACCCTCACCATCTATACTGAGCTCCACTAATCTACATTATCACTATCTAATCTAACTAACTCTTCTTGGTACCTGTTTGTACCTCAGGCTCCCTGGCACTGACCCTTCTCATCAGCCAAATAGAGATCAGTGTGCTTTCTCTCCCTTATAAACTTCTCCTGGGCATTCTCCTATCTACGGCACCACCTGGTGACTGATCTAGAAATTACAGAAATGCATCTATTCTACCCCTGACACTTTCCCCTTATTAAACATAGCTAACTAACTATGACATACTTATACCTAATTCTGCTTCCAGGCACCATCATAATGAATTAAGCAATATCTAACAAAATGGCCAAGGTGTTTTTATCTCACACTTTAGTGAATATTAGTGAATATAACCCAAAGTAAAATATATACGTTTCTGGAATAGATGAAAAACATTATGTTATTTTTAATTAATACAGCAGTGTTTTGTAGGGATGTCGAGGACTGTTCGCCCGCGAACTAGTTCGCGCGAACATCGACTGTTCGCGTTCGGCGAATGTTCGCGAACGTCGCGCGACGTTCGCCAATTTGGGTTCGCCTTAGCTGGCGCTTTTTTTTGCCATTTCTCCCCCAGACCAGCAGATACATGGCAGCCAATCAGGAAGCTCTCCCTCCTAGACCACCCCCACACCCCCTGGACCACTCCCCTTCCATATATAAACTGAAGCCCTGCAGCGTTTTTTCATTCTGCCTGTGTGTGCTTGGAAGAGCTAGTGTAGGGAGAGAGCTGTTTAGTGATTTGAGGGACAGTTGATAGTAAGTTTTCTGGCTAGTAATCTACTTGATACTGCTCTGTATTGTAGGGACAGAACTCTGCAGGGATTTGAGGGACAGTGAGTTTAGGTTAGTTAGCTTTGCTGACTAGTCATCTACCTTCTACTGCAGTGCTCTGTATGTAGCTGCTGTGGGCACTGATCTCTTCTGATCTCATCTGCTGACTGCTGCCTGCCTGTAACCCAATAGTCCTTGTAAGGACTGCTTTTATTTTCTTTTTTGTTTTTTTACTTTGCTACTATAAGAGCCCAGTGCTATTAGTCTAGCTGTGTTGGGGAGTGGGACTGGTGTGCTGCTCCTAGTTTTTCAGCACCAACCAGAGTAATTTTTTTTTTTAATATATATATATTTTTATTTTACTTATCTTACTGTTCTTTAACGTGTCCAGTGCTGTTTGCTGTTCTTCATAGTAGTGCACCAATAGTAGTGCACTTGTAGGCATTGTTTGCCCAGTGTGTTCTTCAAACAACTGCCACCTAGCTGTGTGAGCTTTTTCACATTCTGTCTAAATATCAATAATAATACCGTCTCCAGAACCACCACCTGAGTGACGTTTTTCAAGCAGCAATAATATATTACGTATCCACTGCTGTAGTAGTGTATACGTTGACCTTGCAGGCATTGTTTGCCCAGTGTGTTCTTCAAACCACTGCCACCTAGCTGTGTGAGCTTTTTCACATTTTGTCTAAATATCAATAATAATACCGTCTCCAGAAACACCACCTGAGTGACGTTTTCCAAGCAGCAATAATATATTCCGTATCCACTACTGTATACGTTGCCCTTGCAGGCATTGTTTGCCCAGTCTTTAACCAAGTGCCACCTAGCTGTGTGAGCTTTTTCACATTCCGTGTCCAGAAACATCACCTGAGTGACGTAGTGTGATTTCTGCCCTTTACAGCACAAAACGCAGCGCTGTGTCAACAATGTATTTTTCAGATACATTTTTGCCCTTGATCCCCCTCTGGCATGCCACTGTCCAGGTCGTTGCACCCTTTAAACAACTTTAAAATCATATTTCTGGCCAGAAATGTCTTTTCTAGCTTTTAAAATTCGCCTTCCCATTGAAGTCTATGGGGTTCGCGACGTTTGCGAACCGTTCGCATTTTTGACGCATGTTTGCGAACTTTTTTTTCCGACGTTCGCTACATCCCTAGTGTTGTGGGCTTTATGTCGCCCCTTGTAACCTATAATGAGTAATGTATAGAGGATCCAGTACATATGAGGGGGTAAACTTACCACTTCAGGTGCACATGCCCTGTACTTTCAGCTTTAGGGAGACAGCAGATACTTTATTAAGGGATTAGTCAGGATGGCACAAAACTAGACCATCGTGGACAATATGATGCAGATTATATCATTATATATGATTATAGGCTACAGACACATTGAACATGGTACAGGATTTAAAGCTAAAAGCACCAATCACAAAACATAGTTAAATAACAATTCACATAACTTGATTAGATGGATAGTTAGAGAAACCTGCACAGCTAAAAGTATCCCTGGTCATGGTTTATGCATATAGACAAAATTTATGTTACACAAAACATAACAATAGAGATCATTTTTCTTATTGTACAAAATAAGTTAACTAGGATAGAATTGGAAAAATCCAGTACATGTATGGGATCCGTTATGCAGAAACCCTGTTAACCAGAAAGTTCCAAATTACGGAAAAGCAGTCTCACATAGACTCTATTTTATCCAAATAATCCAAATTTGTAAAAATTATTTCCTTCTTCTCTGTAATAATAAAACAGTAGCTTGTATTTGATCCAAACTAAAAAAAATAATTAATCCTTATTGGAAGCAAAACCAGCCTATTGGGTTTATTTAATGTTTACATGATTTTCTAGTAGACTTTCAAAGTATAAAGGTTTAAATTATGGAAAGATCAATTATGTGAAAAATCCTAGGTCCCAAGCATTTTTGATAACAGGTCCTATACTTGTATGTCAATTCTTGTAACTTGTTTCTGAAGAATAGAAATAACATTGTCTCTTAAATGTACTAGGTAAAGTCAGAAGTGTCTATACAAGTTTTAGTTTGAGACACAGGTAAAATGGCATTATTTTCCAAACATCTGGTAAGGATTCCCTATGAAGAGCTTTAAGTTCCAAACTTGTATGCAGTGAAATTCTCCCTTCACTTTACTTGCTCTGACTGCTGCAGATAAGCCCCTAACTGCTCTGCAGGGAAAGGATCATACTTCCCAGCCATACAGAACTCAAGCAGCTTTGTTTGTTTCCCTGTAGAGCAGTCAGCGACTGGATTGGATTGGTATTGGATTTTACTTTACATCCTCTGTTTCCAACTCCAGCTGCAGGGACAAATATCATGGAGACAGATTT
This sequence comes from Xenopus petersii, assembly GCA_038501925.1. Taxonomy (NCBI): domain Eukaryota; kingdom Metazoa; phylum Chordata; class Amphibia; order Anura; family Pipidae; genus Xenopus; species Xenopus petersii. Next base: position 34,714,722 of record CM076686.1, read on the forward strand.
AATCAGATAAATTGGGATTCTCATTGAATGATTGATTTGCTGCAGCCACTGGTTCTGCAGAGTTGGAGAAGGTTTGTATTAAACAATACAAATACTATAAAATCCACATTAGATTACATGACAACACAGGACCCAGTGCAGTCTGTATATTCTGATTATTAATGAGTCTTCTATGGAAGATGTTATTTGAATTGTGCTGTTTTGATCATTTACAACGATCCATAAGCAACCCAGAACACACTGAGCATGTGCATGGTCATGGTCTTGCAAAGCTGTTTAACAAAGTTACAAGATGGTGACCCCCAGTGGCCAACTTTGAAAGCATAAATCATTTGTTTAATTAGGCTTCTGGTGCAGTAAGTTCATGTTTATGTTTAGTATACAAAATACAGCATTTCTAGCATTATTCTATTTAAGACTTTACTTCCCCTTTAAATGTATCAATTCTCGGTTGTAAAGAATCTTGTGAATAGTTATCACTGTTCTTAGGTATAGGTTCCCCTCATTATTCTCCAAACAAAATGTTTAAAGTAACTTTCTTACAAAACAATTTGTAAAATGTCGGAAAACAGTGTTAAACAAATTAAAGTTACTAGTTGGAGAGAAAGAGAGTACATTTTGTAGCAAACTTAGCTCTTCTGTAGTTAGAGTACCCAGCAACTCTCAGAACATAGGGCGAGGTTAGAAAGTCACTTGTAAAAACAAAACAGCATTTTGCCTGGGAAAAAAGGTCTTATTCACAAACAAGTATAGGCTCATATTTGTGGGAAGGTCGTAAAAAGCTGGGCCTTAGGCAGCAGAACTTTAGGGGCAGTATGCTGCCCAGCTGTATCTACATTTTCTATAGAGCACTGGGTGACAAGAAAAATCTCCATGAAAAATCCTCAGCACTCCAAACCTGATGATTAAAAACATTTGTGGGGCAGGCGCTGAGTGGTATGGAGACCATATGATAAATTTATACAACTTACAATGTACAAAATGCAAACATTTAAACAAATTATGGTTTTTATCCTCAGCCGGTAGCTTGTTTCCCCATTGCAAAACAAATGGGGGCATTTTCTATACAAAAAGTCACGCAATTTCCCTCCCCGCCCCTAATTTGCATATGCAAATTAGGATTCGGTTCGGCCGGGCAGAAGGATTCGGCCGAATCCTGCAGAAAAAGGCAGAATCCTGGCCGAACCCCGAACCGAATCATGGATTCGGTGCATCCCTAGTAAATAACCAACGATACCTGGTGCACAAAGGTAGAGGATCGGCCGCCTCACTAATAGTATAGCAAAAAGAATCCCAAGGCACACAGGGTCAATGCAAGCAAGCTGCCTTCCGTGTTTATTGCAAAGTGCAACGTTTCAGGGTAACGCCCCTTTCTCAAGCATACAGAACACAGTGCAACGGGTGAATATAAAGCAATTGATATTTAAATGAAGTCAATTAAAATACATCCACCAATGGTGGATCATCCATAGGTGCGCATCCTCAGTGTGTCCGTGATCCTGTGTAAAATTAGTGAAAATGTTCTTCATTCATAAAAAGTTAAATTCATCATAACACCATGAAACTTGTGAATATAAAGGGTTAAAGTCAATTGATAGAAAAAAGTTAATTTACCCAGTGCATTAAAATGAACCAATCAGAGGTATAAAACAGACGTGATACAAAATAGCATTTACAATTAATACAATAAAAAATATAGTGTATTCACACTTCTTATCCTAAACGAAGGGGGGCAAATGGAAGCTGTCCCTGATATAGAAGGGAACAATTCGATTGCAAGATCTAATGAGCAGACCACACAGAAAAATTCTGTATGTAGTATGTTAGCTGTGTTCACCTGTAGATTGTACAGTGCTATGGAATATGTTGGTACTTTTAACTGTTTGTTATTGTTATTATTATTCATAATAATAATAATAATAATAATAATAAACCCCAAAAATAATGGCAGTGTTATTTTACAAGAAAACTATACAAGAAAGAACTAATTTTCCTTTCTGACAATTAAGTCATTTGATTTCAGTAATTCCAAAGCAATTCCAGCAAGAGTTCAGATATCTCTTTTTCTGGATAGCTCTAGAACTCATTAACAGCTCGAGGATGTAAATCTGTGTAATCAAGAGATTTCAAATATTTGTGCTGCCAAGACAAATCACTGCTGACATTTGTCATGGAAAATGTCCAAATCAACAGATTTCTCAACAACCCTGCACAAATATAGTAGCTGCAACCTGTGCCAAGGAGCAAAGCAATGGGCAGACACAGAGATTATCCTGTCAGTGCGGAGCTGGAGAGGAGAGCATGCTCCTAAATGAGACGACACAAGCTTCTGACAATATTCAGCCCTGTATATATAACAGATGACAGCACTCACATTAATTATAAATGGGAACGCGTGTTAATTAAAAGTTCAAATGTTTTTTACTGATATAAAACTAATGCCTAATGCAGTTCAGAGTCTATAAAATATCTTATTTCCCAAACAAAAGGAAGGTAGCTACACAATTTATTAGCCAAAATGGCCAAAGTAACGTTAGCAAGACCTCATACATAAAACAAATGTAAAAACCACAATGGTTAAAAAATAATTCCTGGTCAGTAATCTTATTGGGCTGTGCACCCTCCATTCAGACTTTATAGCAGGCGTGCCCATACTTTACTAATGTGGGTCTTCTTTTAGTGATGTTGTCCCATTATGATCTACATCCATAATATCACTGTTAACTTTCTGTTCCATGAAAAATATTACTTAAATATGATATTGATTTATATTGCTATTTTTAAGAAACAACTATTTCTTATGTAATCTTAGCATAATAGATATTTGAATGAAAGCATAAAACAGAAAGATAATTTAGTCAAGCTGTTGACAGTGTCTTGAGATCTACTGATCACCAGCTAAAGGTCTACTGGTAGATCCCGACCTACCTTTTGGGCATCCCTGCTTTAGAGCAAAACACTTAGGGGCAAATTTACTTATGGTCGAATATCGAGGGTTAATTTACCCTCGATATTCGACTGCCGGATTGAAATCCTTCGACTTCGAATATCGAAGTCGAAGGATTTACCGCAAATAGGATTTTAATCCATCGATCGAACGATTTTTCTTTGACCTAAAAATTGTTCCAAAGCCTATGGGGACCTTCTACATAGGCTAACATTGACTTTGGTAGGTTTTAGGTGGCGAACTAGGGGGTCGAAGTTTTTTTTAAAGGGACAGTACTTTGACTATCGAATGTTCAAATAGTCGAACGATTTTTAGTTCGAATCGTTCGATTCGAAGTCGAAGTCGTAGTCAAAGGTCGAAGTAGCCAATTCGATGGTCGAAGTAGCCAAAAAAAACATTTGAAATTCGAAGTTTTTTTTATTCTATTCCTTCACTCGAACTAAGTAAATGGGCCCCTTACTGTACAAAAGACACAACCGGATGCAAGAAGCAGTTCTGTTTGGAGCTGACAGATAAGGAGTGCCTGATCCTCCCTACGCGGTTTCATAAATGTACGCTTTGCCAAGGGAATATGAGAATGAGCATTGGAGCGTATTGTGTCTTTTTAACCCATTTCACTACTCATTATTGAATGAATAACTGTTCATATTTAGTATAAATCAGCCAACTGCATATTCAGCCTTTTCATTGCAGCTGCACTCGGTAGAAAAGTTAAGTTGTATTGCAAGTTACTGATAGAACAAATGTGGGCTCTACAGCAGACACAGGTCTTTTCCTGGCTAAATACACCACTGTCTATTAACTTAAGTTTTAACTTCACCAAGGCAGGAATGAACAGTGGCGTTACTAGGGGTCTAAATGCCAGGGCCTTTTGAATCTCAGTCCAGGCCTGGCCCAGTGCAACATTTTGTGCAAGGCCCCATCTGTATTTTATTACATTACCAGTGCGCAGATAATACCCTTCAACAATGGATCTATTTCAGGATCGCTCAGTGCGGTCTTACCTCTCGGCGTCTTCCACTCCAGCGGTGAATCCAAAATGGCGGCGCCCATGGCCGCCACGTGGTTAGCGGCGCCGGTGTTTCATCGCAGGCGCAATGACATCACACCCGGCAAAGATTTGAATAAAAAGCCGCAGAGGTCACGGGTTCGATGCCCGATAATAGGATTTCCTGTGTGACTCCTGGGTGTTCTAATACTCTTTATTACTGTTTCCTGGACCTTGACCCTGCCTGTTCCTTGACTGTGCTGATTTTCTGCCTGCCTGCTGAATTACTGCCTGGACTTTATTACGCTGATTCTTGAACCCTAATCTGTACGGCAATCTTGGACTTTATCCCTAGCTTCCTCCTTGGTCCTTACTACTCCCTGGCGGGAGCCGATAGGACCCCGACATTATTATTGGGCTATGAACCCTTCATCGAAAGCTCAGCCTCATTTTGGCAGGGCCTTTTGTGGTCTGCATTCTTGCATGGAGGCTTACATGGCTCGGCAATCTCATTTTGGACAAGCGTTGAAGGCGATTTTGGAAAAGCTATCCATTCTGACACCAGCAACACCAACGCCAGTTCCAGTTGCTGCAGTCGCGGCTCCACATTCTTCTACAGCTGAACCACGTATTCCGGCACCTCCTCTCTATAGTGGAGATCCCCAAGAATGTCGTGGTTTTGTGATCCAGTGCCAGATCCAGTTTGTTCTACAACCCATTCAATCTGAGTCCGAGCAAGACAAGGTGGGATTTGTAATTACTCGTCTGGCAGGGAAAGTGCTCAAATGGGCATCTCCGCACTGGGAGAAGGAGTCTACTTTAATTGATGATGCCAAGGCTTTTTTGCAGGAGTTCCGGACTGTGTTTGATGCTCCCGGTCGGGTTGCGACCGCTTCATCACGACTGTTTCAGATTCACCAGGGGAGTCGCAGCATTGCTGAATATGCTATTTAATTCCGTACGCTTGCTGCAGAGACTGGTTGGAACAACGAAGCCTATCATGCTGCTTTCTACAATAGGCTCTCTATCCGCCTTAAAGACAATCTGGTCTCCCGTGAATTGCCCACACTGGTGGAAGGCCTAATTGCTTTGGCTGTCAAGGTGGACACTCTGCAAAGAGAGCATCAAGTGGATAAGGACCGGATCAAGAGATTCCAACCACACTGGCTCTCAGATTTCAAAGACCCCTGTTGCCTCTGTTACCCCAGCAGCCTTCTGTTATTCCTCATGAGGAACCCATGCAGATCGGAAGGGCACAACCCCCTAGAGGTCGCACCTATCCCCTCTCTCCTGCGGAAACCTCTGCCATGAAAGAATATATTCAGGAGAATCTCCAGCTGGGATTTATTCATCCTTCTACCTCTTCTTAGTGGAGAAGAAGGATGGTGGTATGCGTCCTTGTATAGACTATCGTGGACTTAACATAGTGACGGTTAAGAACCGATACCCTTTGCCTCTGATCACTGAACTATTTGACCAACTGAAGGGGGCTAAGATCTTCACTAAGTTGGATCTACGCGGGGCTTACAACCTAATCCGCATTCGTGAAGGGGATGAATGGAAGACGGCGTTCAACACTCGGGATGGGCACTATGAATACCTTGTGATGCCCTTTGCAATAGCCCCCGCCGTCTTCCAGGAGTTTGTGAACAACTTCTTCCGGGATCTCTTAGGGAGGTTCGTGGTCGTATACCTTGATGACATCTTAATCTTCTACAAGGACTTGGAAAGTCATTGCTCCCAGGTGAAGGAGGTACTCTCTCGGTTGAGGAAGAACTCCCTCTTTGCCAAGATTGAGAAATGTGTTTTCGAAAATCCCTTTCCTCGGTTATATAATTTCTCCAGAATGCTACGAGATGGACTCCACCAAAGTTTCTGTGATCCAAGAGTGGCCCCTTCATTGAGCACCAAGGCCATCCAAATATTTATTGGATTTGCAAACTATTACTGACAGTTCATCAAGGGGTTTTCCTCCCGTATTGCCCCCATTCTTTCTTTTATACGAAAAGGGAGTAAACCTAATTTGTGGCCTCCTTCAGTCATAGAAGCATTCCTATCCCTGATAGATGCTTTCACTTCTGCCTCAGTTCTTCGCAACCCAGATCCACAGTTACCCTTCTTTATTGAGGTGGACGCTTCCGATATGGGGGCTGGTGCTATTCTTTCCCAAAGACACTCTGCTGATGGCAAGTTACATCCATGTGCATACTTCTCCAAGAAATTCTCTCCCGCGGAGCAGAACTATGATGTTGGGAACCGTAAAACTCGCCCTCAAAGAGTGGTGCCACCTCTTAGAGGGGGCCTCAAATCCAGTCACTATCTATACTGACCATAAAAACGTAGAATTCATACAATCTCTGAATCCCGGCAGGCAAGGTGGTCCCTCATGTTTTCCAGCTTTAACTTCGTCTTGACCTAGCGCCCTGGCTCCAAGAATCAGAAAGCAGACACATTATCCCAAAGCTTCTCTCCGGTGGATCGTCTCCCTGAAAGGCAAGAACCAATTATTCCTCCTGCCAAAATGATTGCATCTCTGTTCCCTCAATTTGCCGAACAAATCTTGGCTGGTCAGTCTTCCGTTCCTACCGATACCACCATTGGGATGGTGTTTGTACCCTCTGAGCTTCGTCTGCCCATCCTACAACAGACTCATTGTTCCAAGCAAGCTGGACATCCTGATCCTGAAAAGACTCTTGAACTGTTACGATGCCTAGTCTGGTGGCCAACTATCCGTAAAGTCGTCAAAGACTTTGTTGCTGCCTGTACTATTTGTGCCACTTCCAAGACTAGCCATACTCGCTCTAGCGGGTTATTACAACCTCTATCCATCCCCTCTTGTCCATGGACTCACTTAGCAATGGACTTCATCAGAGAGCTTCCACCCTCAAGAGGGAACACTGTGATTCGGGTAGTTATTGACCTCTTCAGCAAAATGGCACACTGGTGGCTAGGGTACCCACACGTTAATAGTTAATAAAAAAATATTGGTGGTCAGGGCCCCCCATAAAAAACATTTATGGTCAGGGCCCCCATTAAAAAAACATTTGTGGTCAGGGCCCCCCATTAAAAAAGACATTTGTGGTCAGGGCCCCCCATAAAAAAAAACATTTGTGGTCATGGTCCCCCATAAAAAAAATTGGTGGCCAGGGCCCCCCCACGTTATAAGAAAATTGATGGCCAGTGCCCCCCTTAAACATCCATGTAAACAAAACTTGCCCCACCCAGAAGTTTAAAAAAAAAATTGGTGCCCAGGGCCCCACCACACAACAGGGACCACAAAGGGTTACCTTTAGGGAGCCCTGCCATGTTACACTTACATCATTAGTGTGGCCCACCTGCTGTAAGTGAGCTACCAACTACAGAAGGGAGTAGGGGAGCACAGGTGGCTGCATCTTCTTCCAGTGACAGCATTTTCTTCCCTTATTGGTCACAGAATTTCAAGTCCTGGTAAAGCTGCATGGCAATTGGATGAGCTGGAGGAGAAGTTCAAATGTTCATTTTGCCGTGATCCCCAACAGAGGGGTCGCACCACTAAGAAGCGTATCAGTCTGACACTGGGGGTCAGTGACCCCCTTCCCATTTGAAAGCTGGAAAGAGTCAGAAGAAGAAGAAGAAGGCAAATAATTCAAAAACTATAAAAATTAAGTGATTTTTTTTAGCAGACTTAATGTATAGTGATCCAAATTATGAAAAGACCCATTATCGTAAAATGCCAAGTCCCAAATATTCTGGAATATAGTTGCTAAACCCGTAGAAACATTTTGGCCTCTAATTAACATAAAGGACATTTAGGGACTGGAAAGAGTGCCTAAGGTAATGAAAAAGGAATGGAATACTACAATAAACACACAGGCTGGCTAAAATGGGTGAACTTACAATGAATAATGAAGTAGAATATATATTTACTCCATGTTTAAATATACAAACCATTTATATGGGTTTATTTCCGTTAGAAGTTCTGATATGTACATGCAAGAGTACGTTAAACAAGTTGTTAATTTTTATATTGTGTTGACATGTTTAACCAGTCGCTTTAAAGAAAGTATACATCATTTGCATCTTTCTCAGTACAATGTAAGGTGCCTCCTTCACACACACACTAGGGCCAGCGGTCCCCAACCTTTTTCACCCGTGAGCCACACTCAAATGTAAAAATTGCTGGGGAGCCACACATGCAAAAAAAAATCCTTGGGGATGCCAAGTAAGGGCTGTGACAGGCTAGTTGATAGTCCCATGTGGAGTGATAGCCTTTTGGAGTAAACCTGTGTCTTCATGTCTCCAAAACTTGGAATTTCAAGATGAACAATTTATTATTAGGCCACTGGGAGTAACATCAGTGAAAGTGGAGAGCAGCATGTTGCTCACAAGCCACTAGATGGGGATCACTGCACTAGAGTAATGTTTATCAAGAGCCAGTTCATCAGATAAAACTCCTTGCACATAGCATCTTCGTTCTCTCTTAATGTAGGAGTTAGGGAGTCAGATTTTGATTGACAGAGCTAATATATCTTTTTGGAGACTCCCTTATTTAGTATATGTATTAGAGCACTAATTCAAACAACTGATTTATAGGGGAAAAAAAGGAAAGTTGTGCTCACCACTCATTTATAAACCATTAGGCGGAGGTGCAATGAGGTCCTCTGCAGTCTACCCATTATCAATATATTTAGGACATTGAGACCAATTCCCTGATTTGGTGCATTTATTAAAATATCAAATTTAGTTTATATTCTGCAGTATATAAATTAACCAGCAGATGGTGACCTTGATCTACACAGCTTTACTGATGTAAAAGATTAGCCAGCAGATGGCCACAGCATAAAAATGAAAAAGAAAACATACTTGAGTGTGTGTGCTGGACTGAACGTTTGCGAATTGTTGATCATGGTTCATTTTTACATAATAAAATAAAAAAAGGAAAGCAATTGAAAAAAAGTCTTTATTTCTAGTGAACAACCTGAAACCAACTGAACTGAAAAAAGTGTTTGGAATGTGAACAACCCATTCACACTGCGACCTCCACACTCCTGGAGCAGCTGCAGGGACTGCTACCCTTATCGGCACTCCCCTCTGTTCACTAGTGATATTTTATTTCCCTGCTTTCAATTATGATGGAAAATGAAAGAGCATTGTAGCCCTTTATATTATTATAAAAATATTTTCTAAGAAGTATCTCTTAAATGTCATGCAGCCTGTGGTCTAGGCAGTATAATTTGAGTAATGCTCCAACATTGGTTCTTTACAGCTCTTGGTCTTGCATCTTTACATGACCACACAAGTCTATACTTTAATGCATCTGTGCTGCTCTCAAGGAGGACACGTATGTTATAAACAGCCACAAACTCATGGCATGCGTCTGGTTAATTTCTCCTTCTATCAAAGAAAAAAGAAAATTGAAGGCCATTAAAAGGACCACTGTGTAATGCATTGTGAGATCAATAAAATAGAATATTTAGTCAAATGGCAATGGGTGACCGTGTTTGCAAATCCTCTGTAACATAAAAGGCCCCTCTCTGCCCCACATAGCACAGTATATGAGAAATGGCTTTCTGGCAGGCTGACGTGAATTAGCTGTGGATCAATAAAGCCACACCTCCCCTGTCACTGACCCAATTTTAGTATAAACAAAGGCTGTCCGAGACTCTGCAGTACCCCAGCAACTGGGTAAATAGCTTTACTGGCAGCAGCTCATAGCAGTAAATAGTGCGGGGCTGTGGTTGCCTGTAACCCCTTCTCTACTCAAGGAACTGTGTGTGGCAATGGCTGTCGTCTTTTCATGGAACTGTAATTGGTCATTTCCTCACATCCTATCCTTGGGCTGTTAGAGATATGTGCTGTCATAATGCTGCCTTTGAAAAGCCGTCCACTGAGATGTATTACGACTGGACACGCATGTTGGAAATAGTGAATTTAAGCATCACCTCTCCTATATCCTGTTATATGAAACCCAAATGCTTTAGCAGGCTAACTCGGGAATGGGCAACCAGTGGGCCTCAATATATTACATAATTACATAGTTACATAATAGCCGGCGTTGGAAAAAGACACACATCCATCAAGTTCTAGTTTTTACGCAGATAATTCCTAGCCAATTTCTGTCTGACCTGAGATGAAATACTGTACATATGAATTCATATCCAGTCCGTCCCAGAACAGCAAAATAATACTTTCCTTGTTACAGCTTCCAAATGCAAATCCATGTATAGCCCAGGCTGTGGTGTGGTCTCTGGGCAAAATTTCTGGTTCAGAAACATCTGGAGAGCAGCAGCCGGCCCAAACTGGCCTAGCTGATAAACAGACTCAATGTCTTGTTGCTAGAGTATATTCACATTGCTAAGACCAACATATGCGATCAGCATTGGAAGCATAAGATTTATGTGTTGACAAGTTGTGTTTGGGGTTTTATATCTGCTGTAAGTTGTGTTATCTTTATAATGGTGTACCCATTATAACAGGTAAAGGACATTAGACTCATGAGTTTCATCAAAATCCTTTTAGAAACGACCTTAAGATTTTAATCGAAGAACCTTAATTCAGTACTACTATTTCATCTTTACTCATTAGAATCAGTAGATCAAGCTGGGGCCAAATAGTTAAGCTGGCCATACAATGCCCAACCCCAGATACCCTCCAGGGACCATACATAGTATGAACATTTTTTTATTATTGTTTGGGTCATCAGCAAACCCTATTATATTTCCTTCAGGGAACATAGGACTTCTCTACTACTAGACCCTTTTTTTTAAATAGTGCAGCTAGACTGTCTCAAAACATGACTTCTTGAGTTCTGTACTGTAAGCATAATTTTTTATCATGAACTTTAAACCAAACACAGGGTAGAAATTGAGGGCTTACCCAATGGTTTTTCTTGCACTTCAATTGATTTGGTGATGCCATGCAGTATTCTCTTCCCAGTATAATTTGAGTTATTTAGACTTGTCACCTCCCAGGCCCTATCCCAGTCACAATGACAACTTTCAGTTAGCATCTGCTGCTAATACCTGGAAAGCTCCAATTTTTAAAAGCTCTTTGCTATACTTGAGGACCCAGTTCTGTAGAGACAAAAGATAAGATAGGCACAGAGTAGGTGAATGTAAATCTTGTAAACATAGAAACACATTCACCTGTATAGCTTACAAAGGAGCTGAGTTGTGGAGTGAAAGGTCAGCTGGCTAACAGATCATCAGTGTCACGATCGCCGCCCGGACGCCAATGACGTCACTGTGGTGCCAAATTCAAATATAAAAACGCTACCAAGATGCCAGAATGGCGCCCAAGTATAGGAAACATTTCCTGAGTGTATCCTGGGTTCCCTGTGAGCTGCTTTTGCTGAAATCTTGTTCCCGATTATTATCCTGACCCTTTGCCTGGACTTCGGACTTTGCTGTTATCTGCCTGCCCGTGAACTCTTGCCTGGATTCTGACTACCCCTTTGATTAACCCTTTGGACACCGCGACCTTGCTCCCTCAAGAGGGCTTCCTCCTCGATCCTGACTACCTCCCTGGAGGGAGCTCCCGGCTCCCTGACAATCGGTAGCTGGAGAGAGAAGTGAGAAAGTACTGTCCTCTAAAGTGGTGCCACCACTGGCGTTCTCAAAGGACTGGGGCACAGTAGGTCCATGGAGATGGGAAGATGATACCTGGTGCAAGAAATGAACTTCTTGGGGAGAGAGAGAATCCACTTCAGAAGCAAGGAGTTTTAAATGCAGTTGGATTTGGGGGTGGGGGTATCCTAGGGGAGCTAAAAGTGAATTGGTTAGGAGATAAAGGCTTTAGATGTTGACTTGAGTATTGAGGGAAAATCAGCTTCCTGCGATAATAGCATAGAATTAAAGTTCTTTTCCCAGAGGGCAGGTTAGTGAGTATCAAGTTTAAGGAGGGACAGCCTCTGAAGGGGTATTGAAGTTTCTATGAAATTCCTTCTGGCACTGTAAACATGTATGTGGCTTATTTTAGAACCTATAATTTTTTTCAGCAATTTATTTTCATTTGGTACCCAAAGCCCTTAACAACAGGCATCTTGGAAGAATTATATTTGCTGGGACACAAGAAGATTAAGTGAATTGTCCTAGATCAAAAGAAAACGACACTTATATTCAAAGCAAGAACTGGAAGTTCAGATTCAGGGTTAGATACTTACCACCTAGACCAGAGATTTTCAGAATTCTTTGGTTCAAGACCCCCACTGTGGCTCAACATTCGTTCAGATCCCCGTTCGTTTATAACCAGTTTAGAGATACATACATTTCTGTCATAACTACCCCCCTGCTGTAATGTTTCAGGCCTTTGGGATACCAGTGGGATCACTGCAAAAAAGATGTTTATTAAAAACACATGCAATAGTTATCATTAAGAATGAGATGGGGAAATGTAAAAATAGAAGTAACGTTTCCCAGGCCTAGTAACTTTTAGCAACCAAATATATGTTTGCTTTCAACCAGTGACCAGTAAATGCTACCTACATGTGGCTAGACCTATAGCAAACTTTGTACTTTTTATTTCATCACCCCAAAGTTATTTTATCTGCATTCAATCAGGGCAATTTTTTTTTATTACAAATATACAATGATCCTAATCATGTGTATATACAGGAATAAAATCAGTTATCCAGAAACCTGCTATCCAGAAAGCTCTGAATTACAGGAGGGACATCTGCCATAGACTCCATTTTAATCAAATAATTCAAAGTTCTAAAAATGATTTCCTTTTTCTCTGTGATAATAAAGCAGTACCTTGTTCTTGGTCCAAATTGGAGGCAAAGAAATCCTATTGTGTTTATTTAATGTTTAAATGTTTTTTTAGTAAACTTAAAGTAAGGTGATCCAAATTATGGAAAGATCCTTCTGGAAAACAGCAGGCCCTGAGCATTCTGGATAATAGATCCCAAAGCTGTAATATACCTGGTGGATCCCACCAGTGAGATTGTTCTGCGCCAATGGAGGAATGAGTGTACGAGCAAGAGAAAGCCCTTTGCTTTTTGAAAAGTTTAATGCCGAGAGCAGGGTTTTATACAGGGCATAAAAGTTAAGTTCAGATTTTGGGCCTGATTCAATGGTTTACCGCGAGAGAACTCATGAACCAGATTCAATTTGAGATGCAATTCAATTCAGAAAAACTTATCTTATGGTTTATCATTTCCCCATAGAGAATTCTATAGGAAAAAAATTAAACTGAATTAGGAGAAAAGGTTTTTCTTATCAAATTGAATCTTATGATTAATTTTTAATTTCTTGAAATAACTTTTTCTCACTGAATTAAATCTGCCCCTTTGTGTATATAACAATATCAATAACCAGGTAATTCCCACTATTCCCTTGGAATGACAATGAGCAGAGAATGATTTACATGTAGACACCAAATGGGCCAGCAATGGGCCAGTATTGTCATAACTTAACAGTGATTATTGTACTCACATAGGTAGCAACATCTCTCTAATTTTGATGATCTTCAAGGGGAAATACCTTTACATACTATTAACTGGAGACACTGTATTGGTGCTTTTGACCTGAGCTACTCACCCCATAGCAAATCATCAGTGGAATGTAAAAGAGTGGGTTTGCCTAGAACTAACTACTTAGTGCTTCAAGAGCAACTGCATAGCTTAGTCCTACTTTGGCTAATCTTAACTCTTGGGGGCAAATTTACCTAGGGTCGAATATCGAGGGTTATTTAACCCTCGATATTCGACTGCCGAATTGAAATCCTTCGACTTTAAATATCGAAGTCGAAGGATTTAGCGCAATTCCTTTGATCGAAGGAATAATCGTTCGATCGAACGATTAAATCCTTCGAATCGAACGATTCAAAGGATTTTAATCCATCGATCTAATGAAGTTCCTTCGATCAAAAAAACCTTGGAAAGCCTATGGGGACCTTCCCCATAGGCTAACATTGGCCTCGTTAGGTTTTAGGTGGTGAACTACAGTAGGTGGTCGAAGTTTTTTTTAAAGAGACAGTACTTCGACTATCGAATGGTCGAATAGTCGAACGATTTTTAGTTTGAATCGTTCGATTCGAAGTCGAAGGTCGAAGTAGCCAAAAAAAACATTCGAAATTCGAACTATTTTTCCTCTATTCCTTCACACGAACTAAGTAAATGGGCCCCTTGGTGTTGTCCACCGTACCATAGCTTAGACTGATCTTGGTGGTTGTTAATCCATGTATAATATACACTTGTACCCCAGAGAAACAAGGTTCCTAAACATGTAGGTTCCTATCTAGCCGGCAGTTGAAAAAGGTAGGGGGAGCAGCAGGGCAGCAAATTTTCCTGCTGCGAAATTTTAACATTGTCTGCCCCTAGCTTTATAGTTTCAGCATTAACCAAGTATTCTAGCCAAGTTCAATTACAGACTGAGCTCCCAACTTCAATTACCCCCTGCCCTCGAGTGGCAAGAAACACTATTTGCGAGCCTTTGATTTAGTGTCACACTTATGTAGTGATCTTTTAAAGCGCTATTATGCCCAGTATACCTAGTACTGAGACACTGCCTTAAGTGGAAGTAGCTATTATAGGGTTAGACCCTGTAATAGACAGTTGTAATATAGTTCACCTTGATGTCAGTACAGTGTCATTATCTAGTTTACCTGTATTCAGAGGTTCTGCCACATCTGCCTCTTTCTTTTTTTCTCTCTCTCCATTTCTCTCTCTTCATTTCTTTCTTTCTTTCTTTCTTTTTTTCTTTCTTTCTTTCTTTCTTTCTTTCTTTCTTTCTTTCTTTCTTTCTTTCTTTCTTTCTTTCTTTCTTTCTTTTTCTTTCTTTCTTTCTTTCTTTCTTTCTTTCTTTCTTTCTTTCCTGTCACTTTCTTTCTCTCCCTCTATCTTTATCTGTCATCCTAGGCTTATTTCTAAGAATGCCATTATTCTCTCTCTCTCTCTCTCTCTCTCTCTCTCTCTCTCTCTCTCTCTCTCTCTCTCTCTCTCTTCTCTCTCTCTCTCTCTCTCTCTCTCTCTCTCTCTCTCTCTCTTTCTTTCTTTCTTTCTTTTCTGTCACTTTCTTTTTCTGCCTATTATTTCTCCAGTATCAGAGCTCTGTGGCTATGTAGAAATGGGCTAGATCCAGACAAATAAAGACTAAACTGTACAAGCAATAGGAGAAGCAGAATGAAGGAAAATGGGGGAGGGGAGAGCGAGAGGAGAACATGCTTCCTATCTGCCAGTGTTCATGTGAGGTTTCGGAAACAAAAAGTGATGGCGGGGGGAGGATTTTCGGGAAGCAGTTGTTAGGTCAGAAGCTGGCACTTCCATACTCAGACAGGCCTGCAGAGGCTGTACGATGGCATGGCCACATTTTGAACAAAGAACTTATTGAGCGACCTTTCTGTAGCAGAGCAAGGACACCACTCCGGGCTTTCTCCTGCAGGGTGAAACTGCAAAGCTAAAGGACCTTGTGGGACCCATAGTCACTGACCCCTACAATTCACCAGATGGGCCCCACATTTCAGAGTACATCGACCTCCCGCACACAAGGAACCCATTACTGTCCTAACAGGAGATATTTAACTCCCATGGTGCTGTGGGGTCTGCCAGTAAGCTGCAAATTTAACAGACAAATGCTATTAACTGGTGGGTTTATAGTGTACAATAATTACAAGAGAAAAATAAAAGGAATTATTACATTTCATGTGTTCCTTTGTCTCCAAAATGTGTAGTGCAGATAGATTTTCATGGGATATTTTTCTCCGGAAATTGTTTATAGCTGACAAACAGGGAGCCCTCTGATATTTGGTACCAAATGATACCATTCAAATGTACATCCTTCTGTGTTATGCAACTTAATTTCTTTGAAACTTCAATTCCTTCAATTAAATAAGAAAAACAGCTACAAGCCAGACATATCTGAGTACACATAGTTCATACTTATTCAATGAGATAATAATGAATAAAGTGGTTTTATCTTTTAATCCATAAGAATAATAGGATAATGCAAGGAGTTCCTGTAAATTATTAAAAGGCATGAGAAAACTAGCTATAGTATAGGGACATGGAAATGTGGATGCCGCATGCATGGATGCAGTGTCGGACTGGCCCACAGGGATACCAGGAAAACTCCCGGTGGGCCAAGGTGTCAGTGGGCCATCCTGCTTCTAAACATTTGGCTTATTTCATGGCCATTTCCTTTTTCTATGAGAATAAAGAGGCTAAATAGATGGAATAATATGTTATAGTATGGAGAGAAAAGAGAATAGGAGAATAGAGGTTGACTAAGGAAAGGAAGAAAATAATACTTCGAGTGGGCCCCTGGTCTAAAGGTGTTTGGATTGGCCCCTGGTCTAAGGGTTTTTGGTGGGCCCCTGGTGTCCCAGTCCGACACTGCATGGATGGATCGCATACAAGTTGCCACACACACTATTTTGTGCTCACCAGCTATTACTCTGGAATTCTGGCCAAAACATTGCATTGTGGATACAATCAGCAAAATTTGAGCTATTTTGCAGTACCTTAGTAAATTAACCATTTTCACTGTCAGCATTTCTAAATATTAATAATATATGAAACAAACAATTTGCCCTTTATGTTTTTTATGGTTCTGGATTTTTATAAAAGTATTTACTGTATGTTTGTCATTATTATTTATTTTTGCTATGTCCTCCTTGTGCCACACTGCAGATTGCTGGCATGTAATAAAGGGGGTCAGACATGAGAAAGTTGCTGGAACTTCTGTACAGGTAGGGCTGGCATTAGGGTAGTGCAGAGAGGGCATTAGCCTTGGACCCACAGCATCACAATGGGCCCCTTGAGGGAATATTTATTGTAAATATTTCAGCCTCCAGCTATTGAACTGCCAGCACTCTCTGACAAAGGCTGTATTTCACAAACACATGGAAGTTTCAATTTGGCACCACTAATTTATGTACTTTTTTCCCCTCCCAATGGCTATAGGATACGGTGCACATTTTGATTTATTTTGAGTTATACTTCCATGGCATTGGAAAATACATAGTTTTTTTTATGTCCAAAGTCCTGCAGTATCCATTGGTTAGATAACAAATAGACCTGCTATATTCGGGTCTTGGAGTATACAGGCTAACAAATCTTTCCTTAGATTGGATCATCATATCTTAAGTCTACTAGAAAATCATTTAAACATTAAATAAACCAAATATGCTTGTTTTGCGCCCAATAAGGATTAATTATATCTTAGTTTGGATCAAGTATAAGGTACTGTTTTATTATTATATATAAAAAGGAAATATATTGATTATTTGGATAAAATGGAGTTTATAGGAGAGGTTACCATAATTCAGAGCTCTATGGATAACGGATCCCATGCCTGTAAAAGAAAGCACAGATACCATGACAATGACCTTGGCCTTACACTAATGTACAGTATACAATAAATATTGGTCAAGCACTTAATTGGTTTTCAGTTTTAATGTTACTGGTACTTACAGTAATCATCCATTGAAACAGGTATGGTGAGAAGTTGTAGCGTTGCAGTAGTGTTTACGAGCATCTGGAGACCCCATTTCAGCAGGAAATTCCAAGAAGCCTATATATTGTGCTGTGTAAAAAAAAATGACGACCAATTACACCACACATCACCATCTGATCCCTAGGCATCACCATATAATATGGTGTATTGATCATGCTGAAAGGTTTCCCCTGTTAAATTCCTTGGTACCAAGCATCAGGGTTATTCAATATTTCAATGATTTTTTAGTAGACTCAAAATACAGGATCCAAATTATGGAACGACCCCTTATCTGGAAAACCATAGGTCCTGAGTATTCTGGATAACAAGTCCCATACCTGTATTGCCATAGTTCATATATCTGCAACCTGGTTGTGGAGCCAGAGAGGCACAGGTTTCTGATTGGTATAATTCCATTTTCTGTCCTTTCTTAGCATCACAAGTTTACTATATTAAAAGCTGTACTGCTGGTACTCAAAGCACTTGTGTGGCTACATTAAACATCTCCAATAAGGATTAAATATACCTTAGTTGCAGGTCCAAGTACCCAGAGGCCCCAACAGGCCACACAGAGGCCCAAACAACCCCCCCCCCCACCAGCCTACTAAATAGTGAGTGTCTATGGCAGGGGTCCCAACCTTTTTAACCTGTGAGCCACATTCAAATGTAAAAAGAGTTGAGGAGCAACATAAGCATGAAAAAGTCCCTTGGGTGCCATATAAGGACTGTGATTGGCTATTTGGTAGCCCCTATGTGGACTGGCAGCCTACAAGAGGCTCTACTTGGCACTATACTTAGTTTTTATACAATTACAACTTGCTTTCAAGCTTGGAATTTAAAAATAAGCACCTGCTTTGAGGTCGCGGGGAGCAACATCCAAGGGGTTGGAGAGTAACATGTTGCTCACGAGCTACTGGTTGGGGATCACTGGTCTATGGCATCTTACAGCAGCCCCTCTGGCATTTGCCAGAACCCACAGATAACCAGTCTGGGCCTGCTTAGTTGGGATCAAGTACAAGGTGCTGTTTTATTATTATTGTTAAAAAAGTAAACAATTGTTTAGAATAATTAATAGTTGACTATGAATGGACTCTATGAGAGATAGCCTTTCCATAATTTGGAGCGTTCTAGATAATGGGTTTCCAGATAACGGATTCAATACTTGTAATAGACTTGAATACATACTGCTTCTAAATAGTTTATGTCGGGGTTAAGCCATTATTTTTATAATGTAAATTGATGCTGGTCCCATATAGAACCATAGTTTCATACAATTCAATCACTTCTAACTAAACTGTATAGAAATGAATTGTCATGGAGCCCACTAAGCAAACTATGGCATTAATGAATACAGCCAGTTTGAATGATGACCCCACTGGTCCCTGTCTGGGACCTATAACTACTTGGACCTCCGCCATTGACTGGCTAACCAATATATCAGGCCTTAGGGTGCAGTTTGGTTATCTATATGTGTGGCCAAATATCACAATACCCAAATGACCGGCACATGTTTCCACAGCCTTACAATATATTTATGCACCTATTAACATACATCTGTTTTCGAACGGCCACGTCTAAGAAAAATCTGCTCTAGGACCTTTTGCAGTATAAAGGGGAACATTTTTTTCCTGAACATTCCAATGGAAATTTGGCTGCAAGGCATCTCATAGCTAATTATCTGTTAGTGAAAAAGCATGTGCTTTTAAAGCCCTTCCCCCACGCTAACATATACTTCTTTCCTCGGTGCTTCATTTCAATGAGTGGCTGCATCTGTTATTGAAAAAAAAAACAGCCTACGCTTATAACAAAGTCCCAGCAAAGCCTTAGCAAAACGTTTTAAAGGGGCATTTTAGAACTGTGTCCTACTTAAGTCAAATGTGTCTATAAGCTATGTCTGTGGATACTTCCTATATCAAACCTGTGCAACTGGTTTCGTTTTTGCACTTGTTACTTCCTATTCACGCTTGTCAACATGGCAGCAAAGTGGTTGGCCAACCATCACTCCATGTGGTCAACCTTCTGCTGTGTTGAACCTTCAATTGAATCAGTTTCTCACCAAAAATGAAATATCTTGTTGGTTGATGCATTCTATTGGCATTTATTTGAGGCCACTGGTTTATCACAAGTGTCTTAGTTTGGATCAAGTATCATGTACTGTTATATTACTACAGAGAAAAGGGAAATCATTTTTAAAAATTAGAATTACTTGCTAATAATGGAGTCTATGAGAGATGACCTTTTTCTGAAAAACAGGTTTCCAGATAACGTCTCCCATACCTGTAATACTGTTTGTGCCTAATACTATACAGTGTACACAGTACGCTACCAATGGGGAGTAATATGCAATGACCTACAGATAGAAGCTGGAATATTGATGGCCTTATTAAACTAGCAATTAAAATAAGCTCCAGGAAACAGATACATACATAGCTTACTTAACAAGGGTAGGCTTCCTTGAATTTATGGACCCTTTAGGAAGTTTTTATAAGACAGAGTCATTTAAGACACGTGACTATTTTGACAGTATGGTATCCCTCTCTTATATGTCGTTCCTTGTAAACCAATAGATAAAACATTGCATAATGCTTTACTACATACAGTTAAGGTGGCCATAAATGTAGAGATCCGCTCGTTTGGCGATGTCGCCAAATGAGTGGATCTATCCCCGATATGCCCACATTAAAGTGGCGATATCGGGCTGATCTGATCGTGGGCCCTAGTGGCCCAAAGCGCAGATCATAATGCATCCGGAACAGGCAGTCGAATCACGAGACCGTATACACACACGGATGGGGCCCGCGATCCAACAGGATTTTTTAACTTGCCCAGTCGGATGGCCCCACACACGGGCCAATAAGCTGCAGACACTTTCTGTTGGCAGCTTTTATTGGGCCATGTATGGGGGCCTTGAGTGGTCAGTTGTGCAGCTGAGTTTCTTTTGAAATGAGATAACACCATATCCAAATTTGCACTCATCTTTATGCCAAAATGGTTAAGGTAGCCATACACAGGCCAATAAAAACTGCCGACAGACCAAGTCGGCAGCTTTTTTGCCAGTGTATGGGGCCCTCCGACAGCTTCCCTGACCAATAACGGGCAGAAAATCAACCATATAGTGAATGGGCATGTTAAAAAATCCTGTAGGATCAAGGACCACATCAGTTTGTTGATGCGGTCCTTTCACCGACCATCTGCATTCCCCTCGGTTTGATCCGATTGGTCTCTAGGGCCTTCGATTGGATTGGCCCGAAATCACCCACACAGGTTGGACATATCTGAGCAAGATCCACTCATCTGGCCACTCCCAAATTAAGAAGCCCAGGGTGTTTTTCAGCCCTGGTAAACCAACTGCAACATTGCTCATTTCACCTTGTCTTTCTTTCACTTTGTCTTTCACCACTACACTCTCCTTTGTTATCCAACAATCTCCAAGAAAGAAAAGCAGCTGCTATTTCCTATGTTTCCAATGCCGTTGTCTCTACTCTTGTAAACTTTGGAATTCCTACTAACAAATGTCATTTATTAATAACAGGATTATCTAAAATGTATTTAAACTCAGTGCTACTGTATAATTTACAGTAAATAACACAAGATATAAATAAGTATCTACTGTATATCCTTGATATTTAAGATAGTTACCACTTATTCCTGTATTATTTTTGTTTTTAATTTACTATATCCAATAATCTTGGCATAATGATGACTTCCTATGGTTACCTATAGAAGCTGTATTTATACATTGTGAAAATAATTTTGTTAAGAAGAGTGCAAGGCTTAAGTATAAAATAATTCAAGGAAATATTACAATAACATTTTCAGGAACATTTTTCATGTTTAAGTTGCTCCAAAACTCTATTTACAATTCAATGAGGCTCATCGGTAAAAAAGTTTGGGGACCTCTGATCTAAGACATCAGCACAAAGTAAAAGGCTATGGCACAAGAGGCATATTCTGTCTGCATTTTTAATCTGGTGGATGGCATGTTTTCCTTGATGTCTGCGCTAGGACAATCCTTAGTGCAGGTCAAAAACGATTCACTAATGATTTGCTGATATTATTTATATGACGCGGAGATACAGTACCTACTGCACCATAACCCTAACTGGGTGAAGGAGAATTTAGAATGAAAGAACATGAGGGCATCACGATAGGGGGGTGCTGTGTTTTCAATATTTTGGTGGAAAGAAAAGACTTTTTAGATTGAGGGGAACAGGGAGGGAGACCAGGCCCAAAGTCTGCACAGATGTCTCATTGATATCCAGTTGAACCACTAAGAGAACTGGATATCAGTAGGGAAGTCACCTGCATTTCATTTTATTATGTACAGTGGCTCTAAGCGACTATTGTAACTATATAAGCTAAAGGCAAGGTCAGCTGTAAATGGAAAACCTCAGCTACTTCCCTTCACAACTACAAAGTTGCTATTCTGAGAAGCCCTAAGGCATTGCCAAGAAACTCCCCAAATAATGAGTTTTCTATGCTGGTGCTGGTAGATGTGAATTTAACAATGTATACACAGGTGCTACCTTATTGTACATGCGCTGGAATGTGTACTTGTTATGTGGGCAGCTAAGGCAGTCTGGGTTCCTCATTTCTCAGGAAATACCTTTTAAATAAGCAAGGCTAGCACATTGAGATACATGACAGTGCAATTTACAGTTAGAAAGGGAATTACCATTGTATCATTTACACCATTGCTATTTTCATAAGTGAAACCCCTTCACTGTCAGCTCTTATTTTAGACCTCAGAAGATTGGGGAATAACGTTGATGAGATAAGAAAGGAAAACAGACACAGCATACAATTATTATTATTGTACTTTTTATTTTCTGTTGAATATTGTTTGCAAACCACCAACTAAGACACAGATTGCTTGTAAACTGTATTTCCTCTGGGTTTCCCTGATTCCAACTGAACTCCAGAAACAAATAGGATGATGATGTATAACATCTGTAAAGAGAGCAGTGCAGCCATCACAAGACCATTTGTATCATTGCCAAAATGTGTTTTGTTTGTAAAGTTGCAAAACCACTTACACAATCCATGTATTAAGTAGTAATGGCTATACATGTGTATTAATAGTAATGATTATAATATCAGCACTGTAACTGATACCTTTAACTCCTTATATATTCTCCCCAATATTTTTATGGCATTATGATAAGTATTTCATGGTGCTCAAAAGTCTTTTTTCTTTACCTTATCAATCTGTTGGTTGGCACCATCACACTGATTGTAATTCTTCCTAAGTAAATGGGATACTGAGTTCAATTCCGACCAATTCAAGGAATTTGTTCATCCCTCTCAAAAAAAATGCTAATGGTAGATTAACACTTGTTCATCAAGTTCAACCCCTCCAAATGAAAACCCAGCGTCCATACACACACCCCTCCCTACTTTTAATTAAACTCTATATACCCATACCTATACTGACTATAGAGCTTAGTATCACAATAGCCTTTGATATTACGTCTGTCCAAAAAATCATCCAAGCCATTCTTAAAGGCATTAACTGAATCAGCATCACAACATCACCCGGCAGTGCATTCCACAACCTCACTGTCCTGACTGTGAAGAACCCCCTACGTTGCTTCAAATGAAAGTTCTTTTCTTCTAGTCTAAAGGGGTGGCCTCTGGTAAGGTGATCCACTTTATGGGTAAAAAGGTCCCCTGCTATTTGTCTATAATGTCCTCTAATGTACTTGTAAAGTGTAATCATGTCCCCTCGCAAGCGCCTTTTTTCCAGAGAAAACAACCCCAACCTTGAAAGTCTCCCCTCATAATTTAAGTCTTCCATCCTTCTAACCAATTTAGTTGCACTTAGTCTCTGCACTCTCTCCAGCTCATTTATATCCCTCTTAAGGACTGGAGTCCAAAACTGCACTGCATACTCCAGATGAGGCCTCACCAGGGACCTATAAAGAGACATAATTATGTTTTCATCCCTAGAGTTAATGCCCTTTTTTATGCAAGACAGAACTTTATTTGCTTTAGTAGCCACAGAATGACACTGCCCAGAAAGAGTTGGTGGGCCCCATTAACCTATGAATTTATTTCCTTTATTTCTTTTTCTTTTGTTATTTAGATCAGCAGAGGACACATTTTGATATTTAATTGAAGTAGGAACTGCCTGTTATAAAGCAAATTGAAGGATAGCCATTTCGCTTTAACAGGGTCCTTTGATGTCTGCTCCATATTGTTTGCATTGCTCTGCTTCTTTAACATATCACTATTGTCTACATTTCTCATCTTTGTCTATCTATATCTCATCTCTGATCTCCAAATACTCTCCTTCGTGCAACCTTCGCTCTGCTTCTGACCTTTGCCTCGCTTCTCCTCTCATCACTTCTGCCCATCCTCGTCTACAAGACTCTCGGGCCTCTCTTTTCTGGAACTCTCTGCCTCGAGGTGTCAGACTTTCTCCTTCTTTCCAAACTTTTAAACACTCCTTAAAAACCCACCTGTTTAAAGAAGCTTATTCAATGTACCTTAATTAATCAGTCATTGTTGTATCAGAAATCACAAATTGTTTCTAAAATCCTAATGTCTCAATTGTACCCTAAATTTTAGTTTGTAAACTCTAATTTGTAGGGCTCTCTAATCCTATAGTACCATGTAAACACTTGTTTGTTATTCACCATTTATTCCCTGTTTGTTATAAAGTAAGGTAAAGCACTGCGTATCTTGTCTGCACTATATAAATAAATGATGATGATGATCTTTGTCATTTGCCTATGGAAGACAATTCCATGCAATGTCCAGCAGGAGGTGCAATAAAGAGGAGCCAATTGGAATTTAAACCCAGAGAGCGAGACTAGAGTGACTGTAGCCCATCAGAGCTTTGGACAATGGGTACATTTTTGCCAAACTATGCCATAATTGTAGTGACATGATCAAAGCAATCCTACACAATGTTAGGCAAGTGTGAACCTAAAGCCTATGTTTATAACTGATAATCACTGAACTAAATATCTATTACACTTCATTCATCTCAGCAGGTGTTCACTGTGAGCCTTCATGATTATGGCCATAAAATATAGTAAACACTGTTATTCTCTGTTATTTTTCTTGTGTCATGCCCCAGACAGGCAAACTCCTAGTGCTTTAACATTCGAAAGATTAACTTCTAAATTCTGTTTCATCTTCCTGACTTTTCTGATTCTATACGATTTGACTTTCCTTGTATCAAATGTTTTCTTTACAGTTTGAACGTATTACAATTTAAAGGGGAAATATCATCATGTTACTTGTCCCTCTCAGCAAGCTGTCTCTCTACATGCAGGCATTGTGTCAGAGTCATTTTGAATAGTCAGCTCCAATACATCATTGGTCTGTACTACTTCTGCCTAGAGCAAACTGACTTTCAAAAAAACTGACTCTGGTACAAATGAAGGAGCTTTTGTGAAAAAGGGTATGGGTAGGGATAGTTTCCCCTTCAAATAAAATAGGTTGAGAACATGTTTCTAAGTGGGTGCTGCTTCTCCTATTTATTAGCAAAGAACTTTGTAATGGAAGACTATTTTGATTCTTGGGTAAGGCAATTGGCTCCCCATATAAATGGGGTGTTGCTGCTGTGACTTTTTATAAACAGCTATAGGGGAAGAATCACAGGTTTATACCTGTTTATTTTAAAACCTGATATGTCAGAAAATCTCCCAATCACATCTAACAGAGCAGGTATTTCATGTTTTGGTGGAAGAAATGTCATCAGCAACAGCAGTGTAGACATAGCCTTCTTTTTTTATACCTACACTGACAGAAATAAAATTAGCAATATCAATACACATAGCAAGTCAATTATATGGATACACCTTTATAAGCATGGTGCAAAAACTACACCCAATTCACGCACTGGCATTCCAAGTACTCATTCCCAAACAGCCTCTACCTGCCCACTAAATAGTAAGTGCATATAGCACCTTCCAGCAGCCCCTCTGGCATTTGCCAGAGCTCACAGATTGCCAGTCCGGGCCTGCCCCCTTCTTCCCACACCCACAGCTGCATCTGCACTGTCATCCTCCTTACCATGGTTTACATTACCTCAGTAGGGTGGCTAACTCTGGTGCAGTCATATCCCTTGGTAAAGTCTATACCTGCAAGCAGATTATCCTTGGTCTTCCCATAATGATCTGAGAAAAGTTTATCACCTATAATGTGAGGTCCTGTGTGTGTATCATCTATTTCTCAACTCCCTTTATTTTATTGCATGCATGGTTTTGATTCCAGAATCTGGAATCAGAATCAACAAATCAGAATCAACAAAAGATATTCCTCTTTCATTTTCACCAACTGCCTTCCCGTCAGCAGATAATGCACGACATAATTACTGGGGCAACTATAGAGCAGTGCTTCCCAAATTGTAGTGTTGACCCACCCAGTGTCGGACTGGCCCACCGGGATACCAGGAAAAGTCCCGGTGGGCCCAGGTGTCAGTGGGCCCTCATGCTGCTAAACTTTTGGCCTATTTCATGGCCATTCCTTATTTCTATGAGGCTAATAGATGGAATAATTGATTATAGTATAAAGAAAACAGACTAGGAGAATAGAGGTTGATTGAGGAGATGAAGAATATTATTACTGGGAGTGGGCCCCTGGTTTTAGGTTTTATGTTTTTATGTTGGGCCACTGGTGTAAGGTTTTTGGGTGGGCCCCTGGTGTCCCAGTCAGACACTGGGCCCACCTGTGGAGTTTGGGTCTGTAGCAGGGCAGAGGGATCTTAGTCTGAATGCCAATTAGGGTAAGATTTGGGGAGCATGCCTATATTTTATCTTAGATACACCTGAAAGCCCAACTTGAAGGTCAGCTAGGGTGAGATTTCAGGTACAGATATAAAACAATATCAATTTCTATAATGTTGTTATAGATGGTTTAACCTCCAGGGGAGCCTTTACTAAAAAAGTGCTACAACCACTGTTGTAGATGAAGCAGACTCTATGGGGCAAATTCACTAACCGGTGAAAATTCGCCAGAGACGGCTTCGCGCACATCACAACACTTCGCCAGGCAAAAATTATATAAAGTTGTTAGAATGCCCGACACATGTGCCCACAGTATAGTTTAGGTGCCATATGTTAGCAAATGTAGGGGGGAAGGAGGATACCCCCAAAAAATTATAATTTTTTCATCACCCTTTAAATAGGAAAAAACGCTATCGTTTTTTGGAGCTTAGAAAAATTTTCAACTTTTTTTTGAGGAACTCCTACCTACTCTATTGCCTGGCGTTAGAGTGCGAAGTTGCACCAGAGTCTATCTTCTTGGCGAAATTACACCAGCTACCATTAGTAAATCGGCAAAGTGCTGAAATGACGTCACATTGGAGAATTTTCACCAGCGTTAGCCACTTTGCCCTTTACTAAATTTCCCATAATGAGGCATATTTACTAAAGGGTGAAAGTAAAAACTTGGGAACTTCGAATTTCGACGTTTTTTTTGGGCTACTTCGACCATCGAATGGGCTACTTTGACCTTCGACTACGACTACGACTTTGAATCAAAGGATTCGAAGTAAAAATCGTTCGACTATTCGACCATTCGAAGTACTGTCTCTTTAAAAAAACTTCGACCCCCTAGTTCGCCATCTAAAAGCTACCAAAGTCAATGTTAGTCTATGGGGAAGGTCCCCATAGGCTTGGCTAACTTTTTTTGATCGAAGGATATTCCTTCGATCGTTGGATTAAAATCCTTTGAATCTTTCGATCGAACTATCTGTGCTAAATCCTTCGACTTCGATATTCGAAGTCGAAGGATTTTAATTCCTAGTCAAATATCGAGGGTTAATTAACCCTCGATATTCGACCCATAGTGAATCGGCCCTTGGAGTAAAATGAAGATTGCCCTCAACATCTCCAATTTACTAAAAGGAGAATATACCAAATGAACTTCTCAGTGGTGAAAGTTCTCTTTGCATTGGGATACATTTCTCCAGGTGAATTTTCTCCTGTAAAAATTCTCCAATGTACTAAGAACACAAGAATGTATTTTCCCCAAGAGTAATTTCTCCAGGTTCAGGCTGGCCAAATACCATTATAAAGATAGAGCAGATGCTTTTAAATCTCATTATCAACATTATACTTTTCATGCTAATTCTCTCCATGGCGAAAATTCTCTACTACCACTACTATTGCATGGGGAAAATATACTGTAAAATTTTAACGGAGAATTTACGCCAGGAGAATATTCACCACATTTCTCTTGAACATTTTTATTTTTTTATTTACAATTCAATTTTTGAGGTGAAGTTAGATGGAAATTCACACTTTAGTAAATATGCCCTATGAATCGTTGTGGGCCAAGATGTAGAGAACACCACCAGAGATATAAGAAAGTTAAATAGGAGGCACAAGGGCTCACACTTTTACTTCAAGTTAAAAAATAAAAGCAAAGAGATGATGTTTTGCTACTGCCAACTGTTTGCATCTATGTACACAAATAAGCCATTTGGTAAATTTTTATAAAACTATAGAATTACATCTCTTTTTCCTGCAATCCTCCCTCCTCCTGTTAAAAAATGCAGAAGTCTTCCTGGCCAGTATTGTTTTTACACGGCTCTCTATCAGCATTATTTCCCCCCACCACTGATGATTCCCCTTTCTTCCCAGCCGCACTTTGGTTGTCTCCTTCCTTGGGCCTGTGGCTTCCTTTTACTGATCTTTAGCAAGTGCCCTAAATATGCTTTCATTTGTACTCTTATTTAAAGACTTTTGGAAGACTTATGAAAGACTAAAAAAGAATATTAACTTAAAATGTGTATGCTCTAACATTTCCAAGTGACATTAAGGATGTAGCACGTTCCAGAAATGAGTAATTATATTACATGCATTATGTCAGACAGGATGTAACAGACCAGGCTTCCTTTCAACAGAATAAATCTGTTTTTTTTTTTTCAGGGAATTTATTTATGAAATTTTAGTGCACACAAAAGGAAAGAGAAAGAAGGAAGAACACCAAGCTAAATTTGTAGGGGATTTCACCAGCAAATTACACTAGCTACTTATTCATAAAAGCACCTTGATTAAAGATCATGGTTTCATGTTTATAAAGATTTAACAACAATAGAACAGCAATTCTCTTAACATATGTATAACTGAAACACAGTGACTCCACATCCATTTATAGAGCATTTGAGTATCCATATACAGAATATATAGGCAAAGGACCAGAATGCTCGGGACCTGGGACTTTCCAGATAATAAATCTTTCTGTAACTTGGATCTTCATACTTTAAAATCACGTAAACATTAAATAAACCCAATAGGCTGGTTGTGCTTCCAATAAGGATTAATTAGTTGGGATCAAGTACGAGGTACTGTTTTATTATTACAGAGAAAAAGGAAATCATTTTTAAAAATTTGGATTATTTGGATTAAATGGGTGATGGCCTTTCCATAATTCTGGTCTTTCTGGATAATGGGTTTCCAGGTAACGGATCCCATACCTGAGGACATATCGTCACACATCCAGAATTACTTCTAGCCACCATTTCCAAATATATTGAAGGGCAAAATATTGGTCTACAGCTTTCTAGTAGTAACAAGCAAGGGTGTATATATTAATGTACATTCCCTGGCCCTATAGTCCATTAGTACTTTATTCTGTCAAGTGAATATATTTTCAAAAAGGGGAGTTTTTAGTTACAAGGTTGTGAACACAAACTTGACAAGCCACCATACCATGTCAAGGTAAATCCCATGTGGTAGTCCTATCTATGCTTTGGTGATAAACACTTTTCCAAAGATATACAAACAAGCAAGGTGGTGCCAGTCTGGGAAATATATGACCAATAATAAATAGTTTGTACAACCATTTGAGGTTTGCATTGTCGTTGTAGTTGGCTAATACTAATGAAAGATGGACCAGGGAAAGTGCATTAAATAATCCCAATTTTTTTTAAATGCGTCTTGTGGTCCCTAAAATGTAGTAGACTGTCTCAAAACAAATAGAAAATACATTAAGCTGGGAGTATTTAGGTCATGTTGCTCTCCTATCCCTTCTGCATCATTGAAGAGAGATAGGTTACATTTTTGGAAATGCATATGCCCAGCTGATCAGAAGTAAGTATGCTGTGCTTGTTGCATCTTGTCAGTTTTCCTTGTTTAAAAATTACCTTTGATATTTATTTTGTAGCTTTGTGGACCAAAACACTTTATATGGCTCCTCTACTAACTTGAATTTAAAGTAAATAAAATCATTTGGTATAGTTATGGGCAGTCCCCAGCATATTCTACCAATAATTACCACTTACTTTTAGTATTAATGGAAGAGCAATGTGGAGTGTTTTGTCCCTCATCCATGAACCTACAAAACACTGGTGATGACAAAATGCTGCAAATAGGAAATATATTGAACAATACATTATTTGCTCAACTAGACATGCATGATAAGCAGCATGTAGATCTGTACAAGGAGGTGGCAAATTTCTGCTTTGTATATTGAAAAAAGCAGGCATCAACCAAGTTAGGAACCATAACTGTAGCTGTGTCTATTTGCACCTACGCTAAAAAAAGATTATAGTTCACGTCCAAGAAAAAGCAGTTCAGAGACTATAGGCATCTGGGAAATAGCATTGCCAGTGGACGAATGTGTCAGCTTTTTTTTTTTTTTCTAAAAGTGACCAACTTGCATTTAAGTTATTTTGGTCAACCCACATTTATTCAGCATAGCATTGTTACATTTTGCAAGTGACAAACCATTGCATATCTTTATATAACTGCAATGAAGGCTCATGTGGTAAAGCAATGCTATTATTAGTAAATGGTCTCTGAGTGGCCTGTGCTCACACTAGTGGGGAGTGGATAGAATAAAAAGTTAAAGCTTTTCACATGCAAGTAGAAAACCCACAAACATAGCAGGTTGTGGTATTCTAGACATGAGCACCTTTTTCCACTTCTGTTAATGAAATTTCTCTGCAGTTTAAAAAAAGCCATTCCACTGCTGAAAACCAGTTCTAATATTCGAAGAACAGAATGTATAAACCAGGCTAATGGTATCCTGAGCTGCAGAAGTTGTCAGTGATTACCATTATATCTGCCTTATTATTATTATATGTATTATTATTATTATTTTTTGTGATGATCCTTACAAATGCAAAGTGTGATAGGACCCCAACCGTTCTTACTTGTGAGCCACAGTCAAATGTAGAAAGAGCTGGGGAGCAACACAAACATAAAAGTTCCCGGGGTGTGATTGGCTATTTGGTAGCCTCTGCGCAGATTGTCAGTCTATAGGTGGCTCTGTTTGGCAGTATGTCTTGTTTTTATTCAATCAAAACTTGTCACAAAGCCAAGAATTCGAAAATAAGCACCGGTTGGAAGCAACATCAAAGGGGTTGGTGAGCATGTTTCTCACATGTTGTTCACAAGTCAATGGTTGAAGACCACTGCTTTAAAGGAAAACCAAAACCTTTATATCAAAATCCCCTACATAGACCCCCCCCCACCTGCTCCCCCCAGTCTAGGTGTTACCTCGGTAAATGCCCCTAATGCTTTACTTACCCCTTGTTGCAGATTCAGTGCATCAGCGTTCACGGGCGCCATCTTCTTCTCTTCTGTAATCTGCATATAGGTGCCGTATGGGCGCAGGCATAGTTGGAGCAGTCTGCTAGTTTTTTAGAGGGATACTGTCATGGGAAAAAAATGTTTTTTCAAAATGAATCAGTTAATAGCGCTGATCCAGCAGAATTCTGCACTGAAATCCATTTCTCAAAAGAGCAAACAGATTTTTTTATATTCAATTTTGAAATCTGACATGGGGCTAGACATATTGTCAATTTCCCAGCTGCCCCAAGTCATGTGACTTGTGCTCTGATAAACTTCAATCACTCTTTACTGCTGTACTGCAAGTTGGAGTGATATCACCCCCTCCCTTTTCCCCTCCAGCAGCCAAACAAAAGAACAATGGGAAGGTAACCAGATAACAGCTCCCTAACACAAGATAACAGCTGCCTGGTAGATCTAAGAACAACACTCAATAGTAAAAACCCATGTCCCACTGAGACACATTGTTGAAGGAAAAACAGCAGCCTGCCAGAAAGCATTTCTCTCCTAAAGTGCAGGCACAAGTCAAATGACCAGGGGCAGCTGAGAAATTGACAAAATGTCTAGCCCCATGTCAGATTTCAAAATTGAATATAAAAAAATCTGTTTGCTCTTTTAAGAAATGGATTTCAGTGCAGAAGTCTTCTGGAGTAGCACTATTAACTGATGTGTTTTGAAAAAAACATGTTTTCTGATGACAGGATCCCTTTAACAACTGCATGCGCGAAAAGTCATGGAAATTGCCGAAGCACCAGCAGAAGACCCGAACATTACCGAACAGAAGAAGATGCTGCCTGTAAACTCCAATGCTCTGAATCTGCAACGAGGGTTAACCTGAAGAACTGTTGTATAAACAAATAATCAAGTAAGAGACTATCACCTTAAGGATTAAGGGGACAGTTTACTAACAATCGAATTTCTAAATTTTTCCACAAATCATGGTTTTCTCATTTTTTTAAAAACACGAAAACCACTAATACAAAACTTCGCTAAGTAATAGTTGTCAAGGTACCATAGAAGTCAATAGGAGCTTTGCTGATCTTTTTGGACCACTCTAAATCAATGTGGACTTTTAGAGGCTTTCATTTTTTCTTTGCTAGGAACTGTCAGAAAAACTCTCATTATTAGAGGTTTTAGAGGTATTCGTATTTTTTAGAGTAGTCAGTGTAATTCAGTGTAATGTTCCATTCAAACTTTTTTCATTCAGGTTTTGTAATAAATCTCACAACATTCGTAGTTTTAGTGTGTTTGAGTTTAGTAGTGGTTTCAAAAACCACTAAAGTATCGAAAATGAGACTGCTTATAATAAGGCCCCCATGAGTAATGTACATTTAATTTCCCCATTCACCCCATTCACCCTCGGTGTTGAGGGGATACCAAGCCAAACATACAGTATAAACATGTATAGATTTCTTTTGCATTTTTGCTGTCAGGCTTAATGGGTCAGCCTATTTTGAAAGGTGTGAGCAAGTAATCTTAAAATGTATTTTGATACATTTTGATGTTATATGATGTTATATATGGATATCTGCAAGCTAGAACATTTATTTTCATAATTTTTTTCAAAACCTATTTGATTTAGCTCACAGTGATACTTTATGTGTGTGAGTTTGTACCTGCTGTATCCCTTAAAGGAAAGTACATTCTGTGCTGTTCAGTAAATTACATTACCCAATTTTAAAATATTGCTTTTAGCAAGATGGAAACATTAGTGTTGTTTTCTGCAACTCACCCTATTCAGCATAAGGGTTCCTTATAGCTGGAACTACTAGTTGGAAGTAACTAGAAGGAAAGAGGCTGAATAATAACAAATACATGGGAGTTTGGGCAAGAGTAGTCCCACTAAGAGGCAAGCAACAAATAGCCAGTATACATGCCAGGGTAAAAAGGAGGTGGAGGTTAACATGGTCATCCCGGCCAAGAGTCAATAACTAAAAACTACAGAAAGACAGAAACTAATAGAAACAGAACTTGTAGTAACCACAGATACCCCATGCAACTGTACAAGGAAAAGAGAGGACATGGAACAGAAGACCTAAAATAGCCGTGGGAATGGGAACCCGGGGACTTGGGGATTATATAAGGGTGTCCAGCTGGGATAACTATGGTAATGATCTAGACTGATTTCTGAACAGTTTAACTAGTAGACTTACATTGGCTCAGGGTACATCGGCAACACTGCATTGAAACTTTCTCAATTTTGCACTTATATTAATGCTGAACTATAATTCTATGAGCACCCTTTGAGTGTGTTTTTAATTCAAGCACCAACACTTTGAATCATTTAAATCAAGTCATAACGTGTTATTTATTGCATCCACCAAAGAGAAAAGCTTGGAGTTTTGTTAAAGACCAAAGAACGACAACACTTCACATATTGTACTTTGTATGACTTTGAACTGTGTTGGAAAATACTACACTATATGCTGTTTTTTTAACTTTTTTCTCCTTTTTTACATTTTTTTTTTTACTTTTTCTTAGATGATTAAAAACTTGTTTTATGGTTTTTGGGTACCCTATATACAGAGAGAAGCAGATTAAGTCTGGAAAATCTTGTATAGCTGAGCCTAGCAGAAATCATTAGCATTATATTTCCTCTGAAAACAGAAGTATATGTACATGTTTAGAATTTCAGCAGTAATGAAAGGGTTGATCTTTTATAATCTCCTCCTCCATCCCTGACTTTCATTAGCAACCAGCCTTTTTTTAGGCTTCTCATCTTTCTACATTGCAATTTAGCAAGGCATGAATCAGACAGGCCTCCTTCCTCCAGCTCTTACACATCCCTCCATTACAGCCGCCCACCTGCAGATGAATCTCATTTTGATTCAGCCCTTGAATGCTTGAGCTTGTGCTAAGATTTCCATATGCCGTCCAACAAAAAAAGCTGATTTTAATTTTGTGCAGACGGAAGGCTAAGATAAAAAAAACATGCACAATTTCTGTGTAAAGGGCTCTTACTCACTGGCGTTCTGACCTGCGCTCCCCTGCGTTCCGTTTTTTGGCGTTCAGCCACAGGGGAGCGCAGGAATAGACGCATGTCATTATTTCAAATAGGGCTGTACTCACTCAGACGCGTGTAGGCGCCGAACGCAGGTTGAGACGCAACATGCTGCATTTTTCCTGCGTTCGGCGCCTACACGCGTCTGAGTGAGTACAGCCCAATTTGAAATAATGACATGCGTCTATTCCTGCGCTCCCCTGCGGCTGAACGCCAAAAAACGGAACGCAGGGGAGCGCAGGTCAGAACGCCAGTGAGTAAGAGCCCTAAAAGCTCACATTGTAGTAACTCATCAGTTCAGCGAGCACTGTGACACAATTTTGCTATCAGATTTAAAGTCTACTCATGTTGTGGTCAACCCTGCACCTACTCCTGAAATAGTCAGGGAAATAACAACAGGATGTCTGCCTATCAACACTAGAGCAGTGGTCCCCAAATAGTGGTTTGTGACCAACATGCTTATCAACCCCTTGGATGTTGCTTCCAGTGGCCTCAAAGCAGGTGCTTATTTTTCAATTGCTGGCTTGGAGGCAAACTTTGGTTGCTAAAAAACAGGTTTACTACCAATAGTCAATCACATCCTACAATTGGCCCCCCAATAAACTTTTTTTTTTGCATGCTTGTGTTCTCCAAGTTTTATTTACATTTGAATGTGGCACATGGGTAAAAAAAATGTATCCCTGTTCTAGAGGAAGCCATATCACTGCTCCAGAAATGTCAAATTGTCCTTTGCGTGGGAAAGAAGAAGAGGTAGGTACCATGTACGCCGAATTTACAGAGAAGGAAAGATCAGACATTGCATGCATTGCTAATATGACAACATTCTACAGAATGCCAAGAGAACTCATTGTACATGACAGAGCAGAAAGGGCAACACAGAATCCGCAGGAAAGGTTTGGAAGTCAATTCCAGAAAATATGCTTATTGCGGATGCACAAGAAGTAGACGGCACTCCGGTAAAAAGAGGCAGATGTATTGCAGTATCCTGCAAAGATGATACACTTTACACGTTTTTGACACAATTCCTTAATCATAAGCATCATGCTTATGATTAAGGAATTGTGTGTCCTTTGTTGAGGTTAGAGCTTATTGCGGATGCACAGCAGCACATAATCCAAGCAGCTCATTGTCTTACTATGTCAGCTGGTCTGTATCTGCTACTGACTGTGGGTAATGGTGTGGTAGGTAGGAGGGTGGTGTAGATTGTCACCCTTGCCTTGGGTGCCAAAATGAACAGTAGAGTTTTATGATGCATTGCCTGCAGACAATAATCTGCTCAAGATCCACTAATAATCCTACCTTTTGGGCACTCCTGACTTAATTAGTTAATTACTTAACTAATCCTTTTATCTGGTGTGCTTACATTTTTTTAAGGATTCTTGGGTCTTGGCATTTTGCCAGTAAATTCTGCAGCTTTAAGACCCATAGAAAACTTATTTTGCTGTCAGTGAAGCATGCTGCGGTTTCCCTTAGCCATGGGAGTGGATAAACCATGATATGGAGGCACAAAAAAGAGGTGCAATTGGAAATTTGCTCAAAGTGGATTTAATGGAAAGCATTTTTTTTTAATAGTGGGGGGTCTGGTTGAATTTTTAATACAGATTTGAGTAAGGTTTTTCAGTGAATTTTGTAAATGTCACCCGAAGCAGAACAGGCTCAAGGCATATCAGACATAAATTAGCTTTGCAGTAAATAACCTATTTTCTTTTAATTACACTGTAATCATTTGATCTTGATGCCTGTTTTTTATATCTCAGCCGCACATGCATGGTTTATATTGTAGATGGTTACATTATGTGCTCTAAAATCCAACCCTAGTAGCAGTTTTTTTCTGTGGTGATGAAATCACAGCTAAACTCAGAGGTAATAGGATACAACACTTTTTCGGTCAGCTCTGGTTCCCTTTCCAACTTTAGGCCTAAAGAACACATTTTTGCCACCAGCAACTGGGCATTTTCACCACAGCAGTCAGTCTTTGTGAGTCTGTAGAGATGGGGGTTGTAATGCCCTGAGGGTATGTCACCACTCACCTTTCCCTTGCAAAATGCCTCAAAAAGTACAGTCACTGCTTCATACAAGAGCAGCATGACAATTGTACCACACTGAGAAAATGTATCTTAGATTTAACATTAGCTGACACTTTTACTATTTTCAACAGAAAATTTGACCCAGTTGTTGCCTCTTGGGAAGCCTTATTTGAACATTTAATGCAATGGTTATCCCTTTTTTTCAGTTCAAACCCCACTTAAAAGTCACATTTTTGCCAGGGCCCCTTTTAGAAGATCAAAACTTTTGGCTCAGCTCATGAAATGAGTACAGATATAGGAAAATAATAGTGTTGTAGTCATCATTGACTACCAAGGACAGCATCAGCAAATACATATTCCACCCAATTCTCACTTGAAATGACCCTCAGGCCGAGAGCCCCCAGCAACTGTCCAAGCCCCACACCCCCAGTTTGGAAACCACTGATTTAAGACATGGGTGTGTCTTTATGGAAATACAGATTTCCCAGTTCTGGGCTTCGATGACTACCAAAGACTAAGGGGCCAATACTAACATTCGAATTTCTATTTTTTGTCATGAATTGATTTTTTTTCTCTAAAAATTAGTGGGCTTTTTTTAAATTTTAAAGTCTTGAATACTGCTGATCCAATTGGACCTTTTTCAGCCTGTAAGAGGTTTCGGAATTTTTTTCTCTTTTAATTGTATGAAAGAAGGTTTTTGTACTCCTTAGTGCGGGGTGTCCAACCTGAGGCCCGAGGGCTGCATGCGGCTCAGAATGTATATGAATGCGGCCCAGCTTGAACTTCTGCCAATCCAGGAAACGTCATGTTGCAATGTCACGCACAGTTTATTAAACCCTGAGGATGGAAAAGTCAGAATCAGAAAATCTGGCATCTCAAACCTGTCGAAGTTGCATATGCCGTATATACTCGAGTATAAACTGAGTTTTTCAGCAACCAAAATGTGCTGAAAAACTCTACCTCGGCTTATACTCAAGTCAGTACGTGAAAGGCTGCAAAACAGGCTGCCCTTCAGGAGCTCCTACGTGCTCTCTCTCAATCGTATCCTGGCGGAAGTCTGCCTCTCTGACTGATTCAGTGCGTCATCAGGTAGCACCTCCCAGCTTGTGTGTGTGACGCAGGAGGTGTCTATGTTTCTGAGTGGGGAGAAGTCAGTTCCAGGATGGATGGGACAAGGGAAGCGACAAGGAATCCCTTAGCACTTCCCTGGGATCTTTTCTCCGCCTGGCTGCACGCGTGTGTGTGTGGGATTTGATCTGGAGCTGGGACAGACCGTGGAGGTGTGGTGCGGAGTAGAACTTGCTGCAACTTTCCTGTCATGTCTGGTCTGGCCACACAACTATGTTCAACCTCAGTCTCTCCAGCCCTCCATCAGCTTCAGCCCCCACTGTGCTCAGTTCAGGTAAAATTAGGTACCTCGGCTTATACTCGGGTCGGCTTATATATAAGTATATATAAGTATATACGGGAAAGTCAATGTGAGAAATCGCAATGATTTTTTGATGTGCGCTGGGTTTTGTGCAATACCCCAAAGTTTTCTGAGTTTTTGGATGAAAAATCAGAAAAAAAAAACGTGACAATTGGATGGAAAATCCCAAAAAATTGTGACATTTTTTTTTCCCACACAGCAAAATTTCAGGAAAATATAATAATAAATAAGCGCAAATCTGAGCAGATTTGATTGAAGTTTGTAGCAGAAAATATTGAGATAAATTCAGACTTTTATAAATAACCCCCTAAGAATAAAATTAGAACCAAATTATCTGATGAGCACCTTGAGAATTGACTAAGAATCACAGCTACTTCCATTGAACCAGATATTGATACATTAGTTTCTCAAACACAATGTCAAAAATCCCACTAGGTTTAAGACTCTTTTCTTTTACTTTTACAATAAAATAAATCAAAAGCTAGCATTAGTGTTTGTGTGTATTTTGAATGTGGCCTCAGAAAATTTTTCTTCTTCCAATGTGGCCCAGGGAAGCCAAAAGGTTGGGAAATGTTTCAGTTTGCACTTGTGTAAGTTTATTAAGTGAATGCTAAATGAAGTGCCTTTACAACAGGGACTTTACATTATAAGGAAACTATCTGTTCAGGGGAGCATCTGTATGAGTCAACTCTGACACATTGCAATTTGCCTTGAGCAGAACAACAGACTTAATCCTTTAAATGAGTTATTAAACCAATATAAATTTTACATGTAAATGTAATTTTCAAACATACATAACTTTCTTATATACATTTATAATAAGCATTAATTAAGTAATTCATTAATTTCCATGGTCTGAACGTTTTTTGTAAATGCAGGGGCATAACAACAGCGTGCAGGGCACCCAGCCAGAAAAAAATTTGGAGGGCATGGCACAAATAAGGACTCTTGCGCGCAGGGAAGCAGGGAGGGGGATTTCAACACTATAGAGGAAACAGAAAAAGGGGTCCCCCTTTTCCCCAGGCTCCCCCGTGGGGTCTGCTTCCTCTATAGTTAAGCTAGTGTGTAAATGTAATTTACACATATCTGCACTACTGATTTCTACACTAATACTGTTGTTGGTTGCAAGTTGGTTTACATTTGAAAGGTTTTCTTATGTGCATTTAATTACATTTATTTATTTTTCTTTTATTTATATTTCCAAGCAAAAAGATACAGTCATTAGATATTCAATATTATCATTAACATAAGATACAAAGCAAACATAGTCTGAATTAGATTTCATTTTTTGTCACTGGTTTAGCCCCCACCTACAAACACCTCTGCTGGCTGTCATTTCAAATGAACATGTTTAGAAGTCAAAGTGGGGATTCCCTGCAGGGTATATGGCACAGTAAGGAAGCAGGTTGTATTCTATTTACTAATAAGAACTGCTTTTGCAATGCATTGCATGTATGACCTGGAGACTTAAGAACATTGTATCTGCAATTATGCTGGCATCTCTCACTACAAGAAAGCAGCATGGATGGCTCTATAAAGGATTTCACAAGGAAATCTTAAAGGATTGCTTGAAACTGAGGTTTTTTGAAGAAAATTGGTGTATAAGCTATTTTCATATACGCATAAAATGAAAACCTCTTTTACTGTAAAGATGAGTTCTGTTCTGTCTCGGAATAGTCTATGAGTAACCTTGAAGAATCATTTTCACTGTTTTAAATTAAACGTCAATTTCTCAAATCAAAAGGGGTGACTTATGGTTCTTTGCTCTTTTCTATTATTTCTGGTTAAATGCAAAGGAGTCTGGGATCTCTTTCCATTTTTCTATCCTACCTCTAGTGGCAAGGTAGAATTTAAGCCCCTATGTCTGCACTTTCTGTGTATGAAGTGACCACAATGTAAAGCCATGCATCAAGAAAAGGAAGTAATATGACATAATATTAACATATAAACAAAGTCAATATAAACATTTGTGCAAGGACTTAATTTTCATTCACTGGTACCAAAACAGAATACCAAAACAGGATGGGTTCCTTTATTGTAACAGTTTCACAAGAGTGATTGTAGGTGGAATGCATATAGACTAAATGGAATACATTTTATTATTATCAACAGATATACAGTTGCTCACTTTTATAGCCACCTACCAATAGAAGCTACAACTCTCCACCTGTGACATAAGCCTAATTCAGGACTTTTTAACATTTAAGATATGCTTATCTATTATTTTGCTAATAATAGTCAACCTTAATCACAAAAGAGACCACCAACCATTGCTGATCAAAAACAGGAATGAATAGCAGGACAAAAGGAATGATATGGATTCTTAGGCAACAAACGTGATTCAGCATCACAGAGAATAAACCCGAAGTGAATCAAAAGATGATTAAAGGTAGTTTTGAAAAGCTCAAATTCAGAACAGGCTAAGGATCAGGCTGAAGTCAGGGAAGATGCAGACCAGATGTACTTAAAGGTATGCCAGAAAAACAAAACCAGGATGATGAATAGAAAAATCTGAAACTGGTCCTCCAAGACTGAGTGAAAGTTGAGCATTCTAGTTTAGTAAAGCATAGGTGCAGATGATAATGTTAAGTTCTGACTGGAGTAAACAGCAGCATGCTTCATTGGTCACAAAGGTCTTCCAGCAGCAGAGTTTACCAGAGAAATGCCAAAATATATAGAATGATCAGTTAATTGATTATATCAAGTGCATCATAGAGTATCAGAAGATCCTTGCTAGTAGTAAGTGAACCATGGCCATTGTTCCCTTCAGTCTTTGAATTCCCAATGACATCAAGCAGACAGCCACCATTATGTGGGCACTGTTATTAAAGCAAACTTTCATCCAAACATCATCCAAAAATTTTGTGAATGAGCCAGAATGGTTATCATGATGCCCATGTGCCGGCAACACAATTATAGACATCGAGTAGAGAGGGAGAACGTGAGGAGAACCGTGACATTCAGGAAGAGCACAATTGATTGTGAAAGTGATTGGTATATATAGGCCATATAGATGATGGAAGCAATTAATTGTATGAACGATAGCTGAGATTTTTATATATGTTTATACCAGGTATGGATCTTTTAATAAAAATAAATAATTTGGGTTTCATGATCTATTTGAAGAGGACTTTTATTATACAGCTTTTTGTGTCTGAATGACAGACCCCCTTAGAATACTTTACAAAGGCTGAGATTAAAATTAAGATATACAAATAGGCAGTGTTGTAATTATAGAGGAATAAATACCATTTTATGCTTCTCCCATATTTTCAGGGCACAAGAAACACAAAATGCAGCATGAATCAATCTGGAGTCAAACCAGGAGAGAATAAACAAACCAGGCAAATAAACACAATAGCCAGAATAACAGTGTCACTCTAGAGTCCTTCTTGGTGACACTGGTCTTGCATAACTATAAATTTAATTGACGGATGACTGAAAAATGCTGCCTCAAGTAGAACACTTGTACTGGCACAAGAGAGTCTGGTACCAAAGAGATTAGGAAGTGTACAGTTGCAGATAGGCAGAGATAATGTGAGGAGACAGCACTAAGCTCAAGCACAAGATGGGAAAAGTATACATTTTCAATATGGCAGTCCTTCCATCCATATCATCACTGGATCTAGGTAAGGTTATAGGTCCAAAAGAAGGGGGGTTGATTCCCTGGTCCCCTGTCTCACAAGTAATCCAGTATCAATGCAAGTGCATGTATTTACAAAACAGGGGTTTTAGTTACAAAGTTATGATCATAAAATTGGTAACCCACCATATCACGTCAAGGTAAACCCCACATGGCAGTCCCTAACTATTTACCTCATTGTATTGAAAGCTGGCATCTCCCTAACACTTTACTTCCAATCATAGTATTGAAGGCTGGAACCTTCCTAACTCTTTATCTCCGGTCATAGTATTGAAGGCTGGCACCTCCCTAACTCTTTACCTCCGGTCATAGTATTGAAGGCTGGCACCTTCCTAACTCTTTACCTCCGATCAAAGTATTCAAAGGCTGGCACCTTCCTGCATGGTAGCATTTACTTGGGATGTGTCTCCTGACCTGGGCATTGGTTTCAGTAAGATGGCTTAAGGTGGCCATACACAGGCAGCTTAAAGCTGCTGATATTGGTCTTTTAGACCGATTCTGTATCTTATCTGCCCATGTGTGGGGGCTCCCGACGGGTCCTCCCGATCGTTATCAGGCCAAAAATCGGGCAGATATCAATCAGTCAAGTTTGATTTTTTTTCTACGATCCAGGACCGCATCGGCTAGTTGATGAGGTCCTATGACCCATCTGTGCCCATTCGTAGCATTGTAATCCGATCGTTCGGATTCACCCGATATCGCCCAGTCGTTAGTGGGCAAATCGGGTTAAGATTAACAAGCAGATTTTATAGTGTATGGCCACCTTTAATCCTCCCCTGCCATTAGCTTCTAAAAGAGAGAGAGAGATTACCTAGACCACAACATTGGTTCTACATGCTTAATCCTCCTGCGGCTTTTAAGAGAGAGAGACTGCCCAAACCAACACCTATTTATGGTGGGACCGCCACATGGAAGCTTGGCCTGCAGCATAACTGCTACTTCCGGCAGAATAACTCTGCTACAATACAGAATGCAAAGAGGGGAGGGGGGTTGAGGAAGCACTCCAAGTTAAAATATATTTAAATACAATGGAAGTGCTATTGTATGGAAGTGGTATGGCGGCTTACCATTTTTATGATCATAACTTTGTAACTAAAAACCAGTGTTTTGTAAATACATGCACTTGCATAGATACTGGATTACTTATGAGACAGGGGACCAGGGAAAGTGCATTGATCAATCCCTTTTCTTTTTTTCTATGTTTGTAGTTAATTTGACCAGATCAGTTGTGCTCCCACAACCACCCCCCCTTTTTTTGCAAGGTTATACTGTAGGTCTGTCTGATGATCATTTAAAGAATACAGATACTTTGCTAACATGTTGAAAGAAGTCCATATGACTTTCAAAGGATAATTGTTCTTTTAGTGTACTTGTAAAGCCCCTGTTAATCAATTTACAACACAGCTGGTATAGATGCACAAACTGATGAAGATGTATAGCATCAAAAAGCT
Source organism: Xenopus petersii (assembly GCA_038501925.1). Lineage (NCBI taxonomy): Eukaryota > Metazoa > Chordata > Amphibia > Anura > Pipidae > Xenopus > Xenopus petersii. The sequence goes on from CM076686.1 coordinate 34,757,152, forward strand.
TTCTGCAGACTCTCTTCAGCATACTTTTCATACTCTGATGTGAAAAATCACACTTTGGATAGCAAAGAAGCACAGATAAAAGGGCACCAGGCATTAATCATGGATTATATTTTCAGTATATTTAAAAAAAGTGCTTTGGAAAAGGGCACACAAGGGCAAAGTACTCAAGTGTTTACTGCTGTGATTGCCACCATAGAGTAAGACCTCCCCCCAGCTCTCAGTAGCTGTTCCAAGAACCTGGTTCCCCTTTCAAACAACAGATGGGATTGGGTTTTCGCAGCCAAAGACATCTCAGAAACAAGGAATCTGAGACAGAGGCCTAGGGCTTAGATAACTTTGGAATACAGAAAGCCACTGCAATGGGTCTTTTTTTCTCAAAATTCTTCTACAAAAATGTAAAAAGTTGAAATCTCAACAAACTAATAAAAAGTGTAAACTGTTATTAAAAGAAAAGGTTTGCATGGAAAAATTATTTACTGTACTTGTATAGTAAATGTTATTGTCACTTATGTATTTGTAATTTGCACATCAATTTACACAGGAAGAGAGCATAAGGATAAGGAGTTGTTATTTCTAGTTAATTTGATTGACAATAAAACTGCAATAACATTTTTTTGCTATTGTTCAAAAAGGGTCAACAGTAGTGATGGGCGAATAAATTCATCAGACACGAATTTGCAGGGAATTTGCAGGGAATTTCCACGTTTTTCCGCCATCAAATTAATTTGCAAAACTGCAGCAACAATTCGCGGGCCAAAAATCTACTGTGTCAGCATAAAAATTGTCGCGCGTCAAAATAATTCAGATGCCCATTGACTTTAATGCATTTGGACCAAATAGTCGCGCGTATAAATATTGACAGGCATCAAAATTATTTTTACGCCCATTGACTTCAATGCGATTTGCGAATTTTCTGCCATTTTATGAATAGAAAATTAATGTGGCAATATATTCATATTCATCAAGAGTTTTTATTTTCAAAAATAAACGGTGTATAAACCTTTTTGATGTGTATATATATATATATATATATATATATATATATATATAAATATATTCTGTATAAATATGCTTAACATTCATTCACACATTTCACGAAATTGTTTTGAAATTCATATTGTGTTGAAATATGTGTTGGAATATTGGTTCAGGTATTGGACCTTTTATCCAGAATGCTCTGGATCTGGGGTTTTCCATAATTTGCATCTCCATACCTGAAGTCTACAAAAAATTATTTAAACATTAATTAAACCAATATGCTTATTTTGTCTACAATAAGTATTAATAATATCTTAAGTGTGATCTAATACAAACTATTGTTTTATTATTACAGAGAAAAGAGAAATAATTTTCAAAAATATGAATTATTTGGATAAAATGGAGTCTATGGGAGATGGCATTGCCTGTAATTTGTAGCTTTCTGAATAAAAGGTTTCCAGATAACGGATCCCATAACTGTATAAGTTATACTGCCCAGGTAGCCTTAATTCACTGCATGTTAATGCTCATTAATAGTAGTGGAAGTAGCCATGATTATTTGTAGAAGGTAAATTTATTCAAAATCTCTATCATAGGGTAACCTCTGTTGAACGAATATTCATGATAAATTGCGGAATGCAGAACGCTAGCTTGGACTTGTGGAATATGTTTTCAACAAAGTATTCTTCAGATACAGAAATTGTATCGGCCCGACAAAACTTTTTGTTTTTTTTATTTCTGAATTGGTCTGTATAATGGACTAGTAAGAACTGTGTAATATGCGGAGAAGGAAAATAATGCCTGCCATGTGAGCTCTATTCATCATGTGGACCAATTTGTCATTTTCTTCCAAAAGTGCTTTCTAATGTAGGTAAAGTGGAGGTACTTATTTAGATAAACATGCATAAAAACAAGCTAAATTAAGAATGTATTTACAAAATTTAGAACATTATATATTCATTTTCATCAAGCTGAGATGCAGTCTTCCAGTCACTTGAATTCTAGGTATATAGGACCCGGGACCAGAGTGCTGTGTGCTGTAAATCCCATGGATTTTATTTATGTTTGGGAATATCACATTGCTAGACTTCTATTCACTGAATGGGAATGGTACATGGTCTTATCACCTAGGGTTGTTGTTGTGTGTGCTATTAACAGCTCTGTGGTTCTAGAAATTGAGCATTCTATGTCCTTTGCACTCTCCTTCTCCATAGATAATGATAATATATTGAGTTCTTTGTTGGTAAGTGTAGCAGCACTATTGTCCTACCCCTCCGGGGTGTTTTGTGGGTTTTAGAAGTGTGCATACATTGGCACTCAAGTGGCTGCTTCCATTGGAGGCAGCAGCCCCAAATCCACCACCTTCGCTTATGTCACAAACATCTGAGAGTAGCAGAAAATTGTTTCTGCTTCCCGGTAGTTTACCCTGAGCCAGTTATTGTTCAATAAAAGGGGCACACCAACAAACTGCTCACTAGTGGCTTACTAACAAATTGACATTCCCCCCAACCACTTCAAACAGAGGACTTTATGGGGCAAATTCACTAAGTGCCGAAGCGCCGAACGCTAGCGTTACTTCGCTAGCATTTGGCATTTTCGTTACTGCGCAAATTCACTAACGAACGCTGGCGTAGTTTCGCTAGTGTTGCTTCACACCCTTACGCCTGGCGAAGTTTCGCTACCGACGTAACTACGCAAATTCACTAACGCGCGCAGTGTACTGAACACTTCCTTTTACGCTAGACTTCCTTCGCCACCTCAGACCAGGCGAAGCGCAATAGAGTAGATAGGGATTGTTCAAAAAAAGTCAAATTTTTTTCTAAGTCCCAAAAAACACTGACATGTTTTCTACATTATGGGCTGAAAAAGATCGAAAAAAATTTTGGGGCTCCCCTCCTTCCCCCCTACATCTCCTGACTCATGGCAACTTACCTAGACAGTGGGCACATGTGTAGGGCTGATACGTATTCCTCCATTGAAATTTGAATTTGGCGCCGTATGCAAATTAGCCTTCGCTAGCGTAACTTTGCTTTACTTAGCGAATCAACGCTAGCGCAACTTTGCAACCTTACGCTACCCCTGAGCGCAACTTCAGATTTTAGTGAATTTGCGAAGCGCTGCGAAACTATGCCTGGCGAAGTGCGGCGAAGTTATGCCTGGCGCAACTACGAATCTTAGTGAATTTGCCCCTATGACTCTTCTATGACTCCTTTTATGTCATAAGTTTATAGTTAAAGCAGTTATATAAAATAGTTATAAAGTATGACTGGATTATTTGTTTTTGTTGTTTTTAACAGGAAGGAGGCAAATTACATGACTACCAGGTAATATACTTCTCCAGCAATATGACTAAATATTTCAGAGTAAAAGTAAAACAGTTTCCCGACAGATTTACTCACTAATCACAAAAAGTACCATAAATATTTTTTTTAAGTTGCTTCCTATTTTCTACTTTTAACATGTATGTTTAAAAATGAACTAATTTGATTTTCCTCCATCTCATATATATCGGGGATCCCCAACCTTTTTTCACCCGTGAGCCACATTCATATGTAAAAAAAAAAGAGTTGGGGAGCAAAACAAACATGAAAATAGTTCTAGGGAGTGGAAAATAGGTGCTGTGATTGACTATTTCATAGCCCCTCTGTGGTCTGGCAGCCTACAGGAGGCTCTGTTTGATTGTACACCTGGTTTTTATACAACCAAAACTTGCCTCTTAGGGCTCTTACTCACTGGCGTTCTGACCTGCGCTCCCCTGCGTTCTGTTTTTTGGCGTTCAGCCGCAGGGGAGCGCAGGAATAGACGCATGTCATTATTTCAAATGGGGCTGTACTCACTCAGGCGCGTGTAGGTGCCGAACGCAGGAAAAATGCAGCATATTGCGTCTCAACCTGCGTTCGGCGCCTACACGCGCCTGAGTGAGTACAGCCCCATTTGAAATAATGACATGCGTCTATTCCTGCGATCCCTTGTGACTGAACGCCAAAAAACGGAACGCAGGGGAGCGCAGGTCAGAACGCCAGTGAGTAAGAGCCCTTAGGCTGGAATTTAAAAAAAAGCACCTGCTTTAAGGCCACTGGGAGCATCATCCACTGGTTTGGGATCACTGCTCTATATGCTCTGCAAGCCAGGTCACTGACTTTCTAAACCTATAATGGGGATATCCACCTAAAAACTTTTTTTTTTTCGTTTTTACATAATAAAGTCAAACGGATTCTAAGAAATTTCCCAATATACTTTCATTAAAACTTTTAAGGGATTTTATAGTTATTTGTTAATGCAACAGCATACAGTGTTTATTCAATTTACTAGTACTCATTCCTAACTTTTGCAACAATGTTGTTGCACATATGAAAATGAATTCACAGTGTGAGGTTGGGGTAAGAGAGAAGTATTTCTGAACCATTAGGAAAAGGATTACTACCTGAAAGACAACAGAAACATTTGTTTAATCTTGCACATGGGAACTGGCGCATCAGGTCAAAGTTCCTACCTCAGCTGTACACATTAGTTCCCTCTGCAGTAACAGAGCAGGAAGTGTTCCTGATAAATACAGTTTTACAGGAAACAATATGTAATAGTGATGTGCGAGTCAGGTAAAACCCGACCCAAAAATGCCCTCCCTCCACCTGCGCCCGACTTCCGGGTTCCTTTTATAGACCAGCACCACCCCATCAATGAAATCACAAAAGGGGCGGGGTCGAGTGCGTCTATAAAAGTGGAAGCTGGCAGTGTAAGGTGGTGGGCAGGGAGAGCAGGACATGCCCGACCAGTGGGTCAAATGGGGTGCTCCTAGGCTGTCTCAGTTCACTGCCCCCATATGCATCCCCCTCTCTGTCTGTGTCCCCTTCCGCCTCAGCGTCTATCTTCCCTTCCCGCGTTGTCCTCCCCTTCCCTTACGCATCATCCTCCCCTTCCACGTCATCCTCCCCGTCTCCTTGCGCCTGCACGTATATACGCATATTCAGGACGTGCGCATACACAAGGAGACGGGGAGGATGACTCGGAGGTGACGCGGAAGGGGAGCAACTTACTTGAATGTGGCTGGGCGGCATGCCGCCCCTGAATTTCTGCCGACCTAGGCCCGGTCCTTTGTGGCCTTGCCACAATTCCAGGCCTGGGTATCGGGTCAGCCAGCACATCACTAATATGTAAGTAAGTGCTGAACTACTATAGCTTGATAACCTTACACCGATTACACTGTAGCAGAAGTCTGTTAATTTAGGTGGCTTCTGCTACATTGTTTCAGCAGTCAAAATCAGTAACATAAACAGCCAAACAGATGGTAATAACATAAATACATAAACAGATACATTTCTCGGCAGCATCATGGAAATCCTGTAACTAATGTATCAAATTGTAACAGTTGTTGTAGTAGATTTTAACAAAGCACATAGAGCATGCTCAGAAAGAAATATACTCAGTAATGCATGAAACTGCAAAAGTATAGAAAGTCAGGGGTCTGGCTTACTGAGCATCTACTGAGAAAAAAATTGAAACAGAGTAACAAATCAAAAATAAAAACAATAGAAAAAACATTATATGTGTGTGGTGTGCTATTTGAAAATGTTATGATTGTGAACATGAACTACCCCTTTAAATCATTGTATATTCAGCTTTATTCCATCATTGTGTCATTTTTATTATAAATTTAGCAACATTGTACACAGAGGCCAATGCAATTTTTCAGAAGGATCAGAAAGTGACCATAGGCAGTGCTGTACTCTTATAGCAATTGACATCAAGTCCATTTGCCATTTGACTTTCGGTAGGATAGGCAACATACTGACTATGGGAATACCACATTGCTTCCAAGAGAATATTGATCAAAAACACAAAAGTGAATATTCACAGTTATTTGCTTTGATAACATGGTGCTATTGAACAGGACGTAGCTGTAGGTAAGGAAAGGTGGGCTAATTAACATGGCCAGATATACATAGTGTCCCTGCCCCTTCCATTCATATATGCGAATTGGGTTCGGAGTACTGGTGATTGGCGCACGGGGAAAAAAATCAAATCTCCTGCACAGTTAGACATTAGTTAAGCATTGGTTAGACATTGAGCACATATATGAGTTGAAGCGAGTCATCGGCCAAACCTTTTTTTTCTGTTTCGGATTATGAGCTTGATTTTGATTGAGTATAAAAAGGATGATCATCTGTGCAATATGGTCAAACATGTGTGTTGCAAATTGAACATAAACTGTTTGTTGGATTACAGGAGCATCCTAAAGAAGATGAGGGTACCCAGACAAAGGTGCTCCTAAGCAATTAAGGCTATGACACACAGGGAAAACAGCAGTGGACAAGTTCCCCTCTCCGTCTGTCACGCTCCTAATTCTAGTAATCAGCATGCTTTTGGACACAGATCGATTGGTGACATGTGGACCTTGGCATTAAATCCAGGGCACTATCTATTCAATAGCATTAGGAGCATTGACAGATGGATAAGGGCATTTTGTTTGCCACTGTTTTCTGCCAGATGGCAGTGGCTGAGAAAATGGCCTGTTTGACCATAAGAAATGTAGGGCTATGTAGTGAATTTGGCTTTAAACGGCTGGTTCACCTTTTAGAATGGCCAGATCTAAGCAATGTTTCAGTTGCTCTTCATTGTTTATTATTTTATAGTTTTTGAATTATTTGCTGTCTTCTTCTGACTCTTTTCAGATTTCAAACAGGGGGCCACTGACTCCAAACAGGGGGCCACTGACTCCATCAAAAAACAAATATGCTCTATAAGATAACACATTAATTGTTATTACTACTTTTTGTTACTTGTCTTTCTATTCAGGTCCTCTCCTATTCATATTCCAGTCTCTTATTCAAATCAGTGCATGGTTGCTAGGGTAATTTGGACCTAGCAACAGATTACTGAAATTGCAAACAGGAAAGCTGCTGAATTAAAAGCCTAAATAACTCAAAAACCATAAATAATAAAAAACGAAAACCAATTGCAAATTGACTAATCTACATAATACTAAAAGATATCTCAAAGGCAAACAACCCATTTAAGGTTTTATCCAGAATCTTCTGGAAGAAATCAAACCAGAGGTGGGCCAAAAGGTAAGGGAGCCAAAGGCAAGTCCATGCTGTCATCTGCCCCCTTCTGACTGGTTATCACATCACCACCTCCTCAGCCACTTTCCCTCCTGCTTAGCAAAACAACCATTTACTGCTTGGTCTGAAGAGATAACCAGGCAAGCAGATGTACCAGGGAGTCCAGATTGCAGGTTGGCACCTCAGCCATTTAAAATATTATGCAAATAAAAACCACATGCTGAATGGCTAATTAGTCACTTATTTAGATTAATGCAGCTGCACAAAAGTACATCTGAATTAACAACTAATTAGACATGCAACATGTGGATTGGATATGTGTCCAGTTTGAAAGAGATGAGGCGTCAACCCTTAGGGCTCTTACAGACGAGCGTTTTTACCTGCGCTCCCCTGCCTTCCATTTTTCTGCATTCAGCCGCAGGGGAGCGCAGGAATAGACGCATTACATTTTTTCCAATGGGCCTGTACTCACACATGCGGGTGTAGGCGCCGAACGCAGGAAAAATGCAGCTTGTTGCGTCTCAACCTGCGTTCGGCGCCTACACGCGCCTGTGTGAGTACAGCCCCATTGTAAAAAATGTAATGTGTCTATTCCTGCGCTCCGCTGCGGCTGAACGCAGAAAAACTGAACGCAGGGGAGCGCAGGTAAAAACGCTCATCTGTAAGAGCCCTAAAACCTACATTATATGAGAAGCATTATATGTAACAGTGTAGCAGAGAGAAGAGAGGTTAAAAATCTATGGCTATTGCTTTGTTTACACTCAGATACTTACAGAACATTGAAAATGGGATTTCCATGCTGGGATGTAAACTAATTATATATGTGCCCTGCCTCAGGCTGTTGGGGGCAATATAGAAGCAGGGTGGAATGTCCAGTTATGGTAATGCATAGCAACCGATCAGCTTTGCCAACATAGCATAGCATTTTGTCAGGGATGCAGCTGAAAATACTGTCCTGTTTTTGGTGAATGGGGTCACTCATCCCAGCATCCAACAAAGAGCAACAAAACACAAAAAAATTTAAATAATTCTAAAGCCGTAAACCAAAAGGAAAAAAATGATTAGGACAATTGCAAACTGTCCTAGTATTCTACTGTAAGTCCTTTAAATCATATCTTGTTATGCATTACTAAATAATACACATAAATAATTCTCATCATCTAAAATATCATATATATACATAGAGGCCCATTTATTGAAGGCTGAATTTTAGTGGTAAAATACCATGAATGTTATTAAAAGATCAAAATGTAAAAAGTATGAACGGAAAGAAAGGCTGAATACTGAATGAGTTCTTCAGGATAATTACAAGCGACAAAATATCCTATAAACCTCTAAAAAGCTGAATGGTTTAAAAAAAGGTCCAATAGGATCAGCGCAGCTCCCATTGACTTCTATGGGACCTTGCCTGCTGAGAAGTGTCTATCAGAGTTTTTCACGGCTTTTATACTTAATAAATCTCGAATTTTTAGAGTTTTATAGGAATAAAAAACATTTTTAGAGAAAAAATACAATTTGTGAAAAAAAGGAAACCCAAATGTTAGCAAATCAGCCCATACATTTACAACATAGAATGCATTATTCCATATACCTGAGCACTAATTAATGGCTAAATATAAATAATTCTATAAACTGCTAGGGAGAATTCAAAACGTTTTTCTACTTTCTGTGTAATATTTTCTCTTTTGTGGTGTGTTTAATAAGGACAATTTCACCTGGGCTGCACAATCAGGTAAGCGCTTTTAACCAATGGGGTTGCCTAACATTTTGGCACTCCACAGTGATTTTAAAATTTAGTTATCTTTTAAAGCAAAATGAAAGGCAGAATCATTGGGGGCTACAAAGCTGTTAGGCGCCCTTCAACAGTTCTTAGCAGGAAAGTTTTGTACTGAGCATTTGATTGTCCATGGCAACACTGGGGATGCCATGGGTACAGAAGAAAATTATGGTGCAGCACTTGCAACTTGGTACCACCCAACCCCCCCCCCCAAGATTCTACCTTTCTTTTTCCTTTAAGTACCAATGCAAGCACAAGGGATGAAAATCACATCTCTTAGTTCTTATTTAACCAGCACTCTACACCTCAAGATGGATTAAAATCCACAGAGCAGCGCTGTCAGGCGCAAGGCATCTCATTGCTGCACTTCGAACCCGCTGGTTGGAATTATGGGGTGGGACAGGCTGACAACTATTTGCCACTCATCCCTCATAAATACAGCGCAGCAAAATGCAGGTAGTACAAGTCTTTATACTCAAATCTTGAGGGCAAAGACATTCAAGAATTGTGTGCAAATTGTGCAAAAGTGTACAAAAACACAGCAGCTTGTGCCCGTTCTTTCGCACACTGCGCTGCTCTTTGTAAATGAGACCAATTGTTATTACAAGCCACCCTACAGTGCAGCAAATCAGCATGCACTTCTAAGTATATAATCTATTCATATATTGATTGTTGTTCATGCTGGGCCACCCCTGTCAATTGCTTTGGCCAGTTAAAGGCAACTATTGGCTTCAGGGCCCTGTACATCGAGGACATTTGGGTCAATTTACTGACTTACATTATATATATATTGTTATATTGTTGCAGTTGTGGCTGCCGTGGCCACAGTAGCTAGGCCACAGTGCCATACAAAGATACACAGGCTGATTGAACTTTTTGTCCAGTGTTCAAATTACCATACAACTAAATAAGAAGGTAACATTCCTGTAGTGCAGTTCAATTGGGTTTTGCATGAAACATTAGGAAATCTAGAGAGGTCTGCCTGCCCAGCACAAAAGGTATCTTAGATCCCTCACACAACTATATAAAACCCTGGTCCTCGATTACCAATTCCTTAATTTTTACCTTGTCTCTCAACCTCTACCTCTACTGAACATCTACCTGTAATCTGCATTTTTCTCCTTTGGAAAAAGATCAAAATTTCCGTGCCAATGGTCAGTGCTCTAATAATAATGTCCAAGGATTTAGAGAGGCCTTAAGTACAATAGCAGTATCATTCGGAGACATCTTTCCTCCTGTTAAAATGGGTGGTACACATTTAAATTAACTTTTTGTATGTTATAGAGTTGCTAATTCTAAGCAACTTTTTAATTGGCCTTCATTTTTTCTTTTTTATAGTTTTTGAGTTATTTGCCTATTTCTTCTCACTCTTTCCAGCTTTCAAATGGGGGTCACTGACTCCATCTATAAAAGAAATGCTCTTTAAGGCTACACATTTATTGTTATTGCTACTTTTTATTACTCATTCATGCCATGTCCTATTCATATTCCAGTCTCCTATTCAAATCAATGCATTGTTGCTAGGGTAATTAGGACCCAAACAACCAGGCTGCTAAAATAGCAAAATTGAGAGCTGTTGAATAAAAAGCTAAATAACTCAAAAACCACAAATAATAAAAAATGAAAACCAATGGCAGATTGCCTTGGAATATCACCTTCTACAACATACTAAAAGTTAATTTTAAAGGTGAACAATCCCTTTAATAAGATTGACATTTACATTCTGTCTAGGTAGCAAGCCTGGCCTCCTTTCAGTCCCCGATTCGAATTGTTCTCACAACTTATTGACAGAGCTAAAAATAACAAGACCCCCAACAGATTTTCAACAAATGCAATAGTGAGGATCTTCAACCTTTATGATCCCCATTTCAGTTGTATTTTCATAGAGCCAGACTTTCCCATTTCATTCCATATGGCTTGACCAATTAAACATGGACAGCAGAGTGCAGCAAGCTAAATAATTGTATATAACACGCAGTCTGCACACTGTCATTGTGCATCAGTCTAAACGCCCCCATACACGGGCTGATAAAAGCTGGTGACAGACCGAGTCGGCAACTTATTGGCCCGTGTGTGGGGCCATCTGACGGGCGTCCCCAATCGGTATCTGGCTGATCGAGCAGGGTAAAAAATCCCGTCGGATTCCTTTTCGTTGATGTGGTCCCATTCTGATTGCCATTTTGAGGGCCTCAATTCTGATCCGATCGTTGGACCCTAGGGCCCACAATCGGATTAGCTCCGATATCACCCACCTCAATGTGGCATATCGGGGAGAGACCCGCTCTGAAAATGAGCGGATCTCTCTGTGGGTCCCCAAACTTTTTTTTTACCCGTCAGCCACATTAAATTTGTAAAGTGTTGGGGAGCAACACAAGCAAGAAAAACATCCCTGGGGGTGTCAAATAAGGGCTGTGGTTCACTGTTGATAGCCTCTATGTGAACTGACAGTTTACTGGAGGCTCTGTTTGGCAGTACACCTGGTTTTTATGCAACTAAAACTTGCCTCCAAACTAGGAATTCAAATATAAGCTCCTGTTTGATCCACTGATTGCTCAGGAGCCACTGGTTGGGGATCACTTGTCTAAAGGTGGCCATAGACGCAAAGATCCGCTTGTTTGGCGACATCGCCAAACGAACGGTTCTTTCCCCGATATGCCATTAACGAGCATGGCTATATCGGGGGGTAATCTGCAGCGCCGATTCTGACTAAGGAGTAGCCTGAGGCGTCTCCTGCAATGCTGCCCCCTCACCGGCTTACCTGTCAGGAGGGGAGGCAGGAACACTATTGCGGAGAGCGCAACAGTGCAGCTGAATTTCCGGTTTAAAAAACGGAAATTCGGCTCTTAAAGATGCAGGAGCAGCTTTTTGCCGCCCCTGGAATCCTCTCTGGCGCTGCCGCCTGATGCGAGCAGCTCAGCTCGCCTCATTGGCGGAGCGTCCCATGTATGGCCGAACGATCCGATTACGATGTGCAATGGGCTCCGGCGGGATCGGTCAGGTCAAAATCAAGCCTGTCCGATTGACCAAACGACCGATCTCCGCCGGATGAAAAATTTCAGCACACTCCACACACAATCCGAAAATCGCACGAATCCTCGATTGGTACGATAGGATCTTTGTGTCTATGGCCACCTTAAGGTCTTTCCAAGCCAACTATATTTGTGGGCCCCTCATTAACACCCTTCTCTGCTGTCCCCATTGTCGCACCCATTCAAGTCCCTTTCAGTACAGAACGTTTGGCAGTATGGCAGCAATCCAGAAGGCCTGGTTTTACTGTATCTATCGCCCATTGAAAAAAATAAACCCATAAATTATGAATGTGTTAAACCAACTGAATAATCGCCCAGGGATCCCGTCAGGACAATTACGTGATTAAAAGGAAATAAAAGGCTGCTCCTCAAAGGCGGCAACTGGACGCACGATGGGAATTGTACAAGAATGTGCCCAGAAACAGGCGTCTATACAAACGCTCTGGCAAAATCGCCCGTGTGCATGTGTGAGCGCGCAGCGAGGAACAACACGTTCGTGTGTGTGTGTGCGTGTCTGTATATGTACACATGTATGTATGAACAGTAAAGGAGCAGAACCCTCCCTCTCCCTTCCACCCCCAGTAGAAGGAGGAGAGACTGGGAGGAGGAGAGCAGGGGAAACACAGGGAGGGGGGCTCGTTCTGGATGCGCACTCGCACGGATGCTTGGCGCAGGATTGGCCTGCCTTTAAATCGTTTCTCCGCAGTTTATCGCTGTTTTCGAATGCTACGGCGGAGCGCACTTCTCATATAAACCTTCCGATCGCTTCCCGGATCCCCCCGTGCCCTCATCATGCGTCTCTTTCGGGAGCCTCCCCGCGCCCTGGCCGACGGCAGCCAGCCCCGAATCGGAGCCCGGTGAAAGGGGACAATGAGCGGCGAACAGGAGCCAGAGTAAGTGCCACCTGCGTCCTGTACTTTGTATATGGCACCGGGATGTGTATATGAGGCCTTGGGGATGTGTATAGAGTCCCTGTTCCAGTGTGAATCCCGATTCCCGAGCGTCGCTTGTGCTGCTGTTACTGTTGTAGCTGTTGCACACTTGTGCGAGTGAGAATGCAGAGCGCGTGTGAGCGCATACAGAATACAGGCTGATGTGTCCAACTCTTGCACTCAGCCAGGTCAACCGCAGCCAGACACATATAGTGTGCAAGGGAATGGATGGGGGATATACTGGCCAAGTACAAAACAAGCATTTCTGTTAATTGCATCTCTATTTCTGGCTGCTTAGTGTGACCCTTCTACCTGTGTGCAACTGTGCCTGTAGCTGCCTATGTTCTACATGGAGATGTAGGAAAAGTCTGCATGACTAAATCATAATCTGTGCTGCTATTAGCCTTATAATGAGAGTGCATCATATTGTAGCTAAATAATGCAGGTGTTCCTTACACTATGGTTAATGGTCTGTTTATCTGTCTGTCTGTCTATTTAACTATCTGTCTATCAAATCTGCCTGACTCTGTCATCTATGATCTTTGTTTCTTTCAGTCTGTATATTATCTTATATATCATAGACGTACATATATACTGTATTCAGGCATTCTTGAATGTTACTATATATTACATGTATATATATTACATGTATTGCAGATGTCAAACCTGCGGCCCTCCAGCAGATATGCTGCTTTAAGTATCCTCTGAGAGCCGCAGGTTGGACAAAACTGCTTTGTGCGCTCACACAAACATTTATGTGCGTTTCTGTGTGTGTGTGTATGTATATATATTATATGTATATATATATATATATATATATATATATATATATATATATATATACACACACACGCACACATATATCATAATTATTGTATACATATATATGCATGTTGGACATAACTGCTTTGTGTGCTCACACAAACATGCATGTGTTTCTGTGTGTGTTTATATATATATTATATATATATACATATACACACGCGCAAATATATCATAATTATTATATTCTTCTATACATATATATGCATGTGGCCTATATATTTAGATACATACTTTTTATGTAGGTCTATACAGTATATATATATATATATATAATTTTATCAAAATATAGATAACATATTTGTATATGATTTTCATGTGGAAATCGTTTTTTTTATTTTTTTTTTTAAAAAATGGTCATCGTTACTGTATTGTGGGTTTCCCTATTTTAGAAGAGATGACTATCATTCACTGTATCAATGCAGTTTTGTTTTTATATGATTTAACTAGGCAGTCTCATTGTTTCAGAAATGTACCAAATTCATATACGTGTGCCTTGTGCATATTATATGTGTATGTGCCATTGTATTGCTGTGTTTATCTTATGTGTCCCTGAATGGAGATGTGTTATATAGTGTATGTATTTATATATATATATATATATATATATATATATATATATATATATATATATATATATATATATATATATATATATATATATATATATATATATATATATATATATATATAGTAAATAAAGTACCCCCTCTAGTAAATTATAAGGATATTATAGGTTACTGAGAAGAAGAACAAGTGTTTTTATACAGGTCATGGAACTCTGAGGTAATAATAATATCCTCATAATAATATAATATAATATCCTCATATTTTGCAACAAGGGGTACTTTATTTATTATAATACACAAGTTTCAACTGGGGCTTATTTATCAACACTGGGCAAATTTGCCTATGGGCAGTTACCTATAGCAACCAATCAGTGATTAGCTTTTTAAAGCCAGCTGCAAGTAGAACGATGAATGCAGCAATCTGATTGGTTGCCATGGGTTACTGCCCATGGGCAAATTTGCCCAGTGTTGATAAATGACCCCCAGTGAGTCATGTGACAGAAATGACCTCAGAACTCACACACATCAGAACTTACCGCTTATAAGGACATAATTTACAGGATATTCATGGCTTTTGTGTATTATTTATATATATATATATATATATATATATATATATATATATAAATATAAATCAGATCAGCGCATACATAACTAGTGTTTCTATTTGCTTAACTTTTTTTTAATTTATGTTATATTTTTAAAATGAAATTTTGTGATGTTGTTATGTATATGCCAAAAGTATTTTAGTGCAGTGGTGCCTCTGGTGTAGCACAACTTTTGTGTAACCCTGTTCATTTCTCCTGATTGATATTAGCCTGCTGATAAGTTGATTTGAACTATGCACCTTGGATTTACTAGAGAACATTGTTATACTTTCTAGCTTCAACTCAGCATTATTCTATTGATATGTGATATTTCTACAAACCCCTCTGGGAATTATAAGTATTATTTATATATATAATATTTCTGCAAACCCTTATGGGATTTATATGTATTTTTGTATTGAACGAGGGCAACTTGCATGGCAGTCATTTACTCTCATGTAGGAAACGCACTTTACATTTGCTATCCTGGATAGGTGATCAGGAGGTGTTGGACAAAATAGCCTTTGTGTAGGGTCACTTTAGATAAAGCAAGACTTTTTGACATTCTTCCTTTCCAGCTGTTTTTCAACTCCCAGCATCATTAGTGCTAAATGTTGTGAGTAGGCCCCTAAAATCCTACTGTTTAATTTCATAGCGTTTGTTGTTATATTATTGTAAAGCAATGTATAACTTACATAAATAAATGTGCAAATAAATTATGATGAGGATTGGTGGGTGCTGAAAAATTGTAGGTCAAAACAACAGCAATTTTGTTGTACAGGTTTCATTTAAAGTGATAGTGCCACCAACCTGCTTTGTTTTACTCTCAGGGTAGCAGTTGAAGCCCCCACCCAGAAATGAGATGATTCTGTGGGTGCAACTGTACTGTTTTTTGCTGGTGATAGCCCTGCACCCCCTAAAGACATATCTGTGGCATGGCCATTTGTATTTTTTGTATTGATTTTTGTATTGTTTATGTGTTGCATATATGTAAATTAGTTATTTTGCAGTATGAGCAATCTGAGTGCAATATTGACTGCACACGCTGGAAATACCATCATTTATAGTATGATATAAAATAATTGGGGCAAAATATTAACAATTAGATATAAATGCAATCCGTAGAAATGTAAAAGGTCTTTATTTACAAGAGCTTAGGCCTATAGCACACAGACATTTTAATTCACATTTATTTTGAAGAAAAAAGACAAAACTCTTAGCATTCCTACGAACACTTCCCATGTACTACAATGCATTGTGAGAAGCTTATGGCCCAGTGTTATCCCCCCAAAATACATGACTAATGAGAATGCACTTCATATTTAATTTAATGTACATAAGAAGTGCTCTATAAATAAATATAAATATATATATTTTTTAATTGTAAGCAATTTATGGCAGGACCCTTATCTCTTGTGTCAATTATCAGTCGTATTTGTATATGTAATCTGTATGTTCAATGTATAAACCCATTATGTATGGCAATTAAAGATTTTATTATTGTATTAGTGTTTTTATGGGCACCTTCCTGGTATGGTTCCACCTGGCTAGTATTTTAACATTTCTTTTGATGTAAAGGATATTTGGTGCCAAAGGTAACTGATAAGAAGAATGGCATTTTTTCTTGAGAAAATGTGGCACTGTGTTTCCTGGGTATGTTGTTATGGGTGCATTGCTGGGTATGTTTCTATATGTTGTGTGATTACATGGCAACAGGTATCAACTGTATATTATCCTTTATGTGTTTTTTACAAAGATCATTCACATCAGTCCGTGCCCCTGAGGAGCTATCTCCGATTCTCAGACTAGTTTTTTTTTTCTGATCATGTCATACATTAATGCTATTAGGACTTGTTTATTATGATCACTGAGTGGTGCGTCAGGTAATGATAATGTAGACACCGTATTTTGATTTCAAGGTAACCTTAGGCATTTTTACCAACTCTTTAAACATTGTGTCAATTTTGTGCTTAAATGCCTCTCTTATTTTTGTGCCATGTTTGTGATATTCTTGGAAAAGGTTCTTGTGCTGATCCGTGCTTCTTTTCCTTGTTCGTCTTGTGCTGTGAGCCGCCATGTCATGCTGCTGTTTTTGTGAATTGCCTTCATTTGCATAGCAGGATCTCATTCATAAAATGCCCCCTCCCTGTGTCAGCTTCTCATGCTATGACAGGGTGAAAGGGGACTGTGATAGGACAGGCAGTGGGAGTCAGAAAGTCAGGCTGAGTGGAAGAGAAGGTGGCTATAAAATGTGTGTGTGCGTGCTTGTGTGTGCGTGTGGAGGGTGCAGGAATGAGGAGATAGAGGTGCAGTTGCAGGACAGGCTGAATTGAGCTGGGATGGGCTTGTGCCTCATATTACGTCCCGCACAGTCTCATATTCTTTTGCACACACACACACACACACAGGCCGTAATGCATTGTTCTCAAAACAGGCATGTCCTTTTCCTTTGCAACTCACAATGTTGCTCTAATGCTCTTGATCTCTTTTACACACCCTTTCTATTTTCTATCAATCTCTCCTTCCCTCCCTTTCTTCTATCTATTGCTTCTTCACCCCCTCCCCTTTCTGTCCAACTCCCTCCCCCCCCCTCCCTTGTGCAGGGCCTCTCCCTCCTCCCTCTTCCTCTCTGCTTGTTGACACAGTTATGTGGGAAATATCAGTGCAGAGAGGCTCTTGTATCACATGACCTCCTACTCCATTCATAAAATACCTGTGTCCATTCACAGCACAGTGTGTGAGCTTTGTAGAAGCACTCAAAGCCCTGCAGGGGGGTGCTCTCCACAGACACACTAACCTGAAGGGAAACATAGCTTCCTTCCACATACACTCCTTGTTTATGTGAGGGGGAGGGGAATATCCAATTCACATATAGTTTCCTCTGAGGGAATACATCAAATCCACATTCCCCTGACTGTTATGAGCTCCATTCAAATTCAGTCCTGAGAGGGAAAGTGCCATTCACAGACATGTCTTCCTTTGTCAGGATGTTGTTGTGTACAGATTTCTTCTGTACTGGAACAGTGCCATGTTCAGACGCTCAATTCTTTGGGGAGCAGTGGGGGTTTCTGTGTCATTTACAGACACATTATCTGTTCTCTGAGTGTTACTCTTTCTCTCAGGGGCATATGTACAGTGCTTTGTTGGGCTCACAGAGATGTTGTGTGAGGTATTGGGCACCCCATGCATACATGTTGGGCAGCCATAAGGCTGATAGAGTGTGGGTTTAGCTGTACATAGATATGCTTTTCCCTGGCAGAGTGCTGCACGCCACAGATGTCCATTCCCTGTGGTGAGTCACCGTGCCATCCACAGCCAGCGCTCCTCATTCACAATATCCTTTTATGGCCATACGCTTACAAAATGGATTCCTGTTTTCTGGTGCAGCAGCATTCTTCACTGGCACCCACAGGGCTCCTGGCAAACCAAATGAATGGTAGCTGCTTTGTGTGAATGTGTTTGCAGTCTTTTTATTTTCTATTACAGTACAATTTGCTTAGCAGATTTGATGGTATGGTTTGGGAATTGCAGGGAATATTGAGGCTCACAGTGGAAGGATTTCATAATCCCTGCCATTTTCCTCAGTATGAACTGACTGGGTGGGGATGGGATACCATGTCTGTGTTTGCTCAGTTTAAGTTTGTGCACCAAGGCAAAACAACTCCCTGTGAATGGTATAGGTAAAAAAAAAAGGATTTCTCAATAGTAGAGTGTCTGTATTTATCATATAATATTTATGTAAGTTATGTTTTTACTCTCTATATATGTGTTAACAATTGAATAGCAATTGTGTGGACTATACATAACATATCAATAGTAGGAAAACTAAAACTCATGCCAAGGTCTGAAAAGAAGGATATTCTTAGAAATTTTTAAGTATAAATTTTAAAGTATTTTGCTTTTCTGTGATCGTATTCGGGCATTTGGATCTTGTGCTTACATTTCTGTGACAGTACAGGTATGGGGTCTATTATATGGAAACCCGTTATCATAAAAGCTCTTAAAGGGGTTGTTCACCTTCCAAACACTTCTTTCAATTCAGTTGTTTTTAGGTTGTTCTCCAGAAATAAAGACTTTTTTCAATTACTTTCCATTATTTATTTTTTACGTTTTTTCCAAAAGTTTAAAGTTGAATGTTCCTGTCTCTGGTGCAGTAATTCAGGTGCAGACTCTAAACGGTTACAATTTTGCAACATTTAGTTGATCCATTTCTCAGCAGCATCTCTGGAGTATTAGCATAGCAACAATTGTATCAATTCTAATAGCTGACTGTAATGAAACCCAGAGATTGCGCTCAGCAGGGACAAAGATAAGAAATGTATCAACTAAATGTATCAATTTAGAACAGTTTACAGGGTTGGGGACCCCCCCTCCCAGAGCTTCAGAAGGAGAGAAATGACACTTTACACTTCAATATTAGAAAAACCGTCACACATAGAAAATCATTGGAAAAAGTGGATATTTCTGGTGATCTATCTGAAACCAACTAGTTGTTTGAAGGTGAACAACCCCTTTAATGACAGGAGGGCAAGCTTAGTTTTAAACAAATAATTTTAGTTTTTCAAATGATTTCCCTTTTCCCTGTAATAATAAAAGCAGTAGCTTGTACTTGGTGGTAACTTAGCTGTACAAATCTATATTGGTGGCAAAACAATTCTATTGGATTTATTTCATGTTTAAATGATTTTTAGCAGACTTAAGGTATGGTGATTCAAATTACAGAATGATCCCTTATCTGGAAAACTCCAGGTCTCGAGAATTCTGGATAATAGATCCTATACCTGTAGTAACTAAATACAAATATTGAGGAGAATAACCAATTGCAAATAGGTGTTTACCTTAAAACAGCAGATTTATGGACACTATCTTCTGACTAGTTGCTTTGTATTAATTGAAACAGATTAAACTATGCACCATTATCACATTTCCCAAATGCAAAGTCACACGGCTGGTTTCCATTTTAGGCGAATGTATTAAGGTTTAGTGCATGCGGTGCTGGGCTGAGAGCCATGAGAGCTTTGATTTCCTGTTTTCCTTTCCTGTGAAGTTGCTGGTTTCATGGTTTCCAGTGTTCGGAAATGCTGATGCTTCGTATGGAGTGTTGGTGATGGCAGAGAGAGAGAGAAGGCGCCGTGCGTTTTTGCACTGACTCAGTCCCTGTTATACTGTTTCTGCAAACAGAACAGCTGCTCTGAGCAAAGCCCTGCTGCACATGTGTGGGTGGACTATCTTCCTCCATCTCATTACAGCTCATATGGTTCTGAGCAATCCCCCCCCCTTTTTTTTCTTTTTTTGGGTCAGTCTCTTGTGCATCTTCATTTGGGCACTTAACCCCACCAGCTCAGTTGTATCAGCTATTCCAACATTTCCTTGACTAAAAGGGTTAATACCGAACAAGGTTGAAGCAAAGTCACATATAAAGAATGAAACCTTCCCATTTTTGGAGAATATTTAACTCTACTGTTAGTGTTTGACAATGCACTGTAAAGCAAATGCACTATTGATTTACAGGCGGGTTGTGCTTAAAGGGCCAGGAAACTAATGATTTAAAAGGTTGTCTTATAAAATAAGAGCTTTGCTAGCAAATTAACAGTTGCTGCAGACATATATATATTAATAAATAAGTGCATCTATGCTATATTCCTGTTTTGGTGTTACTGGCGCTTTAACCAATTGTCTGCTGTCAAATCCTTAGCACCAGCTGTTAAATACCAACTGCAATAGCATTTAAATTTTTAGTCTTATATTTGATCCAAGTTAAAATCCTCCTGTGACAGGCACATTCTATTGATGTCGGTGCTTAAATGACCATGGGATGTTTCAGAGGGCATTGGGGTTTTCTTTGCCAGCATGCACCATTAAACCCGGTAGGTTTTTAAATAGTTTTTTTTCTGCCTGTTGTTTCATATTAGAGGTTCAGAGGTAATTATATCATTTACAGTAGTACAATGCATCTGTTTACCCTCAACTAAACCTTATGGCCCCTATACATGGACAGATATAAGCTGTCGACAGATTACTGTATGTCCAGTGTATGGGGCCCTCTGGCGGGCTTCCCCCAAAAGTTGAGCAGATGTCAATCGGGCACGGTTAAAAAACCCGTGGATCGAGGACCGTATCAGTTTGTTGATGTGTTCCTTGATCCAACTTCCCATATGCTCAACGTTGTGATCCGCTTGTTGGGCCCTAGGGCCACCTTAAGGTGGGAATATTGGGGAGAGATCCATTTGTTTGGCGAGGTCGCCAAATGAACGGATCTCTACATATATGGCCACCTTAAACCTCCTTATTGCTTTCTCTCTTATTGTTAAATGGGCCAAAGGCATTGTAAGCTGCAGTGTAGTAAATGTTTATGAGCCATTCAGGTAAAAGGTGTTTGATTCTAGCAGTATGGCTGAAATTACTGCCATTAGGGCCCTGTCAGACAGAACATTTTGTCTTCCGCTCTTAATGGAAAAGGCCACCCCCTTTTATAACTTTTCTCCATCTTTTAGACCACCCCTTTCCCCCTTTTTTCCAAGTAGTGCTTACTTCAGCTTAGTTCCCTTCAGCATTGAACTTATTCCCAGCTATAATTGTGGCCACCATTTTGCCTTTTCTCGATGTCAGAAAGATAGCTGTCAAATTCAATCTGCAGATGCAGTAATATCCCCCTGCATGCAAATTGCTGACCCTAGATGTGGCAATGTGTCATGGGAGCACACAACTGAAATCAAACGAAGAGGACTCTCTGCCTGCACCATTTTGTGCATGTGCCATTCCTGGGTAATAAGTCATGTGCAGAATTGTGATCTTGGTGTGCGAGTGAGAGCAAGGAATTATGTATGGGACCGTAAACTTGTACTACTTGGCGATATATGGAAATCTATGGTATTGCTATGCAAAAAAACTGCTAATCCTTTTGGGGGTTACCTTGTCCTTTAAGCTAGTGGACAACAAAACATCTGATGTTGCATTCCTACCTGAATTAAGGTAAATCGCTGGTGGTAAAACACCACAGTATACATTGCGTAGTAGCCTAAAATTGCCTATTGCATATGTTACACCACAACTGATTTACATTAATTCCCATGGGAATCTAATTTTGGGCCTTTTGTCATCCACGCTAAAGGAGTTTAAGCACGGGGGAGAAAACATCTGCCATTACCCTTATGCAAGATAGGCTACTTTTATTTGGCAGAAAGGAAAATTCTGCGCATAGGTATACAGAGTGTAGAATCTACATATTTGTGACAATAAAAGGGTTAAATTCAGCTCTGGCTATAGTTAATGCAGTGCTAAATTGCAGAATTATGTAAGACATTTTAGGGTTTTGGCAAGGGACGATTAGCTCATAGCTATGCTTGTTGTAGCATGGACTGCAGAGTTTGGGGATATGGGTTTAAACTGATACTGAGACTTAAAAACCTCTCATCAAAATATTAATGTAAATTAAAAGTTACCTATAGGTCATGTTGATAATTTTTCACTGATAGGTATGTTTTTGTAAGTAATTGTTACTTGAAGTTCCTAAACCTGACTGTTTTGCCAATCTTACTCCCTTCTCAACCTGTCAGAGTTTCTAATGCTAACGGACTACTGCTGCACAAATATGGCAGCCTCCTCATTGATGAATATGGGGATCAAATATGTGATGTAAAAGCATCGGGCAAAATAGTTTTTTGGTAAAATTATAATTAGCGTGCAAAGGCAATTTTATGATAGATGTAAAAAAGATTTACTTTCTGGTGTCAGTATCTCTTTAAGAAACAAGTAAAGTGCTATTCAGTTAAGTACCTAGCTTTGGACTATGGTCTGGCATGCCTGGTTTTTGAGTAGCACTCAACTACCAGCTTCTAGCATTTCCTAAGGATTCCTTTCAGCAGTCCTGGAATGTCCGCACGTGCAATATAGTTACATTTACGAAATCATTATACTGTGCATATGCTGGAAAGGATACTTACTGCATTGTGTATGTGAACAGTCCAGTAAATCCTTGGGAAAAGCTAGAAGATTGTGAAGCGCTATTAGTATTTAATATATATGCCCCCCCCCATATATATTATATACTATACTATCTCGTTATCAACTGTATTTACTGGGGGTGCCAAACAAATTGCCCCCCCCCCCCCATTGAAAAGCGCTAAACTTCTCCTTTAATATTGGCTGGTCAACATTACTGAGTTGCCTACCATTGCATATTTGCTGCTACCATGAGGATTTGTTGTACAATGAAATGATACTAGAGGATCAGATAGTTTGTAGCTGTAGTATGCTTTGGGGCAAAGGTCAGCTGCTGCAAACAATAGAAAGTCACTGGTCTTGTCATGGGAATAACATGTGAAACAGGAACACCAATTATATATAACTAGCATTTCTTTTATAAAGTTCTCTATACCCCCCTCTTACTTCATAGGACCAGCTATGTTGGTGGCAAGAACACATAACCACAACAAAATATGTTTCCCTCTTGCTTTCAATATACCCGTCTTTAAAATAATAAAAGAAAACAAAAGTTTCAGCAGCTTATTGTTAAATAGTAAATTACCCATTACCGCCTGCATTGGCGGATGTTACGGAACGGGCTTCAGCTTGTCCCTTCATCTTCAACATGTCCGATTAGGAAAAAAACAACTGTGTTATCATGCATGTAGTTACTGGAAGATGTCAGCTTCCATTCATCTAAATGAACAAAAGCTTTGCAGTTAAATACGTCTCTCTTTGAAATGTGGGGTTTTTGTTGATGAATTTACAGAATTATCCAGTACTTTTTGAGACTCTGACGCCATTCAATTGATTTTCTTGCTTGGAAAAAATTAAAGGGGTGGTTTACCTTTAAATGGACTGTTAGTATGATGTAGAGAGTCATATTATGAGACAGTTTGCAGGGTTTTTTTTTAATTATTTTTTTTACTTTTTATTCAGCAGCTCTCCAATTTGCAGTTTCAGCAATTGGCAAAAGTCAAGTTTAGGAACTTCAAGTAACAATTACTTACAAAAACATACCTATCAGTGATGCTCAACATGACCTATAGATACCTTTTAATTTACATTAATATTTTGAGGAGTAGTTTTTTAGTTTCAGTATCACTTTAAACCCATGTCCCCAAACTCTGCAGTCCATGTTATAACATGCAGAGCTATGAGCTGAGCGTCACTTGCCAAAACCCTAAAATGTCTTACATAATTCTGCAATTTAGCACTGCATTGGCTATAGCCAGAGCTGTCTTGACCCCTTTTATTGTCACAGAATGAAGATTCTACACTCTATGGGGCAAATTCACTAAGATCCGAAGTTGCGCCAGCGACAGCTTCGCCGCACTTTGCCAGGCGTAGTTTCGCCAGCGCTACACAAATTCACTAAAATGCAAAGTTGCGCTCGGAGGCGAACGGTAGCGAATTTGCACTAGCGTTAATTCCTCAAGCAAAGCGAAGTTACGCTAGCGATGCTTAATTTGCATATGCCGCCAAGTTAAAGTACAATGGATGTATATGTAGCAGCAAATATATTACACTACACAAGCCTGGGAAAGCTTCATAAAATTATTTTGCCCTATACATGTGCCCACTGTATAGTTTAGGTGCCATATGTTAGGAAATGTAGGGGGGAAGGAGGGTACCCCCAAAAAATGTACCATCTTTTTCAGCCTATCACCTTTAAAAAAGGAAAAGACACCAGCGTTTTTTGGGACTTAGAAAAAATTTCAACTTTTTTTGAAGCAATCCCTATCTACTCATCTGCCCTGAATAGAAAGATGAGTAACAAAAAGTATTTGCAAAATATTTGTAGCCTTACAGAGCATTTCTTTTTTAGTTGGGGTCAGTGACCCCCATTTGAAAGCTGGAAAGAATCAGAAGAAAAAGGAAAATAATTCAAATACTATAAAAATTAAATAATGAAGATCAATTGAAAAGTTTGAATTAGCCATTCTACAACATACTAAAAGTTAATTGAAAGGTGAACCACCCCTTTAATACAAATTGCTTTGAACCCGACATAGAAAGTTCTCCATGCTGTCTGAAGCTAGAGCGTCATATTATTATGGATTAAACATGCTGGAAGCTGTAGCTCTTCAACGTCAGGGTTATTATCACAGGTATAGGAACTGTTACCCAGTATGCTCCGGACCCGGGGTTTTCTGGATAATGGATCTTTCCATAATTTGGATCTTCACACCTTAAGTCTACTAGAGAATCATTTAAACATTACATAAACCCAATAGGCTGGGTTTGCTTCCAATAAGGATTCATAATATCTTAGTTTGGACCAAGTACAAAGTACTGTTTTATTAATCCAGAGAAAAGGGAAATCATTTTTAAAAATGTGAAATATTTGGATAAAATGGAGCCTATGGGAGTTGACCTTTCCTTAATTCTGAAGTTTCTGGATAACGGGTTTCTGTATAACAAATTCCATATTTGTACTTTTGTTTATTTATACAGCACCATCAGACATTTTTCAGCATTCACATAAGCACCAGCCCAAGTGAAGCTTGCAATCTAAAGTCCCGACCACATTTACACTAGGTTCATTTTCATTAGAAACCATTTAACCTGCCTGTATGGTTTTAAGCATAAAAGTTTAAAAAATGGACTGGGGTCGCAGCTGCTTCATGACTACACCCCCAAGATAACACAACATCAGGAGAAAAGAAGCACTAGGCGCACCACAATTTTATGACACACTATGGCCCTCACACTTCATTATACATTGTGCCCCCCTGCAGTTTATGGCACAATCTGTCCCCCAAGCATTATTTTACACCATGTGGCTCCCAAAGATTTAATGACATTCCACCCACAAGCATTTAATGACAGACACACTACGCTCCCCACATTTTATGGCACAGTCTGGATCCCCTGCATTTCATTACATTATGTGGCATCCAAATATTTAATGACGCCATGTCATAAGGTGGCAATGTCCTGGTGTGTGCTTATGCAATTTAGCTACCGTATATACTTGAGTATAAGCCGTCCCGAGTATAAGCCGAGGTACCTAATTTTACCTCCAAAAACTGGGAAAGCTTATTGACTCGAGTATAAGCCGAGGGTGAGAAATGCAGCAGCTTCTGGTAAGTTTCAATCAAAAAATTGAGGCTTTCTGCTCCCATTGGAGGCGCCAGCGTCTCATTTTTGGATGCCGGCGACTATTCTTAGACGCCAGCGACCATTTTTGGACTTAACCCGAGTATAAGCCGAGGTAGAGTTTTAAGCATATTTTGAGGGCTGAAAAACTGCTTATACTCGAGTATATACGGTATGTAAATCTATGTTAAAGGAGAGAATGGCTCTATTGCAATTCATTGACAATAACGAGTACTGTATGTAATGTAATTATGTATGATTGTGCACAAGAGTACGACATTACACAGATTACAGAAACCCTTGAATGAGCAATGAATCAAAACCGGTTACTAATAAACTTACAAAACATGGTAAAAGCTGTTATAATGTTATTTTCCACCCCCAACCATGCTTCATTTCTGAATAATCCTTTGTAAAACTTATCTCTTCCTCATAGTCTGCCTCTGTTGAGTTCATGCTACATTTTGTGTGTGAACTTACTCAATTGCTCCCAGTCACCACTTCCCTTCAATGACTTACTTCCCGCTCCCATGACAAGCCCCATTTATTCATTCTACACTTTAGATGTTTGTATGTAGTAAACGGAGTGTCTGGAATGACAGCATGGCCTCCAGCAGCATTAAGTGCTTCCAGCTTTTCCTAAATGCCCTTTTTTAAGAGCCATTTCCCTAAGTTGTCTTGACTTGTTTATCAGTGTATATACAAAACATAGAACATGTTTTGTCTTATTCATATAGAGCCAAACTCGCTCTGTCTGTCATGGTTTTTAGTTAGAATCAACATTTATTAAGTAGCTTGTATTTTATCAAACAAAACTTTCAGTAGTACTTTTTAGGTTTACCTTCATCGAGTCATTGTTCCAAAAAAAAAAAAAAAAATTGTTTTCAAAGCTGTGGATAGCATATTGTTTCAACCTGAACTCTATGTCATTGTAATTTTGCTTTTCACCCTACTAAGACCCTAATTGCCACTACATTGACTGGAATGATAATCGCTCTGACCCTGCTAACATGCTCACACTTAATGGAAAAGTAACACCAAAAAATGAAAGTGTTTTAAAGTAATGAAAATATAATGTACTGTTGCCCTGCACTGGTAAAACTGATGTGTTTGTTTCAGTAACACTACTATAGTTCATATAAACAAGGTGCAATGGCAGAAATGGAAAAAAGGCTTTATGGCACAGGTTAAATAGTGGATAGCAGATAACACCATTATGTTCTACAGAGTTTATCTGCTATCTGCTGTGTAACATGAGCCTTTTCTTCTTTGAATGGCTGCCCCCATTGCTATACAGCAGCTTATTTATATAAACAATTAGGGATGCACCGAATCCACTTTTTTGGATTCGGCCGAACCCCAGAATCCTTTACGAAGGATTCGGCCGAATACCGAACCGAATCCGAACCCTAATTTGCATATGCAAATTAGGGGTGGGAAGGGGAAAACATTTTTTACTTCCTTGTTTTCTGACAAAAAGTTACGCAATTTCCCTCCCTGCCCCTAATTTGCATATGCAAATTAGGATTCGGATTCGGTTCGGCCGGACAGAAGGATTCGGCCGAATCCGAATCCTGCTGAAAAAGGCCGAATCCTGGCCGAATCCCGAACCGAATCCTGGATTCGGTGCATCCCTATAAACAATAGTAGTGTTTCCGAAGCAAACAGTAGTTTTACCAGTGCAGGGCAACACTGCATTATTATATTTGTATTACTTTAAAACACTTTCATTTTTTGATGTTACTGTTCCTTTAACAAAGGCATATTTTTTGGAAGCCTGAACAATTATAATATCTGATAAGTTAAAGGGACATTATACTGATGACTTGTACGGGCATTGCATCAATTATCATGAATTCTTGGGACCTGGAGTTTTCTGGAATGGGTCTTTATGCAGAACTGTTCCATAAGGCTACTTAAAACATTTAAAGGAATCAATACCTTTAGAATGAAAAGATAACCAACAGATCATTTATATCATAATAAGTAAGCTATTGAAAAATATTACCAAGTTGCCAAATACATCCGTACATATTGCCTTTTTAAATCTTGTCCCCTGAAGCACCATTTTATGATGCTCTGGGTGTCACTCACTAATCACGTGACAGGAAATGATGACTGGAAGTGGTGTAGGAGTTAAAGTCACAGCAATGTCCACTCAGTGGTTGATGTAACCTATTAATCTATCCATGCGCTTGGTTTGTGTGAGAGCACATTACCCCATACAAGCCAGAATGTTGTCATTAGTATTTAAAGCAGCTGTTTTTTTTTATATGGGATTTTCCAATGGCTCATATAACTAGTAAAGTATATTTTTTATGAAAAGGCATTATGTATATTAAACTAGGGTTGCCATATTTGGTTCCACATTGTACCGGTGTTTGTGTGAGGGGTGACGTTGAGGGCACTTGGGGGCAGGGTGATGACATCAAGGGTTGGGAAAATAGGGAGGCAGTGTGGATAAATGGATGGATGGGGTGGGGGAATGGGTTGGGCAATGTGGGGAAATGGGCAATGAGGGTGGGCTGGTGTTATAAGGGTATTTGGGCAGAGGAGATGGTAAGGGACAGGAGGGATTTATAAGGTACAGGTATTACAAATTTATCGCTAAGTATACTGTCAGTAATTTTGGAATACCAATCCTGGCCTTAATTGGTGATCTACCAGCTAGTCAAATACAAGCCGGGTGGCAACCCTATATATAACTGTTTTACATATATGCTGTTTTATGTGATGTATATTTAAGGGGAAATACAGCGTTTAGGGGTATAGTTCCCTTTGCATTGCGGTATCCATGGATTTATGGCAGTTTACTTTACAAATCAGGAATGGGAATGTATAGATTTCAGTCCAGGGAATGTGCTCACCATGGAGAGCCGCTGAGCTTGCACACAGAAGAGACGTAATTGCTTCTGCTCACGACTGATAGTGACGTCACTATGTCACTGCATTGTTCAGTGGTTAACATTTCTGGGAATGGCATTACTTTGTTTTGGAGCTTTCAGATACTGATATATATGAAGGGCCACTTCACCTTTACAAACATATTTTTAATATGTACACAAGTGCAATACATCACCATGTATGACAGCTTTTACTGATTCATTTGACCCCCATCGAGTCTTGGCCATGTAGAAAATCACTGATGTTCTCTGGGCTTAGTGTGTTTGTGATTTTAAAAAAAATGTTCCACTTCTTTGCCATCATTGTGACTCACACCTCCCACTTGTGCTTACCGCAGTGGATTTCCCATGTCTTTCCCACTCTGCTCAGTCTTCCTGTTTTCCAGCCCAATTACTAAAATAAAATGAGGACATTCTAAGTCTTGGGAGTTCACAAGGATGTGTCATATAAGTAAGCCACATTGCTGCTATCCCCTTTGCATATAACATAAACATTTTCATGACTTTCATAGAAGTGATACCTATTCATCCTGAAGCTTTTTAATTGGTGGCAATACCCAGGAGCTGGAGTCAAGGAGTTTATTATTTGCCACCATAAAGGTGATATTTATAGAAATATGCCTTTTTTTCAACTGTAGCTACTGTAGCTACTAGCTACTATGAAAACTCACTGACACATGGGCGTTTCATTGCCCGGCCGGAAATCGTCCCAATTGGAGCGCGGCCTCTATTAGCATTTTTCATCACCAACTCCATTTGAAGACCAGCGACCATAATTGTCTATGCACTTCCTGCATTCAGTCAACCCTAGCATGACTCTCAGTTAATCCGACAACCTGGTATTGGTGTAATGGAATCTACCCCAAGTCTCCAAGATGGCGTCCAAGATGGCGACTGCCTGCCTCTCCACATGGCTCCTGCCGGGCACAGGTCAATGACCTCATCTCCTTCCCAGTCCAGGATTGGTCGTCGGCGACGGAACGGACGTCGGCGTCATAATCGGACGCCGGCGTCAAGACGTCAACGTGAGGACGCCGGCGTCTGCGTCTGACGCAAGCGCGTCAAAATTTGGCGCCAACTCTGGGACTATTTAAACCCACTTCCCCTTCCAGTCCTTGCCCAACTATAGGTTCCTGTTCGTCAGTTCCTGGGTGTGATATACTGCTTTGACTCTTGTGTACCGACTCTTGCCTGTTAATTCGATTCCTGTTGTCTGCTGCCTGGTCTGATCCATTTGCCTGTACCCTGACGATTCTTTTGATAAACCCTCTTGTACCTCGAACTTGGTTTGGTCTCCTCCTTGGTCTACACTATTATTGCGCCTTCGGGCCCGTTACAGTATAGTTGGGCCATGGACCCTTCGGAGGAGACTCCAGCTCCACCTGATGTCGGTGGCGCTATCCGCGGTTTGGCTTCCCGCATGCAGTCATATGAAGCCCAGCAGTCACACTTCGGCCAGGCTCTTGAAGCTATTCTGGACAAGTTGTCGGCATTGTCTCCTGTGGTCCCGGTCCCTGTGGCCGTTCCTGCAAGCCCACGTCAGCCTTCGGAACCTCGAATTCCTGCGCCTCCCCTCTACAGCGGCGATCCGGATGCGTGCAGAGGTTTCATCAACCAATGCGAGATCCAGTTCGCCCTGCTACCAGGTCAGTTTGTATCCGAACAAGCTAAAGTGGGGTACATGATTACTCGCCTGCAGGGGAAGGCTTTGGAGTGGGCATCACCTTTGTGGGAAAAGAAGGATCCTTTGATTGATGACGCCAGTGCCTTCATTCGTGAACTTCGGGTCGTTTTTGATGCCCCTGGCCGAGCTACTGCATCCTCTGCTCGCTTGTTCCAGATCCAGCAAGGCACTCGCTCTGTTGCGGAGTATGCTATTGAGTTCCGCACCCTAGTAGCGGAGACCTCCTGGAACAATGATGGGTACCATGCCGCCTTTTACAACGGCCTAGCCATACGGATCAAGAACGACTTGGTCTCCCGGGAAATTCCTTCTCGGTGGGAGGATCTGGTGGCGTTGGCTATAAAGGTTGACACCCGACAGAGGGAATTTCAACTCGAGCTCGACAGAGAGCGTTCAAAGAAGTATCCCCGGTTCCAATCCACCCTGGCTCCTCGCTTCCAGAGACCCCTACTCTTCAATCCGGCTTCTACTCTCCCCTCTCCTACTCCTGCGGCTTCTGCTTCCTCTACTCCATCTTCTGAGGAACCCATGCAGATCGGACGGGCTCGTCTTTCTGAACAAGAGAAGCAACGGAGAAGGGCTGCCGGCCTATGCCTATATTGTGGGGGCAAGTCGCACTTCGCCTATGAGTGTCCTGTGAAGCCGGGAAACGCCAGCACCTAGGTAGGTTTGGGGAGACCTATCTGGGTGGTGTTTGTCATTCTCCCCAACCCTCTACTCAACGCTTCCTTCTTCCGGCACAGATCCAATTTGGTTCCCAGAAGGTTCCAGTGCAAGCTTTCCTGGACTCTGGTGCTGCCGGAAATTTCATGGACAGAGTTTTTGCTGCTCGTCATGCGGTTCCTCTACAACCCTTGGCCACTCCTCTGCGGGTCTTGGCTATTGATGACCGCCCTCTGTCTTCAGCCATCATTTCTCAAACCACCGCTGAACTTTCTCTTAGAGTGGGCTCCATGCATCTGGAGAGATTGGCGTTTCTTCTCATCGACTGCCCTTCAACTCCACTCGTTTTGGGACTCCCCTGGTTATGCGCCCATAATCCAATCATTGACTGGTCCTCTACTCAAATCTCCCGCTGGAGTCCCTATTGCCAACAGAACTGTTTGCCTGCTATACCTCTTGTCAAAGCTTCTTCTGTTTCTTCCAAGTTGTCCCTTCCACTCATCTATCAAGATTTTGCTGATGTCTTCAATAAGGGCTCTGCAGAGACCCTTCCCCCTCATCGACCCTACGACTGCCCGGTCGAACTTCTTCCTGGTTCCATGCCTCCCCGGGGTCGCACCTATCCTCTTTCCCCCTCTGAGACAGCTGCCATGAAGACCTACATCCAAGAGAATCTCCTAAGAGGCTTCATCCGCCCTTCTTCCTCCCCTGCCGGTGCTGGATTCTTCTTTGTAGAAAAGAAGGACGGAGGGTTGCGACCATGCATCGACTATAGGGGGTTAAACAAAATCACCATTAAAAACCGCTACCCTCTCCCCCTCATCTCCGAACTCTTTGATCAATTAAGAGGGGCCAAGATTTTCACCAAGCTGGATCTTCGGGGTGCCTATAACCTCATTAGAGTTCGTGAAGGGGACGAATGGAAGACCGCCTTCAATACCCGAGATGGGCATTACGAATACCTAGTCATGCCTTTTGGACTTTGTAACGCTCCCGCGGTCTTCCAAGAGTTCGTGAATGATATTTTCAGAGACCTGTTGGGGCAAAGTGTTGTTGTCTATCTGGATGACATACTTATCTTTTCCAAAAATCTCCTCGAACATCGCTCCCAAGTGAAAGAAGTTCTTCTTCGCCTCAGGAAGAATAATCTCTTCGCCAAATTAGAAAAGTGTTCATTTGAAGTGTCCTCCATTCCTTTTCTTGGGTACATCATCTCCCAGCAGGGTTTTAAGATGGATCCAGCCAAAGTTTCAGCGATCCTTGATTGGCCCCTCCCCACAAGTGTCAAGGCTATCCAAAGATTTATTGGCTTTGCCAATTATTACAGACAATTCATTAAAGGTTTCTCTTCCAAGATCTCTCCCATCCTGGCCCTTATCCGCAAAGGGGGTAAACCACAGCACTGGCCTCCTCTAGCCTTAGAAGCCTTCGAATCCTTGAAAACTGCCTTTTCCTCTGCACCTATTCTCAGACACCCCGAAATTCTTCTTCCTTTCTTCCTCGAAGTCGACGCCTCAGATGTGGGAGCTGGAGCTGTCTTATCTCAAAGATCATCCTTGGATGGGAAGTTACATCCCTGTGCTTTTTTCTCTAAGAAATTTTCCTCTTCTGAACAAAACTACGATGTGGGGAATCGTGAGTTACTGGCAGTGAAACTCGCCCTGGAAGAGTGGAGACATTTATTGGAAGGATCCTCCATTCCCGTGACCATCTTTACTGACCATAAGAACCTTGAATTTATCCAATCCCTCAAACGTTTAAATCCTCGTCAAGCCAGATGGTCACTGTTCTTTTCCCGTTTTAATTTCATCATCACCTTTTGTCCTGGCTCTAGAAATAGAAAGGCGGATGCTTTGTCTAGAAGTTTTGTTCCTGAAGTTCCCTGCTCCGAAGATCCTGAACCCATTGTACCTTCTTCCAAGATTGTCGCTGCCTTATTTCCCTCCTTGGCTTCACAAATCCTTTCCGCTCAGGCCTCTGCTCCGGACAATATTCCTCTGGGGGTTGCCTTTGTTCCACCTGATTGTCGCCAGTCTATTTTATCCCAGGCTCACAGTTCTAAACAGGCCGGTCATCCCGGAGTGGAGAAGACTACCGAACTCCTTTCTCGCCTGGTGTGGTGGCCTTCCATGAGAAAGGATGTCAGAGACTTTGTTTCTTCCTGTACCATCTGTGCCATTTCCAAGTCTGGACATTCCCCTCCCAAAGGACTCCTTCTTCCATTACCCATTCCATCTCGTCCCTGGACTCATCTTGCCATGGATTTTATTGTAGATCTGCCTGTCTCCTCCAGTCACACTGTTATCTGGGTTGTCGTTGATAGGTTCAGCAAAATGGCTCATTTCATCCCCCTCCATAAGCTTCCCTCGGCTCCTGAACTTTCCAAGCTTTTCATCCAACATATTTTTCGTCTCCATGGGTTTCCTGCCGAGATCGTCTCTGACCGTGGCTCACAATTCGTGTCTAGATTCTGGAGATCCTTGTGCAAAGCCCTCAACATTTCTTTACAGTTTTCTTCTGCCTATCATCCACAATCCAATGGAGCCGCTGAGAGAGTGAACCAGGCCTTGGAACAGTTTCTTCGCTGCCATGTTTCCCTGTGCCAAGACGACTGGTCAGATCTCCTTCCCTGGGCGGAGTTCGCCCATAACAACGCTTTGCATTCTTCCTCACATCAGTCCCCCTTTTTCTGTGTCTACGGTCAAAATCCATTGGCGTTCCCTCAGGATCTTCTTCTCACCAATGTTCCTGCCGCCAATGATCAGGCTGCCCACATGATGGCTATTTGGGCTGCCGTGGCCTCTAATTTGCAGAAGAGCTCCCTGATCCAGAAAAGGTTCGCCGACAAGAAGAGGATTCCCGCTCCACCCTACGCTCCTGGTGACAAGGTTTGGCTTTCCACCCGCAACATCCGCCTGAAGATTCCTACCCCAAAGCTTGGTCCCAGATTCATTGGTCCCTTTCCCGTCATCGAAATCATCAATCCGGTGGCGGTTCGTCTCCAACTTCCTCCAGAGATGCGGATCCCGAACGCCTTCCATGTCTCTCTCCTTAAGCCTGCTGTGTCTTGTTGTTCTTCTTCTTCTCCCCCAGCTCCAGTCCTGGTTGATGATCATCAGGAATTCGAGGTGAAAAGGATCTTGGATTCTCGTCTTTCCAGGGGCACTCTCCAATATCTTATCGAGTGGAAAGGGTTCGGTCCCGAAGAGTGCTCCTGGGTCAGGAGCTCGGACGTCCATGCGCCCATCTTGGTTCGTAGGTTCCATAAATTATTTCCTCTCTCCCCTAGACTCGGTGGTCCTGAGGCCCCCCCTAAGGAGGGGGGTACTGTAATGGAATCTACCCCAAGTCTCCAAGATGGCGTCCAAGATGGCGACTGCCTGCCTCTCCACATGGCTCCTGCCGGGCACAGGTCAATGACCTCATCTCCTTCCCAGTCCAGGATTGGTCGTCGGCGACGGAACGGACGTCGGCGTCATAATCGGGCGCCGGCGTCAAGACGTCAACGTGAGGACGCCGGCGTCTGCGTCTGACGCAAGCGCGTCAAAATTTGGCGCCAACTCTGGGACTATTTAAACCCACTTCCCCTTCCAGTCCTTGCCCAACTATAGGTTCCTGTTCGTCAGTTCCTGGGTGTGATATACTGCTTTGACTCTTGTGTACCGACTCTTGCCTGTTAATTCGATTCCTGTTGTCTGCTGCCTGGTCTGATCCATTTGCCTGTACCCTGACGATTCTTTTGATAAACCCTCTTGTACCTCGAACTTGGTTTGGTCTCCTCCTTGGTCTACACTATTACTGCGCCTTCGGGCCCGTTACAATTGGAAGTCTTAACATAGAAAATAAAATTTTCCCCTTTAAGAGTAAAACTCAAGATTTGGGCATTCTGTCGTAAGACATGGGATTCCTGGACATATACAGTTAGATATGCCCTCTATTACTGGCTAGTTTTTCATGAGTGCTTCACATGTTTGTATAAGAGGTTGATTTAGAGTCTACCTACCATGAACTTTATGTAATAATTCACTGTAGGTAGAACAAAATACGTCTTTATGCTCATGCCTTGGGCCTATGCCATTCAAGCAACTTGTTGTGGATTACTTTTAATGGCTAACATAATTAGTGTTGGGCACGCAGGCATTTTCAGGCCAATTTCCACTCCATGTACCTGCACTCAAGGGGAAGCTGTACTTTTCAGAGCAGATACACATAGCTGTGGAAGGGAGCAGAGCTGCTTCTTTCAGCCTGCAGAAAAAAAACCCTGGCTGAGAGTAGCAGAGCTAATGCTCCTTTGCCCCTAGCCTTCACATGAACTATTGCCTTTATAATGGAAGTTCCAAGCATCTGTCATGAGGATGCCCTGTGTGCCACATCACCAAACCTAGATGTAGAGAGGAAGACATCACATTTTAAAATCAGTTCACTTATACCGTATACTAATCAGTTCACTTATACCGTATAGTAGTAAGCTAACCAGATCCCCTTAAAGGGATA
The DNA here is from genome assembly GCA_038501925.1 of Xenopus petersii. NCBI lineage: Eukaryota > Metazoa > Chordata > Amphibia > Anura > Pipidae > Xenopus > Xenopus petersii. The sequence continues at coordinate 34,792,716 of CM076686.1, forward strand.
CTGTCATGGGAAAAAACATTTTTTTTTTTAAAACACATCAATTAATAGTGCTGCTCCAGCATAATTCTGAACTGAAATTCATTTCTGAAAAGAACAAACAGATTTTTTTTATATTTCATTTTCAAATCTGACATGGGGTGACACATATTGTTAGTTTCCCTGCTGCCCCCAGTCATGTGACTTGTGCTCTGATAAACTTCAGTCACTCTTTATTGCTGTACTGCAAGTTGCAGTGATATCACCCCTCCCTTCTCCCCCAACAGCCCATCAGCAGAACAATGGGAAGGTAACCAGATATCTCCCTAACACAAGATAACAGCTGCCTGGTAGATCTAAGAATAGCATTCAATAGTGAAATCCAGGTCTCACTGCGTCACATTTAGTTACATTGAGTATCCTGCCAGAAAGCAGTTCCACACTAAAGCGCTGGCTCTTTCTGAAAGCACATGAACAGGCAAAATTACCCGAGATGGCGTCTACACACCAATATTACAATAAAAAAAAAATACACTTGCTGGTTTAGGAATGACATTTTATATTGTAGAGTGAATTAATTGCAGTGTAATTTAGAAATAAATAATACATCTTAAAAATCATGACAGAATCCCTTTAAAGACGCATTTTGTTATGGGTCCTCAGTTAAAGGGATGACCTGGTCAGTCTGCTGTAAATGGTTTGTCACTGTACAAGTCGGCACATATAAAATCCACAGCCCTCATCATCATCAATCATTGATGTATTTAGATATTTATTACAAGACTGCACAAAACCCTCTATCACTCAGTCTGCAACTGATTTAATTACTAATTAGACATACAGGATGTGTATTTTATATGTTCCTGGATTTAAAGGGAAACGGTAGTATTGTTTTCCTAATTTCTAATGCTAGAGTTTCTCCTGCTGGAGACCTTTGGATGGCTGCTCCCACACACCTCCACTGAAACTCTGCTTCCTAACTTGGCTGGGCCCTAGTGCACATTTTATCGGCTTGATAAGAGCCTGTAAGGAGAGATGAATGATTAACTAGTGGACAGAGGGAGCTGCCTGGAAAGGAAATGACTGATAAGCAAGTTCATTGAGAGCTCAATGCAGCTTAACCCACGCAGCACCGGATGAAGCAGGCTAAAAGCAGAAGCAACAGTCATTCATATATCATTTTATTATGGCCCTCTCGGTTCCTTTTCTGCAGGGCAGGATCATCTTTCACTACCAAGTCTCAGAGGGTGCTGAGCATTGTAGTTGTACAAAATCTGAATTGATCAATACCAATAGACTTTGCTGTTTGGGTGGGAAAAACAAACCCATATTTATTGAGCTCCTAACTTCCATATGGCAGGCGACTGAACTACATTAAGACACGGCAGGAAGTTGAAAGTCCAAGTTACTTCGCGTTTGCCCTGGAGAGGAGCACAGGCACGGTTAAGGCTTTTGTCAATAAGTCAGAAGTTAGGTTTGCCACCTCACTCCTTTAAAGGAGAGGTTAAAACTAAGTAAGCCTTATCAGAAAGGTCCACCTAAGTAAACCCTCAAAGTAGTGCTGCTCTAAATCCTAGCAATTCATTTAGATGCAGACAGAACTGATTTATGTGCAGCCATGCAGCATGTATCTAAATGAATTGCTAATTATCCATGCAGGCTGTGGATTCTATATGTGTTCAGTTTTAAAGGGATGAGGTGGCAACCCTAACACAGAATTGTTACATCATTCTGACAGCTGTTCTGGGAATGACAAAGCTGTTTTCTAATGTTATTTTAGTAATTATGTGCTGCAAATTGTGGAATAGCGTGTATAGTAAGGGTGGTAGCACACGTGAAGATTCGGGGGAGATTAGTCGCCCATCGACAAATCTCCCCTACTTCGTATGACTAATATCCCCAAATGCCTTCCCGACAGCAAGAACACGAAACGCAGGCGGGATGGCATACATTTCCAAAGTCGGCAGAAGTTTCTTCACGAGGAAACTTCAGGCGACTTCAGAAATCCGAAGCGATTTGTGTGCCACCCCGTCTGCGAATCTTATTCTTGACGGTGGGAAGGCATTTTGGGGAGATTAAGTCGCCGAAGAAGAGAAGATTTGTCACTGGGCGACTAATCTCCCTCCAATCTTCACGTGTGCCACCATCCTAAAACACAGCACAAGGGACACTTAAAGTTGTAGTTCAGCATCAACTGCAAGGTTGCATGCTGGATTGATATTTTCCTATGTTTTTACTGTGTTGCACATTGTACAGAGCATTAGGTCTATTGTGCATTGTCTGTTCCTACTGCATGCACAGCACAACAAGCCTGTAAACAGAATTTATATCCTAATAAGACGTTATAAATGGATATTGTCTTTCAAAGCTGGTGGCAGACAATTTTTGGCCTGAATACAGTTGCACTCAAATGTGCATTTTTGTGCCAGATCTGCATGTCACCAGCATTTGAACACTGCAGGCAGAGTTTATTGCACCACCATGCTGCCCACAGACTGTGTGGTTACGCAGGTACAGGTTGAGTACAATCACGAGTTACTTACATAATGCTAATTCCACATTGAGCATACAGTATAACACTAATGGAGGAGCACCCACATAATGCTCTGCAGACATCAAGAGAAATAGATTGACTCATGCACCACATAGCATATGCATGAGACACAAATAGCTATATATACACTGCAGCAGACAATATGTGATACAGTTGGTGGGATGTTCAGCACAGGCAGCGGACACTGTGATATAAAGATAAGATAGTGCACAGCTCATTTGGCAGACATTCTAAAATACTAAATAACCCAGACAGACACATCCACAATTATGGAGCAGAACATGAGTCCATGCTTAGTACAGACAGACAGCAGGCAGGGGCAGGGCATACAGCAGACCGTGTGTAAGATGTTTAGCAGAGAACACGACAAACAGACTGTTGCTTGCACGGCACACACACAAAGCAGACAATATGAGATATAAAATAGCACATGAGCCTTGGATGAGATAGAGAGGCACGTGCATAACTCTCTCCTACAAAGCTGTACAGTATGTATAGTTATCAGATAGGATGTAATATGAATAGATGTACTGCAAGATACACAACAACCGTGACAAAATGAGACATGCAAGGAACAAACGGCACATTATCATAGAAACGGTATTTTATATCTAATAAATGTGACACAGCTAAGGCTGATCCGTCAAGTATCTAGCTAGTATCTAGTATGTCTAGCTGCATTAAGTTTGAATGCCAGTTAGTATAAAGACACTTTAAATGCCAAGCTTTTAAGTAGCCTAAAAACGGGACACCTGGGTCGTTGAGTACAATACAAGTAAATGGAGTGCATTGGTGCCACATGTTTCAAATGTTTCCTAATCCTTTATCCTGTAAGCTCTTGTGAGCATCACCCTCATTTTATTCGGTACCCCCTGTTATTAATGTAAAGCACTCTACATAAGTAAATAAATGATGATCATGAGTAAAGGCTACTTAAACCTGTTACGTTCAGAACGCCCAAAGCACCCACTGTGCCGTATTGTGAGGTATGGGTTTAATACAGTACCTGTTTTTTTCTCCATGATATTCCTGGAAGCCTAGCTTTAATGGTAACTGAGGTGAATGTGTTTTCTGTGCTAGATATTGCTTATACAGCAATATAACTGTAACTTTGGTATGAGCTAAGGGTGCCCTCAAACCAATTGTTGGACCACAAATGCAAACTTTCAAAAACATTTTTTCAATTAATTATTACAAAAGACAAGAGCCAAGAATATCCTGATGAAATATATCCTTATATATGGTGCTTAGTGATGCCATTTATGTCACATAACTCAGTGAAAGTAAGATAGTATCATAAATGAAGTGCCCCCTTTTTGTAAAGGGTATTAGAAGTCTCCTTGGAGTTGCATGCCCTGTATAAAATATCCTTATATATTACAATAGGGGGTATTTTATTCACTATATAATACTGTACTTGTGATGTCATCAGTTGTATTCAGCGCTTAGTGATGTAATGCTGTGCCTCATGATTAACAGCAATGTGTGTATTGTAAAAAAATAATGTACTCCCTGTTGTAAAATATGAGGATATTAGAAGATCCCTATGATTTCCATGATTTTTATAAAAGCACTTTATATGGTATCCTCACTGACTTCTTATATCCTTATATTTACATTAGGGGGTTTATTATTTCATATATAATCTGACTGACTCCGAACAGAGTCACAGTTTACCGGCAGATTTTCAGGAAGCCCATACTAGTAATTCAGCGAGAGCTAGAGAGTAGCAGTTTGGTTAAGCCTAGTAACATGGGCCCTGGGATGTGTCTCGGACTAGATAATCTAATTAATAATCTCCTGTTTCAGTCACTCTGTGAATATTAGGGTGTGGATAGGTATCTCACAGGGTGAAGTCTGCTCTGAGAAAGACTTGGCTGTAGTGGAAGGAGTTGTTTACAGGCATGTACTAAAAGGAAAAAATTTTGTCTGTTTTACTCAATGTTTGTTCATCCCGGATGTGTCTCCTGAATGTTACACAATTTTATTTCATGTTCATATTTAACATTGCTTTGATGTGTGTAATTCCTCAAGGTTTATATTACTGGTATGTGTCTGTTTGTTCCTCACAAGCTCTGGCTCCTCTTGTCCATGAGTCCTTGATTTTCCCCTCTATTACAACAAACCGAGCACAAACACATATTTGGTATGAAAAAAAAGTCACTGCTGTAATGTATGTATATATATTTATTTGTATAGAGATTCTTATATACGTGGTGCTGTACACTAAAGACAACACTGCAGTTTACTGGGGGATGCCAATCGCTTATTCATCCAGATTTTTCAAAACAATTTATGACAGTTTTAAGTTGGTGGGGTTTTTTTGGCATTATTGCTGGTGTTACTAATTGGTACACTTCCTTTACATTAGAACTCATAGAAGGATTAAATGGGTTGTTCGCCATTAAAGTAACTTTAGTATGACGTAGAGAGTGATATTCTGAGACAATTTGCAATTGGATCTCATTTTTTATTTGCAGTTTTTGAGTTATTTAGCTTTATATTCAGCAGCTCGCCACTTTGCAATTTCGGCAATCTGGTTGTTAGGGTTCAAATTACCCTAGCAACATTGCATTGATTTGAATAAGAGACTGGAATTTGAATAGGAGAGGGACTGAATAGAAAGATGAGTAATAAAAAGTAGCAATAACAATACATTTGTAGCCTTTATACAACTGTGAAGATCCGCGCTCAGCCTATTAATGGTGTCTTTGTGCAATGCATCAATCCTTTTACACGGATGTGCCAAACATCCGTGTGAAAAACTCCCATGAACTCGAAATTTGACCAACTGCAATTTATTAAAAAATGTAAATTTTTTAAAATTGGGTGAATGGGATTCGACCCACAAACTCGAATCGAATCTGAAATGAATTCAATTCGAGTTTTTTCACCCAAAAAAAACTTGAATGCCAGGAAGGCAGAAAACAACTCCAAATTGATGCCAGGACGTCCACAATAGGACAAAACAGCAATTCAGCAGGTTTAAGGTGGAAAATAGTCAAATTCAACTACTGCAGCTACTTTCCCCCTAGCAGAAACTTGCAACATTTGGTGATCCCCATTCTTCATGTGTGGGTCAAGGAACATTTATCTATCTCTCGAATGAGAAAAGCATATTACCCTACCTCTTCTCAGAGTACTGCTAAAGGGTAATCTTTCTAGGTGCCAAATATTTACAGAACAGACAAGGGCCCATATATATATATATGGGGTAGTTTGATCTGTTTCCAGCATTATGATACTTACATCCTCAACATGGGAAAACTGGTTCTGTTACTTCCTTGCTCAAGCCTTGACCACCCTCAGTGTATGGCTAATGGATTCTGCAGACATGACATGCGATTCCTTTTGGGGTTTCACTTAAGACTAGGCCTCATTTTTCATTAGATTTATGAATCCCAAATAATGAGGCATATTATTTTATAGGCCATGGAGTTAGTGAGGATTTAACAGATGTAGCACTGAAAACAGCAGGATAGTAGTAACTGTACAGTGCTGTCTGTGCAGGTTCATGGCATTTCTATAATTAACATGTACAGCAGAGTTTTGGGCTTTTAGAGGGTTCAGGAGAATCCAATCCACTCGCAATGTAGCTATGATGCAACAGAGCATTTTACTCATGATTTGAGGGATGGATTTTAATACTAGTAATGCGACTGTGTACAGCAACATGTGAAAGACCTGTCTGTTAGGTTTAAAGCAGTCTGCACACCTTCAGTTATATATCAGAAAGGGCATGAGTTATGCATTGCTGCCTTCTAAGATGTCTTGACAAACATAATGAATAATCTGTAAAAATTTTTTAAACATATGAGGATAATAGTAGTGAACTTGGAATTCCATGACCTGTAGAAAAGCAATCAGCCTGCCTTCTTTATATGGCCATGGTGCAGATTCTGCTCTGTTACAATTTTGCAACATTAAGTTGATATAATTCTCAGCAGCATCTCTAGAGTATTTAGCAACTATTGTATCAACTATAAAGGTGGCCATACACAGGGAGATCCTCTTGTTTGGCGATGTCGCCAAAAGAGCGTCTCTCTCCCCGATATGCCCACATTGAGGTGGGCGATATCGGGCTGATCTGATCATGGGCCCTAGGGCCCAACGATCAAATCAAAATGGAGGCAATAGGGGTGGCGGATCACGGGACCACATCAACGAACGGGATGTTTTACCCTGCCCAATTGACATCTGGCTGACTTTCGACCAGATATCGATTGGGGGCGCCCGTCAGATGGCCCCACACACGGGCCAAAAAGCTGTCGGCAGATTTTATCACCCCATGTATGGGGACCTTATTGCTGCCTTTAATGAAACCCAGCGATTCTGCTCAGCAGGGACAAAGACAAGAAATGTATCAACTAAATGTATCAGTTTACAGTTGAATGAACAGTTGAACAGTTTACAGGGTCGGTGACCCCCCCCCGAGCAGCTTTAGAAATGTGAAAATTTAAATTAACACTTCAATATTACAAAAACACATATAAAATATAAAGTAATTGGAAAAAGTCTTTATTTCTGATGAACTATCTGAAAAATAAAATAAACTGAAAAAAAGTGTTGGAAGGTGAACAACCCCTTTAAAGGTTGTTTCCATTACTTATGGTATTGGCACATTGACTCAATGGATTACTGCCCTTTTGGAATGGAGATTGTATGTTCTAGTGTACAAGTTACAGGAGGGGCTCCATGCAAGCTTGTTCTGAAACTTCCATATTATCTGGATATTGATTCTTACTAATAAGGTAAACATTTCCTTCCTGCCCTAGCAGTTTTATGTTGGACTTTAAACTGACAGGTTTTATAACCTTAGTCCTCAGAGACACCCAGCATTTCATGTTTTAAGAATATCCTCAACCCAGGTCACAATGACTCACCCCTGATATAAGGAATTTCTGTAAACCTGCACTGCTGGACCTCACCGACAACTTCTGTTTTTCTGATGCTACTCCAGGGAACACTTTAGCACTGCAGTTTATTGTAGCTGATTTGGCCAGAAGCACATGTTTTAGTGCTAATTACTTTATCATATGATGAAAGCATGGTTGCATGAACCATATAAATCCTCTTTATTATTTACATAACCCCTCAAGTGTCAGCAAAGTCCCTGCTGCTTCAGCAGCTGGCACACTAAGGTGTTGAGCTAAAAACTAGAATCCACCAAAGAGCTTGGACAACAGTCAATCATTCTTGACTTGAAAGAATCCATACCTACAAATCATGTGCTTCAATTATAAGGGGGTCTCATCTGGGCTTTGTTTGTTTTAAAGCAGCACAAGAGTTTGAAACTATAAAAAGACGTGAATTACTCACTGGAAAACACAGTTATTTAAAGTAAAAATGCACATTTTTAAGGTACAATCAAGTAGGGTTCTATAGTATCCTGCACAGCACCCAGACCATGAAAATGATGGTTCTCTTATAAATATATTCAAAATTGTCATTAATAGAGAAGTCAGTCTGCCATCATGTCTGTAATCAAAGGATCTAATTTAGCTCTCAAATTTCTAGAACATATTTATAAATGTTGTGAATTATTTGCCTTTCTATTCTGAATCTTTCCAGAATGCAGATTTATATGCTATTGGTTATTGGAGTTAGTGCTCCAATAAACTAAATAACTATTATTTAGTCGTTAAAGTCATGTTTGTTAATGCTTATTTTTGACTAGAGGCCATGTTCTGTTCATCTTTTACTCTTAAATCTAAATTGCTTCGGTTGTAAACGGAACCATAGCAACCAGGTAGCTGTTGAAATTCCAAACTGGAGAGCCACAGAACAAAAAGTAACATATTGCAAAATCTATTGAAATATATTGGTGGTGCAATTGTGTTCCACACCTTTCACAACAGCAGCAAGCCTCCCTATGTGGTTTTTCCAGCTGCTACAGAATTACAGTGCCCACCATCACTGTTAGGTGTTGCTATACTTGATAGAAAAAGGACACTTTATTGAGGGACCCTTTATTACTACCTCCAAATTAGACGCCCAAGTGAACTTTTCTTCTCACAGCCTAATGGAAAAGTCAACACTTTGTATTACAATCATGTTGCATTCTCTGCATGTGTTGAATCACTAAAATAGATGAGTAGAACTAGGCCAGAAAACAGATAGAAATTAGTAGCGATTAGTAGAAAATATGGGGCTTATGGGCAAATTTGCCCATGGGCAGTTACCTAAAGCAGCTAATCATTGATTAGCTTTTTAAAGCCAGCTACAAGTAGAACAATGAATGCAACAAGTTGATTGGTTGCTATGGGTTGCTGCCCTTGGGCAAATTTGCTCAGTGTTGATAAATGACCCCCTATGTGTAACTTCATTTTTGGAATCCTGCAGTCCTGTGTTGCGTTTTATGAGCCCATATGCGGATTCAAATCTAGTGGAAATCCTCTCAAAATTGAGCATATTCTGATCAGGCCTGTTAGTAAATCTGTTTTGTGTGACCTACTCCCATTTTGTCAGCTTTTGGAGAGTGAAAAGTTTTGCTTTGTCAGTATACATGGGTAGCCAATGGATTTTGGGATATCGCAGCATTTTCAGGTGCAGATAGCGGCCTTAGTACTTTCAAGGGGCAGCACAGTGGGTAGCACTTGTGTTTTGCAATGCTGAGGTCTTGAATTTGATTCTGAGCACTATCTACAAATTGTTTGTATGTTCTCCCTGTGCCTGCGTGGGTTTCCTCTAGGTGCTCCGAGTCCGGAAGAGTTTGATCAGATTTTGTGGGCCTATCTGACATAATTGTGTCGTGTAACAACACAATATTTTGTGGCATGCTACAAAATCTAATCCCTATGCTGTAATGTAAAATGTGATCAGATAAAGTCAGATGCTGTATAATCTGCAGGCATCTAATACAATAGTCAAATATTTCAATGACAAAAAAAAAAGTCTGTCAGATATTATCTTGATGAATGAAAAGCAACATGCAGCAGTTCCTTCCAACTGTCGTTTTGTGTCAGATGGCTAATCTTTCACACAGTTTACACATCAGATTTTACTTTATTTTTATTAATTTGGTGGAAATACATCTGGCTTGTTGGATGCGTTCTATCCAAAATCATCCTAATAAATTGCCCATGTAGTTTAGTCCATAGGTGTGTTAAAACCCTGGCATTCAAAACAAGCTCTTGAGCCAAAAGCCTGGTATTAGCAGTCTAAAACTGTCTAAAAACAGAAAACTAAGTCAGACATATTGGTAGTGGCGTATATCCTAAAATATTTAAGAGCACAGAGGGAAGTTTTTAACCTCCTGCTAAATGTAGTTTAATAGCGGGTCTTTTACAGGGAAGGAAACATGACTATATAATTTTACAGAAAAATTCAAAGCTTCCTCTTTAGAAATAGAACTAGACATGTTTAGATCCTGTTTCACATGAATATATTTCCTTTTTTATTGTTATCCCTTATCAGTCAGATCTTAGTATAGGAATCACTGTGGAAAGATATATTAGATTGGGATCTTCACAGCATATGGGTATACACAGTCACCTAGCCATATCTCAGAATATGTGTGTCATCTTTATGGCCACCCAGGGCACAGATATGTGTTAGCTTGTTGCAATGAAAGAGAGATGGACTTCCAGTCAGGGAGTTGGGCTATCTTATTGTTTCTAAATAAAAGTCTTAAGAGTGTCAAAGTCTATAGCAGTTGCATCCTGGCATAACCATATACAGGTATAAGGACCTGTAATCCAGAATGCTTGGGAACTGGAGTTTTCCAGATAACGGATATTTCTGTAGTTTGGATCTGTGTAATTTAATTCTACTAGATAATCATGTAAACATTAAATAAACCCAATAGGCTGGTTTTGCTTCCAATGGAGATTAATTATAACTTAGTTGGGCTCAAGTACAAGATTCTGTTTTATTATTACAGAGAAAAGGGAAATCATTTTTAAACATTTGGATTATATGGGAGATGGCCATTCCGTAACTCGGAGCTTTCTGGATAACAGGTTTCTGGATAATGGATCCTATACGTGTAGAGGAAAAAACTGTAAAGTACAAAAAGTGCATAATGAGACATCTAAGCTGTTGTCTAATGTCTTTCCACCAAGGTTATAACAAAGTTATAGATGCATGTAGATGTCACTCTGTTGCTTCAGAAATATCCAAGACTATTAAAAGGCAACAACCTCATAATTTTACCTTCACTGGCCTTTAGGCTTCCTTCATTCCTGGCACTGAGCTTTCCTGGAGAGGTCACTCACACTCGCTGTACCAGTGAATACATGCAGCTTGGAGAAGCTAGAAACTTAGAATAAAATACATTGTGATGCGTTTTCCCCCCATGGTTTTCTGGTTAAGGGGTTGTTCACTTTTTAATTCACCTTTAGTATGACGTAGAGAGGGATATTCTGAGATAATTTGCAGTTGGTTTTCATGTTTCATTATCTATGGTTTTTGAGTTATTTCGCTTTTTATTCAGCAGCTCTCCAGTTTGCAAAATTACCCTAGCAACCATGCACTGAGTTGAATTAGAGACTGGAATATGAATTGGAGAGGCCTGAATAGAAAGATGAGTAATGAAAAGTAGCAATAACAATACATTTGTAGCCTTGCAGAACATTTCTTTTTTATATGGAGTCAGTGACCCCCTTTTGAAAGCTGGAAAAAGTCAGATGAAGAAGGCAAATACTTAAGAAAAGATAAAAAAGAAAAAAATATGGACAATTGAAAATGTGCTTAGAATAGGCCATTAATTTAATGAATCTGAATGGTTGGACATGTCTGGCTTTTGTCCATTAGGTTGAAAGGATTGGCCCTCTTGCTAGTGTGGTTTGTTGAGATATTCCTGATATGACTATCCTTTTGATGGCCATTGTCAATTGGCCACCCCTCTTTCCACCGCACTACACCTCTAATTCAATATGTAGCTTAATATTTTTATTAGACAAACCAGGGACGATTAAAGATATCAAGTGGCCTGAACTCTCCTTTGGTTCATTTCTGCATAAAGTTCTTGGGGTCTAATGTCCTCTTGTTAAAATTTAAATTTGAAATTTCCATAATTTCAGTGGAAAGTCTTCCAAGACACATTTTGAATATGTAAATTGGACACTTTGGAATCTGTAAATTAGTTAATTCCAAAATCTCCAGAAAGGGTTTAAAATAGTAATCATTACTGCCATATTGTTTTTTTAATTCTAAACTTTTTTTCTTTAAACATTATCTGTTGTCTTATTTCAGTACCTCTTTTGTACTGGGAACCTGTAAGAGCAGGAAAGTAAAGGTCATAGGATCCCTTATGTCATGAGCTTGCAATCTAGAACAGTTGTATATGTTCTGCTTGCTCTAATTGGTGCCTTTCACGTTTAATCTGTTATTATGTAAAACTGTGTTGCCATTAAGCATCTAAAGCTGGCATTTTCAAACATGTCTCACTCAAGTTATTGTTGACATTCAACTCCCAGCATCCCTCCAACAGCCAATGTGCCACATGCTACCCATCCCTAGATTGAAACATTCACCCTGGAGCCTGTCAGAACAACAGGTTTTCCTTAGTGTGTCCTTGACATGAGTGGTGGATATGGACTGTCTTTGTTGTAAGCATATTTAATTTGTCTCAAAGGGCAGTCTCACTCACTACACTGGATTGTCTTGTTTCTTTTTAGGGCATGTCTCAGTTGAAAGAGTGGTGTCTCATTTCTCTGAAGCACAGTCTCGCTTTGTACAATGGCTTCTTGTTTCTCCTGTTGATGGTCTCGCTTATTAGCATTTGTCGTTCCTTAGGGAAACAGTCCTATTCAATACAGGGTTGTCTCACTTTCTCTGAAAAAAAGTTTTCTTGTCTATTTGGAAGGTATTTTCATCTAGAAATAAACCTAGCCTCAAGGGGGTCTCTCATATATATATATTTGCCTCTACTCAAATAAAGGTAGCTCTAAAGGGGATGTTCTAGCAGGGCACTTCTATACATATAACTCCCAAATTCTTTGCAAGGGAAATCCTGTAAGTGTTCTATATAGAAAGTGAAGACAAATCCAAGGGGTCATCTTTCCTACAGGGGCAGAAAACCACAGTTTTCAGGCCCCCAAAACTGGAATCACCAGAGTCAAACTAGACGTTTTGTGTTTCATTTGTGTCTTTGCCATGCTGACGCACACTTCCTGCTGTAGTCGCCAGTTGCGTTTTAATGGCGAGGGAGCAGATGACTGGGCTCCTATTTAGGTGCTGTTTCCTTTACTAACTTGGTTACGTTGTGTGGCGCTTTCATAACAGAATACTGTGTTAGTTGGAGGAGCCTGTTTGCCAGTTGCTTTGCTGAGGGGTGTATGTATCCCTTGAAATTTTCTGAACTGTGTCTGGGCGGGCTAGAACTAATCTGAACAGAACATTAGATTAATCGCATCATCAACTGCCTTTTTCCAATTGGGAAATTAAGCAAAAAAGTGTGCAAGAGTGAAGTTATACATCTACATACATACATACATACATCTAGGGGCAGATTTATTATGCGGTGTAAAAAACAGCGGAATAATTCCCAGGCCTCGCTCGTGTAAAAAACAGCTTAAATATGACATAATTGTTTACACGATTTTTCTTTGAGAAACTTACAAAGGTCTGAAGCAGTGTAAAATAACAGTGTTCGCATGATGTAAAATGAAACACACCTTGATAAGTTCGCCATTTGTTTTACACAGCTTTTTACACCGTTTTTTATTGGCGAATTTTGTTTTACACAGCATAATAAATAGGCCCCCTAGAGTTCTAATACCTGATTATAATCATGAAAACCCTGATAACTAGTTATATAATTCTGATAGATCAACTGCACAAAAATCATCTGTATTGCCCAGAATGGTGGTGGGTTCCCTCCATTATGAGAGGCATTCAGAATTTTCTGCGTGCTCCACAGTTGATTGTGTCAGCTGAACGCAAACGCAAGAATGAACATAGTTTGGGAGTTCATTTTTTTCAATATGTTGTGCCGTCACTTAACACATATGAGAAGATGACATGACATGAATAAATGTGGGTGTTCCCTCTCTCTTGGTTGCCATTTACTTGTGCGACTAACCCATGTATACTTGTGCCTCCATCTTTTGTAGTGACAGTTATGCACGAGTGCGAGCTGTGGTGATGACAAGGGATGACTCGAGTGGTGGTTGGCTACAACTTGGAGGTGGAGGGCTCAGCTCTGTTACCGTGTCTAAGACTCTACAACCTGGAGATGGTGGTGCCACAGAATATCTAGTTCATGGAGAGAGACTCCGAGATAAGACGGTAAGTAAAATGGGATGTCTAAAACAAGCATTTATTGGAAAAAAATGATCTGACAACCTGTATCTTAAATTTAATGCACCGTAGGTCTCAAATGCTCTAAATTTAAAAAATGAAAGTTAAAATGTTTACACATCAACCTGTGGGCGTGGTAGGATACTTATACTATCACTCACCCTTGCTCAAGGTAATAGATGACAGCGTATGCATAAGAAAGGTGAGCAGACAATTCATCACGCCGTTCACCTAAATAGAACGCCATAGTGTTCGCTTTTTAGTAAACCTTTTATTATATTTATTTATTTATATATTATATTTACTCCCATGCCTGTGCTTTGTATAACTGTGTATAACTGATGAAGTATTTCTATCATTTCTTATGGTAATGTGGACACTAGGACAACTTTTTTTTGGGAGGCACTGGATGAAATGCAGTTTTATCTTGCTTTATTTATGCTATCTCCCACCTATATTAAAAAAAATTATAATGAAGGCCTCTGTAAATAATGTATGACACAGGTTTTAAAGGAGCAGTATAGTTCAATTTGAGTTCAATTAATATGGCTTGTGCCAAAGGTACCTTTGTTTCAATTATGACAAATATATTGGATTTTGTTATTTCTAGAGCTAAACAAGAAAACTGAAGTTCCTTCATGTTTGTCTACGTATCTGCCTTGCAAGGACCACACATTGAGGAGCTTCAATTGTCTTGTTTGCCCATTTTTAGCTCATGAGGTGATTAAAACAATAGGCAAAAAGTATGTTCAACACAAACCCTATTCACTGATTTCATGTTAACAAGGAGATGTTTTGCCCCATTAAAGGGGCTGTTCACCTTTGAGTTAACATTTAGTATGATGTAGAGAGGGATATTCTGAGACAATTTGCAATTGGTTTTCATTTTTATTATTTGTGGTTTTTCAGTTATTTAGCTTTTTATTCAGCAGCTCTCCTGTTTGCAATTTTAACAATCTGGTTGCTAGGGTCCAAATTACTACATTGATATGAATGAGTATATGGAATATTAATAGGGGAGTGTCTGAATAGAAAGATGAGTAATACAAAGTAGCAATAACAATAAATATGTAGCCTTAGAGAGCATTTGTTTTTAGATGGGTTCAGTAACCTCCATTTAAAGAGTCAGAAGAAAAAGGCAAATAATTAAAAAAAAAGTAAAATAAATAAATAATGAAGACCAATTGAAAAGTTGCTTTGTATTGACCACTCTATAACATACTAAAAGTTAACTTAAACTTTAACACCCAGAAGTTAGTAAGTTCTGATATATGTGCTTGTTTTGTGGATTTTGATGGATTTTCACCAGGGCTTAAAGCAGAAAATAAGGGATGCATTTATTTTTTATGTGTTTCTCTCTGATGGAATCTCTTAGTGTCAGTGAGGCATAATAGAATTCTTTGCTGCTTTAGGAATGTAACAAATGGTTTTCTGGTAGGTTGCGGATGTTACTCATGGCTTTATTTGTCTTCAGAGTGTTTTTTCTTTAATATATTTTTCTGTGTTGCTTTATGGCTGCCAGTATTACAACCCTCAGTTTGGCTCCTGGAACAATGCGTCTTTGGTCCTTGGTCTCCATGCTTGTTGCCGAGTGCTTGTCTCCATGACAACAGTGAGCTGTCTCCGGCATAAAATAATGTGTGAAGAGAAGGAAACAGACTGTTAGTGGGAGAGTGCTGTAGGATCAGGCATGAATCAGCTCTCACTTCTGGCATCACTGTGCTGATGTGGGTGAATACTAAGAACAGGGCCAGTGGGTGGCATTTAGCATTGCTGGGAAGGAAAGGAGTTGAGACAGATGGTGTAGGCCGTGGCTGTATGGAATGGCAAAGTTCCCCCTATTATTGTTTTGTAGGGAGCTCTATACCTCACCGATCCATGGACAGATACTCTAAAATATATTGATTTTTGTTTCTCTAAAGGTATTTAGAAAAACCACATATTACTCACGCACATACATGGAGCCCATACGGAATAGAGCCTTAAGTTCAGTTCCCTTTTGGGTTGTGGTGGTAAAATCATCTGTGTGCCAGATAGCTGTGCTGCAATTTCAGCAGCATCGAATTTGCCAGAGATGCATTCAGGTATTTATGGCAATTCCACTGACTGTCAGCAGCGTGCATATGTGGTCGCAGCAGTGGCAAGAGTTGCCCTGACACAAAGCTCGTCTTGCTGCGTCTCAGACTGTATTGTATGTCCATGTTGCAACTATGGACAGTGGTCTGCCATTAAGCCAATATTGCTGCCAGTAGCTGACATCAAAATACAATGTTTATAAAGAAATACTGTAACTGTGGAATGCCCATCCTGCAGATTATTTGGTGAATTATGTACCCTAGGATATTTAAGGCTCTTTTTATGCTATTAAAATGACTGTGTTACTGGGTGTATGTTTCCAAAAAAGAGATCATCAGAATAATTGTGCTGTACCAATTAAAAATAATCCCCTTCTCCTATTCTTTACATATTGCACAGTTTTAGGTATCTCTCTGTTATTTTATGGTGGTAATACTTTATATCCAAGTGCAGAACATGTCCCAAACACAACAGAATTCAGGGTATTTGAGTTCTACGCCTTTCAGCCACTGGCAGAGACTTGTAGATCCACATCATAACTATACTTGCCAGCTTTGAGCACTGGGTTATCATGTTGAAATTAATTTAAAGTACCAGGTTTCAATTGCAATGATATGCTTCCCCGTGGGACTCTTCCCTATTGCACAGAGTGGCAGGATTAATGAAGTTTTATTATAATATTAACTACAAAAAGGAATAAATTACTCAGCCATTGTGTAAAATCCTCTTTGCTGAGCTCCATTACTTAAAGTGCTGCAGTCTTCAGGAGTATGGGCAGGGTGGTCTGGAATTGTACTGCAGCATATTGATTAAGAAAGAGAGGTATAAACTGTCTGAGTTAAGGGAGGGGTGACTGCTTTACTGGCTAAAGTCTGATGAGGATTTCACATCAGTAAATGGATTGCTCCGGTTAATGTAAGAAGCAGGTTTCCTCTCCAAAGGTCCCGTCTGCTGGTTCCATTTTCTCTCTTCCTCCCCAGACAGCACTCTGAGTGCTTAAAAGCCAGCCTGAGCATCCCTGGAAACTCCTGTCATTGATTTATTTGCTGCTAAGTTGTTGGTGCCTCTGGAAGCAAAGAGGTTAATAAAGCATTGTTCCCATTACACCATATGTCTGGGAAGGAGAAAGAAGTCTGCAGGAGACTTTGCAGCAGTGAGAATTGAAACCTATATGCAGCATTATCAAAAAGCAACTTGGACAGAACACCAGAAACAGATATTGGTGCCTTTCCATGGCAATACAATTCTGAGGAACAGGTCCATGATGTGATTAGGGTTGCCACCTGGCCGGTATTTTACCAGCCTGGCCAGTAAAAATGATGGTTGATCCCAATGTTATTAATAGGGAAAAAAGATAAATATATAGGAAGGCCGGTATGTTTTTCCAGAAAAGGTGGCAATCCTAGCTGTTATTCAAGATGGACCCTGGCATTTCAAATAAACAGAGGCCCAAGAAGCCCCACCCCCCCACAGACCCAATGAATAGTGACTGCCCATGGCATTGTACAAGGAGAGCCTGATAATTCACCCCCATGCACCCACACTTTTGGATGTCAGGATCAATTTGAAATACAGTAAAACCCCTATTTTACGTTTTTCAGAGCACCAGAAAAATGGTGCAAAATCCAGGAACATGTAAAATCAGGGAAATGCATTATATATTGGTGGGACCACAAAATAAGGGAAAAATGTAAAATCAGTGTATTCGGATTACAATGCTGCGAATGGGCACGACGGGTCGCAGGAGCAGGACCACATCAACTAGCCAATGCGGTCTTGGATCGTAAAAAAAAAAAATCAAAGTTGACCGATCGATATCTGCCTGATTTTTGGCCACATATCGATCGGGAGGACCCGACGGGAGCCCCCACACATGGGCAGATAAACTGCCGAATTGGTCTAATGGACTGATATCTGCAGCTTTAATCTGCCCGTGTATGGCCACCTTTAGTCAGAACCAGGATGATCTTGGGCCCCTATGTGGGCAATATTGTGTCTGTAAGTCAAATTATACAAAAGAAATCTTTAGTTGTGCTCCAGTGCAAATAACACTTTGCAACCACCCAGCATTTGCTTTCATTATTCCAGGGCTGTGTACATAAATGTGCACATAAATCCTTTGATTCTGACTCAGTTTATGGTACCTCCGACTCCTATACTAATGTATTTTCCATTTTATCACTGCCAAAGCTCAGCAATTGTAAAGCTGTATGAAGACGGTGTCTGCCTTTGTGAACAAACCAAAGAACTACTGGTTAGGAAGCTGACGCACTACCCTATTGACCATCCAAGCCTCTCACTGCCAACATGAATGAGGGTACTGTTCAAGTTTGACTACAGACATGCCTTATACCTAAAGATTAGACAAAAGACAAAAGTTAAAACAATAAGGTTAAGAGGAAAAGCAATAGAATTTATAGAAATCTGAAACAACTTTACCAGTTCAAAAATTACAAACATGTGCTTTTTTTATTCTAAAAGAAAAATCAAAGTTAAACAACATAAACAATTGGAAAATCTTAAACATCATCAATTGACCCTGACATATAGTTGCTGAATAGCTGTTAAATACAATCCAAAATTAACTAACGTATTGTTCTTATAACAGAATTACTTCTGCCAGATCCTTCTGATGGACTTCACACTTGTAAAACAGCTGCACACCGGGCTTTATTCTTACAGCGGAGAAGTACTTTATTAGGACTATTATCTGTTAAATAGGACATTGCATATTGTATTTTTTTTAATTGCAATATAAAGTTATTCGGTACATTTTTGCCAACTCCAGATACCCAAAATGACTTTCAACTCCACTACTCAGACTCCGCAGCTCTGCATTATTCTAATTGCACTTGTCCAAACAAAAAAAATAAAAGCAATTGGTGCTGAACTAATGGGTTATTGAGTTAGGAATTATTGTTATGGTTTTCCCTTTGATGTGAAAAATAAGTAAAGTTGTCCATATTATCAAGAAGGAGAGAGGTGTGCTAGCAGGGGCAGAAGGAACCCAGAAGAGCATGAGCAAACAGTGTGCAGCAGACTACTGTATTTGTTGAGGCTGGGAGACAGGAATGAATCTTCAGAAGAGTAGAAGGTGATGAAGGGGACTGTCTCCTGGAGGTTATTCCCTTTCCGCTCTATGGCTATGTCGAAGTCTGAAGGAGAGAGGAATGTGACCTCTGGAGGCAGCAGCAGTATTGATTTTTGAAGAGAGGTAAAGAGGCCTCCTCCCGGGAGCAGCAAGCATATCAGTGTGGGACGGTGTCAGGTCATGTTAGCTCTTCACATCCTGCCTTATTGCTGTCACCTTCCTGCTCTGGGCTCCAGCCAGTCTGCAGGAAGCAATAGCCATGTTTCATGTGAGCTCACTGTCACCTCGGAATTAACCCGCTCACTTTGCAGTCAGTCGAGAGCATGCGCTTACTGGGTGCTCAGCTCGTTGTGTTACAAAGGGACAAGGACTGGCTCTGTGTTTCCTACTATGTATCTAATATGTATTGGGAAATCAGGGTTGACCCAAATTATAGGGCTGACTTAATTATCATTATATATATATATATATATATATATATATATATATATATATATATATATATTTTTTTTTTTTTTTTTCCAATGAGTATCCGCACTCCAAAGCAGTTGTAAGCAGTTGTAAGTGGCGGGGTGCACAGTGATTGTTTATGTATCTTCTGACCAGCACTCCCTTTTAAAAGCTTAATTCTTTTATTATCATTTTGTAATGTCCGACGTTTCGGTCCTCATTAGGACCTTTTTCAAGGATGATACAAAACTTTAAACATCCACCATAAATAAAAAAGTGCTCTAACATGGACCAATCAGTGTCCTCATCCAATCAACCACTTAATGTGAATCATGTGTTACAACCAAGCGTATTCCAATTATCAAGTGTTACAATCGAATGTCTCTCACATATAGCAAATGTACATGTATATTTTTATATATATATATATATATATATATATTTTTTTTTTATTTTTTTTTTAATTTTTTTTAAAAATGATTTCCTTTTTCTCTGTAATAATAAAACAGTATCTTGTACTTGATTCCAACTATGATAAAATTAATCCTTATTGGAAGCAAAACCAGCCTGTTGAGTTTATTTAATGTTTACATGATTTTCTAGTAGACTTAAGGTATGAAGTTCCAAATTTCGGAAAGACCCGTTATCCGGAAAACCCGAGGTCCCGAGCACTAATAGGTCCCATACCTTTATATAACCACAGTGGAATCAATCTCAGAAATGCAAGACAGAAGTGCGACACACACTGAGCCCCCATTCTAACCGAGGAACTGAATTGCACAAGTGCAATTTGTGATCAGTCTATTGCCAGTTAGGAAGTAAAATCAAAGAGCTTATGATTGGTATGAGCAACTGCATTGGTACAATGTAGCACCTTTGTTTGTAAATCAGCCCCTGCATCTCAGAATCAGCTTCGTGGCCCAATATTAGTTTAGAATTTATTATATTTTCAGCAGAAGGAGAAGATTTTAGTGCATTAGAGGAGATTATGGACCCAAACCTTTAGGATGATGGCAGACAGGGTGCTTTGTAATAACTTCCAATCCAGATACAGTAAATTGCCATATGTAAAACAGTTTTCTTGAGAGTCAGTCTGGCAAAATCGTACGATTACGTCAGTACTCTACTGTAACTGTTTTACGTGTGGCAATTGCCATTTATTCCGATTAAAGGTATGTTTGGTTGTTTTTCAGCCAGCTGGAGAGATGAGTAAATGCTGTAAGGCCAGGAAAGTGTTAATAAATTAAATAAAATTCACACTGCTGGGAATGCATTAGGTCTTTTTTTAAATAAATCTTCCCCTATGTGTACTACAAATTTTAACTGTGTTTTTAAGTGGGGTGGTAGTGGGGTTATATCCAATTCATGTCCTTGTTCTGTCCTAGAGTTATATCTTTATAACGTATTCATTAATGACATTGAAATTGGTAATGAAATCGTATTGCTGATGGCACAAAATCATCCAATGTAATAGGATCTGTACAGGATGCTCCTACGGACACATCGAGACTTGGACTGTGCGCACTGTTGTCTTTATGGTGGGTGATCTAATTAATCTACTAATCTGCCCACTTTAAACACCTTTAAATTTAGTTTTAGTATGATGTAGACATCCACAGTCATTATACTATTGTTTGCAATTTTATTTAGATCTTTATTCAGCAGCTCTCTAGTTTAGTATTTTAGCAATTAGCTGGTTGCTAGGGTCCAATATACCCTAGCAACAAGGCAGTAGTTTAAATGAGAGAATGGAATATGAATAGGAGAGGGACTGAATATAAAGATAAGTAATCAAAATTAACAATAACAATACAATTATAGCTTCACATAGCAATACTTTTTTTTTGGCTGCTGGGGTCAATGATCCCCATCCAACAGCTGGAAATTTTTCAACTTTGAATAACATTTTTTCCTTTTCCTAAAGTTCATATTTTTTCCAATTTCCCAGTGTTTTTCTCATTCTGAAATGTGTAGAATTAATAGTAAGTCACGTCACGTTAGTACAGGTTTGGGATTCATTATCAGGAAACCTGTAACGTATTTACAAAGCTCCAAATAATAGGAAGTCCATTTCCCATAGACTCCATTTTAATCAGATAATTAAACTTTTTTTTTTAGACTCCGAGCACAAAATGTATCCAATTTTTATCCCGTTTGCAGCATGCAGTGTATTATTAGGCATACATCAATAATGCTAATAGTGCATGGGCATCTTGTGGGACAACAACCACAAAACATGACGTATTGGTATGGCCGATTTGGTGGGCCCTATGGATATCTCAAGATGCTCAATGTGCATGCTCACAGCCACTTTCACATCATTGTGCATGTGCACATCTAACTCATGGAGGAAACAAAAAAACGGGGGAGAGGCATATAGAGACGGAAGTCTGGGGAGCCAAAACCTTGTAATTCCCGGGGAAGTTGACATGTATGTGGGTGCTGAGAACTACTTGTCTCTTTGGCATTTGCTCTTCTTGTGGCACATGGAAAAATTAATGACACCAAAACTCATCTGCATGTGCTATAAATATTGACAAAAAATGAAGTTTGTACAAAAAAAGTACAGCGGTCAGCAAGTAAATAAACAAAGGGACTTATCAGGAATAGTATTCTAATGTTGTAGCCCTACTCTACTCTTCATATTTACCAAGAGCCCAGACTCAGCTCATGGCACATGGCCAGAACTACATCTACTTTGTCTGTAGTTCGGGTCCTAAATCAGAAGGCAATACAGAATGCAGACTGTTGCAAAATGAGTGGATATCACTGTGTATAGCCATCTTAATTTACACCTGCAGCTGTCCCAGTATAGTTGCTAGTGTCGTGTTGTGTGCTGGTATATAAGTGATTTTGTTGTGCAAATGTTAGTTTGTCACTAAATGTATGTACTCCTCTGCTTTGTTACAGGTCTGTCTGTAAATTCTTAACGCAAGTACTGTTGCACATTTTAGGAATTTGTCTGTTTCCTCTGTTCCCTCCTGAGACCCAATGAGTGTGATGTGTATTTCATGTGGCCCACACTGCACAGACACACATTCCGCCATATTGAACCTTGTGTTCTGCATTCTTTCTCCAGCTGCTCGCATCTGGTCTTTTTCCAAGCAAACTTCCTATGGGAAATGTAATCATACCGATACACGAAGCCTGGATATAAACTGGGCTAGAATTCCAGGGGTGCAGAATACTGTACAGGGAAGTGTTTGTGTTCTGTCCCATGCTTGTACCACAAGCAGTGTATTGTACAGTGTGTGCAGGGTTGTTGTTATTATATGTTTTATTTATATTTCTTACACACCTTAAAGGCTAATTCTAGTTAAGCAGGCATGAAAAGTTATAAAACACCCTCAGTTAGGACATTTATTTTAGATCTCTTTAGATAAGCATGACGGACAAGTTTCACCATATATTACCTGCATCTGCTATTTACTGTATGGTGGATGATAATGTGACTTGTGTAGTTAAGACCCGCATATAATTATATTTAACCAAACTTGCACAGTATGTAGTGCTGCCTGTCTGCATGCATTTCGGCACTTGAATGGTTACATCGAATTTTAAAGAAACATTAACACAGCTAATATATGAAGCTTAATGTCAGGCAACCAGACTATTCAGCTTTTGACAGTGGGAGAATCGCTCCAATCCAAGTCATTCAGCTCACAGTCAGTTTCTGTAAATGGCTCACCCAAGCATCCTATCAGATTTGAGCATTCTGGCCAGTAAGCCCATACAGTAGCTGATAGGGGTCATCACCCATCTGCATTTTCTGCTTTGAGTAATCATCTTCATATTTAGATTAAAAGCTCTTTCGGGCAGGGCCCATGACAGTTCTGTTTCAGTTTGAATCAATGTTTTGTACATTATCCGTAAACCTGTAATATTTTAAGCAAAGTATGGAGATCCAAGTTAATGTAACATGCCTTATCTGGAACACCCCAGATCCCAGATATTCTGGAAAACAGATCCCCTACATCTATATTTTACTAAGTATCCTGCTGGCATTTGGCTGTTTGTAGGATCCCATAAGAAGTGTTTAAGTCTGTTGTATAGTGTTTTCAGTTCTGTATAATAGATTCTGCTAAGATATGTATGATGAGTTGTGCTGTCAGTCGCCCATTGCTGTGCGTGAGCCATTGTTTCACATATGCTTCAGTACTTCATTCCAATTGCTCGGTGACATGGCAGCTGGGATTTGCTTTTTCCTTCAATTATTTTATTCATTTAGTTCAAAGAAGCAACTGTAAGAACATTCCAGATGTTCCTGGGATGTAAGCACAGTTATTACGGGCTCTGCACAGGTTTGTTAACACGAGTCAGATGTTTCCGTGTTGATTACAGGTCTGTGACATCTCTTCTTTCCACAGGTGGTCTTGGAATGTGTGCTCAGGAGGGATCTTGTCTACAACAAAGTTACCCCTACATTCCATCACTGGAGAATCGGAGACAAGAAGTTCGGCCTTACGTTCCAAAGTCCAGCGGACGCCCGAGCTTTTGATAGAGGAATACGTCGTGCCATTGAAGACCTGTGTCAAGGTATTGTTGTGTCAGGGGACTCCAGAGGATAAATAACCCTAGGACCTAGGCTAAATTAAGTGATTTGTATCATTATACTAGATGCAGCAACCATGAGACACATCATATAGGTCATCTATGGTGATAACCAGTTCTACGTAAATGTAAAAAATACCGCTTTTTGTCTTTGTAATGTTGTGCGTACACCCTTCTAGTATTCATGCATATAAGTGCGAGTTGTCAAGATGTGTGAGCACCAGCACCATCTATGAGCCTATGAGAAAGTTCCCATTTGGCACAAAATGCGTTAGGCCTAATAAATATTTTTTTAATTTTGGTTCCTCAGTATATAGTGTATAATAAGGAAAGGGCTACTGGTCGTGTACACCTGGACTTCTTAGTGCAGCATGGTGGGACACAAAATGCTTTCCCCTAAGAACAGTTCAGTTGGCATAAATATCAGCTCCATTAGAGAGCAAATGTGGCTTTCTGTTACTGGGCTTTGTAGCTACAATAAAGCTTCCCTTCACTCTCCTTAGGACATTAACAATGAGCATTACTCTTTGTGCCAGTTTCCACCAATTTCCTCCCTTCCTCAAACATTTTTTAAGCTTAATGCAGCACAGCCTTGTTTCCCAGCCAGTCCTGAACCTGCTTCTGGAATAACAATGAGGTCTGTAAAGACTTCTAGCACTGATTGTGCCCTCTGAAGCCGTCTCTAATGTAACTTATTTCTTTTCCATTAGCTGTGCTGTCTCAAATTAATTACTGTGTATTCCCTTTCCATGATAAGAACTTCATACACTGATATACAGTCAGTTAACTTCTCTGTAAAGGTGTTTATTCATGTAGGTCAATGAATACCCAGTAGTGGCAAGTCTAAAGGCAGATATAAGCTGCTGGCGGATTAAAGGGGTTGTTCACCTTTGAATTAACTTTTAGTATAATGTTGAACTTGATTTTCTGAGACAATTTGCAGTTGGTTTTAATTTTTTTATTATTATTTAGATTTATATTCAGCAGCTCTCCAGTTTGAAATTTCTGGTTGCTAGGGTCTAATAAGAGACTACAACATGAATATGAGAGGCCTGAATACAAAGATGGTTAATAAAAAAAAAAGTAGCAATAACAATAAATGTGTAGCCTTACAGAGCATTTGTTTTTTAAATGGGGTCAGTGACCCATCTGGAAGCTGGAAAGAGTCAGAAGAAGAAGAAGGCAAATAATTCAAAAACTATAAAAAAGAAGAAATGAAGACCAGTTGAATAGTTGCTTAGAATTAGCCATTCTATAACTTGAAATAAATTGGCAGCTTCTTTCCCAGTATGGGGCCCTCCAATGGGCTTCCCCTATCGATATCTGGCCAGATTTAGATTGGCGGTCTTAAAAATCCAAATCAGATTGAGGACTGCATCAATTTGTTGATCCGGTCCTTGATTCCAACAGCCCGTTTCATCCTCGTTATGATAAAGCCCGACATTGCTGGCCTTACATATGGAGATCCGTTTGGCGAGGTCGCTCTGTGAATGCATATGAATGCTACATATGAAAAACTCATATAAGCAGCATTTTGCTTACAATGTTTTGTATGTTACTTGCAGGTTTACCCGCATCTTGCCATGGAGAGTCAGAAGCTTCTGAGGATGGA
The DNA here is from genome assembly GCA_038501925.1 of Xenopus petersii. NCBI lineage: Eukaryota > Metazoa > Chordata > Amphibia > Anura > Pipidae > Xenopus > Xenopus petersii. The sequence continues at coordinate 34,818,270 of CM076686.1, forward strand.
CCACAGGTATGTGCTGTGTTTCTAACAAGCAATCTGACGTGAAGTCAGTCGGCATACATTCACACAGGAGCAACATCCATAAAAATACATTGCTGTCAGGGTACATTGACACAAAATGGTTTATTTATTTCCTTATGTGCAGGCAATGACACAGGGGTCATTTTAATTGATGCTCTTGTATATAGAGGGGTGTATAGGTTTATACGTCTACTACTTCAATTGTAAGCTCTGCATGGCCTCCTCTCCTAACACGTGGCCCTTAATCTTTGTAACTGTGTATATTTATATTTCTTGCAATGTTCGACCCCTATTCCCCCCCCCCCCCGAGTGTACAATTACTGTGATCTACATAAAGAAGTGGTGCTATATAAGATATACATGCATAGATGGAAATCAGTCACTGGCAGATTGGGACATTTCAAGCACGCCTATTTTCCAGCTGATATCCAGTGTACCAAACTACATTCCAAATAGATCCCTCATCATGCCACATTATGGAGACAATTGGTTTTTACATGTGTTATGATAGTCCTGTCTCTATATTTTGGTTTCCTCATTTATTATGGATGCCATCCATTGGTTGCACTTTGTTATTGTTTATATAGCATCAACCTATTCCGCAGAGCTCATTATCACTATTGCATACATGTATACTATGGTCAGTTTTATCAGGAGCCAATTAACCTGCCTGCATGTTTTTGAGTGTGGAAGGAAACTGGAGTACCTGGGGAAACCCATGCAAACACAATGGGAACATGCAAAGTCCTTGTAGATCGTGCCCTGGCTGGAGTTGAACCTAAGACCAAGTGTCTCTCATGTGTTTCTACCCTGTGATATCATCTGATCTTTGCTTTGATACTTAAGACTCGGCGTCCCTTGCCACCCATTCTATCAAATCAATTTATAACTCTCTTCCTTCTTGTGAATATATCTGCGTGTTTGCCTTTTCCTAATGGCACATTTGTGCGTCCCTGTATCTTCAGTATCATTGTTTCCGCTGTCCCTTAAAAGGGTCTCTGCCCTTCGGTTACATTGGAAGTTTTCTAAGAATGAATAATTATAAGAGGATGAACATTCTGAGTGCTGCGATAGGGTTGGGAGGGAATAGTTTCATTCCCTCTCCCCCTCCAACTTCACTCTCATCTGGCTGCAATTTCTGCAGCTGGAGACATTTTTATAGCTTTTTCTTAGACTTGCCTGCCCCTGCACAGAACTGTGGCTTCAGGTGGGGGCTGGGGAGAAATCAGACCCATCTCATAGCAACCACAGTACCATAATTGTTCTACCAGCAGCTGGGAGAAAGCAGATTTCCGAAGTGCATTAAAAGCTGGCAGTGAGCAAGGTGCAGATGATGCCAGACTCTCCTATAACTCTGTACTATTCCAGACTGCGGTTACAGGACCTCAGAGTGATTTTAAGATGTTTGGAAGCCTAAAGGGAACGCTGGTAGAGGGAGTGAGGGGAAATCTGGGGTGCAGGAGGAAAGGGGTTAATGTGTGCGTTCATGATTTAAAGGAGAACTAAAGCTTATCTAAAGAATTAAGTTAGAAATGTTGTACATTATATTTTTAGGGTTCTGTATTAGCTCAAGGCAAGCACAGCCCTTTAGAAGGATAGATCTGTACCTCCAATGATGCCCCAGTAGCTCCTCATCTTCTTTTCTGCTGCTTCACTGCACATGCTCTGTGCTGCTGTCACTTACTGAGCTTGACCGACTCACAAGATACAGTACACATAGAATATAAATGTCACAATATAAGGCTGATTAGTAATTAATACAGATAATTAGTACATGGCAGCACAGAAACCAGTGCAATTAGCATCAGCATTTAATAATCAGCCCTGTAGCATCAGCTTATATTACAGGCCAACCTCATTTTCTGCTTGATAATTTGCGATGACTCCAAAGCTTAGCTTCTCAACAGCTGCTCAGAGCCCACTGACACTTTCCAAGATGGTGACCCCCTGTGACGAGTTTGACGTCCTGGATCATTTCTGCTATTGAGAAGCTGAAATTTTAGGCTGGTGCAATAAGTTCAGTATATAAAATATGTCATTTGTAGCTACGTTAATTTTTAGGGTTCAGTTCTCCTTTAACAGAAAGTGTAGTTTAAAGTGTGCATGGGTGACATGGAGAAGGGATGAGGTGTGTAAGTTTTCAGGTAATAGTGGGTGTAAATTTTACCGGTCATCTCAAGAAAAGGAAGTACTGTTTGACCACCTGCATGGATTGCCAAATTTGTAAAATTGACCATTTGGCCATCTGCAGGTTGGTCACATAACCTTTGGCTCAACCCATTTAGGGTAACCTATTGTAGGTTGTTTATATATAATATGCATAAAGTACTGAAAACCTTGTAAAGTCTGTCCTTTAAACAGAGCTTAGTGATGTCACTTGTGTACTCAAGGTGGTGAAATTGTTAGCATTTGCTGCCCTGCAGCGCTGGGGTCCAAGTGCAGAATAATTGATTCCAGACAAGGCACTACTTGCAATGAGTCTGTATGTTCTCTCTGTACTTGTGTGGGTTTCTTTTGGGTACTCTGGTTTCCTCCCACACTCCAAAAAATACAGGTTTCTGATAAAATTTACCATTGTGTGTTCAAATGTGATGGATTGCTATGTACTTTAAAGTGGAGAATGATGTATAATTTCTCAAAAGTGCTGCAGAAAACCTTGCTACTGTTGAAATAATGAAGAATACTATAATGCACCCCTAGTAGACATCAAATATGTTTGTATGTACACAACAGATAGCACAGTAAAATAATATGCAGTAACAAGTCTGACTTATCAGCAGAAAGTTTTGGAACGTTGAATATTTTATAAAAATTATTGATTTTGCTTGAATGAATTACTGCTCAGCAGTGAGAGAATAGCTACAATATGGAGAGATGAGTAAACAGCAGCTAGCACGCAATAAAGATATCAGTCTATAACAATCAGCCCAGTATGAAGAGAGATTAATAGGGTTACATAACCATGGACGATCAGTTATATGGTTACCATGCACTACATTCCAATCCGGTCAGTGTCTCAATTCCAGTGGGTGCAGCATTGTTAGCATAAATTGCACTCTTAAAAACGCATGCATTGCTTTAGGTTGGGAAATAAACCACAGTGGGGCTCATTAATATCACTGGGCACACTCTGTGCAGTTGAGTAACTCATAGCATGCAATCAGAGATTTGCTTTCATTTTACTATATCCAATAAACAAATCAAAGCTAATTGCTTGCTAAAGGTTGTTGCATGGGATAAATGTGCATAGTGTTGGGAAAAGAGCCCCAATAACTGAATATAGAAGATCATTGAAAGCAATGTTGCTGTGTGTAACAATTAGTACATTAAGATGTCCAGAAACAACAAGAACTGGTTATCTGGCAGTTTTTGCCCAATCTGTCCACCTAAAAAGATGGATCATTCTGCCCTTGGGCCAACAGTCAGGTCCCATGGAGGGGGCCATGAATTCCCTTTGAGAGAGGACACCATCCATGAGTATGAGTCTGTAACAGTCAGTCAGTGTTTGCTTTAGAAAGACTACTATAGTTTATATAAACAAGCTGCTGTGTAGCCATGGGGCTACAAAGCACTGGAAAAGGAGAAAAGGCACAGGCTTCTTAGCAAATAATAGATGAGCTCTGTAGTGGAACACATTGGCAGAGTTCAGAGTTCATCTGTTATCTACTATGTAGCCTGTGCTTTGTATGGCTGCTCCCATGGCTACACAGCAGTTTGTTTATATAAACTATAGTAGTCTTTCTAAAGCACACACACACCAATAGTACTAGTGTATTATACTTTAATTACTTTAAAACACCTTAATTTTTTGTTGTACTGTTATGGAACAAGCAGGCAGTGTAAGATATAGAGCAGTAGTTGTAGGGCTTTTTTTCTTATAATATATATATGTTTGTTGCCCATGGTCTGAATATTTGTGTTTACATGATAAAAAAAGCAGAACCAAATGCACACTATTAAAGGATAATTAGCAATTTAACTTGTTTAAGCTAGTTAGAGTTCTTTATAAGAGTTGTACCTTTGTGTCTCCTGTTCAGGTGAACAAAGAAGATCATTACAGCACTCATAACAACGATCACTTTTTCCGAAGCGACTCTATACCAATTGACGAACTGTATCGCACCTCTGTCATCAGACCCTCCCCATTTGATCCGAACCCAAGGAGAGCCTACCTCCACAACCAGGTGAAAACCGCTAGAGTGGCATTCCCAAGTCTCAGTGCGTTATACCCTGGCTAGAAACCATGTAATCATTCACCATTAGCCGCATTTCATATATATATATATATATATATATATATATATATATATATATATTGCCCCTCCAAAAAGTGGATACTAGCTACTACCAGCGCTGCAAAATATGTTGGTGCTATATAAATACATGTTAATAAGAAAATAAAAACACTATCTCTATCTGTTATATATATATCTCCCCCTCCATTACATTTTTCCAGTGTAGGAAAAATTCAAATACTTTTGGTGCCAAGCATAGTTCTGTGTGTTAGAATGTTACCATTGTGTAGAGCAATGCATACAATCAGATTTCTAGATACGGATACAATAATATTTTGATGCCAACCCCTAATCCCTAACTGCCCCTGTGAAAAATAGAGATTGGGACAGATACTTTAAATAGGCTTGATGTATCTGCAGTTTAAATTTACCCTACATAACTACTTCCCTCTAATAAAATACGCAGTAGGTTTTTATTTCTGTTATATTATATTGATGGTATACATCAGGGTCCAAAAGGTAGATCGGGATCTACCAGTAGACCTTTAGTTGGTGATCAGTAGATCTCAAGACACTGTCAACAAACAGCTTGTCTAAATTACACTTCTGTTTTATGCTTGTCATTCAGATATTTATTTTATTAAGATTACAAGATTAAGAAATAGTTGTTTTTTAAATGTAGTAATATAAAGTCTTATAAATCAATATAATATTTAAGTAATATTTTCCATGGAACAGAATGCTAACAGTGATATTATGGATGTAGATTATAACGGGACAATATCACTTAAAGTAGACCCTGCATTAGTAAAGTATGGGGACTCCTGGTATACATGCACCACATATCTCCATGCAGTTGAAATGCCCAAGAGCTGCTTTTTGTAGATGTAGGGGTATAATAGCTATGCGAATATAATAAAGTTACATGTGGCTGTAACCTGTGCTATTTCTTTTGTCTAGGTTCCTCTCAAGCCACTTCGACATGTCAGCTTCCAGGACGAAGATGAAATAGTCCGCATTAACCCTCGCGACATGATCATTCGTCGCTATGCGGATTACCGGCACCCAGACATCTTTCGGAATGATGCTGATCGGGAGGAACCAGAAGATGTTACGCTCTTTACCAAGACAGACAGTAAAAAGCCCAGCTATCTCTATTCCCCAGCCAATGGCAGAGACTCTTTTAAGGAGCCAAAAACAGCTGAAGTTTGTAAGATTCAGCCAACGTCCTCTCTAAAAAAGTCCAAAAGAAAAAAAGAGGATGGAGAACGGTCAAGATGTGTATACTGCCAGGAACGATTTAACCACGAGGAGAATGGAAGGGGGAAGTGCCAGGATGCACCAGACCCCATCCAGAGGTGCATTTACCAGGTCAGCTGCATGCTGTGCGCTGAGAGCATGCTCTACCACTGCATGTCAGACTCTGAAGGAGATTATTCCGACCCATGCTCTTGTGACGCCTCTGATGAAAACCTGTGTCTGCGCTGGCTGGCTCTAATCACATTATCTTTTATAGCCCCTTGTATGTGCTGCTATCCTCCGCTGCGCGCCTGTCACCATTGTGGTGAGATGTGTGGCTGCTGCGGTGGGAAGCATAAAGCAGCTGGATGACACAGTAACTCTTATCCTGTAATGCCAGGAGGATTTCCTACATTTCCAAGGTGGCTGCTGGTTCTGACGTCAGCAGTTTTAAGTGGAGCTGTAACTGGCTCATGGGAGGAGGACTTAGAAAATGGTGCTGTCTGGGTTCAGATAGGCCTGGAAAGAATATGTAACAGTGCCAGTCGTTCGATAGATATATAAATATATATATATATTATTTTTTTCTTTTTTGTAATTAATATTATTTTATTTTTTATTATTTGCCATTCCTGTTCAAAAGCAGAGAATTCGGGGGTTTTTTTTTTCAGATTGGCCGCCTTGTAGCGGGATAATAAACTGCGAGGAAAGCCGCAAGGCAGAATGATACAATGAATGGATCTCTATCCATTATGCTGTAGGCTTAAGGACGTGAGAAAATGATAATAGAACAATATATATATATATTTTTTTTTTCCGTATTACATCTCCTCTCCAGAAAGCAGTATAATATGAAAAATCTGTTGATCCTGGGGGTGACTAACATTGTATACAAAAGAAACGTAACGTGGAGGAAATGGACAAGCAACGGACATGCGGTTACCTAAAATGAGTTTTTAGTGGAACTAAATCATTTCTAGTTTTATTCAAGTGATTTTATGTATAAATAACAAATGTCTATATTTAACTAAATATACGGTACGCAGAATTTTATGACTTTTGGGAAGGTGTTTCTTATGCTCCTTATTCAGCTTCCACCACTGTTTTCCTAATGAAAATTGGCACATTCCATTATAGGGCTGAGTCCTGCTGCTATAGAGGGGGCAATCTTTCTGGCAGCAGAATGGTTAAAAAGCTGGTTTTTTTTTTTCAGTGTATTGTTTTTTCTGAAGATTTACTGTTAATCCGGATTTTCTGTCTCTCGGATCTACCTGTGTTATGTCACATTATTTATACACTCTGGTACATAGAATATAACACAACTGTCAGATATGTGTGTGTCTGTCTTTATTTTTCTGCATTTCGCGACAGGCTTTAAAAAAATAACAGGATTTTGGTTTCAGTTGTATGAACTGCAGATTTTAGTTAGATACTGGGAGTTGTGGTTCAGCAGCAGCTGTAAAGCAACTGGTTACTTTCCTCTGACCAAACAGTAAAATAAGGGGAATAAAATGGCAATTCTCAGATCTCAGGAGAGATTTATTTTTTGCCTCTCTTTTATAGGTTACCTCTTCTTTCTCTTCTCCGCTGGGATGTTAACGCTATACGTACAGTAAGTGCTTTTATAAGCACATTTTTTCTGTTACTTTCAGACATTTTAGGAATAAAGAAGGCTTTAAAATGCTCTACTCTAACATTTCTTGATCAATGTAGAATCAGAGGCACATGGGTCAATCCTTCCTGCAGGTGGAGTCTCAAATCAGAAGCTTCCCTTCATATGCTGTTCCTTGTATTGGCTGAACCATGGACTGTTCTTGACTGGGAATAGAAACAGTGGTTTCTCCAATATAGCTCAACTCTCTGGTAACCTTCAGTTCCCATACCCAGTTTGGGTCATGTCAGCAATCCAGCAATGACCTGGTCTGCCTGGCTGGGACAAGCTGCTTCTTTCTTCCACCCTTGATTGGTGTCTGAGAGTTCAGAGATGAAGAACTGTCCTTAGGAGAGCACTTTGTTCATACTTAATGAATTTCTTTTACTGTAAACCCTTACAACAAAGCTTATTATGTTCATATTATTCCATCCATATTCATTGGTGAGCATTTAAGGAACAGTGATCATAACATGGTTTGTTTTGAGATTGTGTTGTAGAGACAAATGTATAAGGGAGTAACTCATTTTTTAAGGGAGAAACTACATTTAAGCATACAGTACACATTGTTTGCATTATTATTAGTATAAGTGCATATATGCAACATATTAACTAGGAAAAACTTTTCAAGGGATTAAATGCAGAAGGAACATTGAATTTCTTTAAAATGCTGCTTAAGGAACATAATATTCCCCTAGTAAGCAAAAACATTGAAAGGTTACAGTGAAGCTGGTAGGTCATTCAGGTTACCTGGGACAGCTGGAACAAAAATGAATGAAATGGGCATTGCAGCAATGAGTAACATAGTAAAAGCATGAAGCAAGAAAAGATGGGACACTTAGTAGCAGTGGGAGTTGCATTGGTTGATGAGAGCAGGGAAAAAACTGGTGAGGTTTTTGAAGGCTTTTCTTTTTAATAGACCCAGTTCTAATCATATAACTACTGGTTGGATGGTTTACTTAGGGGGAAGTTCAAAAGACTATAACAATTATAAAGTAAATCAAGGTCAAGAACTGGATGGTATTCACTCCAGGGTACCATCCCTCTGCTCTGCGATTGCCAAACCATTGAAATTCATTTTCAAGAATAGACCTTTGCTTTATAATGTGTTTATTTAAGACCTGGAGGTGAGCATTGTAAGTACTGCCTAAATAAGTTTCATGCAGGATGCTGCAGAGAGTATTGATTAAACTGAAAATCTGAGAAGCAAACTAACAAATGATGTTCAGTGTTGTGCAAAGTGCAACTAGTGTTCTACCCAGAAAGAAAATGCAGGGTGAGAAAAAAATGGCCCATGTGGGGGAGATAAATAAATATGTGCCTCCCCAACCCTCCTGCACTAAAATAACTGTTTTTACAAACGCTCATTGGATTGTACAATTCAGCAAACACATCGCACAGTCCTACCGGTTTCATGGAAACAATTCTGCGCAATGTGGGGGTGAAGTGGGACAGAAAGGAGCAGGGTGGAGAAAATCAGCCGGGTGGTGCGCCCAGCCAAAACAGCTTGGGGAGAACACTTGGTGGAAATAACAGATGTGCACTATACACTAAACTGTAGTGCTGGTGACCTCCTCAAATAGGAAGGATCTGGGGATTTTTGTGGATAACAAGTTGTCTAATTCTAGGCAGTGTCACTCAGTGGCAATAAAGCAAATACATTTCTGTCTTGCATAACAATGGCCATTAGTTCAAGGGGTGAAAACAGAATGCTGCCTCTTTATAAGTAAGGCCTCACCTGAAGTATGAAGTGCAGTTTTGGGCTCTGGACCTTAAGAAGGATATAAATGAGCTGGAGAGAGTGCAGAGATGGGCAACTAAACTGTATTGGGGATTCATGATGTAAAATATGAGGAAAGACTGTCAAGGTTAGGGATATTTTTTTTTTTGTTGGAAAATGGTGCTTGTGAGGGGTTATGATTACTCTTTACAAGTACATTACAAGACAGTATCGACAGATGGGGATCTTTTCTGCATATCAAAAAACAAAGAGGTCATCCATTTAGACTTGAGGATCTGAACATTAATTTCAAGCAGTGAAAAGTGTTCTTCATGGTGAGGGCAATGAGGTTGTGGAATGCCCTGCCTGTTGATGGGATGGCTGATTCTAATAATGCCTTTGCGACTTGGATGACTTCCAATAATATTCAAGCCTGTTGATCTGTATAGGTATATGTATAGATATATGCACACTGGGTCATTTCGAGGGGTTGCACTTGATGGGCTTTTGTCTTTTTCCAACCCAAATTAACTATGTAACTATTTATAGTTACACAGCTAAATAGCGGTTTCCTTCCCCCTCTTTGGGGCTGAATTTGCAGCAGGAAAAAGCCTTAATAGTTCTAAAATAGTTTCCCAACAATATAATTTTGGCATTACAAATATGACTTATGAAGTGTCTCAGAGAACATCTACAGCAAGCCATCAACCACAACTCCTATTAAATAATTAGTTATAGGGCTACGAGTTTAACGTGCTTGTCTAGATCATCCTCCAGCATAACAATAAGCACACATATATAAATGACAAATGCATATAGATATTGTGGGTGCTGCAATGGCGGGTGGCAGTGTTGATTATAATCCTCTAAAGACATTCAAGCACAGACAGGATCTTGCACAGGGTGAGTTTCATGAGACTAGAGATGCCCAACCTACAATCCTCCAGCATATGCCTGACTACAATCCCCAGCACTTGACACACAACATAAGATATCATGGCACAAAAAGTCTTTTTATATTAAGGGGGCGTTGTACAAAACGTACATTTTTAATTTCTGCTAGCAAAAAAAAGTTTTTCTAAAATAATCTCTGGCTGTCAGACCTGCCATAGTCACTGAGCAGGTTTTTCAGCTGTAGGACTGCAGGCTCTTAGTTACGTGTCTCACAGCAGAACAATGCATTGCTGGTCCTTCACGCAGCCACAACCAATTGCAGCCGAGCCGGTCTGCTCACATTCAGGCAGCAACCCTTGGAACAATGGCTTAATCAGCTGTGTGTGCAAATGTAAGTCGTCTCTGCATTCAAGGTAACATGGAGAGGCACAACTGTGAACTTTTTCCTCTTGGTAAATAAAATAAGAGGATGAACACTTTGGTGCACGAAGACTGCTTCCTCCATTAAACCTGTCGCCAGAGTGGGAACGATAATTAACCTGTACAACTCAGTGCTATTAAGGCCTATTAAAGGAGTTGTTCACCTTCAAACAACTAGGTGTTTTCAGATAGATCACCAGAAATAACAACTTTTTCAAATCATTTGCTATGTGTCACCGTTTTTCTAAGGGAAAACGGGGAGGGAAATCGTGTGACTTTTTGTCACAAAACAAGGAAGTAAAAAACGTTTCCCCCTTCACACCCCTAATTTGCATATGCAAATAAGGGTTCGGATTTGGTTCGGTATTCGGCGAAAGATTCGGGGTTTCAGCCGAATCCAAAATAGTGGTTTTTGGTGCATCCCTAAAAAACAGTAAAAAATAAATAATGGAAAATTTAAATCGAAAACATTAATTCTGGGGAACAGTCTGAAAACAACTGAACTGAAAAAAAGTTTTGAAAGGTGAACAACCCCTTTAAGCAACTTCCTGGTGCTGTTTTATTGTATAGAGCAAGTGATCCCAAACCTAGCTTGCGCCAGTGCACAATTAAAGTAGATTATATAATGCTTATATTAGAACTGCCAACTATGCACAATGTAGTCACAGACATTCCCTGCTTAATTTGTTGCCTAAACAACATTGATGGTGATCAATCTCTGTAGTTTCCTCTAAAAAGGAAATATGTCAATGCTATATAAATAAGAAATAGAATTAAAATTTGACTGACTTGCCCAAGGCCATAATGACACAGGAGCCATCAATGAAACCAAACATAGTTGTCCATTGTCCAGTAGCTTAGCTACAAAGCCATGCCATTTTTCACAATATAATCACATGTCCATAATGGAATGTAACTAACAAAATATTCTTGCTATACAATCAGCCCCCTGCTGACCAATACCGGCCAACTTTCCAAAAGGAAAACATTTTTGATAATGTGGCCACACCCAGATCAGATCATAAATTCACCCACTTTCCAGTTATCCCCGATACTTTTTGCAAACAGAAGATTTTGACTGTCCTGAAGTGTATAACTTTAAACAAGGTATCCTAAATAAATAAATATATATATATATATATATACATACATATATACATATATATATAATTTTTTTTTTTCAAGTACTATATATATATATATATATATATATACTGCTTCCCACTGGCATCACCAAGTTACCCACATAATTCTGGGACCTATGGGGATGCAGTGCACTATTCCCCAGAAGAGGAGGAGAAAGTCCCCACTGCAGAAAATGGGCAGGTAAGTGTAGGTTGCCCCACAGGCTCAAACACAAATGGCACATGGATGCCAGATAACTAAACAAAGGCACTTTATTCTGGACTTTACCTGCCCATCAGTAAAAGCATACCTAGCCATGCCCACAACCTATTGTGCAACAGAAAAACTAAACAGCACTTCTTAAGTGTGAACACAAACACTTGGGTTAATGCAAAAAAAGGAAATAAAAAGTATGCGACAGAGATGTTCCATTCATCAAGTTCTTTTTTTGGAACCAACACAGTTAGAAAAATTAGATAATGAGCACCTCCTGCATACTAGTGTGTCTAAGGCTAAACCTAGGTGCACTCCTTCTCCATTCCTGTTGAGCTACAACTCGTCCCCTTTACCGCCAAAAGAGATGGAGTTCAAATACAATGTAATTTACAAATTACATGCAATGGTTTGCAGTTTATCAGAATAATTAGCATTTTATGGATGAGGCCACACACCAGGCAAGTCACATGCATCTGTTTGAGCCCACTTGTGATCCTGCTTGTGATACAGTTACCCACATGGGTGGCAAGATAGCACTGACTCAATCGAGGGTGCATAAAGTGGGGGGGGAAACCCTGGTTGTCGACCTCCCGCATACGAGAATATGATCATTCCAGTTGGTCGCTCCGAGTGGTCACATAAAAGGTGAGTGAAGTGTTCAGCTGTGTCTCCAACTTTAACCTGCTTAAGGATCCTGCTTTCAAAACGAATGTCTAGTAAACTGAAACCTGTGATTAGAATGTTTATCCTTGGCAGATATGCATGAAATCAAAATTGCCTTTCTGATCATTATAAATAAGCAAAAACAAAGTAAAACTTCACTGGGCTCAATATTGTCAGCTGAACCTGGGGATGGAGCGAAGCCTAATGTCTAAATGAACCATCACTTGGGTGGCTCCTTATGTCTGTAGTGATATCCTGAGGTCAGGACGTGACGTCATTGGAGGGATTAATTTCCATAGTGATACAAACAAATACCGCAGATGTAAACACTGTGTTACACCACTGACATTGGAAAAGACCAATAACCATAAGGAGAGAAACCCCCATAGCACTTATTTCAGCTGAATAAATCGTTCAGTATGTGGTACTGATCCTCAGTTAAAGGGGTACTTCAGCTCACAATAAGCTTTGACATTTTAGAATGACGTAGGCAATGGTATATAGAGAAAAAATACAGTTGGTCTATTTTTTTTAATCTTTGTGGTTTTTGTATTACATCATTTTCTGTTTGGCACACATCCAGTTTGGAATTTGAACTGTTTTCATGGTTTAAACTGTATTGGTGTAGAGCAGGCCCTTTAAGAGTAGTTTTCCAAACATGTGTAAAAATCAAAAATAGTTAATTTAGGTACACATGGAGGTAGCCTTATGCATTTTGTGTTCTATAAACACTTAATTATAGGCTCTGGTTATTTTGAATGGCAGACCAGATGTTGGATAGGAAAGACAAGAATAATAAGTACAGTTATGGGATCCTTTACCTGGAAAACCATTATCCAGAATCTCGTTATCCGGAAAGCTCAGAATTAGACTCCATTTTATACAAATAATCCAGATTTGATACAAACTAAGATATAATTAATCCTTATTGGAAGTGAAACCTGTCTATTGGGTTTTGTTTATTTATATTTTTTAGAAGACTTAGGGCAGGGGCACACAAAGCTACTGGGGAGATCAGTAGCCCAGCGACAAATCGCTTCTTCTTCGGGCGGCTAATCTCCCTGAACTGCCATCCAATCGACGGTAGGATGGCACTCGGAGTTCTCCGTTTTCCAAAGTCATCTGAAGTTGTCTCACGAGGAAACTTCAGGCAACTTCGGAAAACGAAGCGCTCCAAGTTACATCCCGCCGGCAATGTTGATTCTAGCCGGTGGGAAGGCTTTTTGGTGAGATTAGTCACCCGACTAAATATCCCCGAATCTTAGCTTGTGCACTTACCCTTAAGGTATGAAGATCCATTTTACGGAAAGATATGTTATTCAGTAAACCCGAGGTCCCGACCATACTGGATAACAGATCCCATACCTGTAATAAAATAGAAGATGATGATATCTAGCCCTGGATTTCATCATTTATCACTGGATGAGCCTGGGCCTGGCAAACATACAGAAAGAGACTAAACACAAAAAAAAAATCATCTGAGAATATCACTATCTTATACTAACAGTTGCTTTAAGCTGAAAGCCTTTTAATCCTCCCCTTTTAGTGATTGTCAGGGGTGCTGTAAGCTATTGGACTAGTTGGATCATAACACTGCAAATGTATTATCAGCATACTGCAGAAAACATTTAAATATACTACAAAGTCTAGTGATGAGCTAATCTGTCCCATTTAGCTGAAAAAATGTGCAAATATCCGAAGAAATTTGTGAAACGCATTGAAGTCAATGGGTGTCAAAATAATTTTGAAGCGTGACAATTTTGACACAAGCAAAAAAAATTTTATAGGCGCTACTGCTTTGTCCAAATGCATTAAAGTCAATGGGCATCTGAATAATTTTGACGGACAACAATTTTTATACGTGCAACAATTTTTACACTCACACCTTCAAACAACTAGTTGGTTTCAGATAGATCACCAGAAATAACAACTTTTTCCAATGACTTTCTATTTTCTATGTGTGACCATTTTTCTAATATTGAAGTGTAAAGTGTTCTTTTTCACCTTCTGAAGCAGCTCTGGGAGGGGGGGTCGCCGACCCTATAAACTGTTCTAAATGGATACATTTAGTTGATGCATTTCTTATCTTTGTCCCTGCTGAGCAGAATCTCTGAGTTTCATTATAGGCAGCTGTTAGAATTGATACAATAGTTGCTAATACTCCACAGATGCTGCTGAGAAATGTATCAACTCAATGTTGCAAAATTGTAACAGTTCAGAGTCTGTGTCTGAATTACTGCGCTGCCAGACTCAAACACCAGAGACAGGAACATTCAACTTTAAACTTAGATTTTGGAAAAACAGTAAAAAAAAATAAATAATGGAAACTAATTGAAAGAAGTCTCTATTTATGGGGAACATGAACTCCCTCTTTAAAGACAATGGGCGGCAAAATAATTTCGAGGAGCGGAAATTTTGACTCGCTGCAATTTTTTTTGTTGCAGCGAATTTTTCCACAGCAAATTTTCGCAGCAGAAAAACATTCGCTGTCAGCGAAATGTGGAAATTTGCCGCCATTCGATGCCTGGCGTATAAATTTGCAAATACATTTGCCTATCACTAACAATGTCACATGGGACACCCCTGAATGTTGATCCATCTAGTCACATAAATATGAAGTCACCTAATTTTCAGTCAAATACAGTTTGAAACAATCCTGTAAGAGGCATAATACCATATGAGTTAAATTCACCATTCCAGTTTGGCTTCTACCTAAATGTTTAATTATTTGTGGAATGTCAGCACTGATGCTCTCAGGTAACTTCTGTGATACCCAGATTTATATCATTCCTAGAAATCCTTTGTCGGGACAATGGGCACAGCCAATGCAAACTTTTAAGAGTCAGATCTTCCTCTCGTATTATGAATTCATGGGCTGACCTCTAGTAGGCCAGGGGTGAGCAATTTTCCCTTTGAACTCCATTGTCATGTCAAGATCAAAAGTAGTGAATGCAATTATGGCAGGAAAACTAACGAGGTGAAGAGGGCAAGGGGTATTAGTTTTCAAACATGCCAAATGCAGCATAATGAGCCAGATTCAATTTAACATGAAATACAGCTTGTGGCCCCAGATTTCCTCATCAGTTAAGGAAACACGAATTCTACTTATTCCTATGTATATATTTAATTTATGCAACACACAAGGATATAGCTCTTTTTGTGCCCAGAACATTCATGTGCAATATTTTCCCTTTTTTTTGAATGATTGCATCTGTTAGGGTACTTTATTAGTATTTGAGTAGGAGGGTTCCTCCGTCTCTCTATATTCTGTATATATACAAGTATGGGATCCATTATCTGGAAACCTGTTATCCAGAGAGCTCCAAATTACAGAATGGTCATCTTCCATAGATACTTAATCCAAATAAATATTTAACTCAATTATTTAGGGCAGTGCTGTAAAACTTCTGTGCTACCGAGGGCCGGAATTTTTCTGGTCTACATGGTGGAGGGCCGATAATGGAGCCGGTGTTAGCCACTCCCTATTTTAGACCACACCCACTTTAAACCACACCCATGTTACCACAAAACCATGTCCACATTAATAGCACACCAAAAAAACCAAATGCTTATGGTGCTTACTGCAGGGATATCACTCATATGTGAAAAAGTTAAGTCATATAAAGACATACCCTTAAATCCATATACATCTTCCTCTCCTATGGCTAATACAGCAACCCCCCCCCCCAGCACATGATTAAACACCTTAGCAGCCCCTAACAATAATTTTCAAATGCTAACGAACCCCCAGAACAAATACCAGGCATATGTTTCACAGGCAGAGCAGGGCACACACAGGGAGCATAGCGAAGACAGAGTATGGCACACACTGGCAGAGTATGACACACCCAAGGAGAATAGGGCAGGCAGATTATGGCACACCCAGGGAGCATAGGGCAGGCAGAGTATGGCACGCACAGGGAGCATATGGCAGGCAGAGCATGGGGCAGACAGAGTATGACACACACAGGGAGCATATGGCAGGCAGAGCATGGGGCAGACAGAGTATGACACACAGAGGGAGCATAGGGCAGGCAGAGTATGGCACACACAGGGAGCATAGGGCAGGCAGAGTATGGCACACACAGGGAGCATAGGGCAGGCAGAGTATGGCACACACAGGGAGCATAGGGCAGGCAGAGTATGGCACACACAGGGAGCATAGGGCAGGCAGAGTATGGCACACACGGAGCATAGGGCAGGCAGAGTATGGTACACACAGGGAGCATAGGGCAGGCAGAGTATGGCACACACAGGGAGCATAGGGCAGGCAGAGCATGGTACACACAGGGAGCATAGGGCAGGCAAAGTAGGGCAGGAGACAGGGAAACCCATCAAGACCACTCTACGATGTACTACATACAGTTACACAGTGCTGGTGCCGCATTAACATTTTGAATAAGGTGTGAACAGGTGATCAATGTGAACAGTTTCAGTCTGGGTCTCAGGTGTGAACAGTACAGGCTTTAGAATGTGAACAATAGAGGTGTCACAGGGGGGATTACATGTGCAGTATCGGACTGGGACACCAGGGGCCCACCCAAAATCCTTAGACCAGGGGCCCACCAGAGAACCATAGACCAGGGGCCCACTCTCAGTACTATTATTCTTCCTCTCCTCACTCAACCTCTATTAGTGAGGAGAGGAAGAATATTATTAATAAAAATACTCAATTTAATTAGATAGGGAAAAAACTCAATAAAAAAAAACATGAATCGTACAAATTTCTCTGGATTTTTCCCCAAATCCCTTGATTTTTTCAGTGCAGACCACAATAATTTTGACACTATAACTTATACAGGACCTCAACAGGTCTGAGATGGTGGATTTTCGGATTCTGACTATTTTTAGCATCGGATGCAATAAAGATCAAAAAATTAAAGTTTGAGGTTTAATATTTAACCCCCTTAGTGTTTACATAATTTTCTAGTAGACTTCAGGTATGAATATCCAGATTACAGAAAGATCTATTATCCAGAAAAACCCCAGGTCCCAAGATTCTGGATAACAGGTCCCATACCTGTACTTTGGAAAGTATTTTATCCAGCATTCAAGGATCTGGGGGTTGCACTATTAATATAAAAGCTTGTATAACATATTGAGCTAGTGCTTAACTCTATATAAGGCGATTCTATGTTGTGCGTACAGGGTTCTGGATGAGCTTTGGTATATTATCATTCTTTTTTCAAGATGTTTACATTACTTCTTCCTGTTTGTAGAAATATATCTTCCTGTCTAAATTCCAGCAGAAAGCATGTGGGAGGCAGCAGGTGGAAGAAACCTCATTGCTTGGAAACGGAAAACTTTCACATGGCTGTCATTAAATTGTTGCAGGCTTAAATATGGTACATTTATACAAAACCCAATTTCCTGTACCGGTATGGGGATCCAATATCCAGAAACCTGTTATCCAGAAAGCACCTAATTATGGGCTGAAGCTGGGATTGTAGGCATTGTAGTGAATCTGCCCCAGGTGGAATGGTGGGAATAATGAAAGAGCCAAAGCTCCACTACAAACTATAAAATCACAGGCTAAATATAAAAGTAGTGCAGCAAAATGAATGTGTGGAACAGGCCTGTGGCTATATGCTTATGTCTTTTTAGAAACTATATGGACTTCTTGGGGGTCCCTTATAGGCCTTGTCTGTTGTTGGCCCCCATCTGCAAAAAAAGAGCACTAGTTTAACTAATAGCCCCACTGTGACATGCCTGCAGGAAAGTTTTTCTTCGATGTTTCCAATTTAAAAGGTGAATTGCACCAGAACCATTTGTTATATGCTCAACAGGATCTTTTGTTGGTTCATTATTTTTAGGGGGTTAGTTATCAAAGGTCGAATTTTACAGTTTTGTTTATCATGAATGAACTCAAATAAACCCACAACTCAAACGGTTTCTAATTTAAGAAAAAACTCGAATCAGCAAGTTCAGGGTTAACATCCTGAAAACTCGAATTGCATTGCTCAAATTGAGTCGAGTCTTTGGGCAAAACTCTCCGAAAAATACTTCGAATTCAAGCTATTTCCAGGGTCGAGGTATAATAAATTTTAGTTTTTTAATAAAAATGTAAATTCTGACCAGAAAAATGAACTCAAAAACTCGAATTTTCATAGAAAACACAACTCGATCCTTAATAAATAACCCACTTCGTGTGTTGTTGAAGTGGCAAAATGAGTGGAGTCGCACAGGGACTCTGATTGGAGACCGTAAATGAGGGGGATCATAATAATACAGTAGCTTGATCTTCAACAATTCAGTTTAGGCCTCCATACAAAAGCACAGAGTGAGAAGAAGATGCATTTGTTAATGACTGAAACTCTGCATGGGACAAAGCTGTTGTTTGTCTTCATATGTGATATGACAAGTGAGCTAGTGAGTGTACAAGACATACTACTGCATCCCGGAAATCTCTGCAGACTTCTTTAGAAGAGTAAAATGGTTAAAGGGGTGGTTCACTTTTGTTGACTTTTAGTATGTTATAGAATGGCTCATTCTAAGCAACTTTTCAATTGTTGTTCATTTTTTCTTTTTATAGTTTTTGAATTATTTGCCTTTCTTCTTTCTGCTTTTAAATGGAGGTCACTGACCCACTTCTAAAAAACAAATACTCTTTACGGCTATTTAAGGTTTTGTTGTTGCTGCTTTTTTATTACTCATTTAGGGCTAGTCCACATGAGGAGATTCGGAGCAGTTCGGGGAGATAGTCGCTCAAAAGACGAGGCGATTAGTCCACAGGCGACAAAATCTCTCAGATTCTCCTTGTGTGGCCTTACCCTTAAGCCCTCTCCTATTCATACCCCTGTCTCTTATTTAAATCAATGTATGGTTGCTAGGAAAATTTGGACCCTAGCAAACCGATTGCTAAAATTGCAAACTGGAGAGCTGCTGAATTAAAAGCTAAATAACTCAAAACCTCAAATAATAAAAGAAAATCAAAACCAATTGCATGTTGTCTCAGAATATCACTCTCTATGGCATACTAAGGGGGTTATTTACTAAACTCAGAATTTATCTCATTATTTTATTTAAAAAACCACAACCAAACTCCCATGCCCGATTTGACCTTATTTATTAATAAAAAAAAAAACTCGAATTAGTCGGATCAGGAAAAAACTGATAAAATCAAGAGAAACCCTGAATCATCCAATTTTTTCAGACTTTTTTGCCTTTTTTTCTGGTTATTAAAAGTCTAAACCCAGTGCAAATCACAATATCTTCAAATTGGGGTGGGTGCCTCTCCCGTGCCTCTCCCATTGACTTATACATGACGTCGACAGGTCTGAGATGGCAGATTTTCTGATTCAGGCTTTTTTTTTTTGCAGCATTTGGGTATAATAAATCTTGGAAAATGTAAGTTTTTTTGCCCCAAAAAGCAAAAACCAGATCAATTTGAGGTTTAGTAAATAACCCTATCAAAGTTAATTTAAAGGTGAACAAGCATTAGGGCATGACTTACTTCCTCAGTTCCCACTGATATGTCTACAGCACAGACAGGCCTTAACTTTGAGAAACTGTAAATTACAATTACTTTGAGAAACTGTAAATTTACAGTTCCATTTTTTTCCCTTAGACTCTAAAATAGTTTAAATGTCAGAAACAGTGAGATAAGTTTTCTGAATTGAATTGCATCTCAAATTAAATCTCGTCATTGAGATTTCACGTGATAAACCTTTTTCTCACTGAATTGAATCTGATCCATTATGTCAAGAGACCGTGTGTGTGACACTTATTTTACACGCAGAATTCAGTGGTAAGCTGGCACAAAGACTGGACTTCACTCCAAAATAAATGCAAATTAAAAGTTTTATTACGCAAAAAGGAACATCTCATAGGTTGGCCTTATGCGTTTCATGCCTCAGGGGCACTTAGTCATCAGCTAGGGAAATACTGTACAACCAGTGATATTTAAGTGACAAAACACCAATCAGAGAAGTGTTTAGGATAGCCAATCAGAGTGCTTAGCACATAAGTGATTGGTTTATCCAGGGAAGAAAAGTACATATCAAATATACAAGTTATAAACTAAATAAAAGAATAGATTCTAGCCGACAGGAGGCAGTTCGGGGAGATTAGTCGCCCCTAAGAAGAGGTGATTTATCGTCGGGCGACTAAATCTCCCCGAATCTGAGCGTTTGTCTCTGCCCTTAAACAAAATGACACAGATGTGTCAGATGCACCAAGGCAGGCCCGGATTTACAAACTTTCCGCCCCTAGGCCGGCTCTACTCATCGCCCCCGCTCCCCTGCCGGTGCCGTCCCCTTCGCTTTCCCTGTCCAGCACTGTTACCTCCACTTCTGGTTTCCCCCTGTCCAGCGATGTCCCCTTGCCTTCCAGGGCCTTCCGCTTTCTGTGCGTGCGCATAGCTTAACACTCGGGAACAGCACTGTGCCGTCCCCTTCACTTCCCCCTGTCCAGCACTGTCGCTTCCGCTTCCCCATGTCCAGCGATGTCCCTCCCCTTCCAGGTGCCATCCTCTTCCCTCTCAGTGTGTGCGCGTGCACAGAAACGGAACTAGAGGGGCCCCCGCCCCCCTCCGTACACCCGGAACTGGCTGGGGAACTTGCGGCGGGCGGACTGCCGGGGGGCCCTGAGGGGGTGCGGGCCCTGGCCCGCTCGCACCCCCTGCTCCCCTGGTAGTTCCACATCTTAACACTTGGGAACAGCACTGGAGACTGACGTGAGTCTCCAGTGCTAGTTACTGATGCAGCTGGGCCGCCCCTGAAATTGCGCCGCCCTAGGCCCGGGCCCACGTGGCCTTGCCACAAATCCGGGCCTGCACCAAGGCAGTTACTCATTCAACCAATCATGCATTATGTATCATTATTATTTAACTGCCACATCAAAGCTAATCACTGAGTGGCCTCAATGAGTTATTTTATTTTTGCAAAGTTGCACTTATGTTATTACAAGAATGCAACAAAACAGATTCCTAATGTTGCGGGAACTAGTAAAAGTAAATGAACACATTTCACCCTCTTGTGGCCAAATTCAACACTACACTGTTTTGCAAAACAAAACTGAAGAGCACTGTGATTCAATCTAGTAAGCATAGGCAGAGGGTTGTTTTTGCATTTGGATTTTTATTCTTTGGAATCAGGGAATGCCTGCCTGGTAAATTGACCAAGAAACCCTTAGGTTCATTTATGCCATGTTTTTAACCACAAAGCAGTGTTTACTGGCAGGTCCAAACTTCCATTGCATTAGTATTTGCACTTGCACGCAATTCATTAGAGGGGGCTAAAGGGGTGCACTATATATGCCACAAGTAGCAAGTAATAGCATAAATTCCTTTCTATATAAATTACCTGCTCCATTGCATACTTGGATTTAGCACTTTCTACTTGTAAATGAGCCTTTCACCCTATAGTGTTTAGACACATAGCTCATCAGTGGTTTATATTTTTTTTCAGGGGCCCCTATGCATACCTCCCAACATTTTGAAAATAGAAAAAAAGTTTTTTGTTATTTTATGACCACACCCCCCAATTACCATATCCATTTTACAAAATATGTCAGGTTGTGGAAAGTTTGAATACATTTCTGGGGTTTTTAGGGTTCAGGTTTTATGTGTTATCACAGTTTTGCTAATGAAGGTGAATTGCCCTTTAAGATGCAAGTCAGTTTCCCCAAGAGACCCGCTTAGCTTAAATAGTTATAATTGTTCCTTTGCTTATCTTAAATTGTAATAAATGTATAAAAGTGCACCTGCCATTCTGGGCACTCTGCCAAAAGCCAATTAAGTTTTAGAAACTTTGAATCTTTTTCTAGCGTCAGTGCAGGAGATCAAAGAGAAAGTCAAGACATTTCAGTAACAATCCAGGACTGCAGGTTGAGCTGTAAAAATCAGGACTGTCCTGCGAAAAACATGACAGTTGGGAGGTATGCCTGCTTAGCAAAACAAAAAATTGCAGGTCATCTGCAACACAAAAAAAATCCAGTCTACTTCCTCTCATTATACTTGATGACACTCTAGGCCCAGCAAGTCCTGCTGGCAGATCTAATGGACTCTGAAACATGTTAAACTCTGGGAATAAGATATATTTCATAAACATATATAGAAACTGCTTATCAGCACTGCGTCAGCTCCACCGTTATGGTCCTGCTGAAGTTTTTTTTTTTTTGTTTGTTTGTTTTAATGTTGTTCCATTGTGAGTATCTATTATTACTGTTACTATGGAACATGATGAACATTTCCTTTGTTTACGGTCAATCAAAGCTGGTAATACCTGTACAGATAATATATTCATTTGGTATGATATTCGGTATGTGTATTGGTGGAAGGTGCAGTTTAAAGGGGACCTGACACCCTAAAAGATAATTCCAAATCCTGTTTTATGATGTTAGTCAAGCAAAATAAACTTCACTTACACTATATACATGATTTCAAACTTCTTTCTTTTAGTCTTGTAAATCACAATCAAATCAAACAGGCAGCAGCCATTTTGTGGACAAAAAAATCTTGTTTATACACCAAAAATGGGGCACCTGATGCTCATGCCTGTGCACTGGCTACAAAATTAAATGTTGAAGATGGAGGGGATGTGGGGAGAGCAGTGACATGTAGGAATTGCAGAATGGAAAGTGAAAGTAATTCCCTGCCCCGCCTCTATGCCTAAGGCATAGAGGACACCGGGCAGGCAATATATGATTGAGCTAAGAGTTTATATACAGTATGGTTGCTTAAATAAAAAAAAAAAATGGCTTTCATGATTTATTTTAAGAGGACTTTTATTATAAAGATTGAGAATATATGATTGACATTTGAGAGTTTTAAACGAGTTTCTATCCAGTATAGTTGCTTTAATAAAAAAAAAATTGGGTTTCATGATTCATTTTAAAAGGACTATTATTATACAGATTTCCATGTGTGCATGACAGGTCCCCTTTAAATGCAATAGCAGTATAAGGTGTTTAAAGAATAGGATCTGCACATCCTCATGTCCCTCTATTCTGTTCCAATGCATGTCCTTATGTCGTTCTTTTCCAATTGTTTGGATTGCTGGTCCAAACTTTTTTGGTAATAATGACACTTCATGCCAATGTTATTAATAGGGAAGCAAAAGTAAAAATGTTTCTTTCCAGAAGAGTTGTATTTCACTTTATATTTTTACATAGCACCACAAATGCACACAATGCTTTACAAAATCTAAGCACAAAGAGTTGCGAAGAGAATAGATACACGAGTGCTAGATGTTGCAGTATATAGTGGGAATGAGGTCCCTGTTCCAAAGAGCTTACAATCTGAGAAAATGGGACAAAAATAAAAAAGGCAAAGTGAAGGAATTTCAAATGTATTAGTATATTTTTCAGGGGTGTATTTCTGTAGCTGCCCAGCAACTTTAAGACCCTTCTTTCCCAAATAGTATGGAAACATTATAGGCTAACGTGTACATACACTTTCTTGCCCCCACACAGCCAGGCTCTTTTAGCTGCTACCAGCCTGGCAAATGTACTGTTCCAGGACCACCTCAAAAAGAACTATTCATTTATACGTGCCTTCCTCGCTATTATCTGTACCCTCATCCATTTTGTGTTATACTATAAAGTAAGCTACTATACGTGGAACATTTACACCAGAAGCTACAACGCAACTTTGCAACACTTTTTGCTGTGCTGTAACCTGAAAGCACTGGGATTGAAAGATTTCATTGGACTGAATGGAGATTGGCTGATTTTGACTACACAAATCAATTCAGCACAAATTTAAAAATTCAAACTTACATGTAAGATTCCTGGACCCGGCCTAACGCATTTCGTGTAAACCATACACTTTCTCGGATTCTTCCTGTGTACCCTTAGCACCCTGCCCTAGCATTTATGGATTAAAGGTCATAGAGGCATAATGGATTGTTCAATTTAAATAGATAAAAATACATACATAAATAGATAAAACATATTATGCACAGAATAATATAAAACCGTATACGTTTTTAAAACCACAGTTCCGGATATTATTATAAAAATGAACCCTCATAAAACCCATGTCCAGTTAAAAATCAATGTTTAAATGGGTTGTTCACCGTTGAGATAACTTTTAGTATGATGAAGAGAGTGATATTCTGAGATAATTTGCAATTGGTTTTCATTTTTCATTATTGAAGGTTTTTGAGTTATTTAGCTTTTTATTCAGCAGCTCTGCAATTTGCATCTTAACCAATCTGGTAACTAGGGCCAAATTACCTTAGCAACCATGCATTGATTTGAATAAGAGCCTGGTATATGAATAGGAGAGGCCCGAATAGAAGGATCAGTAAAAAAAGTAGTAATAACAATACATTTGTAGCCTTACAGAGCATTTGTTTTTTAGAAGGGGTCAGTGACCATTTGAAACCTGCAAAGAGTCAGAAAGAAAAGGCAAATAACTATAAAACTATAAAACCAATTGAAAAGTTACTTAGAATTGGCCGTTATATAACATAATAAAAGTTACCTTAAAGGTGAACCACCCCTTGGCACCAGTGTCCCCAGCTGATACTGTATATCTATTTTGTTTCTTTCTGACAGAAGCTTCTTTTTATGTCTCCTCTTCTCCAACTGGGTTTTGTATGGCTGATTCCCATAAACATATTTACAGTGTACCTTAGCAAAATGTTCAGATAGATAATATTTCAAATACCCCTTTTGTATACGTGTAAAGCTATTGTAAAGGAGCCCAGTTACTCTCAACTAGTAGCTTTACCCAGGGGTGATCTGTGGGCTGCTGCTGCCGCCTGAGGCCGCAACCCCGATGCCGCCCCCTCTCCCGCTCCGCACTTAAAAGTTTAGCATTGGAGAGGGTCAAAAGGGGCTGCATCGCTAGCGCAGAAGCACGTACTGCACTTTCTGCACTAGCAGAGCCGAATTTCCGGTTTAAAAAATGGAAATTCGTCTCTTAAAGTAACAGGAGGCGGCTTTTTGCCGCCCCTTGTAACTGGCTGTTCACTGCCGCCTGAGGCAAGGTGCTCACCTTGCCTCATGGCAGGAACGGCCCTGGCTTTAACCTAATATACGCTCCGGATGAGACCTTGATTCTCAAGGGATGAGCCCTCGCAAAAATGTGGAGGCAGGGTGTGGTAATTGGGTGCCAGTGATCTTTTTTGTCCCTCTTTCCATTTTTCAGATGTTGGGAGGTATGTATAATTAACTTTTATTAGAAGCAAACCAGCCTATTGGATTGATTTAATGTTAACATGATTTTGTAGTAGACTAAAGGTATGAAGATTCAAATTAAGGAAAGATCTGTTATCCAGAAAGCCCCAGGTCCTGAGCATTCTGAATAACATATAAGTCTTCCTCATTCAATGCCCTGTGGAAAACAAGATGTGACGAGGACCACAGGAAAGCTAAAGAAAAGACTGGGCGAAGAAAAATATATAAAAAAGGGGTATGTGAAACATTATCCAGTGGCGGAACTACCGGGGGAGCAGGGGGTGCGAGCGGGCCAGGGCCCGCACCCCCTCAGGGCCCCCCGGCAGTCCATTCGCAGCTGAAAATGCGGCCAAATACGGCCGTACCAAGGGGGCGGGGCCCGGCTGCGCGTCACGCCCCCCTCTAGGATCGCTTCTGACATTATCTATCTGAACTAAGGTACACAATAAAGATCATAGTGGCCTTATGTTTATGAGAATCAGCCATACAAAACCCAATTGAGAAGAGGGGACTTAAAAAACAACCTCTCCCTGGAAGAAACAAAATGGATATATCAGCTGAGGCACACTGTTGCTTCAGAAGTAAACCATTGATTTTGACCTGACATTTTTTCTAATTGTTCATTTTTATAATAATATCTGGAACTGGTTTTAAAATCTTACATGGTCTTAAATTATTCTGTCATTAATATGTTTTATCTATTTATCCAGTTCAGTATCTTATTTAAATCAGTGTGCGGTTTCTAGGATAATTTGGACCCTAGCAACCAGATTGCCAAAATTGCAAACTGGAAAATTGCTGAATAAAAAGCTAAATAACTCGAAAAACACAAATAAAAAATGAAAACCAGTTGCAAATTGTCTCAGAATGTCACTCTACATCATACTAAAAGTTAACTCAAAGGTGAACAACCCCTTTAACCTATAAATACTAGGGAAGGGTGCTAAGGGTACACAGGAAGCCTCTGAGGAAGTGTATGGTTTACTTATTATTTGTGGTTTTTGAGTTATTTAGTATTTTTATTCAGCAGCTCTCCAGTTTGCAATTTCAGCAACCAGGTTGCTAGGGCCCAAATTACCCTAGCAACCATGCGTTGATTTGAATAAGAGTGTAATATGAACAGAAGAGGGTCTGAATAGAAAGATGAGTAATAAAAAGTAGCAATAACAGTAAATTTGTAGCCATAGAGAGCATTTGTTTTTTAGATGGGGTCAGTGACCCCCATTTGAATGCTGAAAAGAGTCAGAAGAAGAAGGCAAATAATTCAAGAACTCTAAAATATAAGGCCAATTAAAAAGTTGATTAGAATTAGCCATTCTATAACTAGGGTTGCCACCTTTTCTGGAAAAAAATACCGGCCTTTCTATATTTATCTTGATTCCCTATTAATAACATTGGGATCAGCCATTATTTATAAAAAAATACCAGTCAGGTGGCAACCCTATCTATAACATACTTAACATTAACTTAAAGATAGTGGAGTACACGTAGGATTGCAAACTTTTCTGGAAAAAAATACCGGCCTTCCTTTATTCTTGCCATTATTTCCTATTAATTTCATTGACATCAAGCATCATTTTTACCGGCCAGGCCGGTAAAATACCGGGCAGGTGGCAACCCTAAAGCTGGCCATAGACGCAAAGATCTGATCGTATGAATCGAGGATTCGTATGATTTTCGGACTGTGTGTGGAGAGTCCCGACATTTTTCGTCCGGCGGTCATTTGGTCGATCTGACAGGTTAAAAGATTTCTGTCGGCTGCGGGTAATATCTCTGCATGTATTGCCGATCGTATGATTTTCAGAGGGAGACTGTCACTAGCTTTGGTCAGATATAACTTTCGTACAATTGCCAGGTCAATCGTCAGGGGTATTTGATCGGAATGGTTAGTGGCAGGTCGGAAGACGGGGAAGTCCGATCGTACATTGATTTTGGCCAGTGGTGGGGGCCGGACCTAAAAGGGCTTCTCATCTTGGTGGTCTAGTGGGCCGGCTGGGACGCCTGCCACACTCTTGGCCTTCCTCTTACAATGCGCCGGTTTCCTACTGCACGCGGCGCGCCTCTGCTAGATTTATAGGCGCAGTCGCTCTGGCGTAATGATGCCAGCGTGCAATGACGCGAAATTCAAATGGTATAAAAGGGATTTTCTGTGTGTAATTCTTTGCCCGTTATAGGTATTCTCCTATTGAGTTCCTGGTGCTTCTGTGCTGTTTAAGCTTCTGTTTCCTGACTTCTCATTACCTGTTGTGACCCCTGCCTGTGTTTTGATGATTCTGACTTCTGTATCCTGACTCTGCCTGGTAACCGACTCTGCTGTATCCGTATCCCTTCTGATTGATCTCCTGGTTTGACCCTTGCCTGCCTGACTCCGCTAGTACTCTGCCTGTCCCGACCAGGCCTGATTTGACTACGCTTTATATCTACGCATTGTACTGTGACCTTCTGCCCAAAAGACTTTGCCTTACCATCGTGCCCCTTTGCTTGTTCAGAACCCTTCGTTTGGCACCTCTCTTAATTAGACCTGGCGGCATCTGATTAGCCGAGGGCTCTTCCCGAGGCGAAAGGTGGCTGTTAAAGGCGGAAGCAAGAGCCAAGAACAGGGAGCTGCATTGGTTCTGACTTTAGTCTGGCGACTGTGACAGTAAGTTGCGGGCAAGGGATTTTGTTAATGGTATTACAGATTACCGGCATCTACATTGTTGATAAATTTGTAATACCCGCCCCGGCCCTGGCAGGTGTTGGTGGCCTGGTGGAGTACATTATGATCCTTGTGCTATCTGGAATGAATGGCTGTTCAGGAGACTAGCCAAGAGCATTAGGACCCTGCAGGAACCGTAAGGAAAGTCACATGGGCGGAAGGGAAGTTACGTAGGACGTAGCGTGGGACTCACACACACATCACTGCACTTCCACTTTGTTCTCACTAGCAGACTGTATATTCCACTCACACATCAATGACAAGAGTCCTGTGGGAACTTTATACAAGTAACAAGTGACCGTTATTGATGGGGCATTAAGAGGAGCGCTATTTCATTCTCTCTCGTTGCTGACGTGTGACAAATGGAAGCGGACCTGCTGGACACTCTGGAGGCTCTGGGGTGAGTGTCTGTGACTGGCTGTTCATGTGCTGCAACCAAACACTGACCATACACTCACCATACACTGATCTCTAGCACATCTCCCTGCTCTCCACGTGGGGTATGGGCACATGGTGGGAAGAGGTGTGAGGCAGAAATTTTAAGGGGAAATGTATAATTGTCAGACAATGACATATTGGATAGTTTTGCTTTCCCAGACATGGCACCTGCACCCCCCCCAGCTGTTGTTGAACTGCAACTCTCTGCATCCCAGCAAGAATTGAAGGCTGTTGTGAGTTGCAGTTTATTTAACTCACAGCTGGAGCCTGACTTCATTATTTTTTTATATTTTTTTTTTTATTTGCCTTTTTCTTCTGACTCTTTCCAGCTTTCAAATCATGGTCGCTGACCCCATCAAAAACCAATGCTCCATAAGGGCAGGGGCATACGGGCAGATTCGGGGAGATTTAGTCGCCTGGCAACTAATCGCCTTCTTCTGTGGGGCGACAATCTCCCCGAACTGCCTTCCCCCTGCTGTAATGAAAAAACGCCTGCGCCAATGCACTTGCGGCACTTCAATTAACTCACATGGAAAATTCGAGTGACTTCGGAAATCAAAGTGCTGCGAGTGCATTGGCGCAGGTGTTTTTTCATTATAGCAGACGGAAGGCAGTTCGGGGAGATTGTCGCCCCGCAGAAGAGACGATTAGTCGCCAGGCGACTAAATCTGCCCGTGTGCCCCTGCCCTAAGGCGACAAATATATTGTTATTGCCACTTTTTATTACTCCTCTTTCTATTCAGGTCTCTCCTGTTCATATTCCAGTCTCTTATTTAAACCAATGCACGGTTACTAGGTTAATTTGGACCCTAGCAACCAGATTGCTGAAATTGCAAACTGGAGAGCTGCTAAATAGAAAGATAAAGAACTATTAATAATAAAAAAATAAATAAAAACCAATTGCCTTAGAATATCACTCTCTGCAACCAGCGGTTCGTTTGCTTACAAACCCCTTGGATGTTGCTCCCAGTGGCCTCAAAGCAGGTGCTTATTTTTGAATTTCTTGCTTGGAGGCAAGTTTTAGTTGCTTAAAAACCAGGTTGCTGGGGACGAAGACTTTTGCAACATTATTTATTAAGTAACAGCCCGGGTTTAAATAAAGCATGCTTTCAATACCAACTGTTTCTACAAATAACTTTAAAGAGGTTGTTCACACTTTTTTCAATTCAGTTGTTTTTAGATTGTTCCCCAGGAAAAAAAAGACTTTTTTCAATTACTTTCCATTATTTATTTTTTTACTGTTTTTCCAAAATCTAAGTTTAAAGTTGAATGTTTGTGTCTGGCAATTCAGTAATTCAGGCACAGACTCTAAACTGTTACAATTTTGCAACATTTAGTTGATCCATTTCTCAGTATTAGCAACTATTGTATCAATTCTAACAGCCGCCTGTAATGAAACCCAGAGATTCTGCTCAGCAGGGACAAAGATAAGAAATGTATCAACTAAATGTATCCATTTAGAACAGTTTACAGGGTCGGCGACCCCCCCAAGCTGCTTCAGAAGGTGAAAAATGACACTTTACACTTCAATATTAGAAAAACGGTCACACATAGAAAATAGGAAGTCATTGGAAAAAGTCGTTATTTCTGGTGATCTATCTGCAACCAATTAGTTGTTTGAAGGTGAACCACCCCTTTAACAGCACTGAATACATGTATATAGAAAAAAAGCTTAGAATTATATTTTCATTTAATAGGCACAATTTTATTTTGGGGTTGACTTGCGCTTTAAACTGATGACCAAGAAATGCTACATATGATTTATTGCAATAGGTGATAAGACTGTGGGTTGACTTGCCCTTTGGGTTGCTAAGGGTTACTGCACCTAGGCATACTGTGCCTTTTTATTACATACATGCGATAATCTGTGGTTATAACAGCTGTTCTGGAAATCATAGTGCCCAAGCAAAACTCTAGTCCAGGTACAGGTGTAGGATCTGTTATCTGGAAACCTATTATCCGGAAAGCTCCAAATTACGAAAAGGCCGTCTCACATACACTCCATTATTTGCAAATAATCCAATTTTTCCCCCCATTTGTTCTGTAATAATAAAACAGTATATTGTACTTGATCCAAACCAGGATATTATTTATCCTTATTGAAAGCAAAACCAACATATGTTTACATGAGGATGGTTGACTTAAGGTTTTCTGGATCCATTATCCAGAAAACCCCAGGTCGTGAGAATTCTGAATAACAGATCCCATACCTGTACACTGTTCCTAGCAGCTGGCATTTGCTTCATTGTTTCAAGAATCAAAACCACTCGTGTATACAATAGGGACAGATAAATACTGCTTTCAGTCGAAAATTACATTTACAAAAACCTTATTTTTTAATAAATGAATATTGGAAAGTAGCTTAGAATGACAAGTTTTATTTTTATTTTGCAAAATCAATTTTTTTTTTTGTAGTTCCCATTTAAGGTCACTGAAGTAAGTAAGCTTTCATAAGCATGTGTCTGTTAATTCCAATTTATATTAGTAAAATATTCTGTATTTATCTCTTCCAGATACCAATGTCCTTTACTGGAGGAAGCTGTTTTAAACAAGGCATTAGAAGCCGGTCTGACATCCCCTGACTATTTCCAGGTCCTTTGCTGGCTCTGCTCACAGATTAAATTGTTAGGTGGCTTAGAGGAAAGTGTCAGTTCCTTGTGTAAGTAGCTCCGCCATTAAAGAGATAGTAACCCCCCCTCCAAAAAAAAAAAGCCTTATGAAAAAAAATATCTTACAAAAAACCTTCCTATATCATTAATTTTTTTCTATGATTGCTTAGCAAGTTGCTTGTACACGAAAATGCTACTGAAAGTTGTATATGTTTTTCTCTTGCTATTCTCTGCCCTTCTGGTTGAAGTAATGTAATAGAGGCAAATTATTTCACCTCAACCTATAATAAATCTGCCCCTAAATGTGTAGCCTCACAGAGCATTTGTTTTTTAGATGGGGTCAGCGACCTCCCATTTGAAAGCTGAAAAGAGTCAGAAGGAAAAGGCAAATAATTCAGAAACTATAAAAAAGAAAAAATGAAGACCTGTTGAAAAGTTTCTTAGAATTGGCCATTCTATAACATACTAAAAGTTAACTTAAAGGTGAATCACCCCTTTAATGGCATCTTCTAAATTATAGCATTGGCTGGAGGAGAGCTGGCTTGTGCTACATTGTTACAATAGTCAGGACCAGCAGGCAGGGCAGATAATAGCAACTTTCCCTTGTTTGTTATAGTTATACAGGAGCAGTGACCAGCTCCATGTTGTAGCTCCCACCTTTCCCAACTATAGTCAGGTGATCCCACTGGTGTCTAATAAAAGGGCAGCCAAGTTTGGGAGTTTTACTTTGAAAGCAGCTGGTAAGTTGCAGGTAAAACTTAGTCCCTTTGTAAAATGTATAATGAAGCAATAGAATTCTTAATGAATCAGATAAAATTGAGCGTAGGACTGGCCAGATATGGGATGACTTTGACGTAGTTGGCCAGCTTAAATATATTGCAATATATGGACAAACAATCCCTGTTTTGTTTAAAGGGTAAGGCATTTTTCAGTAGCAGTATGCACAAAATGTCTCTGTCTTAAATATATTCATAATGGGTTGAGTGGAGAGGACTACTTGTATTTTGTGGTCACAGCCTCATTGCACCCCCGCCTAATGTTTTTAAACATTAGTGGTGAGCACAACTTTCCCTTGAATGTTTTATTTTAGTTGTAATCTAAATAATAACTCCTAAACAGTGTAAAGGTGTATTTTCCTTTATTTTCCACTTCTGGCAGCTCTCTTTTCTTGTTATGCAAAAGTGCTTCAATGACTGTGTCGTTTTGATTTTTTTTCAAAGGTGATGATTTTGAGAGTGTTCAGTTGGAAGTAAGTGGGTTTCTAAAAGAGCTCTCATGCCCTTATCCAACCCTTGTGACTGGAGATATCAAGGAAAGACTCAAAAGCAGAGAGGATTGCCTGACGTTGCTGTGTGAGTGTGCTTTTTTATTTCTTCTCACAATAAGGCCATTCCTTCACACCTCCTACCTCTTAAATTCATATATTGTTGTGACCTTGATAACAAAATTATGGTATGTTCAGCTACCTGGAAATGTTTCTCTCCATCCGCTGCTCTTCTTATTCTGCAAATGTTCCTAATGAAAAGCTTAAAGATGTGGTCAGAATTCTTTTGCTCCCTTTTGTTGTATCCAAGTACTAAAGCAAACTGTGGGGTGGTGCTGATATGGAAAGTACCCCTTGTTGTGTTTTTTATAAGAGCAGCACTGGTACAGGGGCCCAGATTAATATTTAGATTCAGTAGGGGATGACAGTCCACCAGTGAATCTGATTTCTTTGTCCTAGTTGATATTCTTGTATACAGCATAGCGGCTTGTAAAAAAATGTGGTTACTACTCCTTTAAAGGACATGTAAAGCTTACATTTTCCTGCCATGTATATAAGTTGGGCATATCTTTCCCACTCAAGCCACAACATTTGTACTGCATGTACTCTCTCCATTTGCCAGCGCCATCACATTTTCCTAAAACAAATGGCAGCCTTCTCCCGGCGGCCATTTTCCCTCTGACACATCATCAGTTAAATTGACATGTGCAAACAGGACATGCATGCTGTAAAGTTCATGGAATGCAGGGTTACACAGGCACAACGTACTTTGATAAAAAGTTCTGCTGGGGTTCAGCACTGTAATGGTTAAAGGAGAAGGAAAGGTACTGAAGCAGTTTATTGCCAATAGATTAGCGACAATAGCGCAAGCTATAACACTATATTTTTTCTTCAGAATACTTTACCGTACCTGAGTAAACAGCTCTAGAAGCTCTCTTTGTTTGTTTAGGATGTAGCTGCCATATTTGCGTGGTGTGACATCACTTCCTGCCTGAGTCTCTCCCTGATCACTTATAGCTCAGATTACAGCAGGGAGGGGGGAGAGGGGGAGAGAGAAGCAAACTGAGCATGCTCAAGCCCTTGCCCTGGAAGTTTAAACTGAAAACAGGAATTGCACCAGGTGTATTTATATAGACCTTTCTGATAAAGCTTACTAAATTTTAGACTTTCCTTCTCCTTTAAACTGAACTCAGGAGAGGTGATTAGGAGAAAACAATAGGATCAGACAGCTAGAGCAGAGTTTCTATGGGAACCAGCAATTCTATCTCTTCATTGGCTGTTAGACTGGAGGGTGTCTTTAGTAATCTGAGCTGAGAAGAACTGAGCATGCTCAAGAGCCAACAGCCAAAGTAAATTCCTGAGGGAGGGGGGCAGAGGGAGTTAGAGGAGGAGAAAGATTTGTAAGTGATTAAGGGGATGCTGCAACTAGTGATGTGCGGGTCCCAACCCTAACTCGCCCTCGCCCAACCCGCACCAGGCCTGACCTGGCTCGGCTCCTCCAGTTAAAGACTCGCACACAACCCGCCCAACAGTTATGTTACGAAAGGGTGGGGCAAGTGCAAATCTATAAATGGAGGAGCTAGAAGTGTTAGGTCACTGGTGGGGATAGCAGAAGGAACTGCTAAAGCCGAAACCCAATTGCGACCCGAAGACTTAATGCAGCAGTTGGCCTGAACCCGCCCGACCCGCAGGTTTGGGGCCAGCCCCACATCACTAGCTGCAGCCTTACTGTTAATCTTTTAACAATCAGAGTGGCAGGTATCTAAGGATTTCAAAGAGGCTGTTTACTGATTATATCTATTGTCGGAGGGGTTAACATGTCCTTTAAAGGAGACATATGCCATTGTTTTTTACTTTACACTAATGCCTTGCTCATACTATAAAATTATAGTATATAAAAAAACACGTTTTGTTATATACCTTTCA
Source organism: Xenopus petersii (assembly GCA_038501925.1). NCBI lineage: Eukaryota > Metazoa > Chordata > Amphibia > Anura > Pipidae > Xenopus > Xenopus petersii. The sequence goes on from CM076686.1 coordinate 34,852,511, forward strand.
GGGTTACTTTTTTCTTTGTTTGCATCAATACTTTTTGCCCCTCCCTTTCTGCAGACTTCCATTGCAGCGATCTACACAGCCTTCTTGAGGTGCATGAACAATCTTCAGTGCCGATGGTTTTGGCAGCAGTGTATTTATTAGGGATGAGCTGGGGAGGCATTATGCTCTCCTGCAATGTTCCTTTTTAAATACAGTACAGGTATGGGACCTGTTATCCAGATTGCTCGGGATCTGAGGTTTTGCGGATAACCGATCTTTTCGTCATTTGGATCTTCAAAGCTTAAGTCTAAACATTTAAACATTAAATAAACACAATAGGATTGTTTTGCTTCCAATAAGGATTAATTATATCTTAGTTTGGATCAAGTACAAGCTTCTGTTTTATTATTACAGAAAAAAAGAAAATAATGGATTAAAATCTGGATTATTTGGATAAAATGGAGTCTAAGGGAGACGGCCTTTTTGTAATTCAGAGCCTCCTGGATAACTGGTTTCCATATAATGGATCCCATACCTATATTTGTTAAATCTGCAATACTATATGTCTTATTTTCAGGCTGTGGTGTCCAAAACATTCATTGGATGCTCCTTGGGTCACCACTCAAACACCACTTTCTTTGTCTTCCACCTTTTAGCCATATGCCCTGCCTTTTACTTTCCATCTTTTTTGTTCCATGTACATCTGTCCTGTTCATAATTTATTCAGCGTATTCATTGTTTCTCCTGGGCTCATCTACACTTGATGTACCTACTTTTTGGTTCCTACCATCCTCCTGCCTCCATTTTCTTCTGCAAAACAATCAGTTTCTCTTCTTCCTCCTCTCTTCATGCTGTCAATGAACTTTCTTTCTTTCTTTCTTTCTTTCTTTCTTTCTTTCTTTCTTTCTTTCTTTCTTTCTTTCTTTCTTTCTTTCTTTCTTTCTTTCTTTCTTTCTTTCTTTCTTTCTTTCTTTCTTTCTTCCTTCCTTCCTTCCCTGCAGAGTGCAGCTTCATATTTACACCGGATGGCGCCACACTTATTCTACCGTAATTTTTTGTTCTTTATGTTGGATGACGTTTTTCTTTATTGGACCATTATTCAGAAAGGTTGCATGGAAGCAAAAGTCACATAGAGTCAGTTTGGTTGAATCCTTTGGTTTGAAACGTCTCTATTATTCAGTGTCCTAAGATATCTATGTAGTGCCTTCATTGTATATTGTACTCTGTAAGTGAATTAACATTATTTTCTTTTAAGAATATGTTTCTGCAAAAAGATATTAGTTTGGTAATGATGCGTCTTTTTATTTCTCAGTGTTCTTAGCCACAGAGCTTCAGGCCTTGCAGATCATAAAAAAAAAGAAAAAGAGTGAGGAGGATCCACTTGATGCTGCCTATAAAGAAGTAAAAACCATCTGCAGTGCTCTCCGCTTGCCCGAAAAGCCTTCCTCTGATGTCTTGTCCATGTTAAAAAATGTAGAAGCAAAGGTATAAGGATATATTCATTATTGCGTATAGTTTGGCACTATTTTTTTCTGCTTTTTCTCATCTGTTGAATGTTAAGGTCTAATGCCAGTATATTCATATTCTTAAAGATCATAGAGGTGCTCTCACAAGGGGATCACAGTGAATTAAAGGGAAGACTGCTCAGTGCAGAGCTGAACATGGAACAGCTGGTAAGACAACCTAATATGATGCCAATGCAGTGTATGTTATTGTGGGATACTGCCAAAGGCTTTTGGAAATAGTGAGACAAATCTTTTCAGGTTTATTTGACAGGCAATTCTAACAGTAGCGCACAGGGGCATAACGTGACAATTGATACCCTTTTCCGAGTGATCACTGACCAAGAGTATTTATGGTTAAATTGTGCTGGATAATTTTCAACTGCACATGCTACCACCATAAAAGAGCCAGAAAAATTGTCACTTTTATATAGTGCAGAAATTATGAATTCTTATAATTATAATTTCCATTTTTTTTTTTTTCAAGAAATGCATTACTTCCATTTGCCTTCTTCTTAAACTCTATAAATTAGGTTGCCAGCTTTCTAAACTAAGGGGTCTATATACTAATTTCCAAGCAAGCCCTGCACCCAAAAAACTCCCTGGACATTTTTTTCTCTAAAACTAGCTTATTTAAGAAAAAGCCACGACAGAATATTCCCATGCATGTTTTCCACAGGAAAAGTACTCCAGCTAAACTCACATTGTTCCATTCATTTTCAGTGAGGCTAAAACATGTAAATGTTTTAATGAACTGGGAAAATAAATAAAATTGTTAGAGACCATTCCCATTAACTTCTATTGAACCTTGCCAGCTTTTACTTGAAATTTTTTTTCTGATGACTTTACATGGGATGTGACTTACGGAGCTGAAACTTGAAAATATGAGAGCAGGAAAACAAAACAAAACAAAAATCCATTTAAAAAATGATAAATAATTGTATTTGAAAAACAGTTGAAAATAATTCTTTATTCCCTCTCTACTTTGAGAACTATTCTTTTACTTTCAGGAGTACTGTCCCTTTAAAGCTCAGTTATTGCCTGCTCTGCATGAAATGTAAAAGTAATACATCTGAGAATTTGCTCAGTGGTGCACATATATAATTCAATCTTATTTTCTTTTCCTTGCAGGAGCCCCTGGAGAAAATCAATGCTGCTCTCTGTAAGGAGTATGAGTGTCGGCGTAGGCTGTTAATAAAACGTCTTGATGTAACTGTGCAGTCATTTGGGTGGTCAGACAGAGCCAAGGTAATTATGCAGTGTCTTTGTAATGTGAATGTGCTATACACCTAAAGGCCTGCTGGTGGCAGCACTTTTAATCCTAGAATAGCAAAAATGAATGACTTGTAAACATGTTATCCGTTGAAACTTGTTTTTTTTTCATTATTATTATTCTTTACATAACGTCAACATATTCTGCAGTGCTTTACAGAATTTTTCCATCATTCACGTCAGTCCCAGTGGAGTTTACAGTCTAGCTTCCTTATTGCGCACACACACACTTGTCAGTTTTATCAGGATCCGGTGAATCTGCCTGTGTGGTCATTGGAGTGTAGGAGAAAACCAGTGTACCTGTACAGGAAGAACATATATATATATATATATATATATATATATATATATATATATATATATATATATATATATATATATATAGATATAGATATAGATATATAGATATATAGATATATAGATATATAGATATATAGATATATAGATATATAGATATATAGATATAGATATATAGAGATATATAGATATAGATATATAGAGATATAGAGATATAGAGATATAGAGATATAGAGATATAGAGATATAGAGATATAGAGATATAGAGATATAGAGATATAGAGATATAGAGATATAGAGATATAGAGATATAGAGATATAGAGATATAGAGATATATAGATATATAGATATATAGATATATATATATAGATATAGTGTCCCAGCTGGCATCAAGCCTAAGACCGCAGTACAGCAAAGCAGCAATGCTAAGAATTGTGCCATTTATTTTATCTTATATTTGTTGGGCATACATTTCTATGTGTTTCCAAAGCCTGATTGCATATGAGAGATGAGACAGATCAAGTACATATAGTAGCTTTGTGTACATCAGCATGTCTGCTTACAGCTCTTTGTATGACTAAAGCCATAGGTTTATGAGAACCGCTCAAAGCATGAGCATTTTTAAAGAACATGGGCTAGAGGCAGGTTTTGGAGATGTAAAGGCTTCTGCATCCTGCATGCTGCTAGTCCAAATGCAACTAACCAACCCCAGGAACTTTTTTTTCCATATATTGTACAGTCTTATGTCATTGTTTTGGCACACCCATTGGGTGGAACGGGTGATGGCTTAGATGCTCTTTAAAGGAGAAGAAAAGGTTTAATCACTAGGGTGTGCAAAATTTTAGGCACCACTGATTGTAATCACTCAAATAATACCCCTGGCCGGTGCTCCTGTTAGCAGAAAACTGCACCAGCCCTAGGTAATTCTCAGAAAGCACCACACAGTGATCCTCTTCTTCTACTTCTTCTTTCTTCAATGGCCCAGGCAGACACATTAGAGTAAAAAAGCTGGCCTTCTTTTTAAGTTCAGCTTTTCACTCTACTGCGAATGTGCCCCCACAATTGCCCTGTGTTGCTTGCTGAGAAGTACCCTGGGAAGGTACAGTTTTCTGCTAACAAATCTGCCCGGGTATTAGGTAAGTGATTATAATAAGTGGGGTGTGCCTAAAATGTGGTACTTCAAAATGATTAGTCCTCATCTCCTTTAAGATACATGTGCTCTAAAAAATTTGCTCACAACCATTCATGGGATATTTCAGGAATAATGTAAATAAACCCTTGAATTTCTTCAATGATATGCTGTTGTCTTCTAACCAACTAACTGTGAAGTAGAGAAATGTGATTTCAAAATGTAAGTTCAAAAAGCAGCCAAATATAAGTTAGTAAATGTAAGTTAGTAAATGTCAGCCAAATGTAAGTTAGTAAATTATGTTTTTTGGAGACTAACTTCATTCTCTCTTTTAAAGTCCAAAACAGATGAAATTGCACGTGTGTATCAGCCAATTCGCTACTCCCTATCTGCAAAATCCACCATCTCAATAGCACATCTTATGGCTGCACGCAAGGACCTCTCCAGAATCATCCGCACAAGCAGCGGGCAGATTCGGGAGAAAACGGCATGTGCAATAAACAAGGTAAATGATCCCTTCTTATTGTGATAAGGTCCAGTCAGATTATAGGGTAGTTAGTTCTCCATGCAAATAACATTTAGTATAATGCGGGTGGTGGCATTTGGTGTTAATCTTTTGTTGTGCAGCTGTCAGGTTTGGAATCTTCGCTTAGCTTGTTGGTTGCTAGGGCATAAGCACCGTAACAACGAGGCAGGAGCTTTGAAATAAGAAGTATCTTGTGAATGCTACAACCAGAAGTAAATTTAGAGGCTGGAAACAGGCAGAAGTGGATGGCAAATAATAAAAAAAAACTATAAAATAGACCAAGTGAAAATCATCTTTAATTTACTAAAAGTTTATTTTAAGGTGGGCTTCTTCTTCCCTTAAAGGAACAGTTCAGTGTAAAAATACAAACTGGGTAAATAGGATGTGCTAAAAAAACTTTTCTAATTTAGTTAGTTAGCCAAAAATATAATGTATAAAGGCAGGGGTGACTGGATGTCTAACATAATAGCCAGAACACTACTTCCTGCTTTTCAGCTCTCTAACTCTGAGTTAGTCAGCGACTTTAAGGGGGACCACATGGGACATAACTGTTCAGTGAGTTTGCAATTGATCCTCAGCATTCAGCTCAGATTCAAAAGCAACAGATATGACCCATGTGGCTCCCCTCAAGTCACTGATTGGTTACTGCCTGGTAACAAATCAGTGGAAACCAAGAGAGCTGCAAAGCAGGAAGTTTTGTTCTGGCTATTATGTTAGACATCCAGTCACTCCAGCCTTTATACATTACATTTTTGCCTAACTAACTTTATTGTTCATTATAAAAACTTGCTAAATAGTTAGGCTGTGCAAAATAAAAAATGTTTTCAATATTTGTTAGAAAGGAAACAAGGTTGAGGGTGTACCTGAGCTGAAGATAGTTATATAATATTATTGGTTGGTGAAGCCCTTTCAAACATTTCACCATTTTTAGTGGCATTTGTATGATAGTTCATTTAGCTTCAGAGCAAGTAAAGGATAAGTAATGCAAAGAATGCAATGTGTTAATTTAAATGACTATACTACTTATTTCTGCTCCGTACAGAAATATTTTGTTTGATGCCCAACTTCAGTTTTTATTGCATTGTGTTTGCGATAGCTCATATATTAAACGATGTTTTTTTTTAAAGAGGTGGTTCACCTTTAAGGTAACTTTTAGTATGTTATAGAATGGCCAACTCTAAGCAACTTTTTAATTAGTTTTCATTACTTTTTATAGTTTTATAGTCATTAGTAATTTTCTACTGACTCTTTGCATCTTTCAAATGGGTGTCACTGACCCCATCTAAAAGGCAAATGCTCTGTAAGGCTACAAATGTATTGTTATTGCTAATTTTTATTACTCATCTTTCTATTCAGGCCCACTCATTCATATTCCAGTCTCATATTTAAATCCATGCATGATTGCTAGGGTAATTTGGACCCTAGCTACCAGCCTGCTTAAAATGCAAGTTGAAGAACTGCTGAATAAAAAGCTAAATAACTCAAAAACCTTCAATAATAAAAAATGAAAACCGATTGTAAATTGTCTCAGAATATCACTATCTACATCATACTAAGTTATCTCAAAGCTGAACAACCGCTTTAATATTGTATTTATATATTATTTTGCCTTTCACTACAGTAGCGAATAGGCATTTTTTTTGTGGACAAAACACTATAACACCTTTTTTTTTTTCATCCTCTAGTTTCTTATTATGTAGTTTGTCCTTACATTTCTGCTGAACTGTGTTTGTTGCATGGGAAAACCTGTACTGGTTTAGTTTCTGGTATGGTCCTGTTGCAGATATTATTCTAAAAATTCCAATTGGTCAATTTTTCTTATGTGCCAACAGTGTAGAGTAGAAGGCAAATAACAGAATTCTGTTACATTACTTAATTTTATACACAAATCTGTTATGTTTACATTTTTACAGGTCCTGATGGGTCGTGTGCCTGACAGAGGAGGACGACCTTCTGAAATTAATCCCCCACCCCCGGAGATGCCCCCATGGCAAAAAAGACAAGATGGTGGTGGAAAAGGTGGATGGAGAGGGGGTAGCGGGAGAGGAGGTGGTGGATTTGGAAGAGGTGGTTATAATTCAGGTGGAAGAGATTTTGGGCGAGGTGGAGGAGGAGGATACCACAGTAAAGGAGGATATTCCAATCGTAGCGGGTATAGTGACAGTTATGGTGGATGTGGTGGCCAAAAGTGGAATTAAGGAAGTCTCATGGTGATGCTTACTGGAGAAGATCAGGGACTTGTCACTTATCAAGGGATTCCGTTTTGTACTGTGAAGGGCATCTTTAAACTCTCCTCTATTTCATATTTGAAATCCTGCATGTACGGGAGACAGGGTAGATAAGCCCACCCTTTTTACTTTTTTTACACTGCAAAAAGAATATTGCTAAAATAATACATATTATAGACTTTCTCCCAAATACTTCTCCACCAGTGTCTTCATACTGTAACGATATTTGGTTTGTTTCAAGATGTTTGCCAATTCCATTTCTTGTTTTCCTGTTACCCTCATCGAGTCATCTTGTGGTGTTTGAGGTTTTTAGTCCTCCATCAACATCCACTTCTTACATAATATATGTGTGCACAAAGTAATGGGAATAACCATAAAGTCCCTCCCTTACAGTGGCAGATTAATACTACCTGAGGCCCCTAGGCTACACTTTCCACAGGTACCCACCCAAAGGACCCCAAAGGATGGCACAGTGGCAAATTCATGTGTATATATACGGAACGCATTTAAAGACATGGTATGGGGAAATCGTTGTCCTGCATGTGCTGTTCTAAGCATGTTTTTATACTCCCCCATCCTCTGAGGCTGACGTCACCCTCGCTCCTCCCTTCTCAGCCATCCATCCTGGGTCCTCACTCCTCAGCCATTCTGGGTCCTAGCTTCTCAGTCCTCAGCCATCCATCCTGGGTCCTAGCTTCTCCCTCCTCAGCCGTCAGTTCTTACTCCTCACTCACATATTCAGCCCTGCGCCCTGATTATAGTTACTTGTTCTTCACGTTTTTTTTTTGTTTTGCACTTGAGTGAGGAGCGAGGACCCAGGACGGATGGCTGAGGAGTGAGGAGCTGACTGCTGAGGAGGGAGGAGCGAGGTGTGATGTCTGCTTTGAGGGGGGGGGGGTGAGCGGAAAAGCAGGTGACGTTGCATTCCTCTAGCATAGGAGATTGCATACAGGACAAGGATTTCCCCTGACAATGTCCTAAAATGTGTTCCCTACTGGCAGGCCAGTCCAGCCCTGCCCATGGGCCACTCAGCACTGTGGGCCCCTAGGCTATAGCCTAGACATTAATCCGCCCCTGCTCTCTTATTTCATAGTGCATCCTACCCATTCAGTCTCCATTAAGTAAACAATGCCCTGTATTCGCATTTTCTTAATTTAAGTAGCAGCAAGTTCACTAAAAAGCACATTGCTGTCCCTGTATAATGGCAGCTAAACTGCAAGCTACCACATAACCACACAGCTGAAATTTAGTTATTATATCTTTTTAAAGAGACGCTATGCTCAAAGATCATGTGTCTGAAACCAATTTGTAATGATTTTAGTAAACAAAAGTAGTTTAATGCCATTTCTGCTATTTCAAGGAGAAGTATCCTCAAATGGCTTACTTTTACTTATACTTTTAAAAAACAGTTCAGTTGTGCTTTATGGCTTTCTTTTATTACAACATACCATTCAGGCCACATTGGTCAAAGACCCTATCCCAGCCCTATTTGTTAAACATGAATTTTGAGTCCATAAACAGGACTAAAGGACACATAACAAGTTCTTATAGCCATTTCTTTCACTGAGAAGTATTATTGAACGACATACTTACTGTTCAGTCATGCTTTATGGCAGGGATCCTTACTTTTATTATAACACTATTCAGACCATATTGGTCTAGTCTAGAGCCAAAAATCCCATTTTTTAACATCACTGTAGGATTTTGAGTCCAGGACGTAGCACCATAAAATGCTATTCATTCATTTGAATTAGTGCTTTGATGCTGATCTCTTCTTTTTATTGTAGTCTGTTTGCTCTGCAGTAAATGGGCTTCCCCTAGCTTGTTCATAATTTCAGAAGCATAATACATGAACATTGGGGATTTGAAGAATCCCTGTACTTGCCATCTGCTTCTGCCATTTTTCTAAAGGACAAGGAAAGGGTTTATCACTAAGGGGACGGGGTTACTGGTTTGCTAGGCATCCCTCCATGATTAGAACTGCTTATTTCAGACACTGGACAGTAGAAAAACATGCCGGCCTGGGGTATAATTCTACTTTCAAATGTAAGAGTGGCATTAGAATTCTGTGACCTGTACCATCTTGCTTTTTATATGGTCAAAATCACATCTGATTTGTAATATTCTACATTTCAACTTGGACTACATTTATGATATTAGTCACTGAGGGATACTGCTGTCAGAATAAAAAGTGCTTTCTTAAACAGTACCTGAAAACCGTATCTGAAAGTGATTATCAGTATTTGTACTTGCATCGAGGAATTCATTTCCTGGCGTTCAGCTGGCTGTTTGCTTTCTGGCAAACAGCAGCCCTTTTTTTGCTTTATGGCAAGGGTGGTAGTTGCTCCAGAAACACAGCACCATTAAATCTTGCATGTAACAATAACAAATGATCAGATTCTGAAAAAGAGGGCAGTTATGTGACGGCAGTATACCTTTACGTTCCTTTGTGATCATGCATTTTAGGAATATTCTATTATTGTCTTTATCTCAGACTTCGTGTATATGAGGAAATTTTGGTGTGTTAATGGAGGTTGTAGGTACAGTATTATCAGTGGCGATAATTCACGAACATGCGTGGTTCCCCATACAGTTCAAACGCTAACAACTACGCATGTATGGATTTTGTGTGCTGTATGTATTTATTCTATTGTGTGGATTTTCATCTGTGACATATGATTAGTATACAAAGGTCTGTATCAGTATTGCCATTTGTCTCTTTATAGACTGTGTGTGTGAACATTGTTTTCCAGTATTGACAACAGTGCAAGCAATGTGCTCGATAGGTCTAAAGCTGGCCATAGACGCACAGATACTATCGTACGAATCGAGGATTTGTACGATTTTCGGATCAGGTGTGGAGAGTTTCGACATCTTTCTTCCGGCGGAGATCGGTCGTTTGGTCGATCGGACAGGTTTGATTTTGACCCGACCGCCGGGTCCCGCCGGAGCCCATGGCACATTGTAATCGGATCGTTCGGCCATATGGCCGAACATTCAGATTACCCCCGATATAGCCATGCTCGTTAATAGCATATCAGGGAAAGATCCGCCAAACAAGCGGATCTTTGGGTCTATGGCCACCTTAACTGATTTCTACATTTGCTTGTATTAACTTTATGGCAGCAGTGTGACTCATTTATAATGCAGTGCATACAAATATTGTATGGTGTGCACTAGAGCTGCAATTTGTGTGCAAGCTCACGACTTGAAAATGATTCTATGAGTCAGTTTACACTTTAGTATGTTTACGTCTTTTTTTTATCATTTTGGGCCAGATTCAATTCAGTGAGAAAAAGGTTTATCACGTGAAAACTCAAGGAAGAGATCCAATTCAGAAAAAGTTCTCACTTTTTATCACATGAAAACTATTGGAAATATTGGAAATCTATTGGAAAAAACTGGAACTGAATTTGGAGACCGGTTTTTTCTTCTTGAATTAATTCTCGTCCATGAGTTTTCACCTGATAAACCGTGAGATAACTTTTTCTCACTGAATTGAATGCGGCCCTCAGAATAAGGCTTTTGTTGTAGTGCCTATACATGGGGGGATGCTCATGATGTGCTGGTTATATATTGCTGACACTGGTATCCTCGCAGTATTTAGCTGTAGCCCCATTGTAAACAAACGTTTGAGTCCAGTTGTTCTCCTCATCCCTAAGTAGTGTTTTTATCCCACTGGGGCATGGTATAATGCATAAATAAGAAACCTAGCAGCACTAAGGGACAGTCAGAAATGTCTTGAGAAAACCTTGACCCGCACCCGACTCCCCACTCCATTTATAGACCCACACCCGACTCCCCATTCCATTTATAGACCCTCACCCGACTCCCCATTCCATTTATAGACCCTCACCCGACTCCCCATTCCATTTATAGACCCGCACCCAACTCCCCACTCCATTTATTGACCCGCCTGCTGATAACATCACAAGAGGGGCAGGCACCAGCCTATAAAACAGAAAGTCGGAAGACGGCAGTCTAAGGCCGTAGCTTTAACACAATAAAGCTGAAGTAAAGGCAATAGGCACAATAAGTATAGGCAATAATCCCTGGAATCCCATTGGAGCATATTGCACAGGAAAGTGGGCAACAGACAGTTTAAAATACCCACCCTAGTTATTATACATAAACAACCCTGGTGATTTAAGGGCATCATGATGACTTATAAATTGGTGGAGAGACTGACTGGAATTGGGATGTATGAGCAAGTGATGACATTGGAAGTCCCATGCCCCTTGAAATGAGTCTCTGACAAATTCTACAGACTAAACTGGGTGGCTGGCAATTTTAATTGATTGTAAAGACCTTTTAATGAACTCAATAAAGGTTAAATTTTAACTAAATTAAAAAGAGTTCCCTTTGTTATTGCATATACATGTTTGAATTATTTGCCTATTTTGCTTTTGCAACAAGATAGGCATTGGAACTATTTGGTTACTAGGGTTTAATTGCAATGCAACTGCAGTATTGTATATCCAACTGTAGTTATTGTCGATAGTATTTAAATTTTCAGGCTGGAAAACAGCACAAAGGTTTCATTATAAACAACACTGTAAACAATATTCAATGACCAATTCAAATGGGATTTAGGACAGGTCTAGCTAATTGCTTAAAGTTCATTTCAAGTTAAGCGTTCTCTTTAAAGTTATACCGACACTTAAAAAGACTGCTCTTCAAAATTGCCTAAAGCGCTATAAGTAATTGTTACTTAAAGTTCCAACTGTCTCTTCTGAACCTGTCCGTTTCTAATGCTAACAGACTACTGCTGCACAAACATGGCAGCCCTCTCTTAGAGGAACATGGGGAATCAGATGTAATGTAAAATCATCATGCAAATACTTGGGTAATAATATAAAGACAATGTAAAAAAAATAGATTTCTGTTGTCCGTATTTCTTTAAAGGAATTGTTCAGTGTAAAAATAAAAATTGGGTAAATAGATAAATAGGCTGTGCAAAATAACCGACCCGCGCATCACTACTGTGGACGGCTGGCATTAAAGGGGACCAGTCACCCAAAAAGTTATTCAAAATCCTGTGCATGTGCTGCAGGTGGGGCCCACTCACTTAATTCATTTAGATAGTATAATGCTAGATCAGGAATTCACAACCTTTTTTTACCAACAAGCCACATTCAAATGTAAATAAAAGTTGGAGAGCAACACAAGCATGCAAAACGTTCCTGGGGGTGCCGATTATGGATTGTCATTGACTATTGGTAGCTCCTATGAGGACTGGCAGCCTACAAGAGACTGTTTGGCTGTACATTTGGTTTTTATTCAATCAAAACTTGCCTCCAAGCCAGGAATTCAAAAATAAGCACCTGCTTTGAGGCCACTGGGAGCAACATCCAAAGGGTTGGTGAGTAACACGTTGCTGATGAGCCACTGGTTGGGGATCACTGCTCTAAACCCCAAAGTTATTTGCTTAAGGAGCTAAAAACAGACTTACCTAATAAGAAGTTGAAGACTTTTATAGGGTTAGGACCCTTACCAGCACAAGGGCTCAAGTGTGTACTGAAGAATACATTGGAAGGCTTTGTACTGTGTTGTAGTTTCAATTTAAATACTACTGCAGATTATAAGTGAAACATTGAAGATATTAATGATACTGAAGAACGTGTACCATCCATGTTTCAGCCAATTAGCCAAAATGAACCCCTGGTTTACCATAGTACCCACGATGGTGGCAAACATCTATTTTAAATAGGGATGCACCGAATCCAGGATTCGGTTCGGGATTCGGCCTTTTTCAGCAGGGTTCGGATTCGGCCGAATCCTTCTGTCCGGCCTAACTGAATCCGAATCCTAATTTGCATATGCAAATTATGGGCGGAGAGGGAAATCACATGACTTTTTGTCACAAAACAAGGAAGTAAAAAATGTATCCCCTTCCCATCCCTAATTTGCATATGCAAATTAGGATTCGGATCGGTATTCGGCCGAATCCTTCGTGAAGGATTCAGGGGTTCGGCTGAATCCAAAATAGTGGATTCGGTGCATCCCTAATTTTAAATAGCCCTTCCGATTAATAAAGGGAGCCAGTTCAGAACCTTGTGGCACATTACTTATTTACTGTATGTAGAAGATGTACAAAACGTTGTTCACAATCCTGTGTGGCCATTTGGTGTATTCCAAGATGTGCTCCCTACTGTATATACGATGCCGTATGTTTAAACCCAAGTAAAAGTCAGAGTTCAGTTAACTGATAGTTTTACATTATCTAATAAGTGGCTACTACCCCTACATGTTTCTTTCTCTTGCTGCAGTAGTTCCCAAACTGTGCCGCAGATCCAGCCATAAGGCCATTTTGGGAAAGTTGGTAAAAATGTTTTTTTTTATCCTAGATAATTCTGGAAGCCTATCTTGATGACCAATTGATATGGGTTATATTGGCTAAGATCTAGAAGAATGCTGGGTCTCAAAGGGGGGAGGCTTAAATAAAAAGAAGGGCCAAATGCCGCTGCCCTACAGACCACTCTCATACCAAAGACCACATTTGATGAATATTTATTACCTTCTTCCCTCCTCCACAAAAACATTACACATAGAGGTTAGATCAAGAACATACAGCAATACGGTTTATCCACAGTTCAGTTCATATAAATATCAGACAAGTACGACAGGCTTCACACATATAAAACTGTACACTTTGTACATAGCTGAGAGCTCAGCATGAGATGCACTTGATACTTATAAAGACACTGCTTGAGAGTTGTTGTGGGAAATACAGACCCTGTTTCATGTGATAAATGGAAAAAAACAGAAAACTAACATTTTTGACATTGTCTTTTAAAACCGGTGCAGTAACTTTTATTAGTGGTCTTTTAGAGGCAGCCAAATCGACCCCTCAAGTGTTTATTGTGTAGCAAAAGAAGCAGAGTGATCACATGATACAAGTCATACTAAAGCAACATAATGTTTGCTGGGTGTGGCACTAATTAAAGTAGAACTAATGTCCAACAAACGATTGCTGCGCTATAATAGTGAATGTTCATATCTCGGAATTTGTTTATGGAGTGTCTCAGCTTTGTTTCCCATCACTGGGTCCAACTGCCTTTTAAACATTCTCGATCTGGTTCTGGATCCTTTACAAGCTACTGAATGGAAATATATGAGGCTGAATTTAATGGGAAGGGATCTCCAAAATCAGACTTTTAACGCCAAGTTCATCGTCAAGCGCTTCATTTAATTTCCCCCTTTATTCCAGGGTTGACTGTTTGAGCCCTGGAATAAAGAGTAAATCGGAGGAAACTGCCTTCTGGTTTTATTTGCATCTTTTTAGCAGCTTGCTGCAGGTTTAAAGGACCAGTAACGGCAAAAAATGTTTTTTAAAAAATTTGTTAGTTTACTATGAAAAAAAGACACCAACACATATTAAACTTTAAAGTCGCTAAGTCTTTATGAAGAAATAACTTACCGAAACTCCGCTTGCGCTCCTCTTCAGAAAAGGCGATCCATCGTGCAGCGCTCAATTCGTCCTCCCTGCCTTCCTTATAGGAGCTAGCCAGGGAGGAGAAATCGAGCACCGCACAATGGATCTTCGCCCTGTCGCCATTTCTGAAGAGGAGCGCAAGTAAGTTATTTCTTAATAAAGACTTTAAAGTTTAATATGTGTTGGCGTCTTTTTTTCGTAGCATACTAACGAATTTTTTGTAGAAAAATGTTGAAGTTACTGGTCTTTTAAAACGCAAACCACTGTGATACAGACTGTACAGAATGTTAAGCAGCCATGTACTGCTTATGTGGACTAATTGCTAACTGATCCATATACAACTTCAGTTCACCCTAAAGTCCATTCACGTAACAGGCAATGTGGTCTAGAAGGTGTCCTGCCTAAATATCCTATGGCAGTGAAGACTAATGTGTTTTAAGCTCCACCTCATTCTGATCTTGCTACACCGTGTCCAGCAGCCTTGCACATGTGCAGTAAAGGATGATTATCTATTTAGGTTTCTGCCATTCTCTCTAGCCAGTAAGCAACTTGGAATCCACTGCACATGTGCAAAGCCGCTGGACACTGGAAAATGGTGTAGCAAGATCAGAATGAGGAGGAGCTTAGAACACATTGGTCTTCACTGTCATAGGACAGCTTTGCTGCTGGGCTAGTACCAGAAACCTCATAAATAATATACAACCTCTTCAACCCAGTTGTTTGTTGGGCTTTAGTTTATAACGTTTCTTGGTGCACAAAATATAATGCAATGCATTTATCCTAAGGTTCCTGTTACAAACAGTAGAAATTAAATCTGTTATGTATATTAAGGCACATGGTTAAGTTATCCTTGCAATCCATCACTTGTTAAGTGATGGATTGCAAGGATCTCAAATTTTGCCATTGGTTTAACATGTGTCCTGGTGCAAGGGCAGATAGACTGATGGCTATATAGGACTATGTGCAGAGGAGAAAACAAAATGTTTAGGCAGGTCACCTTCTAGACTTCTAGAGAATGGGCTTTATGGTGGATTGAGGTTGTTTATGGGTTTGAATAAGGGCATGAACTAAAATATCCCTATGTTCCAATTTCCATGTACATAGGCTGCCTCAGTGACATTCAATATAATAATTTCCTTTTCCATGTATTCGAGGGACAGAGTATGTTAAAATGATATCCTAAGCAGTCTGGAAGCCATGAAAATCCCCTGGAGGATGACAACTGGCCTGTGGGTCTCCATTTGGACATCTTGGCCACTTCTCTACAAAGTGTTCATGCCCTCAAAGTCTAGGTGACCCTACTTTTGCTTCTGCAGTTCCACAAATGGTCATGCAGAAGGCAATTGTTCCATCATGTACCCAGTTCAATCTATATTTCTGGAAGAGGGGATCCAACAGTCACCTCTATCCTGGATTTATAGAATGGATATAATGTATGTAACTTATTGAATGACATAGGTTGTGGCCTGATAGTATGTGTCCACCCACAGCTTATAATATATTTGCTTGGTTTTCTGTTCAGCTTGCATAGTGAAACCATTTCCTTTAATATTATTGTCCCCTTGACAGTAACAACAGCCTTCCTGTCTTAAACAAGAATGTAGCTTTTATTGGGTTGAATGATTTGCTAGTGAGAGAATCCGTTCCTCTAGGAGCAACAATGTAAAAGCAAGAATAGGGGGTGTTGGGGAAGCCCAGCTATTCCACAAGGGCCCAGATCACAGTTGACAGTAAAGCTTGACTTCCCGGTAACAGGCAAAAACGCTGTCAATATCAACTCATACCTATTTCTGTAACGGAAACACTTCCCCCAAACAGCAGAGGTCATGTTCTAAGAAGCATTGAAACACCGTAACGGAATAAAGAATAATAAAGAATAGTTCCTTACTGAGAATACACATAGAGACGATCCACATATGAATATAAATGGCGGCTCCTTCTTTCCTGGGCTATCTAAAAAAAATCAACGGCAGTAGTTTTTGATAGCACCTTTCTGAGCCTAAAACGTATGAAAGCATCCTGACTGGGAATCTGACCAAGTGTCATTTAATATCCGTCCACACGGAGAACTTTCAGTATCCTGGTATAAAGTCAGCAAGGTTTACAGTCAGATGGTGGAACACTGCAGTCTTTGTTTTACCGTCCGTTTCACAGTAGAAATATACTGTATGCAGGTGTGCCTTTGATGTACGCTCAATGGTGCAAAAGCCCTGCAGTGTGTGCGCTACCCCCTTTTCATTAGCTTGCACTCTCCAACTGAGGTAATGGAGCAGCACGTGGTGCACAGCTACGCGAGGAAGAGTGCGGATGCCCTTGGCACGGGCCAGTAGAAGAACACGCTCCATATTCTTGTTACTTAGTCTCTTAACTCAACATCTTTTGTCAGTCTGCAGCTTATGAGAGATGATCTGGTAACATGATTAGTAGCATGATAACGCAGATGCAATGTGCGACTGGAATATGGTTCAAGTCAAGAAACCCAGCAATTTGTAGAAGGAAGGAAAACCTGACAGGCACCTGCTTCTATCTAGTTTTCTTACCTGGTTATTCTACAAACAACATGCCACATAACGAGTAGAGACTTCACCTCTCCCTGATGGATCTACACACACAAAGCAAGGAAGGAGAGTGAATACTTTGAATCTATCTCTACCAGACTGTGAACGAGATGCACAAACACATCATTAGGTCACACTACGTATGCTTGTTATCCACTCCTCGGCGATTGATCGGTTATTAGGCATCACGTTGATGATCCGTGGCATCAGCTCTGTTAGGCTTTTTACTTTATGATCCCTTCTGGTGCGTGTCGCTGTCCAGTACATATTTTCTTAACTCTGCCCGCAGAGTCTCAACACGTCTATGAGCATCCTTCAACTGGATCTTTAGAGCTGTGTTCTCATCCTTCAGAAAGACCTTTTCCTTTAATAAGGGGAAACAAGAAGATAATCCATTACGAATAACCAAATTGAATAAGTATTGAGCTACCTTAGAACTGAGGGAGGGATATGATGGCAGGAGGGGGCCTCAGTCTGAAGGCCAGTTAAAATGAGATATGAATGGCTGTTTGCTCTCCTGGATACATCTGGAAGCCTAGCCTGGAGGTCAGTTAGGGTGGGATTTGGGGTGAAACCATATCTTGGAGCTATGCTGGTTGTATGCTTGGCATGAGCTATGGGGGAGCCCTGACCAAAACTTCTGACCTTTAAGGGACTAAATGACTGCACTGATTCTCCATGAGAAGATCAAGGTGGTCAAAGCACATAATGTTCAATAGCGGTTAGCCATTCAGTGATTTATATAATTGATACTATTATATGAGTCACTTTGGCAGCTATTTTGTGTTTGAATAAGTGAGCCATGCTGCTGGGCGGTATGAGTCAGTCAATTGGGCCAATGATAAGAAAGTGTTAGGATGAGAGAACTCATTTAATAATTTGGAGTATTTGGAAATTATAAGAAAAAAAAATACAATCCTATGTTTGACTGTGTTTCTTTAAAAATACATCTCCCACAATGATCGGCTATTTTTACAACCCAGGTTTTCTCTCTTAAAGGGATACTGTCCTGCTCCAGCAGAATTCTGCACTGAAACCCGTTTCTCAAAAGAGCAAACAAATTTTTTTTTATATTTAGTTTTGAAATCTGACATGGGGCTAGACATATTGTCAGTTTCCCAGCTGACCCCAGTCACGTGACGTGTCCTCTTCACTGCAAGTTGGAATGATATCTTCCCCTCCCTTCCCCCCAGCAGCCTAACAACAGAACATTGGGAAGGTAACCAGATAACAGCTCCCTAACACAAGATAACAACTGCCTGGTAGATCTTAGAACAGCACTCAATAGTAAAATCCAGGTCCCACTGAGACACATTCAGTTACATTTAATAGGAGAAACAACAGCCTGCCAGAAAGCAGTTCCATCCTAAAGTGCTGGCTTTTTCTGAAAGCCCATGACCTGAAATGGCTGCCTACACACCGATATTACAATTTAAATAAAATACACTTGCCCTTTAAAAATCTCTCTTAAAATGGATTCTATTCCTTCTTATATGTATCACCCTTACAACTGCCACTGTTCATAGTTACACAACCTTAACTCATCCAATATTGTAAGCAGACAGCATACCTTCTCCAGCTCTTGAATGCCAGCTTTGCCTCCCCTCAATTCTGCCCTTGCTTTGCGGATGGAGTCCTTGTTTTCCCACTTGGCATAAGCCTTCTTTCGGGTAGGAACTGGACTAGGACAGGGGGAAGGCATGGGACTTATAGGGAGATGGGAGGTTAGGTCTGGGGTCCTGCTGCGCGGTGGAGAAGGAACTTGTAGGCACAGGCTTTGTGTCTCATTCTCTGTTTGCGTTGCTCGATGTTTCACAGCAGGCTGTAGTCGTACTGAGATCTTCTGTGCTGAGCTCCCCATAAGCATTATTGTCCGATCCTTACTGACCTCTGTGTGGATGTCCCCATCTCCATTAGGATAGGAATATGGGCCTTCATCTGCTCCTAAGCAGTCTGCCAGAGAGGAAATCCAATGATAGTGCCGAGACAATGAGAAATCCTTCTATTAAAGTCAATTGCACCAAAAGGAATAACTCTTAATTGTCATTATTTTTTTTACCTGTATTGTCAGTTCCTGTTAGGGCTCTAAATGGCTTTTGGGCTTGTTACTCTTCATAACAATTAGGGATGCACAAATCCACTATTTGGGATTCGGCCAAATACAGAACCAAATCCGAATCCTAATTTGCATATGCAAATTAGGGTCAGGAAAGGAAAAAAATTGAAAAAAATCTTTTGTGACAAAAAGTCACGTGATTTCCATACCCGCCCCTAATTTACATATGCAAATAAGGATTCGGATTCGGTTCGGCCAGGTGCAAGGATTCTTCCGAATCCTGCTGAAAAAGACTGAATCCTGGATGAATCCCGAACCGGATCCTGGATTCGGTGCATCCCTAATAACAATGTTATTTGTGATTTCAATGAACAAATGTTGGTTCAGTGGGTCATCAGCCCCTTGTGTCATGAGGATCCTCGTTCTCATTAGCTAAC
This sequence comes from Xenopus petersii, assembly GCA_038501925.1. NCBI lineage: Eukaryota > Metazoa > Chordata > Amphibia > Anura > Pipidae > Xenopus > Xenopus petersii. Next base: position 34,871,931 of record CM076686.1, read on the forward strand.
CCAGAATGCAATTTGAGACGTTATATATACCACAGCCCTGTCCTTACCCCTTGATATCCCTTCCTTCTAGGTAATGTCGTATGTGGAGTAAGACATGGAAAGACTCACCATTTGTAAGCCCTTTGCCTCCTGCTGGAATGACTTCTAACTGTCCAGCGTCAGACAAAGTATTGTTCTCTCCCATGGAGCATTTGGACCTCTTTTTACATTCAAACACCACCAGTTCTTTACATTGTTTATGGCAATTCATTCCACAGTCTGTAGAACAGAGAGAACAGTCTACGTTAACGCCTCGTTGCTCCTCTTATTGGGTAGCTGCCGTACAACACAACGGATGGGCCTATGCAAGTACAGAATGTGTGTTTACAATATCTACTGTGTGTTCCACAACTGCTTTTGTGTGCACAGCTTACATATAATTCTGGGTAAGAGAGAGTCTAAAAGTAAACACATATTTACAAAGTACCGGTACGGGACCTGTTATCCAGAATGCTCGGGACCTGGGGTTTTCTGGATAAAGGATCTTTCTGTAATTTGGGTTTTCATGCCTTAAATCTACTAGAAATGCATTTAAACATTAACCCCAATAGGCTGGTTTTGCTTCCAATAAGGATTAATTATATCTTAGTTGTGATCAATTACAGGGTACTGTTTTATTATTACAGAGAAAAAGGAAATCATTTTTAAAAATTTGGATTATTTGGATAAAATGGAGTCTATGGGAGACATTCCGTAATTCGGAGCATTCTGGATATCGGGTTTCCAGATAAGGGATAATACACCTGTACAAACATATGCAGCAGAGCTGTACAATGGAAGGGATGAACTTTTGTCATAGGTTATAAACAGTATACATACACAATTAGCTAGACAACACTTACCTTTGCACCTGTATCCTTGCTTGATCACTCCCCACAACTGAAAAAGAAATAAAATAAGATTCCATATATTGTTCTGCCATATACAAATTCCATACTGCCGCAGTAATATTTTGATACACAGCAGTTTAACCGGCCACATTTCATTGATATGCCTTAGTTTCCATACTGACAGTATGAAGTCACCTGCCTGTCCAACATCTCATTCCTAAAACAAGGATATTATTGTGGAGTTGTCTTTCCTTTTTTGAAATAACAGCCTCAGCTTTTTTGGGAAGGCTTTCCACTAGATGTTGGAACATTGTTAATAGGATTTGTTTTCATTTAGTCAGCATATAGGTCGCTCTGTTTGGCAGTACATCCTATTTTTATTCAATCAAAACTTGCCACAAAGCTTAAAATAAGCACCTCCTTTGGGAACAACAGGTGCAACTATCATGGGGTTGATGAGAAACATGTTGCTCATGTTTGGGGACTGTGTATGACCAGCTTTAGTCAATGCAGCCTAATGTCCATCTTCAGCTGCTGGTGGGGTGCTAGAAGTTATAGTTCACCAACACTACCTAAGTCAATTTATATGATTAACCTGCAGAGCTCACAATGAATAAAACAAGAACAACCAAGGAGAAAGTCAAAAGGCAGAGCTTGGCATTAAAATTAGTCACGGTAGGATTTTTCCCTGCTGATGGGGTTAGTATAGTAATGGAGAACTGTGACCCACTGGAGTAGTAATGTGGCTCAGTAGGTGGCAAGCAGGTTACATATACTAGGGGTAATGTATACCCTATACCATCAATACTCACAAATCCAGCGCAGTTATCACAGAAAGTTGGGCGCAGATAGGTTGTCTCCTGGAAATTATGGAGGAATCCCAGGCCAAGCTTTGAACAAATAGAGCTAGCTCGCATGAAGTAAGCAGTTATCTCTTGTCTGCTGATCAAGCCTTCCCTGTAGAAAGTGGAACATTAACATGTGAGATGTGCTCTCTATATTGTACCTCCCTGGTATCAGTCCATTTCACCTTTATACCACCTTGTGACCAATACTGCTTTTTATCATGTACAACATTGTTATGAAGCCTCTAACTTATAACTCTGGTGAGGTTTCAAACCCAAGCCCAATAGACTATGAAAACAAAGCTAGTTGTTTCTGCTTTAGGTATGTTTGCTTTTGGCTTTTGTCTCCCAATGCGATTAGAACATGTTTCTAGGACATTAGACCATATTCATTGCTAGATTTTTTTGTATAAGGCTTTCATTGATGAGGAAAGTGATAAGGAAATAGCAACATAGGGGCTAAAGGCCTCGCTTATACTGGCCATTATATAGAGATCCGCTTATTTGGCAAGGTTGCCAAACTAATGGATCTCTCCTTGAGTTGGGCGATATCGGGCTGATCCGATCATGGGGCCTAGGGCCCAACGATTGCATCATAATAAGGAATAAAACGGGAGGGCGGATCGGGGATGGGATTTTTAAGCCCCGTCAATCGACATCCCCATCGGAGGGCCCATACATTGGGCAATAAGATTATATCTGCCCGTGTATGGGGCCCTCTGACGGGGATGTTGATTTGCCGGGCTTAAAAATCCCATCAGATAGAGGACCACATCAGTTCGTTGATGTGGTTTTCAATCCGATCCCCCCTTCCTCCTTATTATGATCCTATCATTGAGCCCTAGGGCCCACAATTGGATCAGCCTGATACTGCCCACCTCAAGATGGGCATATTGGGGAGAGAAAAGATTCGCGAAAGATTCGGGCAAATACCGAACTGAATCCGAAGGGGGTGGGAAGGGGAAAACATTTTTTACTTCCTTGTTTTGTGACAAAAAGTCACGCAATTTCCCTCCCCGCTCCTAATTTGCATATGCAAATTAGGCTTGGGATTCGGTTTGGCTAGGCAGAAGGAGTCGGTCAAATCCGAATCCTGCTGAAAAAGGCCGAATCCTGGCCAAATCCCAAACCGAATTCTGGATTCGGTGCATCCCTAGTTAAATTGCCTACTAAATGCTGGAAATGATTGAACATATACAGGGGTGCTAAACTTGTGGCCATCCAGATGTTGCTGAACTATCCAAAAAATAGTTAAAGGTGGTTGGAAGTGATTTGAGTTGTAATTAGGGATGCACTGAATCCAGGAATCAGTTCGGGATTTGGCCTTTTTCAGCAGGATTCGGCGGAATCCTTCTGCCAGGCCGAACCAAATCCTAATTTGCATATGCAAATTAGGGGCGGGGAGGGAAATCGCATGACTTTTTGTCACAAAACAAGGAAGTAAAAAATGTTTTCTCCTTCTAACCCCTAATTTGCATATGCAAATTAGGATTTGGAATAGGTTCGGTATTCGGTCGAATCTTTCACGAAGGATTCGGGGATTCGGCCGAATCCAAAATAATGGATTTGGTGCATCCCTAGTTGTAATTAAACTACATTAGGAGGGTCACAGCTTGGTTATCCCTGTTATAATGGCTATTGCAAAAAAAGGTACATGGGTGAGGATCCCCTGAACCTCCCCCCTTAAGGAAGAGATGATCCCTTTAGCTTACCTGTCTTTATCCATGACACAGAAAGAGAAAGGGAAGCTGGCTGCTATCTTCTCAAACTCTTCCTGCGATATGTAGCCATCTTGATCCAGGTCATAATTCTTAAATACAGACTACAAAAACAAGAAAACAGTCAGTGCTTACAGGATTGAAAGTGGCAGATTTGGATACAGAGTGCTCCATCTATACAACAGGTGTTAGAGCAATGTGAACTTTGCAACCGTATAAAACACAGTAATAGCAGTTATAGAGACAGATGTAATGCTTGGTCCTTTAGTAATAACAAAGACATGGGTCCACACTTACATCCACCATCCTCTGCACATGCTTGCTGATGGTTTTAGGATCTGGCTTTGGAGAGACTCCTGATGCCCAGTCTGCAACCACAGGAGGTTTGGAGGGTGTGACGGGCTGTATGGGGGAGAATGACAATTATTTATACATTTGCATTTATATGTTAGCTCTCTTTGTGGAATTTATAGGAGATCCATATCATTTTCTAGTACCTGGCAACTCATGTAAAGACACCTGGTGCAAACCATTCAGGGACATTATCCTTTGCCACATTTGTTGTATTATTATTGTCAAAATCAACCAAAACGTTCCAACCTGCCTGATTGGTGAAGCAAAGAAATACCCATAATATGAGAATTTGTGTTCTGATTTCTTGGATAAAAAGTCCCAAAGTTTGTATGAGACCATGTCAACCTTGCCAACTTAAGAACGTCCAGTATGAGGCTGTATCAGTCTTGGGAACAAATGCAATAGAAGGGGCCTATCGGAGACGCAGTCTAAAGTTCTAAGTGCTAAAGACTAGGGGGCAAATTCACTAACTGGCGCAAATTCGCCAGCGCTGTCTTCGTGCACATCGCAACACTTCGCCTGGACAACGCTAATTCACGAAGATCCGAAGTTGCACACAGGGTACCGAATGCTGGCGAAATTACACCCAGCAGTTCGAAGTTACGCTAGCGTTGGCTAATTAGCATATGGTGTGCAGTTAAAGTACAATGGCCGTATACGCTGCAGCAAATACATTACACTACACAAGGCCAGGGAACCTTAATAAAATTATATAAAGTTGTTATAATGCCCTGCACATGTGTCCACAGTATAGTTTAGGTGCCATATGTTAGCAAATGTAGGGGGGAAGGAGGGTACCCCCAAAAAAAATTATGATCTTTTTCAGTCTATCAATCTTTAAATAGGAAAAAACGCCAGCGTTTTTTGGGACTTCGAAAAATTTTCAACTTTTTTTTTGAGGAACTCCTATTTACTTATTGCACCTCGCCTGGTCTGAGGTGGCGAAGGCAAGTCTGGCGATAGAGGTAACATTCAGTAAAATCAAAAACCTTGTGAATTTGCGTAGAAACGCTCTTTCGACAGACCGAAAATTTGCCAGGCGTAAGAGTGCGAAGTTGCGCCAGTCTATCTCCTTGGCGAAATTACGCCAGCCACTGTTAGTATATCGGCGAAGTGCCAAAATTAAGTCACGCTGGCAAATTTTCGCCAGTGTTAGCCACTTCGCCCTTTAGTAAATTTTCTCCCTAGGAATATCTTTCAACAGAAGGCAGCTGTCTATGACAAAAATAGTATTTCAGCAGAAGTACTCTGTGACAGCTTGAAAACAAGTCCAACAGTAGGAACCTATAGGAACCTATCTGCAAATGACTATGAAATAACCCAACAGACAGGAGCTGCCTATTGCAAAGCAGAGAAACAGTAGGAGGTTGTCTGTGTCAGACTATAAAACAAAATGCTTGTGAAACAAACCCGTACTGTAAGGGTCAGGGCACATGCTCAGATTAGTTGCCCGGCGACAAATCTCCCCGAACTGCCTCCCGCCGGCTAGAATATGTATCGCCTGGGGATGGCACTCGGAGCGCTTTGTTTTCCGAAGTCACCCAAACTTTCCTCGTGAGAAAACTTCGAAAAACAAAGCGCTCCGAGTGCCATCCCGCCGCCGATTTACATTCTAGCCGGTGGGAGGCAGTCACCCCAAAGAAGAGGAGATTTGTTGCCAGGCGACTAATTTCCACGAATCTGAGAGTGCCCTGACCCTTAGGCTGCAGTAAAGAGATCAGGAAACATACCCAAGAGCAGTGAATCATGGATATCTGAATTTAATAAGCCAATAACCAAACTGAAGAGCACAGGTCCTGTATACTGATTTATATGTATATCATGGCGTATATTTCCCTTAAATGTACAGTGCTCCAGAATATACATGGCTCTTTACAAATAAATCATATTAAAAGCTCTTTGTGTGGCATGATTCCCTTTTCACATATTTTCCCCCATTTACACTCAAATCCTATTTCATTTTCAGCTTCTGAACAGCAATTGCCACCCACACACAGGGTTATGTATTAAAGGAAACTGTCATCTACGCTACAATAAAAGGTAATAGTGAAAAGAAGTACTCCGGTGCTTTTGCATTTAGTGACTACTTTAGTTGTTGCATAATGTATGCTCATACAGTCATTAGGGTAGATGCTGTGAGATGGGAGCCCAAACATCTGATCTTTCATAAGAAGAACATGGAGACTGCGCTTGCAAGAGGAACGAATGCCTCTGAAATAACATAGCTTTCTCTGCAAGAAAACATTCATTCAATAAGAGCAACATTTGTATTCCCTCCCTGCTTCATAGACACTAGACTTGACATTCAAGTTGGTTTTCCATTTTTCCAAGTTTTAAACCAAATTAAAAGCGGCATGGGAGCGATTCCTGAGTTAGACGGGCCACTAATAGACTGTTCTACAACCACATTGGATTGTGGTTGGTCTGTCCAAAATGATAATCCAGTTACCAAAAGCCTAGGGGCAATAAGGGAAACAAGTAGATAAGGACAAAGTGACTCGGCCTAGGAACCCATTACAACCAATCAAATGTTTGCATTCAAACAGGTGATCAATACATTTTACAGACTGACTGGTTGCTAGATAATCTCTAGTAGTCGTGTATTATTTAGACCTGCACAGACTGAGAAGAATCAGCTGAGTCAAAGGGATGTGTACGGTTAAAGCCGCTGTAAAGTTTGGTGGAAAACTAATAATGGTCCCGGGCTATTTTTTTGGGACCCAGGTTCTACTGGGTTGAACTAGGGGTACGCGGCAGTCTAGGGCAATATGGGGTAAAGGGCAACAACCTGGCGGGGATTAAGCTTGAGACATGCAAAACTGATTTTGTTTTTACTTTAACTTTCTATTGGTAGAAAATCCAGAAGCACACCAATGAGTTGCTTAGTGAAGTCTGTGTTTTATTAAAGGGGACCCATCACCCAAAAAAAATATTCATAATCCTATTTTATCACATCAGTCAAGCAAAATGAACTTTAATTACACTATATAAATTATTTGAATCTTGTTTCCTTCAGTCTGGGAATTCATAATTATAGCAAGCAGGCAGGAGCCATTTTGTGGACACTGTTATTAAGACAAGCCTTGTATCATCTCAGAATCTTGTTTGTGCACCAGAATGGGGGACCTGATGTCCATCCCCATGCCCTGGCTACACAATTAAATGGTGAAGAGAATGGGGGAATGTGGGGAGAGCAGTGACATCTAGGAAGTGATGAATGGAAAGTGAAAGTAATTGCCTGCCCAGGGCATAAAGGAGGGGCAGACAATATTTGATTGACAGCTGAGATGTTAAAATGAGCTTACAACAGCTATGAATGCTTTAATAAAAAAATAGAAATTGGGTTTCATGTTTAATTTGAAAAGGACTTTTATTATAAAACTTTTTGTGTCTGGGTGACAGGTCCACTTTAAGCCCATATGTATCCTCAAAAAGGGCAACGTTTTGGGCCCCTCCACGCCCTTTATCAAGACTGGGAAGGGCAAGGGAAGGGCTTTCTGGTAAAGCACCCAGCACTTCCAATAAGTGATCTTCAACCAGGTAGAGCACTCCACTATAGTGAAGTATTAACTTTCTATTGGAACAAATAAAAAAAAGCTGGTATCTTTAGGGGAGACTTGTTTTCTTGCACTGTCCCCATTTTGTGATGTAACATTTTATGGACTGTTCACTTCTACTTTAGTAAGCGCTGACCATTGCTTCCTTATTATATTCTAAGTCTTTATAGTTTCATCACAAACAAAAAAAGTCCCAAGTTAAGAGAAATGAAATGCCACTGATAACTACAGCCACTGCCTACTGGTTACAATTATTCAGCCCATATTATTTAGTAGGCGTTAGTTACTTTCCACAGAGTGACTCAATATGAAATGAATATATTCATACAAAAATAACCTCTCCTACCGGTGCCCGGTAATTCCTTGGCTCCCGTGCGTAAGAAAGCTCATACATTTCATCCTCAGTATAATACAAATCGAGGGAGAGCTGCAAAAAAAAAAAAAACGTACAGTACTTACATTCAACTGCTGCAGTATCATCAGATTCACACTATCAGACACATGTGATCTACTGCGAGATGTACAGGGGCAAGGTGAGAAAACCAACACTGGATAAATGTCTCCCTGAAAAATTCCCTTAAAGTGAAACTGACACTAAAAATGTTCTTTTCAAAATATTAATCTACATTAAAAGTTACCTATAGGTCATGTTGATCGTTTTTCACTGATAGTTCTACTTTGTAAGAAATTGTCACTTGAACTTCCTAAACCTGACTGTCCCTTCTTAACAAATATGGCGGCCCCCTCATAGAGGAACAGGGTAGTAAGAAAGGTAATATAAAAGCATCAGACAAATACTTTTATGGCAACATTATAAATAGCATTTAAAGACAATGTTACGATAGATAATAAAAAAGGTTATTTTCTGATGTCAGTATCTTATTAAAGCTATGCTGACACCACAACTAGGGATGCACTGAATCCACTCTTTTAGATTTGGCCGAAGCCCCGAATCCTTCCCGAAAGATTCAGCTGAATACCGAACCAAATCCTAATTTACATATGCAAATTAGGTGTGGGAAGGGAAAACACTTTTTACTTCATTGTTTTGTGATATGCAAATTAGGATTTGGTTTGGCCAGGCAGAAAGATTTGGCTGAATCCTGCTGAAAAAGGCTGAATCCTGAACTGAATCCTGGATTTGGTGCCTCCCTGACCACAACAATGTTCTTCCACATAATGCTGTAGTGCCGTCCCAGGTCCCTATATCCAAAAAATTATGCTGAGTTTTTTCAAAGACCCATATTTTCATGGCTAGGACAGGCCTAAACCCCACTGCCTGAGGAGCACTTAGAGAATAACAAGAAGCAACTTATATTCTCCTGTTCCTATGGCACAGCTGGTTGATAGCCCATAAATGTATGCTGCTATCTTAGCTTCAAAATATAGAGCATGGAAAAAACAGCTAACCCCTGGATATTGGGTCCTGGCATGCATTTGGTCCTACTGCATTTTTTGTTTTAAATAAATCTGTAAAACCCAGTATTGCTTTATAAGGTTTGCATTGCCTTTATTTTTTCATTCAGTGTATAGGAAGGCATATAGGCATAGGTTATTCTTGCAAAGGAAATCTGGTTTATCTGCATATTTATGTTCATTCAATAAAATACCCATATGCAGACACGATTTCTCAACACATATAGCCTTTTCTACGGGGCTATTTATCAAAGAGTGAAGTTAGAGGTCGCCACAGTCCACTAGAGTGAAATTCTGCCACTCTCCATTCATTTCTATTGGATTTTTAAAAGAGTATTTACCAATGGGTGAAAGGGAAAGAAAGTTCTCCCATTGGTAAACAAGCCTTTCAAAATGCCATACAAATTAATGTAGAGTGGTGGAATTTCACTCTAGATGACTGTGGCGATCTCTAACTACACTTTTTGATAAATATGGCCCAATGTCTCCTCTGACTTTGTATGAAACTGTTTAATTATAATCCAGCCCCTTAGCAATCACCATGTGGTCAGGGCCCCGGTAACAACCAACCCATAAAGTGGATCACCGTACCAGAGGCCACCCCTTTAGACTAGAAGAAAAGAACTTTCATTTGAAGCAACGTAGGGGGTTCTTCACAGTCAGGACAGTGAGGTTGTGGAATGCACTGCCGGGTGATGTTGTGATGGCTGATTCAGTTAATGCCTTTAAGAATGGCTTGGATGATTTTTTGGACAGACGTAATATCAAAGGCTATTGTGATACTAAGCTCTATAGTTAGTATAGGTATAGGTATATAGAATTTAATTAAAAGTAGGGAGGGGTGTGCGTATGGATGCTGGGTTCTCATTTGGACGGGTTGAACTTGATGGACTTTGTCTTTTTTTAACCCAATTTAACTATGTAACAACTAGTTTATAAGCAGGTTACAGACATATGAAAACATTGTTGTATTGTCCGCTCTGCTGAAGATTAACCAATGACAATGACTGGTCTATCAGGAATGTCTTCATCCGTATATAGCATTCAACCTATACCTAGGCCCCATCCACAGCCTCAAAAGGGGCACCATATAGTTTAGAAATCGATGCCATACCATTAGATCTATACAATCTCTACACTATTTTCATTCCTTATAGAGATTTTCCGAGCCTTACTGTGAGTAGATGTACAAGGTCCATGTTTGCTTCCAGCGGAGGAGCAATGTTCTGCAACTGGATGAGCTCATTGATGTGATTATATAGAGAGTGAAGCTTTGGCACATTGATTTTACTTTCTTCCAGAAAGTCTGGCATGGCCTCGTGTAGAGCAATCAGGTCCTTCAGGTGAACTCCCAGGATAGGAATCTTAAAGTTGGTGCACTCGTTGTACGCTCGACGGTAATTGTCATAATTTCTGCAGGAAGACAGCAGTTCTGTCATCTCATTCAGGACCTGAAAGAGTAAAAAAAACAAAATAACAGGTTACTGCCAGAATAAGGGGTTTTTCATCTTCCAAAAACGTTTTTCAGTTCAGTTGTTTTCAGATTGTTCCCCAGAAATAAAGACTTTTTTCAATTACTTTCCATTATTTATTTTTTACTGTTTTTCCAAAATCTAAGTTTAAAGTTGAATATCCCTGTCTCTAATGTTTTAGTCTGGCAGCTCAGTAATTCAGGTGCAGACTCTAAACCAGGGGAGCCTAACCTTTTTCACCCGTGAAATATTCCTGGGTGGTGCCAAATAAGGGATGTGATTGGCTATTGGTAGCCCCTATGTGGACTGGCAGCCTATAGGAGGTTCTGTTTTTTATGCAACCAAATCTTGCCTTCAAGCCAGGAATTGAAAAATAAACACCTGCTTTAAGGCCACTGGGAGCAACATCCAAGGGATTGGGGAGCAACATGTTGCTCACGAGCTACTGGTTGGGGATCACTCCTCTAAACTGTTACAGTTTTGCAGCATTGAGTTGATACATTTCTCAGCAGCATCTCTGGAGTATTAGTAACTATTGTATCAATTCTAACAGCTGCCTTTAATGAAACTCAGGGATTCGGCTCAGCAGGGACAAAGATAAGAAATGTATCAACTAAATGTATCAATTTAGAACAGATTACAGGGTCGGCGACCCCCCCCTGCCAGAGCTGCTTTAGAAGGTGAAAAATCACACTTTACACAACCCCTTTAAGCTATTTGGTCAAGTGAGATATTAAACCCACCAAAGGTCAGTTCTGAACAAAAAGAAAGGTTCCACATTGGTTTTACATAAGGAGAAAGTTCTATCCAGTGTCGGACTGGCCCGGCGGGATACTGGGAAATCCGGCCCCGACCCTAGTGGGCCCCTGCCGGGCCAGTCCCCCTCTCCCAAACAGTTTTTAAAAAAATAATTAAAAAATTTTCAGCGCATCGCAGCGCCGTTTGCGCATGCGCGCCGAGCGCCGTTTCCTTTTGCGCATGCGCGATGCGCCGCCTGGGCAATTATGCCGAGCGGCGATTCGCCTAACAAGTAGGTAGCGGGGGCCAGAGGGGGGCCCTGGACACCAGTCCCGGTGGGCCCCGGGCCCCCCAGTCCGACCCTGGTTCTATCTACCACATCCTGTAGTTCTTTTAAATTAAATTCTATTTTTCATAATAGACTGAGAATTTGAGATGTGAAAATGCCTTAAAGGAAAGTCTAATTCCCCTTAAACCAGTTTCTACTCCCAATATTTATAGCTGATGTGAAAATCTCTTCCTAGGGGAGGTTTTGTTGTTAACATTACCTTGGTGACATCATGGGATACGTGTGAACTTGTATCCTTGAGCCGGGAGATGGAGCTGTGGCAAAGGCCCCCAATGACAGCCATTAAGGTGTTGAAATTCTGCAGCTGGTGCAGTTTCTGTATAAAAAGCAAAACAATCAAAAATCATGTGCTGCACTCTTTACAGCTGGAGGGCCACCATAACATTGCACATCAGCACTAGGCAAAACTCTGCACAGCGTTGTACAGGTATGGGACTTGTTATCCAGAATGCTCAGGACCTGGGGTTTTCGGATCTTTCCTTAATATGGATCTTCATACCTTAAGTCTACCAGAAAATCATGTAAACATTAAAGAAAAACACCAATAGGCTGGTTTTGCTTCCAATTAGGGATGCACCGAATCCACTTTTTTGGATTCGGCCGAACCCCCGAATCCTTTGTGAAAGATTCGGCCGAATACCGAACCGAATCCGAACCCTAATTTGCATATGCAAATTAGGGATGGGAAGGGAAAACATTTTTTACTTCCTTGTTTTCTGACAAAAAGTCACGTGATTTCCCTCCCTGCCCCTAATTTGCATGTGCAAATTAGGATTCGGATTCGGTTCGGCCAGGCAGAAGGATTCGGCCAAATCCGAATCCTGCTCAAAAAGGCCGAATCCTGGCCGAATCCTGAACCGAATCCTGGATTCGGTGCATCCCTACTTCCAATAAAAATTAATTATATCTTAGTTTGGATCAAGTACAAGCTACTGTTTCATTATTACAGAGAAAAAGGAAATCATTTAAAAAATTTGGATTATTTGATTATAATGGAGTCTATGGGAGATGTTCATTCCATAATTTGGAACATTCTGGATAATGAGTTTCTGGATAACGGATCCTATACCAGTATCAATAACAGCACCTTACCTGAGCTACATGGATGAACTTTGTGAGCACCTCTGCCCGGAGCTGGGGAGTTGGACGGCTCAGAACCATGAGCTGGACCCACTGAGAGATGCCATTGCACAGCGCAATGGAGCGTTCCATGGTTGGATTGTCCTTCACACAGCCATTTACAATGTAGTTCTGATAATCCGAAAACTGAGGGCAGGAATAACAGTGAAGAAATAAACAATATTTTTTTAATTCACTGGCAAAACTTGCATTTTAGTTGGTAACATACATGACAAAGAAAAACAAAAATAAAGCCATTGCTTGATTGGGTTTTAAGATTCTTTACTATAATAACATAAAATATGTGACTTTCCCATGCAGAGACTGCCATTCAATTATTATGGATATTTAGTAACTGTGACTTCCTTGTGTGCCTTATAGTAAATTAACTACAGTCTGTTTTACTGCGATCTTTTTGTCCTAGGTATGCAGGGAGTGCTTGGATATGTTCCACTGATCCTTATCTGCCGGAACATTCACTAACACAAACAAATGTCAGATATAAACATGTAGAACACTGGATGAAAATAGCTGTATACAGGAAGAGGGGAGCTGGAAATACACAACCCAAACAGCTTATTATTACAGAGAACTGGACGCACAATGATAGATATTAAACAATTACTCTGGCACCTTTATTATTATCATTATTAAGAAGTTAAAAAACACTGGCTCCCCTCATTCTACAAGTGTCATTTACCCCAAAATGACCCATTGTATTGTATTTATATATCAGGTGGGGGGGGGGATTTCCTTTAGTAAATGATATCTGGATACTGACAGAACTTTACACCCACCATGTGCACATGATAAGGGCAATATAACTTAGAAAGCTGTCAGTAATGGTTGTGGGGGTATGATATTATCATAGATCAGCGATTTCCTTTTATCTGACCCTTTTAAAAGATAGTAAGGCCTCCCCAACATCCAGAATGGACCTGGTCCTCCACCCTGTCTCCCTTCCTTGGTTGATGAGGTAGAGGACTTGTTAAAGAGATACTGTCATGGGAAACTATTTTTTTTTTTTTTTTTTTAAATGCATCAGTTACTAGTGCTGCTCCAGCAGAATTCTGCACTGAATCCTTGAATCTCAAAAGAACAAACATTTTTTTTTATATTTAATATTGAAATCTGACATGGGGCTAGACATATTGTCAGTTTCCCAGCTGTGCCCATTCATGTGACTTGTGCCATGACAAACTTCAGTCACTCTTTACTGCTGTACTGCAAGTTGGAGTGATATCACCCTCCCTTTCCCCCCCAGCAGCCCAACAACAGAACAATAGGAAGGTAACCAGATAGAAATTCCATAAGACAAGATAACAGCTCCCTGGTATATCTAAGAACAACACTCAATAGTAAAATCCAGGTCCCACTGTGACACATTCAGTTACATTGAGTAGGAGAAACAAGAGCTTGCCAGAAAGCAGTTCCATCCTAAAGTGCTGGCTCTTTCTGAAAGCACATGACCAGGCAAAATGACCTGAGATGGCTGCCTACACACCAATATTACAACTAAAAAAAATACACTTGATGGTTCAGGAATGACATTTTTAGGCATGCACCAAATCCACTCTTTTGGATTCGGCCGAACATCCAAATCCTTTGCGAAATATCCCGCCGAATACCGAACCAAATCCTAATTTGCATATGCAAATTAGGGGTGGGAAGGGGAAATATTTGTTACTTCCTTGTTTTGTGACAAAAGTTAAGCAATTTCCCTCCCCGCCTCTAATTTGTATATGCAAATTAGGATTTGGATTCAGTTCTCCCGAGCAGAAGGATTCGCCTGAATCTGAATCCTGCTGAAAAAAGGCAGAATCCCGGTCGAATCCCAACCGAATCCTGAATTCGGTGCATCCCTATTAATTTTATATTGTAAAATGAATGGTGAAAAAACAACACCATAAAAATCATGCCAGAATCCCTTTAAGGTTTTGCCACACCTATGTATGTCCCTAACCATTTCTGGTTATAATCTGTGCAATACTTTGATCTAATTGTGTTCATTGATTCTCATTGGCTGCATACAGGTCCCACATCCCCCCCCCCCCATGATGGACTGTTTTACCTGTATACATATGGACACCAAAAATTCATTGAGAAATAGTAGTAGGCTATGGTGCCAACCATATAAGGAAATAATTCTTAAATTCTTGTTGTTGACTGATAGAATTATAGATATTATGAATCAAAAAGCTCTTTGAATGAAGGGATAGCTAACTCTGCTCAACTACAAAACTTTTTATGGTTATCCGGCCCCCAAAAAATGCTTGGTTTTGAGCAAACCTGGCAGAGAAGTCTGAAGACAGGTGTAATAAGTACATATATGTGTACAGAACATAGCAAGAAGATAAAGATGAAGGAGGCCCCAGAATACTCACAGATATTCTTCTGAAGGCTTTGAACTCCAGGTAGGTCAAGTGTTCAGCAAGCTCCTGTGGCTCCAAGTGGTCAAACAGCAAAGACACTTTCCTCTTCTTGCTGCAGTTGGATTGGATTCTCTGTGTCAATTTCCGGGACCAGTCCCGTGAGTTTCTGAAAGTAAAACATTATTGGTTTTCCATGTATTAGTGCTAGAGCAGAAATCTTTCTGGTTTGGGAAAAAAAGGGAACATTTTGGTCACTCACATTTGTGCAGTGTCAATCAAGCGCCAATGTAACTCCTCCCCATGAGATCTCACCAGCTCCTGGAATTCTTCCATTGTCTGAGTGAGTTTTGCATCCATCTTGAACATGACCCAGAGTTCTGTGATCCAGTATCTAAACACAGGAGGAAGAACCAATGAACAATAAAAGGGGTAAAGAAAAGTCTAGCTTAGCCAAGTAGCCTTTATATACATCATAATTAATGTAATAAATGGCACAATGTTTGTTGACCTGTACATTCTACCTGCTTATTGGTAGATTTGGGTTATTAGGTCTGTTTCAAATCTATGCACCTTTAATACACTTCCTCCTTTAATATATAAACAAGTCCAGCCAGAAAAAAAAGAGAAAGAGGCAATGATCCAATGGGAAGTTTTACTCACCTTATAAAGTAGCAGATCCTGAGGCAGAAGGAAAAAGATCTGTTCTGCATGGCATCCTGATATGTGGGGATCATTAAGGGAAACATATAACAAAACAGGAACAATACCGCACCAAATGTATACAATGTATGCGCAGATTCATGCCCTCCTGCCCCAAAAAAAGAAACTGCCCATAAACACTGGGTCAAGCCCAGTCTTGCAGATTCATGGCAATTGCTAGAGGGGCTCCTGAAAGATCTCAGACCAACAGACAGGTGCCATAAGTGACCAATGTGGCTAAACTCAACGAGTAGAATCAGTGGTCCAGGTGCTCCGGCCCAGACCCTCATTTTAGGGAGAGGAAAACTATTAATTTTGTGAATAAATAAATGAGGGCCTCTCGGGAACAGGTCCGTAGATATAAAAGTAAAAACAACTTTCATTGAAAAATGTAAAATATAGACATCTCCAGATGCCCAACGCTTTTCATGCTCAGCAAGCATGTCATGTCAAGTCATGGGCTCTGTATTCAGTCAGTATTTATTGGGCCTGTGGGGCTGTTGGGGCCTGTGAACTTGAAATGTCAGGGCCTATTCTGAGTCTCTGAATTTTGTCTGAACCACTGGGTTACAGTTTATAATGCATGATATTGATGGAGACACAATCAGTCGGGAGCTGGCCAGTTATTCAAATTCTACATAGTTGGGTGGGGGGGCAAGATTATAATAAAATAATTATTTCAACCATGGTGTTGTTATGGAATTTGAAAAATCGTGTAAAGAGCCAAATCCAGCTGTGGGGCTACAGTCATGTTGTAGATAAATTAGGGATGCACTGAATCGGTTCAGGAATCGGCCTTTTTCAGCAGGATTCGGATTCGGCCAAATCCTTCTGGCCAGCCGAACCGAATCCAAATCCTAATTTGCATATGCAAATTAGGGACAGGGATGGAAATTGCATGCCTTTTTGTCACAAAACAAGGAAGTAAAATGTTTTCCCTTTCCCACCACTAATTTGCATATACAAATTAAGATTCGGATGCGGTTCGGTATTCGGCCGCATCGTTCGCAAAGGCTTCGGGGGTTCGGCCGAATCCAAAATAGTGGATTCGGTACATCCCTAAGATAAACATAAAGGCACAGTCTCATGCCGCAAAAGCCATAACAGGTATTATTGTTAGAATCTTCACCTGTGACCTGCAGCGCAAAACCAAATGACATTTCCATGTTCATTGCAAGCAATTACACAACTACACAAATACACAGCATCCAGCCTCAGACATGTACAATGCTCAGTGATGTCACCTAAGTATTCCGAGCCCTACAGACGCTAGTGAAGGGTAGCTTTATTAAAAAACAGCGTGGGAAGGGGCGAAAACATGCTCTCTGTTATTCTGTGATGCAAAGTGATGCATCTTATAGACATGATGAGCTTTAAGGACTCCGTACAAGAATAGGATTATTGAATAAAAAATGACTGAATATAATTTGCCTGTTGCTAGGTTGTATGCGACACGTGAGAAACCTCATTGTCTCTTCCCAGCAGCCTCAGCAGTATAAGCCTGCCATTGGCTAGACATAGGTTGAGATTTTGATGTCTAGGGTCCTTGTGGCAGCACTCCCTGCGTGTTCCAGTGAAGTGGACTGGTTGTTGATGTGCCTTTGTCTCTTTTGTATAAGTAGCAGCCAGCTGTGTGACTGTTTAGAGTCTGATCATAGAGATTTGCACAAAAAAAGGTGATGGGATACGAGCCTAAAAAATAAGAGCACAGGTGCGAGCATTCAGTTTGAAAAATGCCCTTATAATACATTTTAATAAAGCAGCGTTAAGTCAGGATTGAGCCCTGAAAAAAAGGTTATGCGACTAGTAAACTAGTGCTCCACATATCTAATGTGTGTGTGCCTCAATGGCCTACCATGTTATGCCTCACAAATTCCAAATCAATCCTGGTTTAAACACTTCATAGCTATATCCCTTATGTTCATATTTCCATGGTCCTTTTACCTATCACTTCCAAATGTTAGGGCCAGTCTCCCAGGTATAGGTGGGATATAGCAAAAAAAAACAGACCATGAGTTATATATTCATATATAATAAATCATAGTTCTCCAGTTGGGAAACCTTCTACTGGTGGCCTCTCCAAACCAGCACTGCACTCTTCAACCCATAGTTGAGATTTAGGTGACTGTTTCTTACTGTCCTAGACTGCAAGCCTCTTTAGAATACCAGTTAGGAGGTCAAAATCATTAAGCTGTCCTGGATAGTCCTTGAATGACTGATATGACATTATTATACATCTGAAACCTTGTTATAATTAAACCACAGCTTGGACCACAAAGGGAATCTCAAATCCAAAAAGTCTAAAGACCTCTAACCTCTTTTAACTTTGTCAACTCTTGAGTTGCAGGTAGCAGTTTAATAAAGGGCCATGAGGTTAAAACAATACAGTCGAACGACCTTCCCCAAAATAATGTCACCACAAGTCTGTGTTCTTGGAGTTGTCGACGAGGTGACCCCCTTTAGAGCAAAGAGAGACCTCTGGCGTAGCCTACTGTATTATGCTAGGAAAGCGCTCCTTATGAAATGGATGGACCCTAAAGTACCCTCCTTACAGTTTTGGTTGGACCTTATTAATAAAAATCTTCCGCTGATTCAGATGACATATCTAGCTAGAGGGTGCCCCGCCAAATTTGAAAAAACCTGGGAGGATTGGACGGAGGCCAATTCCTAGATAATAGGGCTTCTATAGTGATACACAGGCTCGTGTCCGGAGATAAAATTCGGTGCACCTGATATTACAATGTCTCTATGCATTTATTACTCTGTGCTTCTTGTATATGCTATGCATTGTGTACTGAGATGAGGTCTAATATCTTTGCTATTATTCTGTATTTTGTGGACTGTGTGGAATGTACCTGATGCCCCCCCCCTTTCTCTTCTGTACCCCCCCTACCTTAAAAACAAAATAAACACTGTTAAAAAAAAAACAATACAGTCGAAGGCTGAAAAAAGCAGTAATTGAAAGCAAGTTTAGTTTAGTGCACCATCATCTTGTATTGAGGATTGTATGAGAAACCATGTATTTGAGAATTAACGGCACAGTAGTGATCATAGCTCTTTCTTAGTGATGTGCAAGTTGTCCTAAAACCAACAGTGACCACGGGTTGATCACAGGCCGGGCAGGTTTGGGTTGAAAATTGGCCAACCATTGCGGTTTAAGGTTGGATGCGGGTTAGACGGGGAAGTAGCACGAAGAACAAGATGACGCAGGTATGGGTTGGGTGTGGGTCCTACAATGGCAACATTTTGTGGGTTAGGGTCGGAAGCGGTTAAGGTTTTGCAGGTTAGGGCCAGGTGCTGGTTGAGTTTTTCCTGACCCATACATCACTACTATGTCTCCTTGCTCTAGATATCCACTACAGAGAACACCCTTCCTAACTATACTATGAACAAATGATAACCAATGTACTTCAAAGCTAGAGAATTCTCCACAGTGGACCAATGAAGTATGCCAATTCCCAAGCAAGCTAATAATTAGGCCCGCTGTTATCTGTCTAAAATTATGGCTTTGCAAATTGCACTAATACAATTGACTGACCACAGGCTGCAATTTCTGCAGCATTTTGGCAGCTGATATACTGTACCTCCCACGTGGGGTGATCAGATGGCATCATTTTCCGCCTAAAGCAAGTGGCCTCATGTGGGTCGCTCAGAATGGTTTGCCAATGGCCACACACAAAGTGATGACCAGCCAGGTAGAAAACAGAACTGGTTGACTATCATGTGCCATGTGTTGCCAGCCTAATGTCTTTTTCCTTTGGGCCCTTGCAGGGTAACTCCTGGTTAATCTAAGTAACCCAGTGATGCATTTTAGCCAATAGCAAATAAGAGTTTGTGACCAATGTAGTCTTATTAGGAAGAACAGCAGCAAGCAAAACTGGCAACAGACCCACAGCCTATGTCACAGGCTACCATTCAACACACAAGGCTACTGTTGTTAGTTCAAAGTAGGCAAACATGAGGCTCGTTTTACGATCTTAATTAGCTGTAACATTATCCTGAGAGCAGCCACGTCTAACATTTATTTACTGTTGATCAACGGTGACTTTCCAGTTCATTTAACAAAGGATATAGTGTCCTGAGCTTGATGAGCAATTCTGTGGAGGGGATCAGGAAGCCATGCATAGTCAGCATAATCTGCAGCAGCTCATTGTTCTGACCCATATTGCCATCTAAATCTGGAAAGAAAGAGGTGTAAAGAAAAACAATGTTACAAATTTGGCATGAAGCAGAAGTGAACACGGTCCAGCCAATAGCTGCCAGTGGATACTAATTTATAGTTTTGGATATTGTCAGAATTATACATGGTACACTTTTCAACTTTTCAGTTGGCCATCATTATTTATTTTTTTTATAGTTTTTAAATTATTTGCCTTCTTCTGACACTTTCCAGCTTTCAAATGGGGGTCAGTGACCCCAGCTAAAAAAAACAAATTCTCAGTAAGGCTACAAATGTATTGCTATTGCTACTTTTTTATTACTAATCTTTTTATTCGGGCCCTCTCCTATTATATTCCAGGCTCTTGTGCAACTCAGTCCATGGTTGCAAAGGTGCTTTGGAACCTAGCAACCAGACTGCTGAAATGGCAAACTGGAGAGCTACTGAATAAAAAGCTAAATAACTCAAAAACCATAAATATTAGAAATGGAATCCCATATGCAATTCATCTCAGAATATCATTCTCTACTGTACATCATACTACAATATAACTCAAAGGTGAAAATCCGCTTTAATAACACGGTTTAGAAACCTGTAAAACAATGCAGAGGTCAAACAAACGGTCGCATATGGATAACTGTTTAGGTACTTTTAGGAACATTTATGAATGGAGTGGTATGCAGAACTCAGGCACTGGTAGTGGTAGGTTGAGGGCCCTTTCGTACAGAAAATAAAGGGGTTGTCGGTGTTGCACACTTCACACCTTGCCCTGTTATTTCTAAGGGCAAAGCCCAGAATCATTCGCATGAGTGGTTTCAGTTGCATCTATAGCAGAGATTTTCCTCCTACTGCAGTTTGGCTGCAATGTCTCTATGGGCATTGTGCTTACCGGTACACATCTAAGTGCAATATTTAAATCATGCCATGTTAGATTCCTGTTTTCTGCAGGCACTTTTTTTTTTTTTTAAAATGCACAACCTACCATAAATGTTATCTTTTAGTAATGATGCACATTTAAGGCCTGCTTGAATGATGACTGTGCCTATTAGACAGGGCCAATATACAGTATCTATTTATCATTGTCCAGGGAATGTGCAAATTGCAGCCTTGCAGATGTTGTTGAGCTACAACCTTTGTCAGCCTTTCCCAGGTTTAAGATAACAAGAAGAATACACCCCTGTGTGCAGAAAGCCTGAGCTGTGTCTTCCTCCCTCTGCAAAATATACAGGAAGCCACTAATCTCACATCCAACTTCTGGCACATTCTGCACCTTTCTCACTTCAGCAGATGCGGTTTCAGGAGAGGCATTTTAACATCATGAAAAACAAAGGGAGGAGGACAAGGTGGAGGAAGTGGGGAGAGCAAATGTTCATTCTCATAATTCAACAGATGAATAAGGAGGATAAAGCCATTTGTGTCATGTTGATGTGCAGAAAGGGTTAATCGTGCACTTGCAGGTTAGCGGTTTGCGTGCTGCACATTAGACTGTCACTTTGTTCTGTTCCCACATAGATTTTTATGCCGAGGCACAGAGAATGATTTTGCCAGCATGGCGCGTTCTTTTTCTGGGGGGTTAAAAATCATAAGATAGCACTTTAGCACATAATCTGTCACTTACTCAGAGGATCACGTCATGGAAAAGAAAAGTAAATGAACAAGGCTGTTTCTCCATTTCACTTCTCAGAGGTTGGCAGCACATTGCCTGCTGGGTTTCCATTCAGGGAAAGTTGTTGTATTAATGCTAATTTGATTGCAGTTTCCTTTAGATTTCCTCTGGAGTGGCAGACAATGGAGAGTTGCCTTTGTCAACGTTCCCCCCACATTTTCCAGCACACAACCAGTCCCTGGGGGTTTCCATCATTTTCCAAGCCTCTTAGATGTACCCCCCCCCCCAGATATCAGGTTAGATCAAATGCATTCTTGCTTTTACCAGTTACAGGGTAGGGTAGTGCCAGTCCCTCACATGTCCCAATACATAGCCGCATCAGAATAGCCACAAAGAGAATGGCAAGTGAACAGTCCCAGTCCCCAAAACAAAGCCACGGTTTAAAGGGAACTAACTAGAGGTACTGTGATCTGCCACTTCTGCGGGCACCAAGGTTACAGACCATTGTTTGATTCCCACTGACAACTCCTTGCATCTCTTTAACAAGGCAGGCAGTTTAAAGGCAGTGCTCTATGGAAAGGCCATAAATATTTGTACTAAGGTGCTGCAGGGCTGACCAAAACAAATAGCTAAACCATCATATTTTCAAGCAATGCCAAAAGCACAGTGAGTATTCAGCACCTAAACAAATGAGAGGGGGTACATGAAGATTTTTTAGTAGGTACCCACATCACCCCTTATTTACATAAGAACAATTTTAATGTGAATCAGCTTTTCTCCCTTCTTCTCTTTTGTAATTTCTACTCTTCTGCTTTATCTGTCACCTTCTGTGTTTCTCATCTCTTTACAAGTCCCTTTTCACATGTCTGTCTCTCTTACTTCTCTCTTCCCATTACATAGTCGTTTCCCTCCTTCTGTTCCTTCTTTCTCCACTCCAGTTGTCTTCTGCTCTTCCCTCGGGCTACCTTTAAATGTCCCATAATCATACTTCCACTTTTCTACTCGAACCCTACTTGCTACCTCTCTTCTCTCTTCACACCTCAACCATATCCTTTATGTTCTGAACCCGTCTCTTAGGTTCTTCCACCATTCATCATCATATCTTTCTTTTCTAGGGTGTTGTCCCCTTCAACAACAAATACTTCCTCACTGCAGAATACAATCCTTATCCCTTTTTGCTGAAATGAAAACCAGGTCTTCTTTAAAGAAAAGGTTTTCACATGTGCAAGATAGAAATATACAGTTAAGTGCTTTTTTTTGGGGGGGGGGGAGTGTTATTGTCCTTGTCATCTGTATCAAGAACTTGGTGCTGTAATTGTTAAAGAGAAAAAAAGAGGTATTTTCTCTGTAATAAAACAGTAGCTTGTACTTGATCTCAACTAAGATCTAATTAATCCTCATTGGAGGCAAATCAGTCCTATTGGGTTTAATTAATGCTCAAATTATTTTTTTTCATCCGGAAAACCCCAGGTCCCATGCATTCTGGATAATAGATCCCATAGGTGTTTTAATTTAGACTGCAGTTCTACAGAAGGGTGCCAACAATCTTATAAGAGAACTCTACATCATACCTACTTACTTGCATCATTGTTCAATTCCCCATAAAGGATACATCATAGTCCATATTGTACCTTCATGTTTTTATTATTTATTTATAACTATATTCAGTTCAAAAAAGTCAGCAGTTTTGTTCAAGAGCCAGAAACTGCATAGGGCATAGGACAAATCTTCAAGAAGAAGAAATATGAGGCCCAGCAAGCCCCATGCTCCTAATCTTTCAAATGTCCTTGCTGTGAACTAGGTAACACTAATGCCAATTATAGAATTTCACAAGAAAACTGATAAGATTTTACCTTAACCCCTTTAGCTTCATGGTTTCTACTGAAGCATTTGCAATATAAATACAGCATGGTCATAGCCATGGCAAGTACAGAAGATGGGTTTTATATCCCAAACACCTTGTCACAGAGAATGCCACAGCTCAAAGCCTAAATGTAAATCATCCTTTGCAATAACATCTGACATTATTTCCACTATTACTTTGCAAAAATCTAACCTATGTGCATGTGCCGTGCAATAAGAGTCAGGGTTACCTACAGACATGCAAATAAATACAAATGGTGAGGAAGGCTTTTAGAAGGAGAACAAGAGAAGCATAAGATGAGGAAGGGTGACCCATGCGAGCGGTATGAGGTGTGAGATACATTGGATTACTGGGGTTCAGTTGATAGCTGCAGTTTAATTGAACAGATTTGTTCAGTCACCTTCCACCTGTGTTCAGTGTTCACTCTCCAGTCAGGCCACACCAGCAGACCAACAAACAACACAGATTAGGATGGAGCACACAAATCACAGACTCTGCTGCAAACGAATTTGAGTTTCATCCTATTTCGGATCACATGGATCCTTTGTCAAGTGCACTTGATCCATATGATCCCAAACATGTCGTGACTCAATAAATTCGTTTGCAGCAGAGTCTGTGATATGTCTGCTCCATCCTAATCTATGTCGGTTTGACAGCGGCAGTTTCTCATTATGGGAATCCAGAACAGAAAGCTGGGAAGAGCAAGTGGAAGCTGAAATGTATATTGGAATGTGTTGTGGAAAGTGAAAGGAAGAGATGTTCTTGGAGCAATAACCATATATAATTGGTTATCAATCAAGTATGGAACTACAAGTAACTGCTGGGTCTACTATCCATATTACTAGCAGAGGAGGGTAGAAACATAAGCAAGGGTTAGAAATAAAGATGAGATTTATATGTATTTATAGGTCTCCTATGTGAGCAGATTCTGGGGTTCTTCTCTAGTGCCCAATGATGTTTTGGCAGAAAAGGGATGACGCTTCTTCAAACCCAAAGCACCCTCAGTATCCTGATGCCTGAACAAACACATACTTACTGAACCCAGGTGGAATATATCTCTCTCTCAGAAACCCCCATGCTAACCTATTCCGATGCAGCCGAGCCCAGCCACATAAGCAGCGTTTCTTCTTTGTTACACTGAGATCAATAGCACATGGAGCATTTCACAGGGCTGAATGAGAGAACCATGTACAACTTGGTGATGTGCAGATGGATCTTAATGGAAGTCTGAGTAAAGATACATATTTTGATCTTTTTTGAGTCAGTAGCAGAGTGTGTATAAAGCACCAAGGCAATGGCCTTCCTAATCAAGAAATGACTGGGCTTGGTCCCTGGTTGGATAAGGACATCAGTCTGTGTCCATGATCAGCATTCTTTCCCTAGCCCTGGTCATCCAATCATTGGCCTTTTGGTCACACATTTAGAAAAATGTTTTCTGTGTATTTCTTTGAAACGTTCCAAACTTATTTTATTCTATTTCCTGGATTTATCAAGCAAAACTTACACAACCTTTTTTTTTTTATTCTATGGTGTTTGTGTTTCCTGTTGCTGTTGTCCAAGGCAACAAAGCAAATGCCTTGACTCTATCTTTCTTATTATCTCTCTCACTCTTATTCTGATTCATTTCCTTATGCTGCAGAAACACGCAGAAATGTATCTGTGGCACCTATTCCATTCCTATCTACCACTGATATAACGCCAAAAGACAATTTTATGTGAGGTGGTTCTTATTAAAGGCGAAGAAGATTTCTCAGCTATTTGCAATTATTATGGATGCACCCAATCCAGGATTCATCTCTTTTCAGCTGGATTTGGATTCGGCCAAATCCCTTGTGCCTAGCTGAACCAAATTTGGCCGAATCTTTCACAAGGGATTTGGCCGAATCCAAAATAGTGGATTTGGTGCATCCCTAGCAATTATGCAGAAGGACTAAGCTAATTATTTTGGCTGGTTTCGGGTGCCTAAATATATAATCAAAGTGCAGCCTCCTGTTAATCTCTATGGCAATCAAGTGAAACAGACAGTAGACAAATACAAGAGGTCCTCTAACTCAACCTTTTATCAATATATTTAAGACATTAAGACATTTTGTGCATACAGCTGCTAAAAAAATGTACTGACACAATTTTGGTGAGTGTGACCTATAAAAAAGCATTGATTTTCATGGGACAATCACCTAATAAGGACTCCCCTAATGCAATTGTCATTGAAAATAATGGAAGATGTTCTCAAAAATAGGCCATAGGCCTAAGAGTGGGAACTGCCATATTGTTTACCTAACTAGAGAGATTATCCATTAACTCCAACAGAAAAGTACCCAAACTGGCCCATAATCCTACAGTATTATTTTGTCATTTTCTTGCCTTTTATTCATAATACACATAAATAAATACATTTTGGACATCCAGCTTTATTGAACTACACCTCCCAGTTGCTATATACTTGAGGATGCTAGGAGTTGCAGTTCGCAGTAGTAAAAGTGCCAGGAAATAGGGATCAAAGCAACTTACCGAAAGCCTGAATGCACATCTGTATCAGGTCATCCAAGCTGGCTCCTTTAGAGAGTTTTCCAAGAGGCATCATCACCCGTAAGGGAGTGACAGCGGGCACTTTGGGATGGGTGGTGGAGTGGATGATCTGCTTCAGTTCCAGAGCGAGTTTGGGGATGGTGGAACAGCCATGAGCGGGTCGGCTGAGGAAGAGAAAAAGAGCTGGGCTGAGCATCACAGCAGCATAATTGGGCAAAGCAGAAGTGGAAGGGGTCTACATGTTGCAGAGCTCGGGGGAGTAGAATTATACCCATTCAATTCATCTTGTGCCAATGACACAAGGCACTTTAGGCTGGCATGAGTCTGTTTTGTTTGGAAGCAGCCAGTCCCATAATCATTTGGCTTTATGTCTGTGCTCCAGAAAAGTGTTTGGGGAGAACAACCCCCCGAAAGGGTCCTGAAAGTTTCCATCACTAGTGTACAGTACTAAACACTCCACAAAAACTAGTGGTAATAATTAATAAGTAGGTTTCATATGTACATTATATTATGAAATACAGTCAACATATCGGCATGGATTATTCTGCACAGGATACATTAATGTCTTATTGGTCAGCATAGTATCTACACTGGTCTGGTTTTCTCTAACCTTGTTCAGAGCTCGTTTACAAATGGATACTAATGGCTGTAGTTTTTCAACCCACAATTCCGGTTTTCCCCCAGAATTTTCCAGAGCCATTTTGAGGGCCCAATAATTAGCATTTGTTGCCCCTTGTGCGAGATGCACCGATGCATTTATTTATTTACTTAATACACCAATGCAGCTTAAAGGGGTTGTTCACCTATAAATTAACTTTTAGTATGATGTAAAGAGTGACATACAGAGACAATTTACCATTGTTTTTTTTTTTTTGTTTTTTTTATTCAGCAGCTCTCCAGTTTGCAATTTCAGCAATCTGGTTGCTAGGATCCAAATGACCCTAGCAACCATGCAATAATTTGAACAAGAGACTGGAATTTGAATAGGAGAGGGCCTGAATAGAACGACGAGTAATAAAAAGTTGCAATAACAATACATTTGTAGCCTTACAGAGCATTTGTTTTTTTAGAAGGGGTCAGTGACCCCCCCCCCCCACCACCCCATTTGAAAGCTGGAAACAGTCAGAAGAAGAAGGCAAATAATTGCAATACTATAAAAAAGAAAAAAATGAAGGTCAATTGAAACATTGGTTTAGAATATAACATACTAAAAGTTAACTTAAAGGTGAACCACCCCTTTAACATTGTAGCCAACTGGACCCAAGCTGTGGCCACCACACCAATGCACACAGCATCAATGATGGTATCCATATCCAATTCACTCCATACAAGTCAGCTACTGCTATGGATATAAGCCATTACTCATACCCTGGAAATAGGCTGCCAGAATTCCATTGCTTTATTAGAGCAGGCTGGGCAAGCGCATTGGCACAATCCAGGCCTGATCTGTGAGTTCTGGCAAATGCCAGAAGGGCTACTGTAAGATACCATAGACAGTCACTACTTATTGGGTTGGTGGGGGGCTGCTTTGGTCTTTGTATACTTGGAATGCCAGTGCCATTGTGAATCCCAGTACGGACCTGGCACAAACCATAAGTTGCATGCATATCGGGGCACACAAATATGATTGTGAACAGCACTCTACATTTTGCATTCATAATAGGTCTTTGAGCAATGTAAATGCGCCCCTTTATCCCAACCCCTCCACTTACTGATCTCAATACTGTAGTTACTGTACATAAACAAGTGCGTCAGTATCTACAGTGGTTTCTCTTTCTCTTTACTTTATTTAAAGCTCATTTATTAATGGATGAAAATTGCCATTTTCTTTAAACCACAATGCGGCATTTCCCCTAAAATTCTAGCGTAATTTTTTGTACCTATTAAATAGCACCTGCTGCAGCTAGTGTAAAATGCACCAACATGGTACAATGTATATATACAGTAGCCATAAATTATTAAACTTAAATGAAGTATTAAGCCATAGACTGTTAGCACAACACATTCCTTCCCTGCACCTTAGCTTATGTATGAGCTGCCATATTGGCAGAGTACATTGAGTACAGCTGGCTATAAACGCAAAGATAAAGTCTTATGAATTCTCGTTTCATGCTATCGTATAATGGATCGTTCCCAACAATTTTTTTCCGTGATGATCGGTCATTTAGTCGACCAGACAGGTTAGAAGATTTCTGTCGGCTAATGATAATATCTCTTCATGTATTGCGATATCAATATATGACGATATTAATGACTGAATGTCACTACTGTCAGATATAACTTTCGTACAATTGCTGTCTGTCAATTAATAGCCAGAACACTGTCTGATTTGTTCTTTTTACTACTTTATTTAATCTGAATGGTTAGTTGTAGGTCGGGAGATTGCAGTGCACAATTGTTCGTCGGACATAAGGATATATCTGCACGTCTTTGGTCAACTTAAGATGGAAAATTATCCACTGCATCCCTAGTGGTTATTCAAAGGGGGTTGATGTTGCTTTTGAAGCACAAATACATCTGCCACTGGGTGTAGTATATACAGATACGGGATCCGTTATCCAGAAAGCTCCAAATTACGGAGAGCCAGTCTCCCATAGTCGCCATTTAATCCAAATAATCCAAATTTTACAAAATGATTTCCTTTTTCTCTGTAAAAATAAAAGAGTACCTTTTACTTGATTGAAACTAAGATATAATTAATGGAATTAATGGAAGCAAACCCAACCTATTGGGTTTATTTAATGTTTACATGAATTTCTAGTAGAATTAAGGTATAGAGATCAAAATTATGTAAATATAGAAGTGCAGAAAATGACATTAAGGGGAAAAATGAAAGACAACGCCTCAGTTCACTCTAACAAAGTGAGAGTAATAGCATTTACACATTATTTCCAGGAAGCCTGATAGAAAAATCCCAGTGCCTTATACCTAATGATGTGTTATCACTTGCTTCCTTATTGTTAGCTGTGGAAAGAATGAGGTTGCACAGACACAGCAAGTCTATACTCATCCTGTACTGCATTTCAGCACCAGCCCACACCCTGCTCACAGCAACGGTGACAGTTTGTACCAGGTCTAGTAACTCATAGCAACTGTAAGCACTTGCATGTTTCTGATCGGATTCGGCCGAATCCTTCTGCCTGGCTGAACCAAATCCAAACCCTAATTTGCATATGCAAATATAGGGGCAAGGAGGGAAATTGTGTGACTTTTTGTCACATAACAAGGAAGTAAAAAATTTTCCCTTTCCCAAAATAGTGGATTCAGTGCATCCCTAATCACTAGACCCCGGTAAACCTTACCCCTCTTATGAGACGCATTCCCCTCATCACTTCACATTGTGTAATAACATATACATGCTTTAGAGTTTATGCTTGGGAAATGCAACTTGTATTAAATATCAACCCTCGTCCTGCACCCTTGGAAAGTCAATAATGTACATTACTGTATAGACAGCTTGTATGCCCTGTTTAGCTTAATTTTCCTAGAAATCTATTCAGTATCTAATCAATCTATCAAATCTATCAAATCTATTCTGCAACAAATATGAGATGCTTCAGCTGTGGAAATGCAACTGCCAGTCATCTAATAACACCTGTATTTTGTCAAGAGGAAAATGGGGGTTATGGGAATTCTATTGCATGCTACGGAAAAAAATCCATAAAAATTATGCACTGGTCTCCATAATCAGACCTCATTATTATTATTATTATTATTATGATTATTATTATTATTATTAACATGTATTTATATAGCGCCAACATATTTCGCCACCTTATTCTCTTACTGTGGCCCTGACTACACAAAGTTGTAATGTAACATACAATGCTCCCTGCATGAGTATGCTGCTACCTGGCAAGGAAAATGATGCCTGAAACCATGCCTTTTCTATATACAGGTTTGGGACCTGTTATCCAGAATTCTTGGGACCTGGAGTTTTCCAAAAAAAAGGGATTGTTCCGGAATTAGGAAAAGGATTGTTTTGCCTTCAATATGGATTAATTTTATCTTAGTTGGCATCAAGTACAAGGTACTGTTTTATTATTACAGAGAAAAAGGAAATCAATTTTAAAAAGGTTAACTATTTAATTAAAATGGAATCTATAGGAGGCGGCCTTCCCATAATTCTGAGCTTTCCGGATAAGGAGATTCCAGATAAGGGATCCCATACCTGTACTTATATTCATTACACACTTTCAAGTGGGTTTTCAAAGAACCAAATCCCCCACTGTGAGTTTTCAATTAATAGCCCCTCCATAGAGGCCTCCTGCTCCCACTGCCACTACATAGATGCATGCAGATAAAGGGCCATGGCTTCCCCATACCATGGATGTGACACAGTTAAAGATAGCATCTGCCAAGCCTGCTGGGCGACTGTGCAGTTACACAGTCAGTATAGGAGGCAGGAGGGGTAGCTGCAGGCACTGATGTGACCAGTAAGGGAGGCTATTAATTAAAAATGCACAGCGGGGGAGGGGTTGTTCATTTTCCTTTAAAGGAACAGTTCAGTGTAAAAATAAAAACTGGGCTGTGCAAAATAAAAAATGTTTCTAATATAGTTAGTTAGCCAAAAATGAACTTTATAAAGGCTGAAGTGAGTGGATGTGTAACATAATAGCCAGAACACTACTTCCTGCTTTTCAGCTCTCTAACTCTGAGTTAGTCAGCGACTTTACGGGGGCCCACGTGCAGGTCCTGGCAATCTGTGGGTTCTGGCAAATGCCAGAGGGGCTGCTATAAGATGCCATAGAAAGTCAGTATTTAGTGGGCTTTTGGGGCTGTTTGGGCCTCTGTGTGGGCTGATTGGGCCTCTGTATACTGAAAATGCCAGGGCCTATTTTGACTCTCAGTCCAGACCAGGACCCATGGGATATAACTGTTCAGTGAGTTTGCAATTGATGCTTAGCATTCAGCTCAGATTCAAAAGCAACAGTTATGACCCATGTGGCCAGGGTAGAACTGGGGGGGGGCCCATCGGGGCTTCATCCACATACATCCACATGTGTCCACATACACACAAGCACACGAACATGCACACAAGCACACGAACATGCACACGAACATGCACACAAGCGCACTCATGCGCACAGTGTTTTTGACCAGCAGGAAGAGAAAAGAGGCTCAGGGTGCAGATCTGAGCTACGGGGCCCACAAGAGACGGGGTCCCACCCGCCGGCCCAGTCCGACCCTGCATGTGGCCCCCCTCATTGGCTGAGCTGAAAAGCAGGAAGTAGTGTTCTAGCTATTATGTTAGACATCCAGTCACTCCAGCCTTTATACATTACATTTTTGTACTACAGGTATATTGGAAACATTTTTTTATTTTGCACAGCCTATTTACCCAGTAATAATTTTTATACTGAACAATTCCTTTAAGCTAATGGCACACAGGGCTGAGAATCGGCCGACCCTGGCAGTAGGGTTGCCACCTTTTCTGGAAAAAAATACCGGCCTTCCTTTATATTTAACTTTTTTCCCTATTAATAACATTGGCATCAGCCATAATTTTTATCGGCCAGACTGGTAAAATACCGGCCAGGTGGCAACCCTACCTGACATTAGCCACCTGTGTTGGCTGAACCCAGAATCATTGCGTCAGGTTTTCGGTTTTGCATTCTCGCACTGAAAACTGCCATGTGCACCAGGGCCACTGCAATGGTTCTGGGTTCAGGCAGGACAGGAGACTAATGACAGGGTAGGGGCTGATTCTCCACTAGCATGTTTCAGCAGGATGATTCTCAGCCCAGTGTGGCATTAGCCTTAAAGTTACGTACACATTTTCTTAATTTCAACTGAAAACAATCTTTTTCTGTCTCTTTCTGCACCACTGGTTCTGACTCTTGCAAGAGAAGAAGGCAGCTTTCCTCCAGTCAATACTCTTTCTCACAACTGTATTAACAAGAGACCAGTGCAGTGTGCAAAGTGAACATGTTTTTTTTATTTACTCACAATGCAGCACTGAACTTCCATAATCCCAACGCAAAATAAGTGCGCTCAAGAATGACACACCAGTTTGTTTCGTCCATACATGATACAGATGCAGGTTGCTATGCAATGAAAGCACTTTTAATTAATGGCATTTTATCATGCAATGCCTGCAAGCAAATGTATATAACCGCAACTTCATTTTGCCTCATTAATGAGTTTCAGTGTCTTGCGTGCATCTTCACAGGCCGGTTAATACTATGGTTTCTGATTCATTGCAGTGGCATAACAATAGAGGAAGCAGATGCAGTGGCTGTGGGGGGGGGCAGATCTGCTTCCTCTATAATGGGGCGCACAGGGTAGGGTTGTGGGTGACCTAATATGCATCACAGGTGGCCTGCAATTTTGCAGCCATCACGGGTGACCAACGACTTTGAGTCGGAGTGCCCAGAAAAAAATTTGCTGGGCGAGGGGCCTGGGCCAAACTACGATTGGCAATGTACGCTACTGCTACATTGTTTCAGTAGTCATAACCACCAATGCATGGAAAGACATTACATTTACAAATGCATTTAAAACCACTAAAAAGTTCAATATATAATATATAATCATTAGCCAAAACTGTATTTTTAATGTTTATGTCCCCTTTATGGTTTAAAAGAGGGACATTTCTGGAAAACTTTCTATAATTAGGAATCCGCTGTAGAATAGAAGTAGGAAGTATCAGCTTTGTGCCCTAGGCACATGCCTACTCTGCCTACCCCTAGTTCCGGCCCTGCCCAAGGCAACAATTATAGGAATAAAAAGCAATGCTTCCATGCCTTTGGAATACTTCAAAGGAGACTTATAGGATAAATGAAAAATCCTAATTGTGTAAGCAATTATAAGTAATACATGGTGCTAAAAATGTATATTATCTTTAGAAATAGCCCCTTTATTGGAGCTCCCTGTAGATGTTCTCTGGTCCCTGTCTGTGTTTCAAATGAGGGCTGGGCGTGTCCCAACAGTCCCTGGCAGAAGCACAGTAGGAGGGGCACAGCCAATCACAGCCCTGCAGTCCCACAACCACAGACAGGCTTCAGTTCCCTATCAGGTCCTGCTAGCTGCTGATTGGTTCCTGTCCTACAGTGCAGTGAGCTAAGAGCCGCCGGCTCCCCTGCACAGCCTGGGAATTGAAGGAGCAGAAAGTAGAAGGGAAGGGAGGGATTATTAGGGTTTTTGCAGAAATATTCAATAAATCAGCCTAAAACACTACTTTTTTAAGCGCAATTCTTCTATATCTACCGTAAATGTATAATGCACTGGTACATTCTAATTTTTTACACAAAATGTCTCCTTTCAAGTTTTGTCCAACTCAGTACTGGATGCACAATTTTATCTCCATTTGGCATTCACATGTGCCCCCCCCCCCATAGAGAAGACTTGGGTCAGTTAACACCACCCTTCCAAAAATCCTATAATTAAGAGCCCTTAGGGCCCTGTCACACTGAGCACTTAATGGGCCTGTGGGAAATTTCCTTTCCCATGGGAAACGCCTGACAATACCTCCCCTTTCTAAATACGAATTACTAAATCTAGTGCATGGCTAATTTCCAGTTGGTTTAGAAGCATGCTGCAGACTACACTGATTTCTGCAGAGCTATGTAGCATGCATCTCAATGAAAAGCTAGCTAGCAATCAGGCATACATTTATGTATATCATGGTTTTAAAGGGGCGAGGAGGCAGCCAAATCAGGCTGGGGACAAAAACTATTGTAGAACAGATTCATATACCTTTCATTTTTTCTGGGAGAATAACAAGGTTTCTCTGTGGGTTGTGTGACTTCAGTTTTTAGATATACAAATACTGGCCTGAGGCTATGGACTTGCATTGTGTCTATTTTAGAGCACCTTTAAAGTCCAAGAGCATGGAATGTTGTTTGCCATAAAAATTCCTCATCTGCACCATTTATAGATAGCAGTGGGAGCGACCACATTGCTTCCCTTGGTAGAGTGCTAATGCTGGAAGCACAATATCACACCTACTAATCATAATGATTGTGTCTTAGTCTATAGAAACAGACTCTCCTAAGGCAATGCAACAAAGCATCCGCCCATCCTTATATATATATACACACACACACACACACACACACACACACTAGCCGCAACTGTGCTTTCTATAAGACTTGTCTTTCAGATGTAAATGGGGATAATGTAAAACAAACCATCATCCATCTCTCTTTCCCTCTGTTTCACTCTGTGACAGATTTACATATATACCTGCCAATGTCACAACATGATCTCAAGGATTTTAGGAGCCAGATATGAAGCAGAATTTCCCGACAAAGGCCAGAGAATACAACATGCCTGCCTGCACGCAAGGACACTGATTAGGGTTATGTCAATATGGCCTTTATGCCTTGGTCTGCTGGTCCTCTGCTACAATAGAAATCCAGTTTATAGTTTAGAGCCCTTACACCAATCAGGATTAGGATATGGCATTAGCTCAGTGAGGGTAATGAGACATGCCACTGGGGCCTGCAGAAGCTGAATTATCAATTGTCATGATTTTTATGATGTATTTTTTATTTCTATATTACACTGCAAATAATTCACTCTACAATATAAAATTTCATTCCTGAACCAACTAGTGTATTTTTTTTATAGTTGTAATATTGGCGTGTAGGCTCCATCTCAGGTCATTTTGCCTGGTCATGTGCTTTCAGAAAGAGCCAGCACTTTAGGATGGAACTGCTTTCTGGCAAGCTGCTGTTTCTCCTACTCAATGTAACTGAATGTGTCCCAGTGGGACCCGGATTTTACTATTGAGTGCTGTTCTTACCAGGCAGCTGTTAGGGACACATCTCTATAATTCTCTGAAACCACTCCACCTTTCAGTACAGCAGTAAAGAGTGACTGAAGTTTATCAGAGCACAAGTCACATGACTGGGGGCAGATGGGACACTGACAATATGTCTAGCCCCATGTAAGATTTTAAAATAAAATAAAAAAAATCTGTTTGCTCTTTTGAGAAATGGATTTCAGTGTAGAATTCTGCTGGAGCAGCACTATTAACTGATTCATTTTGGGAAAAAAATGTTTTCCCATGACATAGCTTCCCATGGGAAGATATGTTTTGAGCGTGATAAGCTACATATGTCTTAGGCTTTATAAGTGCAGTTAGTTGGATTAGATTAGGGAGAAATTAAATTGTCCTTAACTGCAACAGCACAGTAAGGGGAGTACAGGGAAACCAAAATCACTACTTCGAACGATCGTACATCTTACGATTTTTCGGCCGACATCTGTCAGCAAATTGATCGGCCAGATCAAAAAATCTTTGTCAGTCCCAGTGCAATCTATCTATGTTTGCAGGGCCAAGCAGGCAGCTCCCCTTTGTTTTCCTGGCAAATTGGTCTTTTTAGTTAATGGTCAATTCGTACCATCGTTCCGAGAAGATCGTGGTCTCACGATCAGGATCTGATCTTTTAAAAATCTCAACATCTATGGCCAGCTTAAGACAATACTTTCCAGGCAGGATGTAGACCAGGCTGAAATCCCTGACTAGCAGGACAAAGACTCCATAAAACTTATCTCCCAAACAGACCCTACAGGCAGATAGGAAACACTGTCACCTTAACCCCAAAGAACAATCCTCTGTGTTTCCCAGCCGGCTCTAGGTGGCACTAACCATCACTCAATAAACCCTTTATTAAGTACATCCATCCTATCCGGTTTCCAACACAACCAGACAAAAAGGATGTTAGAAAAAAAGCTGTATACTGTATATTAGAATAACACATGGAAAGGGTTCCTTTAAGATATAGTGCATAGGCAGACTCATTGTCCCTTGATAAGAAAAGAAGCCAATATGTACAATCACATCAGCCTGTCTGTATAATGAGCATAATTAGGGCAATTTACAAAGCACATCATTTTGCTTTCGGAGATTTGTGGCAACAAGTTGGCTAAACCTTACCTTAACCTTTCGGAACCAGTCAGTTTGCAGAGCTACATGTGAATCAGGTATAGAATACGCGTGACCGACATGGAAGTAGTAGAAGCCTTACATAACGCAGCTCATAGGGTCAATAGGGGCAAGAGAATGAGGGTCATTTGCTTTGTGAATGAACCAGTCCATAATATCCTATGATATGTATTGTATAAATGCTGTACACTGATGCTTCACTCTGGATACTGAGATCACCATAATGACATTATTATTATTATTATTATTATGGCTAAAGTGTGTCCTGTCATAACAATCAACCCCACAATACACTGTAAATGACATGACAGCAGATCCCATCACTTGTGTCCTGTAGTGTAAATGAATTAATGAGAGCAGCACATTACACACACACACATCTATGTTGCCAGTGCAGATGATCAGCTCATACAGCCGCTGGGTCTGCCGCACATGTAAAGTAATGGGGGGGGAGTGTGTGGGGCCCCAGCAGGTCACGTGTATACACAATGTCATACAACAATGAAGCTGCTGATACAGAGACAAAGCCCAGGGCAGAGAGCCTGTCGGTAGCGGTAAGAATAAGCAGCAATAAGAGCAGCAGCAGTTGGACTCACATGTACTCAGTGTGGCACAATCAGTGTAACAGACCCCCCAGAGCCGCTCACTTACTCCTTCTTCTTGCCCACAGTCCCCATGATGAAGATGCTGCAGTAGTCGGAGTGATGTTTAGTATCAGCCCCCAGTCTGTATCCCATCCTGGAATGGAGCGGCGGCTCCTCACTGCTCTCCACCCAAACACACCTCCAGCTCCTCCACAGGTGCCCGACTCCTCTCTCTCCCCCCCACCCCCCGTCCTCTGCTGCTTCACTGGGCGTGGCCTCTTCCCACTAACTTTTCCTGCTCCTGTGCTGTCGGTCTGCGATTGCGACTAGTTGTAGTTGCCCAGTGCCACAGACTAGCGCTACCCTTCCATTCCAACAAGTTCCAGCGGCAGCACCCGCCCCTTTCTCTCACACTCCTCCCACACAGTAAAATGCTGCTACATTAACCCTCAGAGATCAGTCACACGCACACTCGGTCACATTCACCTGTCCTAGACTCGCATTACTCACCGAACCCCCTGCACCCTCATTGTTAGCCAGGCCCCCAGTACCCTCATTCTCAGCCAGACCCCCTGCACCCCCATTCTCAGCCAGCCAGACCCCCCTGCATCCACACTCTCACCCGGACCACCTGCACCCTCATTCTCATCCGGAACCCCTGCACCCACACTCTCAGCCAGACCACTTGCACCCTCATTTCAGCCAGGCCCCCTACATCCTCATTCTCAACCAGACCCCTTGCACCCTTATTCTCAGCCTGACCCCCTGCACCCTCATTCTCAGCCAGCCAGACCCCCTGCACACAAACTCTCAGTTGGAACCCCTGCACCCACACTCTCAGCCAGTCCCCCTGCACCCACACTCTCAGCCGGACCCCCTGCACCCTCATTCTCAGTCACACCCCTGCACCCTCATTCTCAGCCAAGCCCCCTGCACCCTCATTCTCAGCTGGACCCCTGCACCCACACTCTCAGCCAGACTCCTTGCAACCTCATTCTCAGCCAGCTGGACCCCCTGCATACTCATTCTCAGCCACACCCCCTGCACCCTCATTCTCAGCCAGGCCCCCTGCACCCTCATTCTCAGCCATGCACCCTCATTCTCAGCCACGCCCCCTGCACCCTCATTCTCAGCCACACCCCCTGCACCCTCATTCTCAGCCAGGCCTCCTGCACCCTCATTCTCAGCCATGCACCCTCATTCTCAGCCACACCCCCTGCACCCTCATTCTCAGCCATGCCCCCTGCACCCTCATTCTTAGCCAGGCCCCCTGCACCCATATTCTTAGCCACACCCCCTGCACCCCCATTCTCAGCCAGACCCCCTGAACCCTCATTCTCAGCCAGCCAGACCCCTGCACCCACACTCTCAGCCGGACCCCTGCACCCTCATTCTCAGCCGGACCTCCAGCACCCTCATTCTTAGCCAGGCCCCCAGTACCCTCATTCTCAGCCAGACCCCCCTGCACCCATACTCTCAGCCAGCTAGACCCCCCTGCACCCACACTCTCAGCCGGGCCCCCTGCACCCACACTCTCAGCCAGACCCCCTGCACCCACACTCTCAGCCGGACCACCTGCACCCTCATTCTCATCCGGACCCCCTGCACCCACACTCTCAGCCAGACCACTTGCACCCTCATTTCAGCCAGACCCCCTACATCCTCATTCTCAACCAGACCCCTTGCAACCTTATTCTCAGCCGGACCCCCTGCACCCTCATTCTCAGCCAGCCAGACCCCCTGCACACAAACTCTCAGTTGGACCCCCTGCACCCACACTCTCTGCCAGTCCCCCTGCACCCACACTCTCAGCCGGACCCCTGCACCCTCATTCTCAGTCACACCCGTGCACCCTCATTCTCAGCCAAGCCCCCTGCACCCTCATTCTCAGCTGGACCCCTGCACCCACACTCTCAGCCAGACTCCTTGCACCCTCATTCTCAGCCAGCTGGACCCCCTGTATACTCATTCTCAGCCACACCCCCTCCACCCTCATTCTCAGCCAGGCCCCCTGCACCCTCATTCTCAGCCATGCACCCTCATTCTCAGCCACACACCCTGCACCCTCATTCTCAGCCGGAACCCTGCACCCTCATTCTCAGCCAGACCTCCAGCACCCTCATCCTCAGCCATGCCCCCTGCACCCTCATTCTCAGCCAGGCCCCCTGCACCCTCTTTCTCAGCCATGCCCCCTGCACCCTCATTCTCAGCCACGCCCCCTGCACCCATATTCTCAGCCAGGCCCCATGCACCTATATTCTCAGCCAGACCCCCTGCACCCACATTCTCAGCCACACACCCTGCACCCTCATTCTCAGCCATGCCCATTGCCCCCTGCACCCACATTCTCATCCACACCCTCTGCACCCTCATTCTCAGCCATGCCCCCTGCACCCTCATTCTCAGCCACGCCCCCTGCACCCTCATTCTCAGCCAGGCCCTCTGCACCCTCATTCTCAGCCAGGCCCCCTGCACCCATATTCTCAGCCAGACCCCCTGCACCCTCATTCTCAGCTGGACCTCCAGCACCCTCATTCTCAGCCAGACCACTTGCACCCTCGTTTCAGCCAGACCACCTGCACCCGCACTTTTCAGCATTTTGTTGCTCTTTATTGTTTGTACTTTTGTGGTGGTTATAATTATTGAGCTGTTTGTTTTGCAACTGTCTGGTTTGGAGTTTCAACTGCTAACTAGTTCTCTAGTTCTCACTAACCTAGCAACCAGGAAGGATTTTTACAGCCATGCTGGAAAAGAGAGTGGCCTGATTTTAAGTTAAAAAAAAATAATATAAACGTCCAGTCTCACAGTGAATCTGATTTCTGGTTGCAAGGTATCACAGAGAGCAAAAGCTTCCCCAGTAGTAACATAATTAAACCATTGGCCTAGGTACAGAATTTACATTGAACCCCTTTTCTACACTCCCCTAGAGCTGCAGGATATTAGGAGTGGAATGCCATCCAGCCACATTGTGAAGCACCGGGATAATGGCATTTGCCAGAACCCACAGATTGCCAGTCAGTATGCAGTTCTGTAAAACAGGACAGGTTATGGACAGGTTAGTACCTGAATTCAAAGTATCTTTTTCAGTTGTGGCCTTTGTGAATGTTATACATAGTATCTGCCCTACCCCTGTGCTGTCCCACTGGTTATCTGTAACTAACATCTCTGGCTTTCACATAGCCGGACCTGCTACATTACCAAAAAGCAAACCTGCTTTTGTTAAAGGGGTTGCTCACCTTTGATTTAACTTTTAGTATGACGTAGAGAGTGATATTCTGAGACAATCTGCAATTGGTTTTTATTCTTATTTAGCTTTTTATTCAGTAGCTCTCCAGTTTGCAATTTCAGCAATCTGGTCACCAGGGTGCAAATTACTCTAGCAACCATGCTCTGAATTGACTGAGACACTGGAATGTGTATATGAGAGGGCCTGTCTAGAGAGATGAGTAATAAAAAGTAGCAATAACAATAAATGCGTAGCTTTACAGAGCATTTGGTTTTTTTTTAGATGGGGTCAGTGACCCCCATTTGAAAGCTTGAAAGAGTCAGACGAAGAAGGCAAGTCATTTAAAAAGTTGCTTAGAATTAGCCATTCTATAACATACTAAAAGTTAAGCTAAAGATGAACCACCCTTTTAGGGTCAGGGCACAGAGGCAGATTCAGGGAGATTAGTCGCCCGGCGACAAATCTCCTCTTCTACTTCGGGGCGACTAACTCCCCCGAACTGCCTCCCCTTCCTTCCCGCCGGCTAAAATGTAAATCACCGTTGGGATGGCACTCGGCCTGTGTGCCCTGACCCTTAGGGCTTTAGCACACGGGCAGATTCACGGAGATTTAGTTGCCTGGCGACTAATCGTATCTTCTGTGGGGCGACTAATCTCCCAAAACTGCCTCCCGCTGGCTAGAATGTAAAAGAGACTTTTATTCACCTCTTCTGAGGGGCGACAATCTCCCCGAACTGCCTTCCCCCGCTATATTGAGAAAAATCAGCACCAATGAACTCACAGCGCTTCGATTTTCTAAGTCGCCCGAAGTTTCCTCATGAGGCAACTTTGGGTCGACTTCGGATTTCCTCATTATAGCAGGGGGAAGGCAGTTCAGGGGATTGTCGCCCCTCAGAAGAGGCGAATAAAAGTCTCTCTTACATTCTAGCCGGCGGGAGGCAGTTTTGGGAGATTAGTCGGCCCGAAGAAGGGGAGATTTGTTGCCGGGCGACTAATTTTCCCGAATATGAGCGTGTGCCCAGACCCTTATGCAGCCTTGAGATAATCATTATTCTCTGCCCTCCACCCTCGCCTCTCCCCTCCAGCCTTGTGGCAGCTACGGGGTTAAGAAACAACACTTTTCTCCTTTCATACAAAGTTGGCCTGTTCTCGGCAGCAGCATCGCACTTCTGTTTCACAGCAGCTGTATAGGTGGGAAGTGAGTGGAAATTTGTATCAGCAGGAGGAAGTGCCGTTTCTCTTCCTACATTTAGAACATTGTGATAACAAAAGGAACTGAGAAGCAACCTGTGAATGTGTAGAAAATGGATATGGAGCTA
The DNA here is from genome assembly GCA_038501925.1 of Xenopus petersii. Taxonomy (NCBI): domain Eukaryota; kingdom Metazoa; phylum Chordata; class Amphibia; order Anura; family Pipidae; genus Xenopus; species Xenopus petersii. The sequence goes on from CM076686.1 coordinate 34,912,620, forward strand.
TAGCTCTTGTTGGTTCCGTAGAGCAGCTCTCTGCATCCTGTGGCTCTCTGGCTTTGATGAACTACAAATAACAGCATCTCAATGGCATTTGACTGCAGCAGGATGTAAGTTCTGGATAAGCAGAGTTGCAGGGTCAGCACAAGATAAAACCCCATTGAGATATTTAAACTAGGGATGCACCAAATCCCGGATTCTTTTCAGAATTTGGCCTTTTTCAGCAGGATACGAATCCTAATTTGCATATGTAAATTATTGGTGGGAAGGGAAATCGCGTAACTTTTTGCCACGAAACAAGAAATGAAAAAATATTATAATATAATTAGGATCCGGTTCCGTATTCGGTCAAATCTTTCATGAAGGATTTGGCAGAAAATATTTGGTGCATCCCTAATTTAAATCATTTTGCTGGCATATATTTTGGGGCTCATTTGTAAAGGGGCAGCTGCACTTGCAATTGTAAAACTGTACCAAAGCTGTAATTGACACAGAATACAAACTGATGGGGTATATTGTGGTGACACAGGGGGTACAGATCTATAAGACTTATGTGTACACATGTAAACAATCATTATCTGCCCATAGACATGTGTCACCTGTGATCTTTCCTAAACCAACACCCGATATACAGAGAGCTGCTATTGGCTGAGGATGGAAGTATCCACAGTACAATGGAAGCTTTAGGATGCTCTCTGGAGAAGGACGTATGATTTCTTCCACCTCTCCATTATAAATGAGTCCCCTATTTTTCTTTTTAAAGAGCTCCTCATTATGCTTGAGAGTACAAGTAGCACAAGCAGGAAGAGGCCCATTATAAAGGTTTTCATCATCCATCCTTGAATAGAAAGAGCGAGTGGGACTAAATCAATTCTCTCTCCTTCCGCCTCCCGTCACATGGGATCTGTGAGTGAGTGTGAAAGGGTTTGTGCTTCTTGTTATTGTTATTCTTTATATAGCACCGATTACGCAGCGCTTTACACAGTGTTTAGTCATCACAGCAATCCCTGCCCCAGTGGAGCTTACAATCTAAATTCCTTAAAACAGTCACACATGCCAGGGTTTGCTAAGGAGCAAATTGATCGACCAGAATTTTTATGGCAGGAAAACCACGCAAAGATTGGGAAGAACATACAAAGTGCATGCAAGTAGTGCTGCAAGGCAGAAATGCCACCAACCCACTGTGCCACACACCCATAAAACAGTAAGAATTATCGACACAAAACCCTATATAAAGCTCAAGATTTCTCTGACCCTTCAGAGAGAACTATGGCAGTCAAAACAGTCAACTTAGCATACGTTAAACCTCTCAGGTGGGGAACAAAGGGTCTGTCCTTGGCTGAAAATATCTGCACATTTTCCATTTATTAAGATACAGGTATGGGACCTGTTATTCAGAATGCTCGGTTACTGAGGTTTTCTGGATAAGGGATCTTACATAATTTGGATCTCCATATCTTAAACTAACTAACTAATTGGTTTCAGATAGATCACCAGAAAGAACGACTTTTTCCAATGACTTTATATTTTCTATGTGTGACCGTTTTTCTAATATTGAAGCGTTAAGTGTCATTTTTCACCTTCTGAAGCAGCTCTGGGAAGGGGGGTCGCCGACCCTGTAACCTGTTCTAAATGGATACATTTAGTTGAGACATTTCTTATCTTTGTCCCTGCCGAGCAGAATCCCTGAATTTCATTAAAGGCAGCTGTTAGAATTGATACAATAGTTACTAATACTCCAGAGATGCTGCTGAGAAATGGATCAACTCAATGTTGCAAAATTTTAACAGTTTCGAGTCTGCGTCTGAATTATTGAACTGCCAGATTCAAACACCAGAGACACGAACATTCAACTTTAAACTTAGATTTTGGAAAAACAGTAAAATAATAAATAATGGAAAGTAATTGAAAAAAGTCTTTATTCCTGGGGAGCAATCTAAAAACAATTGAATTGGAAAAAGTGTTTGGAAGGTGAACAACCCCTTTAAGTCTACTAAAAAAATAAGTAAAACATCAAATAAACCCAATAGGATTGTTTTTCATCCAGTTAGGATTAATTAATGACTTACAATCAATGGCATAATGATGTTCCTGCTCACAGCCACTCTGCAAATAAGAATTTACAAAAAAAAAACCTTGGACCTTAGAATAGGTCCATTATAAAAGAGTAAAAGTTTATATTAGGGTTAACTTCCCCCTTTATGATATGTAAAACTAGGAAATCATTTAATGACAAAATTATATGAGCAAAATGAAATTAAAAAAAACTAAGCAACAGAGACATGGTATCTTTGGGCTATTAATTAAGCATTCCATCTGTTGCACATAAGAGAGCAAAACAAGAGCAGTGCCACATCCTGTGCTTTGATTTTTGCTTTTATTCTTGAAAAAGAAGAATAAGGGGGTTGGCTGAGGGTTTGCTTATTTGAAGCTCCATAAATACTTGTTACATTGTAAATACCACCACCATATATATCGTCCCATATTACTTGTTTCTTTATTTGCAGCCTACTGGTACTATAGCTCTATAGAGCTACACATGCAGCCCCAGGCCTTTGCTTCAATCCCACACCAGCAAGTATTGTTGGAGCAATGGCAGAACCCCGTTAATATTTTTTACCTATGGATGCCAGATGTGGCCCTCCAAAGGATTTTCAAGGGCCATAGTTGACTCAAAGGCTTCACAGACTTATTTGTAAGACAATACAGGTATGACATCCAACATCCAGAAACCCATTTAACAAGAAAGCTCTGGATTACGGGAAGGCCATTTCCCATAGTCTGCTTTATAAGCAATAAATAAAGATTTTTAAAAAATTCTTTACTTTTTCTGTGTAATAATCAGACAGTACCTTGGTCCCAGTTAAGATATAATTAATCCTTATTGGAGGCAAAACAATCCTATTGTATTTATTTAATATTTAAATGATTTTTGATAGACTTAACATATGGTGATCCAAATTATGGAAAGATTCCTTATCAGGAAAACCCCAGGTCCCGAGCATTCGGGATAACAAGTCCCACTCCTGTAATAGGTGAAAATATTATTTTACCAGTAACATTTCTAGTGTGAAGTGAAGTGAGAACCTTGTCACAGGTGGTGTTTTCAGGAGCAGTATACAATCTTTTTCAACATTAATTCATTGAATATTCTAAACTTCCAACTTCCTGGTTCTTGCTAGCTGGTTAAAAGAAGCCCTCTGTATAAACAAACCCTTCCACAACTATAGCTTTATTAGGCTTAGTGATACAATGCAGCTTTACAGAAGCTTCTTGGTAGAATGATAATTGTTTTAAACAGCTTGTACACACCAGGGACTGGTTTGGGATCATGGGAATGGGGCTGACTTTCAATTTCAGTCTTGCCCTGATTAGTGCAAAACATAACAAAACCCAAATAATGGTGGCATTAAGTCAGATTGTTTTTTTGGTGCAGGAGATTGCAGCAAACACACACCCGTCATAGCGAAAGGTTGGGTTGTACTACACAGTCACACCCAGTCTGGCCATTCTCCAGCTACTGAGATTAATGTTCGGTGTTCGCTGGGCAAAAACAAGCGTCACCTTACTTGCAGCATTCCCTGGCAAGAATATCTGATAACAATTGTTTGTTTACATTGCTGGAGCTATAAAGTGTATCAGATCAAGTGCAAAATGCCTGAGGTTAATAATAGTAGCCAGAACATTCCATATGGTAGTTTCTCTGTAGTTATTATTATTATTCTATGTATTATAACTAGTACAAGTAATCTAGTGAAGGTAGTTTCTGTGCTTAGAACCTTAGAACCTTAGAAATGCTGATATCATTTACGGTATATGGTTTCTCTATGTACAGGCAATGAGCAATCTCTGGCCACATCCCAAATAATAGGAGTAGGGATACACTGAATCCACTATTTTGGATTTGGGCGAACTCCGAAACCTTTGCGAAGATAAGGCCGAATCCCAAACCAAATACTAATTTCAATATGCAAATTAGGGGTGGGAAGGGGAAAAAATTTTCAATTTCTTGTTTTGTGACAAAAAGTCACGTGATTTCCCTCCCCGCCCCTAATTTGCATATAAAAATTAGTATTCAGATTTAGTTTGGCGGGGCAGAAGGATTCTGCTGAAAAAGGCCAAATCCTGGCCGAATCCACCGAATCTTGGATTCGGTGCATCCCTAAATAGGACACACACCTTGAGGCACATGGCTTTTCCTGATGGTTACTTAAACAGGTATGGGACCTGTTAACCAGAATGCTCTGGACCAGGGGTTTTCCAGATCTTTCCATAATTTGGTCTACTAGAAAATCATCATACATTTAATAAACCCAATAGCCTTGTTGTGCCTCCAATAAGTATTACGAATACATTAGTTGGGATCAAGTACAAGGTACTGGTTTTTTTATTACAGAGAAAAAGGAAATCAAAAAGCTTTGGATTATTTGGATGAAATGGAGTCTAAGGGGCAAATTCACTAAAGCGTGAAGCGGCTCAAATTCGCCAGCGTGACGTCATTTCGTTACTTCGCCAATTTACTAAGGGGTGCTGGTGTAAATTCCCTACCGAAGTGGACCTACTCTAGCACTACTTCGCACCTGAAGTTGCGCTATGGCGATGGGACGTAACTACGCTAATTCACTAATTTTACTGAACGTTACCTCTTGCGTCAGACTTGCCTTCGCCACCTCAGACCAGGCGAAGTGCAATAGAGTAGATAGGACTTGCTTCAAAAAAATTTACATTTTTTCTAAGTCCCAAAAAACGCTGCGTCTTTTCCTTTTTTAAGGAACATATGGCACCTACACTATACAGTGGGCACATGTGTAGGGCAATATAACAACTCGATTTTATTTTATGAAGCTTTCCCAGGCTTGTGTAGTGTAATTTATTTGCTGCTAAATATACGTCCATTGTACTTTAACTTGGCGCCTTATGCAAATTAGGTATAGTTAGCGAAACTTCGCTTTGCTTGACAAATTAATGCTAGCGCAACTTCGCTACCGTTCGCCTCCCTGAGCGCAACTTCGGATTTTAGTGAATTAGCGGCACCCTGGCGAAACTTCGTCTGGCGAATTTGCCCCTATGAGAGATGGCCTTCCAGTAATTTTAAGATTTCAGGATAACAGGGTTTCCGGTTAACTGATCCCATACCTGTAAAGTGAGAGCTTAGTGAGGGCTAAGGAAGGTGGGAATTAAACCCATGGCCAGGCAGCCAGCAAAATGGCTGCAAACACAAGCTGGGTCAGTAAAACAAAGCAAGAGGAGAATAATTACAGTTACAATCTGCCTCCTAATGTTCATCTGACCAAAAAGAATAAAATACAAAAAGATAGTCATTTACTAATACAGATGCAAGTGCAGATGCACTAAAATGGAATCATATTTAGAGATTATTGGTGTTATTCATTAATGGTACTTGAACTGACAATCTGTGGATTCTGGCAAATGCCAGAGGGGCTGCTGTAAGATGCCATAGACAGTCGCTATGTATTGGACTGATGGGGGGCTGTTTGGGCCTCTGTGTTCTTGAAATTCCAGGGCCTATTTTGAATACAAGTCTGGGCCTGGCTGTAATTGCAGGCTTCCCACAGTGTGTTGCATCAATATCATGCAGTATACTTGCGCAGAAAGAAGAAGAATTGCACTCTAATGCTATTGTATTGCCACATAAAGTGCTTGCAACTAATATCTGATATTTTAATAAACCCACAAATGTATTCATTTTGAGGCAGCTGGAGCAATTGCAACTCCCCCACATGGCTTTGTGGATAAAACATTGCGATTTGCATGAGAAAATTGCAATTTGCACACTACAGCTTTGTCATCCGTTATCTGGAAACCCTCAGTGGATTCTGGATTTCTGATAGAAAAGACATTCAATTGGCTTTCATTTACCCATCACTAACTCTGCCAGCTTTCTAGCTCATGCATTATACTTAGAAAGATGTGGGATCCTGTATCCAGAAAGCTCCAAATGACTCAATTTTCATCAATTCATTTCTTTCTATAATAACAAACAATAGCTTGTACTTGATCACAAGTAAGATATAATTAATCCTTATTGGAGGTATACATTCCTATTGAGTTTATTTAATGTTTTTTTAGTAGATTTATTATGGAAAGATCCCTTATCCTGAAAACCCCAGGTCATGAGCATTCTGGATAATAGATACCATACCTGTATACTGTATTAGTAAATGACCCTTATTGAATGTATATGAATGAATAGAAAATGTGGAAATGTGACAACATTCATGGGAAAGGATATGCTTGTTAACTAGTATAAAATGGAAGGCCTGTTGAAGGTGGCATATTTTTGCTGCAAAACTAACTTTTTCATTTCAATTTTTATTCCATACACTGCGCACTGGTGCAAGCTATATAGTTTTGGGTCACATAATACTAGAGATGCACCTAATCCAGGATTTGGTTCAGGGATTCGGCCAGGATTCGGCCTTTTTCAGCAGGATTCGGATTTGGCTGAATCCTTCTGCCCAGCCAAACCGAATCCTAATTTTCATATCCAAATTAGGGGCGAGGAGGGAAATCTCGTGACTTTTTGTCACAAAACAAGGAAGTATAAAATGTTTTCCCCTTCCAACCTCTAATCCATATGCAATTTAGGATTCGGATTCGGTTCGGTATTTGGCCAAATCTTTCACGAAGGATTCAGGGGTTCGGCCGAATCCAAAATAGTGGATTCGGTGCATCCCTACATAATACTTTCGTGGGTTTGCAAAACTGTATTCAATTTCCACAAAGATATAATATTTGTCATTGTGCATATTTTTATTTACATTCCCCCAAAGATATCTCACCTGGCCCTGAGCTATTTCCCGGTAGCAGTGAGACTCCTGGCTGGCATTTGTCCACTAGATTTCACGGCACCATATCGGCACCAGGTTCCCCAGGTACTAATAAAGCCTATTCCTTCCAATGTGACGCTGCGTGAGTGCTGCCTGTAATAACTGCCAATGTGAGTACTTCATGTGCCCTTTCCATGAGTTGTATACACAAGGGGTGGGGAGGCCTGGACTTTTACTCATGCCACTAAAGGAGATAAGGTAGACAAACATTCCAAGTAACTGCCCAAGATTCCGCTCATGGCAATTTAATCAGGTTTCCCTAGAGACTCTGAGTGGAAAACGTATGACAGAAGCCATCCTGTTTGGAAAGAAGCTCATTGCTCCATTGGTGGCTAGTGAAAGTGCATTGTATATAGGATGTGACTCAGGCAGACGGGCCCTGACATCTGCCCTGACTTACCCCTGCAGATAGAAGAGCAGACTGTAGGTAATCAGCCCTGGAGCAGGAAGCACAAGGCTGGAGTGTGGGATAGAGATAACATGAAGCCCGGGAAGGGCTGCGCTGTGATTCACTTGAAATGCTTTAAAGCCATTATGTTTATTTTTCTGAATGCTTTGTGTGTGTGAATGCTCAGTGTAGGTGGTATCCAGCATGTCATTCCCATATCTATATGCTGATCACTGCCAGTTTCAGCTCAAAAAAACAACAACTTGCACAGCTGAGACTGGCTTATTGGGTCCAGTGCTATGGCTGTCCAAGACCCGCTACCCACTCACAAGCTAGGGCTCACTTATCTCATTTATATGGTTTCCTGTGCAGGAAGCAATGCCATTTAACACATCGATGGCTGAATTGGTAGTAGTGTACATGCCTCATGCCACTATGCCTCATGCCACTATGCCTCATGCCACTATGTCTCATGCCACTATGTCTTATGCCACTATATCTTATGCCACTATGTCTCATGCCACTATGTCTTATGCCACTATGTCTTATGCCACTATATCTTATGCCACTATATCTTATGCCACTATGTCTCATGCCACTAGATCTTATGCCACTATATCTTATGCCACTATGTCTCATGCCACTATGTCTTATGCCACTATGTCTTATGCCACTATATCTTATGCCACTATATCTCATGCCACTATGTCTTATGCCACTATGTCTCATGCCACTAGATCTTATGCCACTATATTGTATGCCACTATGTCTTATGCCACCATGTCATATGCCACTATATTTTATGCAACTATATTTTATGCCACTATGCATTATAGTTACATAGTTACATAGTTAAATTGGGCTGAAAAAAGACAAAGTCCATCAAGTTCAACCCCTCCAAATGAAAACCCAGCATCCATACACACACCCCTCCCTACTTTTAATTAAATTCTATATACCCATACCTATACTAACTATAGAGCTTAGTATCACAATAGCCTTTGATATTATGTCTGTCCAAAAAATCATCCAAACCATTCTTAAAGGCATTAAAGGAACAGTAACACCAAAAACTGAAAGTGTTTTAAAGTAATGAAAATATCATGTACTGTTGCCCTGCACTGGTAAAACTGATCTGTTTGCTTTAGAAACACTACTATAGTTCATATAAACAAGCTGCTGTGGAGCAATGGCGGAAATTGAAAAACGGCTATATGGCACAGGAAAACTAATGGATAAAAGATAACACCATTAGTCAGACAGAGCTTATCTGCTATCTGATGTGTAACTTGAGCTTTTTCTCCTTTGAATGGCTGCTCCCATTGCTACACAGCAGCTTATTTATGTAAACAATAGTAGTATTTCTTAAGCAAACACAGCAGTTTTACCAGTGGAGGGCAACAGTACATGATATTTTCATTACTTTAAAACACTTTTATTTTTTGACGTTACTGTTTCTTTAACTGAATCAGCCATCACAACATCACCCGGCAGTGCATTCCACAACCTCACTGTCCTGACTGTGAAGAACCCCCTACGTTGCTTCAAATGAAAGTTCTTTTCTTCTAGTCTAAAGGGGTGGCCTCTGGTACGGTGATCCACTTTATGGGTAAAAAGGTCCCCTGCTATTTGTCTATAATGTCCTCTAATGTACTTGCCACATGTTTTCTGGAAGCCCTTTATTTACCCCCATTCAGGCTCTTACTAATCTTCTTACAATTAAACTACTACCTGATGACTAAGATAAATGGGAAAGCCTGAATATAGGGTGGTAATAATGTAATGTAGCATTGTAAAGGGGTCCTGTCATATGGTCTTTACTTTACAAGCTGAAGCTATTGGCATAATAGGGTTGCAAATTCAGCAGGTTAATGAACTGAAACAGGCATTAAAACGGTGTACTAGCAATAATGTACTCGCAGTATTAGACAGTTTCAATTAGGGCTATAGCACACATTATGTTTTACCCACCAGCGGTCAGTAGCAGCAAAAATGCCCTTGTCACTACTCCTGATATAATAACATAAAAAATAAGAAGCCTGAGTGTGGCAAAAATGCTTATAAGATCTACAGCACTTTTTACTGAACATTTTTTATAAGGGGGATCTAAACCCCAAAACTGAATTAATACAAAGCTACTCATGGTGCGTCTCTGAGCACTTTTGAAATAATTCTATTTTTATTGATATTTGCATTTTTAGAATTCCAGGCAGATGGCTCAACTGAGAGTCAGCAATGCTGGGTTAACTGATTGCAGAAAGTGCATAGAAAAGGACATTATCTTATACATTGTTCTGTCAGGCTGGTGAGGGGGTTTATCAACGCCGAAAGTCACAAAGTATCTGAAAAAGAAATCAGAAAATTTGTGACTTTTGGGTGCATGCGCAGTAGCTCCGTACCAGCAAATGCCTCCAACTGCGCATGCGTCGAAAGTCACGAAGTTTCCGATTTCTTTTTCGGAAACTTCGTGACTTTCAGCGCAAGCGCAGTAGATTCGTACCGGCAAATGCTTCTTACTGTGCATGCACCACCAAATGCAGATGACTACAGGAAGAAGAGCGCTCGGGAGAAGATGGCTGCCATGAACTCCGCTGGAGAGGACCTAGAAGGAGGGGTAAGTAACAAGTTAAGGGCATTTGCCCGGGGGAGGAGGGAGGGGGGCCAACACAGGGGAGGGATTTTTGCGCCTAGGGGGTTGAATTCTCCTTTAAGGTTTTGCAGGTTACTAGTGCAAATCACTTTACTACTGCAAACCATAGAGTTCCAGTTTCTTCATCAATTTTAATGACCTTGTAATAATACATATATATGCTTTATAAAAGGATATTGCTCCATAAATCAGTGCGACTGTGTTTTCCTATTATTAGGCAAGGGTGTGTGTGTTTTTTGGAATTATTCTAGGAGTTCCACACTGGACTGCTTGCCCTTACATGCACCTCTGTCTGAGCATAGCCAACTTAGCCTTGCAGGCATATAATAAAAGTAGTTTACAATGAACTTTTTTTAGCTGCCTGGGAAGCAAGTGTATACATGTGCAGTGGCAAATAGTCATTTCAGAGCTCAAATAAAAGGACATTCGCTCATGTTTGTAGGCGTTTATAGAACATTAGTAATGACAATGCATGCCTTTTTTTTAGAGAGAGAACACTGTCACTGCTTGTACCAATGCTGACGATCCCTTCCCACTGCTATGAATGGAAAGCTGAAGGGGTCAAGTAGAACAGAGTAATATAGATACCTATATATTAAAGCAGATTATAGTGTGATATTAGGAATTAAACATGCTGTGCAAGGACTTTTTTCCCATACCTCTTATGGAACTGAGGGCACATTTACTAAAACTCGAATTATTCTAATTTTTTATGAAAACAAATCCAGCCAAACTCCCTTCCACGATTTGAACTCATTTATCAACTATCTAGTGCTTCCTTCATCAACAATGTTTCTTGAAAAAATCAGAGCGACAAAACGTCGCGAAAAAACCGAGCATCAATTCGTATTGTACAAATTGTCGAGCATCCAATTGATGCCATTGACGTCTACATAGCGTATTTCTGGATTCGGATTTTTAACAACTACGGGGTATGGTAAATCTCTAAAGATTCAAGTTTTTATTTTTCCAAAATTCAAGTTTTCCCCCTAAAAACCTTGACCAGGTTGAATAAATGGGCCCCTAAGTGTATCCAAGGTATTTGGTGTGGGAAACTCCATAATAAATTAAAGTTGTTTCATAGAGCCTGTCACTGCAGAGAATGTTGTGTCTGGTACATGTTTTGTACTGCATCTCAATAAAGGAGCCCACACCCTTTAATTATTGACTAATCATTCAGCCCATGAGTATATTATAGTGCTCTGTACCCTCAGCAGTAAGGAAGGAAATCTCTTTGTGTTTCTACCAAAACAATAGTAGTTCATATTGAAGGCCAGCTTGGACGTTTACTTTACATAACCTCATTAACAAATAACAACCTCTCTCACAAGGTCAGCCATGGCAGCTGTGTCCAGGCATATGTCTCCTTAATTAAATATATAATATTAGTGTATTTATAGCTTGTTCCGCTCTAGGCCATTATAGTAAATGGCTCTTTCTGTTTGCCATTCTAGACTCACCCTGTTGTATGGACTTTTCAAGATAATTAAATAGTAATAATACATGGCCAGTGTTATTTATAAAGGTGCCAAAAGTTAACATACCAAATGGATGGGGTAATGGAAACCATTGCAATGTTCGCTCCATATCCAGTAACCTGTACAAAAGGAATAATCTGGCAGGCACTCAAGTCCAGGCTGGTAGAATCATAAAGTTGTTTTTATTGAAACACATACATATTTGTTTCCATCCGTGTTTCGTACTATAGATAGATTTAATAATAGGCTAAGTGTTTTTTTCCTTTGGTTTATCTGCCCCCCCCCCATGCTTTAGTCTTAGGTCAGTGCACCTGGATCCTCCAATGTACTGGTGAGTTTCTACAGATTTTATTTGTTGTTCCTTTTGGAAACAGTAGGATAAAACTTTGATCAGATTTTATGAGTTAGATTTTATCTGATCTTGCCATGCAAATGCCTGCAACAAACTCAACAGCGAGATATTTGTAGGATGCTTTGAAATCTGATCCCCCTATAGCTAGAATGTAAAGTGGCATCAAATAAAGTCAGATGGTATAGTTTGTTCATGCAGCTACATCTGATAGCCAATGAATTTAAATGGGAAAAAGCAGACCATCAGATTTTATCTCATTGGATGAAGACTCAATAAGCTGCATTCCCATCCAACAGTTGTGTTGTATTGGATCTATGTTGTAGATAGATTCCATGTAGGTTGCGTTGTTTGCTAATTCGATTTTTGTATCAGTCCCATTATATTTTCACCAATGCGACTACATCAGACTTGTAGGATGCGATCTTTCGATCTGACACCATCCTACAAAATTTCCTGTGGAGTTTAGCCCTTAGGGCAGAGACACATGATGTGATTTTTGGAGATTAGTTGCCCCTGCCTTCCTGCTGGCTAGAATGAAAATCGCCGGCGGGATGGCACTTGGATTGCTTCATTTTCTGAAGTTGCCTCACGAGGAAACTTCGGGCAAATTCGGAAAACTAAGCGTTCCGAGTGCATTTTCATTCTAGCTGGCAGGAAGGCAGGGGAGGCAGTTCGGGGAGATTAGTCGCCCTGAAGCGACTAATCTCCTCGAATCGCAGTGTGTGTCTCTGCCCTTACACTTGAACTGTGGCATGAATACCTGAAGAAGGCTTGACGTTCTCTCAATAGTCCAGGGTTATTATCTGGTGTCAGGTAACAGCCAGTCCTAACATGGAATGCTTACAAATCAAGTAACTGGCACAGATAAGTCCAAGCAGTAAGGGATCAACATTATAGAAGACATCAGCTTTGCTGGCAGCGCAACAATTCGCCGGGGGAAAATTTGCTTAGACAACGCTAATTTACTAACATGCGAAATTGCATCCAGGGCACTGAACGCTGGCGAAGTTGAGCTAGCATTAATTCAGCAAGCAGAGCGAAGTTGCACTAGCGTTGGCTAATTTGCATATGGCAGGAAGTTAACATTTAATGGACGTATATGTTGCAGCAAATACATTACACTACACAAATTCAGGGAAGTTTAATAAAATAAAATAGAGTTGTTATATTGCCCTGTATATGTTAGGAAATGTAGGTGGGAACCCGGTTACTCTTTTGTAGCCTATTACCCTGAAAAAAGAAAAAGACTCCAGCGTTTTTGGGACTTAGAAAATTTTTCAACTAAGTTTTTGGAAGTCCTATCTACTCTATTGCACTTCGCCTGGTCTGAGATGGTGAAGGCAAATCTGGCGCAAGGTAACGTTCAGTAAAATCCGCATCTTAGTGAATTTTTGCACTTACGTCCCTTCGCCAGAGTGCAACTTCGCCTGGCGATTGAGTGCGAATGAGCACCAGCGTCAATCTCTTTGGCTAGCGAAGTTACACCTGCGCCGTTAGTACATCAACTAAGTACCGAAATGATGTCACACTGGGTTTCATAAAATGGACAGCAAGAATCATTGTTAGCTAGCTATGTTGGCTATTGTGGAAAGTTATAATAAAATAGTATAGCAATGTTCTACTCTACCCAATCTCTGAAGAAATAGAGAGGCAGGACTTCCTTGGAACACCAGTAGGTTTCAAGAGGGGTTTGGTGAAGGTCCTGCATTCTAAGGTCTAATAAAATTGACTGCTCCTTGTGCCATCAGAAAGCATGCCACCCATCTTTAGTTTCTGAGCTAGTATTACATAAGCCCGTGGGGTAAGATAAGGTAGAGTTAGGGGGTATTTCATGATATGTTTCCACAAGTGCACATGCATACTAATGTAAGAATGAAATAAAAATCATAGCTATGTCCTTGCTAAATTTGAGATCATATGATTGCTTCCACTGGTATCAGTTATGACTATGTTTCCTTCTCTTGACATTCATGTGTTACTCTTTTTGTTGTTTATGAATTGATGATTCAAATGTGTCTTTGTTATCCTTGGTTGCTTTCCAGGAACATGGGCTGCTTTTAGACCAATCCCTTTCAGCTGGTGTAATATTTGTTTTTCTATCTATGAAGTAAGATGTAGTCATTTTGGAAACTGCAGGAAACTCCAGGAGTGTGTTTATCATTGTTATGATAAAGATGTTAAATCTCATGAAAGAAATGTGCCTAAGCTCTGGTACCTTGCTTACATACACTATCTGCCAGAAGCAATGCTGATTAGGCCATTTTTGGAACAAAAATGGTTTTAGGAAATCTTAAGAAATACTTTGATTTATTCTGTTCTCGGCTATTTTTGTCACTATGTACACACACCATACAAAAAGGGCAGATATAGGCGGTGTCAAGAAGTGACCTAAATGTATAACTATACAAATACACTAAGGGTGCCTAATGTTACATTCCTCCATGTCAAAATATATGCAGGAACATGTGTATCTGTAAGTGTAATGCCATTTAGGTAAGGTTTCCAGACCTTTTGAGCTTAGCTGTCATGTCCCAAACTTTGTTGGAGCTCCATAAGATAATTGCAAAATATGTAAAAAATATTTGTGACAGTTACCTTGCTGTGGCCCAGTGTTTTTGCCAAATTCAACCTTATTTGCTATTCACATGGGGCCCCTGTTCCATTGTTTTGAGAACTAGGGACAACCTAGACCCAGTGATCCCAAACCAGTAGCTGTAACATGTTGCTCACCAATGGTTGCTTCCAGTCGCCTCAAAGCAGGTGCTTATTTTTGAATTCCTGGCTTGGAGGCAAGTTTTGGTTGTATAAAAACCAGGTGTAGTGCCAAACAGAGTCTCCTGTAGGCTGCCAGTCCACATAGGCGCTACCAATAGTCAATTACAGCTAGGGTTGCCACCTGGCCGGTATTTTACCGGCCTGGCCGGTAAAAATGATGGTTGATCCCAATGTTGTTTATAGGGAAAAATTATAAATATATAGGAAGGCCTGTATTTTTTTCCAGAAAAGGTGGCAACCCCAATTACAGCCCATAATTGGCACCCCCAGGAACTTTTTTGCATGATTGTGTTGATCTCCAACTTTTAATTTTGTTTACAAAAAACAGTTTTTATAGGCAAATATATGTGGCTAGACATTTTTTACCTGACTTGGTAATACTACCAACTGTAATTATTTTATCTTATTTTTTTATAGTTACTGGACCTTAGGAACGCTATGCTTTATTATTATTATTATTATTATTATTATTATTATTATTATTATTATTATTATTACAAGTATAGGATACCTTATCTCGAAACTGTTATCCAGAAAGCTCCAATTATGAAAAGCCCATCTCTTGTAGATTCCATGTTAATAAATTAATTAAAAATTATTTAATTTTTCTCTGTAATAATAAAACAGTACCTTGTACTTGATCCCAGCTAAGATATCATTAATCCTTATTGAAGGCAAAACAATCGTATCAGGTTTATTTAAGGTTCACATTTTTTTTAGTAGACATAAGGGGGCAGATTTACATAGGGCCGAATATCGAGGGTTAATTAACCCTCGATATTTGACTGCCGAATGTAAATCCTTCGACTTCTAATATCGCAAATAGTTTGATCGAATGATCGAACGAAAAATCATTTGATCGAACAATTAAATCCTTCGAATCGTTCGATTCAAAGGATTTTAATCCATCGATCAAATGATTTTTCTTCGACCAAAAAAACAGAAAGCCTATGGGGACCTTCCCCATAGGCTAACATTGCACTTCGGTAGGTTTAACGTGGCGAAGTAGGGGGTCGAAGTTTATATTAAAGAGATAGTACTTCAACTATCGAATGGTCGAATGGTCGAATAGTCGAACGATTTTTAGTTTGAATCATTTGATTCGAAGTTGAAGTCGTAGTCGAAGGTCGAAGTAGCCAAAAAAAACATTCGAAATTCAACGTTTTTTTTAATCTATTCCTTCACTCGAGCTAAGTAAATGGGCCCCAAGGTATTGTGATCCATATTACGGAAAGATCCCTTAGCCAGAAAACACCCAAGGTCAGAACATTTCTGGATTAAAGGTCCCATACCTGTATAAGCTAATATAATTTTTTAAATGGCTTCCTTTTTCTCTGTAATAATAAACAGTAGCTTGTACTTGATGGTAACTATGCTGCATGAGTCGCTATTGGTGGCAAAACAATCCTGTTGACTTTAC
This sequence comes from Xenopus petersii, assembly GCA_038501925.1. Lineage (NCBI taxonomy): Eukaryota > Metazoa > Chordata > Amphibia > Anura > Pipidae > Xenopus > Xenopus petersii. Next base: position 34,928,528 of record CM076686.1, read on the forward strand.
TTAATTTTTAAATGTTTTTTAGTAGACTGAAAGGGACTCTGTCACGATTTTTATGGTGTAGTTTTTATTTTTAAATTACACTGTTTACACTACAAATAATTCACTCTACAATCTAAAATGTAATTCTTGATCCAATAAATTTATTTATTTTTTGTTGTAATATTGGTGTGTAGGCGCCATCTCAGGTAATTTTGCCTGGACATGTGCTTTCAAAAAGAGCCAGTGCTGAACTATGGAACTGCTTTCTGGCAGGCTGTTGTTTCTCCTGCTCAATGTAACTGAAGGAGTCACAGTGGGACCTGGATTTTTACTATTGAGTGCTGTTCTTACAGTATATCTACCAGGGATCTGTTATCTGGTTACGTTCCAGTTGTTCTGCTGATGAGCTGCTGGTGGAGGATGACATCACTCCAACTTGCAGTGCAGCAGTAAAGATGACTGGGGGCACCTGGGAAACTAACAATATGTCTAGCCCCATGTCAGATTTAGAAATGAAATATAAAAAAAATCTGTTTGCTCTTTTGAAGAAGGGATTTCAGTGCAGAATTCTGCTGGAGCAGCAATATTAACTGATGCGTTTGGAAAAAAAAACATGTTGTCCCTTATCTGGAAAACCCCAGATACCATGTAAGATAATAAATCCTATACCGGTATTGATATAACGCCATTGTCTCACGCATTACTTTACAGAGCACCTATATGAATATGATTCATGACCTACAGTTTCCTGCACAAAATGGCATCCAAACAATTTCTATATGTAATATATAAAGAATATATTCATGTAGGTCAAATCTTATTCATTTTGTAGTAGAATCAAAGAGTACATTTTGGAACAAAGCAAACATAAAATGAATGCATTTAATATATGTAATAATAAGAAAAAAAATCATATTCTCTGATATTCTGGAACTTTATGGCAAAAATGATTGATTAGCTCTGGTGTGATGCGTGCTATATCAGTAATGATCTTTCTCTCCCTCGGATGTGGAATTTGTCTCCCTGTGTCGTATAATTGGCATTTGGAACTCACTGCTATTGAAGTGAAAACGAAGCTGACGTCCTGGGGCATTACCATAAGATATAGAACAGATAAATGTTATAATTTTGTATTTTTGAGAGGAAGAATTGACTTTTATAGTATTTTAGGCATATGATTAGATCGGCACATAAAGATGTAGGAATTGTTGCCTGGAGATGGTGAGCAGTATGCAAATCATCAAATACAGGTATCCTGCTTGGGCTTTCCCCTCACTCTGGTGCCAGTTTGTCTCAGTGTCATATCATGTACATTACCTATTACAAAGGTGAATCACATTTATACCTCACTATGTGGGTGCCTGTCTGACACTGCTAATTCAGGACTGGTCTCATTTTTTAAGGTTGGGCAGAGGCTGTATGAGACCCAATAAATGCTCTGTAGCATAGCCTTACTGCCCAGCAAAACCAAGTATGAGACCTTTTATCCAGAATACTCAAGACCTGGGGTTTTTCAGATAAGGAGCCTTTCCCTAATTTGGATCTCCATGGCCTAAGTCTGCTAATAAATCATTTAACCATGAATGACATGTTTTGCCTCCAATAAGGATTAACTACATCTTAGTTGGGATCAAGAACATGCTACTGTTTTATTATTACAGAGGAAAAGGAAATAATTTTTACAATTTTCAATTATTTGGTTATAATGGAGGCAAATTCACTAAGCGCTGAAAATATGCTAGCGACGCCTTTGCCGCACTTCACCGCACTTCACCAGGCAAAGTTTTGCCAGGGCGCCACTAATTCACTAAAATCTGAAGTTGCACTCAGGGAGACGAAAGGTAGCGAAGTTGCGCTAGTGTTTATTCGTCAAGCAAATCGAAGTTAAGCTAGCCATCCCTAATTTGCATACAACGCCAAGTTAAAGTACAATGGACGTATATGTAGCAGCAAATACATTACACTACACAAGCCTGGGAAACCTTCATAAGATAAAATAGAGTCGTTATTTTGCCCTATACATGTGCCCACTGTATAGTTTAGGTGCCATATGTTAGGAAATGTAGGGGGAAGGAGGGTACCCCCAAAAAAATGTATGATCTTTTTCAGCCTATCACCCTTAAAAAATGAGAAGACGCCAGCGTCTTTTGGGACTTGAAAAAATGTCAACTTTTTTTAAAGCAAGCCCTATCTACTCTATTGCACTTCGCCTGGTCTGAGGTGGTGAAGGCAAGTCTGGCGCAAGAGGTAACGTTCAGTAAAATGCGCAAGTTAGTGAATTAGCGTAGTTACGTCCCTTCGCCTGGCATAAGGGTGCGAAGTAGCGCTAGAGTAGGTCCACTTCGGTAGCGAATTTATGCCAGCACCCGTTAGAAAATCGCCGAAGTAATGAAATGACCTCACGCTGGCGATTTTTGCTTTCTGGATAACGGATCCCATACCTTTACCAACGAAAAGAAAAGACTTGTTGAAAGTGAAACAAGTTTTGTGTTTGCTGGTTGGCACCTCAATTTGAATGTGAACAGAGTTAGTCACGAATTTGCACTTGAAAAGCAAAAATTCAACAACATCAGTGTTGCTTAGAAACCTGCGATCTGATAAAGGCACAAACCTTGTAAAAGTTAGATGAGCAGGCAGAAGAGACTATTCCTTCCCCGTTGGCACAGAGGGTATAAAAAACAAAGTGGCTGTGAAACAGCGTCACCTTTCCTATAAATATCTCTGTGTCCTGTGACTCCTATTCCCACTTCTGGGGACAAAAATACAAACAAAATGCTTCTATACAACCCCCTTTTATGAAAAATGTTATATGAAATCCACACAGTTGGTTCCACACACCGGAAACATTTCACGTTCCTCGCAGAGAGAGAAGGGTTAATGCTTTTACCTCTGGACATGGACTTTTTTTTCCCCCTGCAACTCACTGAGTATCTGCAGAAGTCTTTATTGTAAAGCATGAATCAGAATGACATTTAGAAGAGATTAATTCTTCAAACAGGCTCCTTGTTCATTAGTACAGCTGTCCTTACAGATAATAAGTGCGTGACGCTCACTTTCCATGTCTAATGAAAGCCCTGGTCTCTGGCTGTTGATACTGCTAACTTGTTTTTCCTTTTACCCACCCAATCAATAGCTGCTACCTATTAATACCACCTTTGTGTTCATATACAGTAGCTCTCTGGCTGAGTACTATTTAATTAGCCACTAAAGTTATTATGTATATATATATATAATATATATTTATATATATATAATATATATATAAATTGGTGTAATTTTGGTATTAGACAGCTACTTACTATACTTATCAAAAGAATAAAAAATAATATATAAGTAAAAAAAATAGCACTAATAGAGGTATGTGATTTATAAAGGAAAACTGGACCCTTAAACCCTTTAGTTCAAGCTAAGATTGGTATTTTTACTATCTTTATTCATAATACATCTTATCTTAATAAAGTAATATATAGTTTATGGAGCTACACATAGAATTGTTCATGCCCAGTGATTCGCTGTCCCATATTGATTACAGACTATGGGCATAATGCGTCAGCAGTCACAAATTTGTGTCAAGTATAGTAAACTATAGCAACAATCATATATTTACTTTCATACATACCCAAAGTTTTCCCAAAAACATGTATTCCTTTTGATATCTCACCCTGCTACTACAGACACCATCTCTCCCTACTATACCTGCTATTCCAAAGTCACAGTCCCTTCCCACAGACTATTATCCCACTGTTACTATAGGCACCATCTCTCCCTACTATACCTGTTATCCCACAGTCACGGTCCCTTCCCAGAGACTATTATCCCACTGTTACTATAGGCACCATCTCTCCCTACTATACCTGCTATCCCACAGTCACACTCCCTTCCCAGAGACTATTATCCCACTGTTACTATAGGCACCATCTCTCCCTACTATACCTGCTATCCCACAGTCACACTCCCTTCCCAGAGACTATTATCCCACTGTTACTATAGGCACCATCTCTCCCTACTATACCTGCTATCCCACAGTCACACTCCCTTCCCAGACACTATTATCCCACTGTTACTATAGGCACCATCTCTCCCTACTATACCTGTTATCCCACAGTCCCTTCCCATAGACCAGAGGTCCCCAACCTTTTTTACCCGTGAGCCACATTCAAATGTAAAAAAAAGTTGGAGAGCAACATGCAAAGATTTCTTGGGGCTGCTATTGACTATTTGGTAGCCCCTATATGGACTGGCAGCCTACAGGAGGTTCTGTTTGGCAGTCCACGTGATTTTATGCAACCAAATCCTGCCTTCAAGACAGGGATTCAAAAATGAGCACCTGCTTTGAGGCCACTGGGAGCAACATCAAAGGTCTTGGTGAGCAACATGTTGCTTGTGAGCTTCTGGTTGGGGATCACTGCCATAGACTATTATCCCACTGCTACTATTGGCTCCCTACTATACCTGCTATCACACAGTCACACTCCCTTCCCAGAGACTATTATCCCACTGTTACTATAGGCACCATCTCTCCCTACTATACCTGCTATCCCATGGGCCACAGTCCCTTCCCAGAGACTATTATCCCACTGTTACTATAGACACCATCTCTCCCAACTATACCTGTTATCCCACAGTCACAGTCCCTTCCCAGAGACTATTATCCCACTGTTACTATAGGCACCATCTCTCCCTACTATACCTGCTATCCCACAGTCACAGTCCCTTCCCAGAGACTATTATCCCACTGTTACTATAGGCACCATCTCTCCCTACTATACCTGCTATCCCACAGTCACACTCCCTTCCCAGAGACTATTATCCCACTGTTACTATAGGCACCATCTCTCCCTACTATACCTGCTATTCCAAATCCACAAATGCACAGATAATCTCCCTGGATAATGGACTTCTACTTATCTGTGCACTCACAATATAATTATCTACTGCTTAACGACCAAAGTAGCTTCAGTTTACCTGTTTTCCCTGCTTCGCTCATGAAATAACTAGAAGGGGGGTTATATTTTCCCTTTCATTTTTGACTGGCCAGAGCTGCAACACCAGACATTCAATATTCTACATGGAGCCCTTCATGCTGTATCAAGTCATAGACTGTTAATTCTGCACATCTAGTTTCAGACCAAAGTCCTTCATCAGATAAAAATCTTAGGAGTCATTTATAAGTTGTGTAGTCAGCTGTGCGAAAAAGTTTTGTTAATTTAAGGTTCTTGGTCAAAACGTGCTCCTCACACTTTTGTTTAGTTGCACTTGGCAACGTCCATCTTGCATCACATTCAGTTTTTCCATTGGGGGTTCCCTTGTGACCCATGTCAATAGGCAAATGCACTGGCGTAGATGTCATTTTGACGCGAGTAGCAGAAGTGGTGAAATCCAAACATTGAAGATTATCAGTGCGATCCAAGCGCAATTATGGGCATTTAAACAAATTAGCTATACATCTGTATGAACCTCTGTAATTACACGAAAATGCCTTCTAATCTGGGTTTGCCAAGTGTAAAATGTTTTATATGCATCTCAGTTGATACAGACAGGAAGGTATTTTCACTGCTTTGTCACCCGTGGGTCCCAAGTCTCCTCATCTTAATAAATGTATGAAACTTAATTTCCTATAATCTCATCTGTTTATGGGTTTGGCAGGACTATATGTGGCCATGGAACAGGGGTTGTTAACCTTTAAATTAACTTTTGGTATGATGTAGTGAATGATATTCCGAGACAATTTGTAATTGGTTTTCACTTTTTATTATTTTAGTTTGTATATTTAGCTTTTTATTCAGGAGCTTCCCAGTTTGCAATTTCAGCAATCTGGTCACTAGGGTACACTAGTACAAATTACCCTAGCAACCATGCATTGATTTGAACAAGAGACTGGAATATGAGTGGCCTGAATAGAAAGATGACTAATAAAATATAGCAGAAATAATGTATGTTTGACCCCCAGTTGAAAGCTGGAAAGAGTCAGAGAAAAGAAAAAGGCGAATTAAAAAAACCATTAAAAATGAAGACCAATTGAAAATTTGCGTAGAATTAGCCATTCTATAACGTACTAAAAGTTAGCTTATAAGTGAACCACCTCTTTAAGGGGCAAATTCACTAAGATGCGAAGTTGCGCCAGGCGCAACTTCGCCAGGCGTATTTTCGCCAGCGCTCCGCAAATTCACTAAAATCCGAAGTTGCGCACAGGGGTAGCGTTAGTTTGCAAAGTTGCGCTAGCGTTAATTCGCCAAGCGAAGCGAAGTTTCGCTAGCGATGGTTAATCTGCATACGGCGCGAAATTCAAATTTCAATGGAGGAACATGTATCTGCACTACAAATGCATAGAAAACCTTTAAATCAGCAAATATCAATTTTATTTTGCCCTACACATGTGCCCACTGTCTAGGTAAGTTGCCATGAGTCAGGAAATGTAGGGGGGAAGGAGGGGAGCCCCAAAAAAATTTTCGATCTTTTTCAGCCTATCACCCATCATGTAGAAAACATGCCAGCGTTTTTTGGGACTTAGAAAAAAATTTGACTTTTTTGGAAACAATCCCTATCTACTCTATTGCGCTTCACAAGGTCTGAGGTGGCGAAGGAAGTCTAGCGTAAAAGGTAGCGTTCAGTACACTGCGCAAGTTAGTGAATTTGCGTAGTTACATTGCTAGCGAAAATTCGCCTGGCGTAAGTGTGCGAAGTAACACTAGCGAATTTACGCCAGCGTTCGTTAGTGAATTTGCGAAGTACCGAAAATGCCAAACGCTAGCGAATTGACGCTAGCGTTCGGCGCTTCGCATCTTAGTGAATTTGCCCCTTAGGGAGAAAGTGAACATTTGAGTGGTTTCCCCAAAAATGAGGCTTCCCCATTAACATTTACCAGTTTACTTAAAGGAGAATGCAACGTGGTTTTGAGAAACAGTGGTGAAAATACTCTTTGCATAAGCGAAAATTCACATCTCTTTTCCAGGTTAAATTTAACTGGTGAATATTCTCCAATTTACTAAGGGGACAAGAATGAATTTTCATGGCTCATGCCTGGGTATAAGAGGTTAGGGATCACTGAGATATATAGAGAAATAACAGTGACTGGAGAGAGCACCATCCAATACATTTGCATGAGTGTGGCACAAGGGGTTGTACTTATGATTTGGAGTACTGACTAGTGTTGATAGCTGAAATAATAATGGTAATGGCAGCAGAGATGGCAGCATTAAGGTGTGGATCTATGGCAGACAGTATAGTGCAGTACTTTGAGCTAACTGTATGGGATATTGTTAGAAGAAATTGATTATTCTGACAAAAGAGACAGACGTTATGCTGAGGATAAGGTATTACATTCTGCAGGAGGGAACTGTGTAGCAAGAGAATTATTAAACTGAGATCTTATTCTCTACCAAGTAGCATTTAATTGAGAAAATATGATCATGCTGTAGAAGTAGTATATATTGAATCAGAACAGATGGAACCAATATCCACAGCTTCGGGCGTAATTAGTTGGAGTGAGGAACATTTCTGTTAGCATGGCACATGATGAGTTGCGGCAATGGTGAATGTGGCTGCTATGTACAAAAAACACTGAGCTTTAGATGAACAGGCTGCAATATCCAATGTATAATACAGTAATGCCCAGAAGGTAGACTGTAAATGTAATTTGGACCCTAGTTACCAGATTCCTTAAGATACAAACTGAAGAACTGCTGAATGAGAAGTTAAATAACTCAAATAATAAAAAATGAAAACAAATTGCAAATTTTCTTAGAATATCAATCTCTACATCATGCTAAAAGTCATCTCAAAGGTGAACAACCCCTTTAAGGTATGAAGATCCAAATTACGGCAAGATCCATTATCCGGAAAAACCCCAGGTCCCAAGCATTCTGGATAACAGGTGACATAGGTATACTGTTCATTTGAATAGAACAATAGATGTTTTTGCATGTATGTATAACTTTATTTATAAAGTGCCACAAGGATGGGCAGCCCTGTACAATCTTAATCTTACAATATATAAAAGTACACACAGGGTGGACAAGTATTATAATAAATATAATAAATAGGTATAATACATAGAGATTAAGTTATGTGGCATGAGATACAGTAGGAAGGAGGTCATTGCCCTGAAGAGCTTACAGTCTAAGTGGCATGGACTGCATTGCTAGGGTTGCCACCTTTTCTACCGCCTTCTTATATTTATCTTTTTTTTCCCTATTAATAACATTGGGATCAACCATCATTTTTACCAGCCAGGCCAGTAAAGTACCGGCCATGTGGCAACCCTATACATGGCACTGTAACATTATCCTAACAGTAAGGACATGTTTCTCTAGTGCAGTATAATTTCATTGTATGTAGTCACCATGGTGGTAATCTACTCAGGCTGCAGCGTTCAGACAACTGATTCATAATGCTAATGATAAAACCCCTGTGACAGACGTATGTATTATGCTAAGGAGGACACCATTAGGCTTTCATATCTTACAGGATTTGCAATTCTGAAAAGTGAAAGGGTTGTTGGATTTGGAAAAATGCAACTCCTTTAATATCTGCAAAATCTTGCAAGTTTATCCCCAGCACAGGTGAAAACAATAAATCACTGGTGGGAGAGCAAAAGCTTTCACATTATGCATTTCAATTAGATTTCAGACTATGCTGGATTTGAAGGGAAAGATTGAAAGAAATGGTGGATACAAAGAGATGCCTCTCTATAACCCACCCCTAGGGGACCTGCACCCATCGGAACCAACAGACCCTCACTTTTAACTCAACCTGAACATCAGGGATGGGGAAGAACCTATAATTGATGTCAAGAAAGTGATAGCCTATTATACATAAGGTACCCCACAGAGGCACAAGGTGGCAGGTTTGGCAATACCAACAGCTGGACCCACCAGCCACCTAAACCTACACCAGAAATGGGTCCCATGGCTACCAGATATAATAACCACACAACACTCTAAGCTGGACGTGTGAGCAACCGGTTGATTCTTATTTCAGACTAGTGTTGGGGGTAGGGATTGTTCCATGTTTACAGGTCAAAGAGGAGTTTCATTTTTTTTGGTGGGTAGTGGACAATTGCACTTGCATGTGCATTCTTTTGCCATGAAGGACTCAGAGGCCACAAATATGAAACTGAGAATACAGTCAGTAAAATCCTTTTACTTGTAACTGGGAGATGTACGAGACTTCAGCAGCTGGAAGAAGCAATCATGACATTTCTTTGGAATTTGAGTGCCCCCTACAGGTTTCCTATGTTTCTACCTATCCAGCCATAAAATGACAAACTCTGTCTTTAACTCTTGAAAGAGACATGATTAAAATATTTTTTTTTTAAAAAAAAAACATATTGCGTCTGTGTATAAATCAAAGCTCTACATTTGCAAAGTGCATAATAAATGACAAGCAACGCGCGGAAAAAGTTTGAAAATACGGTCCGGCGTTTCAATTGCACGGATGCCCAAGTAGCTCTCCCTACAGGCCTGATAAATGCTGATTTGTGGGAGCACAGAGCAGTACCCCTTTTACCATTTTGCTTGAGCCTGGGGGGGTAAGGTTTAGCCTTTAGCATCAGACTGCACATCAGTTAGCATTGCTGCCTCACAGCACGTGGGTGTAGGCTTTGGTTGCACATCATGAAGCTTTTTATGTTGTACCTGTGTTTAGTTCAGGTGCCCCAGTTTCTTTAATTGGTTAATTGACATCTTGGGAAAATTGCAAAATTGCCCTTGTGTTTGTTTGCCTGCGGTAGATAATTACAGTGCAATTTCCACTCTGCAAACCATCCAGAACTAAGTAGATAATTACAGTGAAATCTCCACTCTGCAAACCATCCACTAAATAAAATTAAAAATATTGAGCAAATTGGTTCACCCCGTGCTTTCCTAGAAACAGGACATTCTTTCTTGTGGTTTTAAAGATTTTAAATTGCAGATGCCCAATTGTTACCCACCCCCATTCTGGCTAGTTGGCTCTTTTCTTATCCTCATGCTAAATGCAGGAAGGCGTTGGAGTTGCCATAAGCATGATTGCCACTTGCCCACTTCTCACTGTAGGCAAGTAGGTGTTTCTCCAGCATTGGCATCATTTGCACACTGTGCATGACTCACAGGACGCTGGCTCATTTAGTTAACTGCGTGAATGATACGCACAAAGATTCAGTTACATGGCAGCACTTTGACAAACTTGCCATGGCAACACCAGCTTTATCTGCACACAATGCACAGTCCCCATTGCTTCCAACTCTTTTCATTGGCAAGAGGGCTTTATTCTTCCCTTGGCCTATTACAGACGCAGAGGAATCAGAGACAGACAATAGCTGGCAGATACAACTATGACAAAGCCAGAAGAAAATATCTGATTTCTTTAGTGTAGTGAATAGTGAAAGCAAAGTGCCCCAGGAAGGGGCAAAGTGCTAACTGCTCATTGGTGGAAACAGTGGGTTTGGCTGGTGCAGATGTTTTGTTACTAGTTCAGTGGTTCCCTAAGGCCTCGCATATTTATAGCCAACGCCCAGACCTCGCCCAAAATGACACATATTACAAAAAACAAATGCACACCTGAGGCACATGTGAAAATATTAAAACTGTCAGCTTGTATTAATGCCTAAAATCTGATGTACCACCATCCATATACAGCAGCTAATAGCTAATTATGCCTCCAGTCCACCATAATCTCCCACCACCACCACTTGTAACCTTGTTTTGCAACTATTTTGTTCAGCATTTAATAGAGGAATTTGTTTCTATTTATACTTTAATGTATATCACGGGAGTTGGGTTAAGCTTAATTTTTGTTTACATTGTTTTATTAATTTAATTATTTAAAATATGCAGAAATACATCAGAAGTGTTGTTTCATACATTGGGGCATGTCTCCCAACAACATCCATTCCCTGCCATGAAATGCAGACACATGTGGAAAGACTAGATAATAACTGGCTACAATGTGATTTTTTCTCTGTGCTTAAAGGGGTGGTTCACCTTTAAAGAGATACTGTCATGGAAAAACATGTTTTTTTCCAAAACACATCACATGACCCAGGCAGCTGGGAAATTGACAATATGTCTAGCCCCATGTCAGATTTAAAAATTGAATATAACAAAATCTGTTTGCTCTTTTGAAAAATGGATTTCAGTGTAGAATTCTGCTGGAGCAGCACTATTGACTGAGGCGTTTTGAAAAAAAACATGTTTTCCCATGACAGTATCCCTTTAAGTTAACTTTCAGTATGTTATAGAATGGCTAGTTCTAAGCAAATTTTCCATTGGTCTTAATTTTTTCATTTTTTTTCCTAGTTTTTTGATTATTTGCCTTCTTCTTCTGACTCTTTCTAGCTTTCAAATGAGGGTCACTGACCCCACCTAAAAACAAATGTTCTGCAAGGCTACATATGTATAGTTAATGCTACTTTATATTACAAATTTTTATTTTCAGGCCCTCTCCTATTCATATTCCAGTCTCTTATTTATATCAATGCATTGTTGCTAGGGTAATTTGGACCCTAGCACATAGATTGCTGAAATTGCAAACTATAGAGCTACAGAATAAAAAGCTAAATAACTCAAAACCAATTGCAAATTATCTCCGAATATCACTCTCTACATCACACTGAGAGTTAATTTAAAGGTGAACACTACCTTTTTAACTGTAACCTTTTTATGAGCTCAAGGGAAACAACCATATGTTTGACAGCAAACCTCTTTTTTTGAAAGGTGCAAATTGTATAAAAAAATGTGAATTCCTTTAAATCAGTGCCAGTGTCTAAGGAAGCACTTACAAAGTCCTTCTGTGGTATCTATGCTTGAAGTTATGGCATCCTGTACCATTCATCATCAGTATGCCTAGTGACTACTAATGGAAGAACTGCACCAAAATACAAGTGATGGAGTTGCTGTTGGTTAACATATTTCTAGAATCAGAGATGCCATGAGAACACCAGCCCCATAACTGATTTAAGCAAGAATCAAAAGAACGCATTGAGGACTGATTTGCAAGCATCATCAGTGCCTAAAATAAACCACTCCTACTGTGACTGAACAATAAGTTGGGCTTATCAGATTTTACAAAAACCACCCTAATTTACAGACAGATATTAGTCGTGCAGGCTGGTGGGAGGGCTCATACATAGCCCAAAAATCTACAAACTCAGTCTGTAGAGGCAGTGTTTGCCGCTTCTATTTGCCCATGTATGCCACCTTTAGTTTCATCCCTGTTGCCTCCAAAGGCCTTATTACTGATTATTATCTATTGATTATTACTCTGGAGTAAAATTAGCCCAGTTTAGTGAATCCCTTCATATTAAAATAGCCTGAAACTTTACTGCTTTCTGTGGTCATTTCCCTTAATAATCAAGTCCAAGGAACTGCAGTGAATTCGCTTTGCATCACAGTAACTTTATTGGCTCAAACATAAAGCAGACGAAAGAAAGACAATGTTTTGAGCCTTACTGGGCCTTTATCAAGCAAAGCTGATTCACCTTAACAGTGTGCAGCAGTTCCTTGGACTTGGTTTCTAATATTGACCCGTGGCAGGTTGGTTACATACTGCCTAGCACCTGATCCCAAAGCACAATTCACAGAGGTAGAGCACTTCATTATTGTTTGCCCCTAATACTGACATTTTTAAAGCCATTAAGACCATGCAGACCCATCTCTGAAACTGGCGTGTCCATCAGTCCTTGAGGGCAACCACTGGAAGTCTAACTGGTGCAGATTCCCTTCTGCCAGGTCAGTAAATACAAAACTGGTGAAACCCATTTGAGGGGCAACTACAGGAGGCCCCCTTCCATCACTGCTACTGTGATCCACCCTAGGCCAAAGCCAGCAACAGGGGTCCAACATGTGAAGCCTCAGTGTTTAATGGTGTACAGTTATTTATGTGGGGGCCATCAGCACAATAGCTTGGTGGTAATGTTAATAGATGTCCTTTGTGGGTCCTGCATTTTCTCTATTACTGTATAGTAATAAAACTATGACCTTTTCCCTACAAATATGGTTCTGGGTCATTATTGATTTGATGTTTCAATATTATATAGTTGGGTCCAAGGCTAGAAGCTGTTAAACAATAGATCCCTTATGGTGTGAAACAATGCTGCTATTTGTTGTCTGCAGTTTTAAAAACTACTGGAGTACTGTCCAAACCCTTTCCTTCCTGTCTTAACAATCACAATTAATGGCATAAATAAACACATTTTCAGATTCTAAGCTTACAATACAAGATTTTAAAGGAGAAACAAACCCCTTACCATAAAACCCCTACCCCCCACCCCACATAGACCCCACTCCCAACATCGGAGTTCATCGCAGCCATCTTCCGTGTCTCGTGTCTTCTTCCGGCGCTTCGGCAATTTCTGTTCATTTCGTCGCATACAAAGTTGTTGCTCCAACTGCACATGCGCCGCTTCTACGGTCTCCGTCTCAGCTTACCGAAGAACTGGAAGATGGCTGCCATGAACTCCGATGCTGTGACTCACACTGAGGGGTAAATAAAAAGTGACATGACCTGTGGTTAATATCAAGGGGCCGATTCACTATGGGTCGAATATCGAGGGTTAATTAACCCTCGATATTCGACTAGGAACTAAAATCGTTCGACTTCGAATATCGAAGTCGAACGATTTTGCGCAAATCCTTCGATCGATCGATCAAAGGATTTTTCATTCGATCGAACGATTAAATCCTTCGAATCGAACGATTCGAAGGATTTTAATCCAACGATCGAAGGAAAATCCTTCGATCAAAAAATCCCAGGCAAGCCTATGGGGACCTTCCCCATAGGCTAACATTGACTTCGGTAGCTTTTAGCTGCCGAAGTAGGGGGTCGAAGTTTTTCTTAAAGAGACAGTACTTCAACTATCGAATGGTCGAATAGTCGAACGATTTTTAGTTCGAATCGTTCGATTTTCGTAGTCGAAGGTCGAAGTAGCCCATTCGATGGTCGAAGTAGCCCAAAAAAACTTCGAAATTCGAATTTTTTTTAATTCGACCCCTTCACTCGAATTTAGTGAATCGGCCCCTAAGTGTTAATAATGTGAACTTAAAGAGATACTGACACCAGAAATTAAACTCTTTTTTTACATCTATCATAATATTGCCACTTATAACTTTGCCATAAAGTATTTGCCCAATGCTTTTACATTACCTGTCTGATGCCCCATGTTACTGTATAAGGGGGCTGCTATATTTCTGCAGCAGGAGCCCATTAACATTAGAATCTCTAACTGACAGGCTGAGATGGGACAGTCCGGTTGGCAAAACAATCAGGTTTAGGAACTTCAACTAACAATAACTTACAAAAACAAACCTCTCAGCAAAAAACGATCAACATGACCTATAGGTAACTTTTAATGTACATTCATATTTTAAAAAGTAGTTTTTTTAGTGTTTTTTTGGCTGGAGCAAACGGACTAAGAGAGAGATCATTTTAAATCTTTGTTTAGATAATGATGGTAACGTACATCAATCCTTTGCATGTAATCCTGCTAGAGGCAAGGAACTGAGAGCCTTTTGCACAACACACAGGACCTTAGTTCCTAAATGGGAGCAGTACAGTTCACGTGTCCCCCTCCCTACGTAATAACTCAGTAACTGCTAATTCCGCTTCCCCAATTCCACAAGAACCCTTAGTACCACTGCATGAGTGCTCTTCAATTTGCTGACACTCCACTTTCACTCTTTTATTCTTGTCCTGATATTTTTACTGCATTTCAGACATTGCATACTCTCGCAGGGTTTCTATGTTATGTTTAGTTCAGCCCATTTCCATAGTGAACATACAGTTCTGAACTATAGTGGTATTTTGTGACTGTTTCATGGAAAAATGTATCATTGGCTAAATTGGCCAACATCCTTTTTTTACTTTAATCTTTTCCACATTTTACATCCGTGGTAACCTTCCCCTGGAATATGTATTAAGTGGGGTTAGAGGGTACTTTTTCATCTCATAGACCCACCCACTGGTTACTGACACAATGGAACAATTTGTCATTCATATCCATTGTGTGGTTGAGTTCATATCCAGGCCCAAAAACTTGAATTCCCTTTGCAAAAACAGGCCTTTCAGATAGGGGTTTATTTAACATTAAGATCTTAATATATCAGAGGAAGACGAATCATAGGGCTGCTGCAAATTAATGACCTTTGTGCAAATCACTGATATTGCTCATGTTTTAGACTGGATGAAAACTATGGCTCTACCAAGCTGGGTAAATATAAATACAGATACAGTAGATGCATTCTGCTTCTATACACTTTATTGCTACACGAAAACATGTAGTCTAATCCTTCTCCTGGACAGGTTCCCCTGCAATTCCTCCTAGGGCCAAAGTTTGGTCCAAATCGCTCAAACTGCAACAACTCAGCTTGTCATTGGATTTCAAATATTACATTCAAAGACAATCATACTAATTTTGAGAAATGTACAAATATAACTTACTTTCAATGAATAGTGCCACCATAGCTCCAGAACCTTTATGTATTTTGCCTATTTATATAGTGAATAAAGTATCCCCTCTTCTAAATTATAAGCATATTATAAGTTACCGAAGAGATTCATGATCATATGAAAACTCGAGGCTGAAGGCTGAGTGTTTTTATACAGGTCATGGAACTTTTAATATCCTCATATTTTGCAACTTGGGGTACTTTATTTATTATAATACACAAGTTTCAGTGAGTAGTGACAATAATGACATCAGAACTCACCATTTATAACTGATGACATCAGAACTCACCGTTTATAAGGATATAAGATATTCATGGCTTTTGTGTATTATATATAAATATATGACTCCTGTCACTAAAGGCCAGCATTTTGAAAAAATTTTTTTTAAAAAATATTGGGTTTAGTATATCCTATTCTGAATTATTGTGATTTTTTTCCTCTTACAGGCATCGTATACATTATGGAAATGTGAAACATTTTGTAAACATGAGTGGTAACCCTCAATTTAAATCACAAGTTGGATTTGTCATATCACATATTGGCAATCCACTCCAAATTTTATGTGATATAGAGAGCAAGCTGTGAAGTGCACAGGGCCCAGCTCGCGGTTCATGGTAAGGTGAGTCCTTTGACACTGTGAGAGTCCTGACCTCCCACCCTTTTCTTACAAACTATGCACCCTCCAACATTTACACCTACCTCTTTCATCAAGCTTCATGTCACATACGGCCAAGGTTCCCATCCGTGTCTGTGAGGTCCATTGGATCAGTAACGTAGTGGTAGTAGTGCTATTCTGCTGTGAGCAGGTTGACTTTCACTTTGTGAGCCTTTTGTCTGTTGTAGTATAATAAAGGGTGGCAGTCGACTTGCTTGTGGTTGGGAAATTATCATACTGTGGTTTCCACTGACATAAATATTCAGCTACAGAGAGTCTCGGTTCCTTCTTGGCCTTGCATTTCAATCTTTTGCATATTTTTCAGTGCTTCACTGCCTCTTTTTTTCTGAAACTGACAAATGATTCTAGTACTCCTGACACCTGCCATTCATGTCACATAAAATGGCTTGCCTGCTTGCTATTTGCTCTAGCGTTAAAAGTAGGGTTAAAAGGAGAGCATTTGTATGATGTGCAGCTGTTAGGCCTCAACAACTTCTTGCACCTTTTTTTCTGCGACTTATTTGCATTTAGGGATACACCTCTGAGGCAAAGTATATGGGGAAGTGGATCACATGACAATATGGCAGATGAAAGATATATTTTAAGTACCACAGTGGAGAGCTTCTAACCTGTTTGGTGTCAGGTGCCTTCAGGTATGGGGCCCTAAACTGTCAAGGGCCAAAATCAATAACATGAAAAAACAAAAACACCATTTGGCACTACTGCTACAATTGAACCTGTGATGGATGTTTATTCACACTAAAACGTGGCAATATGTTGGGCCTACACAGGGCTATTGCAAAAATGAAAAGGTACTATTAGCTTCAGCATACTGAAATAAGAAATTTTCTAAATACAATCAATTACAAATTCTGTACCGTTTCTGAAATAATCAAGTTTATCTTCAGTATTCCTCTCTCAGCATCTGTTTCTCTTCATTCTGTCTTCATTCAGGAGTTGGGTGTCAGATGAATGATCCAATATATCTTATAGGGGGGGCTCCTTTTGCCTAGAAGATGTATTAGAGCTCACTCTATTCAAATCACCAGAAATCCTGTCTCTCTACATGCAGAATTTGTGCAAAAGTCTGTTATTTTGTTAAATTTTGTTTGTACTGGAATCAGTTATTTGAGTGAGCTCTAATACATCTGCTAGGAAAGGGAGCCCCCCTATAAGATATATTGGATCATTCAAGACATCCAACTGCTGCATGAACACAGAAGGAAGAGAAAGCGATGCTGAGAGAGGAATAGCGAATGTAAACTTGATTATTTCCGAAACAATACAGAATATGTATTTGATTGTCTTTAGAAAGTTTCTTATTTCAGTACGAGGAAGATTATATTACATTTTAATTTTCACAATAGTTTCCCGTTAAATTGATAAAGGGCCCTGTGTAGGTCTGAAACATTGCTTATTTTATGAGCAAATAAACATCCATCACCTGTTAAACCGTACCAGTGGTGCCAACTGGTGTTTTTGTTTTGGAGAGATATATTTTATTGATTTCTAAATGCTTACAAAAGCTTGCCAATTGATTAAAGTGTACGCAGAATTAGAGATTTTTCCCTTTTAACCCACACACAACACTGTAGGGGTCATTTAAAGATCCCCCAGGCTAAGATACTTTTGTGCCTCCAACTTTTGGATAGAACATTGTCTAACTCTATTCAAAGAGCTGGCTGTTACATAAATGACCCCTTAGGTCTCAGGTTTGTCTCTTATTCAGTTTAATGAATGCATTATAAATGGCTTTACTTATGTCACCTGGAAGCATTATCCTAGGCTGCCTGCCTGTGGTAAATAGAAATGAGGAAACGTGGCAGACTATGTGCTGCGTATAAAGAAAGTCTGCTGTATAGCCGTGTGCTGGAGCAAGTGCTGCTGTGCTAATTACACATCCATTGTGCATACAAGTCAATGCCATGCTATCATGGCAACCCATGTTCAGACGGTGATGTACATTTAGCTGTTGATTTTTGTTCTCAAAGAGCAGAGACAACTTTCAGGGCATGAACCAATTACAGGTATGGGATCTATATTCTGGAACTGTTTTTTTTTTTAGGCCTTTCTGTAATTTGCATCACCATATTAATGTTCTCAAAAAAGGTAAACATTAAAAAAATGCATTTGTTTTGCACCACCAATATGGATTCATGCAGCTTTGTTATTGTCAAGTAGGTACTGTTTTATTATTATTATTAGAGAAAAGGTAATAATGACATCTCCCATGGTTCAAAAGCTATCTGTATAATAGATTTCCAGATAAAAGATCCCATACCTGTATGAATACAGAGCAGAAGGTTCCTTTCGTTTTTGGAGTGGATCATTTTTAACAAAACACGGTGAGCTGTGAATAAAAGTGTTGCCTTCAAGTAAACCAAAGCAACAAAGGCATTTAATATTAAAGGGTTGGTTCATCTTTAAAGGAACAGGAACATGAAAAAATTTCTATAAAAAATTAGTTTGCCCTTAACGGAAAAAAAACACCATTTACATTCGCAAAGACTTTATTAAGAAATAACTTACCGATACTCCGCTTGCGATTCTCTTCTGAAAAGGCGACATGTCAACGATCCATCTGGTGGCGCTTGATTTCTCCTCCCTGCCTTCTATAGGAGATAGCCAGGGAGGTGAAATCAAGCGCCGCCAGATGGAATGTCGCCATGTCGCCTTGTCTGGTATGAGGTGGCGAAGGCAAGTCTGGCGCAAGAGGTAACGTTCAGAAAAATCCGCATCTTAGTGAATTTGCGTAGCTACGTTCCTTCGCCAGAGCGCAACTTCATCAGGCGTAAGGGAGTGCATTACCGCTAGAGTCTATCTCCTTCGCTAGCGAAGTTACACCTGAGCCCGTTAGTAAATCGGCAAAGTAACGAAATGACGTCACGCTGGCGAATTTTCGCTAACGTTAGTCACTTCGCCCTTTAGTAAATCTGCCCCACACTGTTTAAATGGCAATAATTTAGACACTTGCTGCAGAAGAAGAATAAAATGGTTTAGCCCCAATCTCTCTCCCAGACAAATACATTTCAGAGACAGAGTTTATAAGTGCTGTATTACCCAACTCTCCTCTGCTTGCAGGATGTTATCCAGACTTCCCCTTTGTAGGAAGGACTCGAAGGGTTTGAAGGTAAGAGCGGTACTAAATAAGGAAACCAGCAGCAACCAGTTCCTGTAATAAGCTCTTCTTTGTGCAAATTCCAGTAAATCTGGAGTCATGTGTGTTGCATGGGACATTACCCTTGTATTGTCATTATTAATTGTCATTAAGCCGATCTGTATTTCCAGCAGGAATCTGTAATCTTTGAACCAATGAAGTTAGGTGCTCTGCCAAAATCCCAGGTTTATATTATCAGAATATGTTGGATTATTCAAGTGTTACATCTTATTTATGATTCCTGGGCACAAAGTTGTTCACCTGTTTTTATGCATATAGCACTCAGCAGAGGGTGCACTGCCCTGCATAAGTTGCACCCACACAATACTGTGTACGAGCATTGCATTATGGGTAAAAAAGCATGGAAACTAGAACTTTTTTTTGCACTTTGCACTCATTTACTAAATGAACTTAACAGTTTACCTACCAACTGCCGACATTAATTATTAATTAAGTGTGTACTTACAGCTTTAACCAAAGAGACTGCAATCAGATACTGGATGAAATACAATGAATGGAAGCTTTATTTGTCAGGCTTAGAATTAAGAAGGTGTGCAAATCACAGCACATCCACCTCATCCACCTTCCTGGACTAAGATCTAATGATCAGTACTGGAACTGCAAAAAACAAACACAAACATAATGCATGTGCAGAAAACATTACAGTAACCTTATCACCCCCATGATATTTCAAGATATTATATGTATATTGTGTTAAAAACATTTCTAAAACTGAGCTAGTGCAAATATAGCTTGGGTGCTAACAATGGGGTAAATTGACTAAGCAGTGAAAATTCGCCAGCAACGGCATTGCAGAAATCACTAAACTTCGCCATTCGCTCAGACAAAAAAAAACCCCATATTTTTGTCACTTTTTCATGTCAGGAGTTGGTATCAAAGTGCATATCAACAATATAAAGCAAACCCACATATTCTGAGCCATAAGACAGATGGAATAGTTATTTAATGCCTTGTTAGAACTAACCATTGTGTTGACAGGATGCTGTACTCAGAATTTTGATAGCTCTGCTAGTTTTTAGCCATTTCCCATCTATCTCTTTAATCAGCCACACAATACACAGAAGCAGTGACATGAACAGAAATTAATTCAGGGTACCATCTCCATAAATACATGAATATATATTGATTAATTTGACTATTGTGGGTGGGTGTGGCAGAGATAATAAGCAATATTGTAAGTGCCATCCAACAGTTTCTATTTAGGTATACCAGGTGATATTATAATAACGATGCCATAAAAAGTCTTGACTTTTCAAATAATATAACAGAATCCAGATCTCCTTTAGCCAAGACTCTAGTTGTTTCACACAGAGCCTTGCAGGTTCTAATCTATAAAAAAAAAAAAAAAAAGAACTGTGAAGACGCACACGAGGTGTTGCAAGAATAGGTCTTGACTGTTGGAGAGCTGAATTCAGCACGAGCTGTGCAGAGAACAGAATCAGCAAGACAGACACTGCTTAGAAATAGAAATAACATTTACAAACAACTTAAAAATAATATAACTTTTATGTTGAATGTATATTGGAAAGTTGTTTAGATTTACATTTTCTTTCATTATGTAAAAACGTATCCTTGGCATAGATTGGAATGTTCCAAACCATGACGTATTACATAGCACCATCTAGTGCCATTTGGTTGAACTGCCAACTTGACACAGTGACACAGGCAGATATTTTGCCCAAAGCTTTTAATGCAGTGCCAGATAAGCAACTGCTTTCTAAACTAAGATCTGTTGGCAGTGGCGGAACTAGATATTACTGGGTCCCACAGCAAATTATTTTTCAGGCCCCCAAAATGTCTAGAGTTTGACCTGTTTAAGCAGTATTTATTGAAATTGTATATTAATTAGGGCCTTGTGGGGCCCCTATATCTCCTGGGCCCCCCCTGCAGCCACAGGGTCTGCTTTCTCTGTAGTTACCATTGTACAGGTATAAACCCATTATACAGAAAGATCTGAATTATGGAAAGGCCATCTCTCATAGACTCCATTTTATCTAAATAATCCAATTTTTTTAATGATTTCCTTTTTTTCTGTAATAATAAAACAATACCTTGTACTTGATCCAAACAAAGATATAGTTAATGCTTATTGGAAGCAAAATCAGCCTATTGGGTTTATTTAATGTTTACATGATCTTCTGGGGGCAGCTGGGAAACTGACAACATCTCTAACCCCATGTCAGATTTCAAAATTTAAAATCTGTTTGCTCTTTTGAAAAATGGATTTCAGTGCAGAAGTCTGCTGGAGCAGCACTAGTAACTAAAAAAAACATGTTTTCCCATGACAGTATCCCTTTAATGTATAGACACATTCAATGTACAGTGGGGCAGAATATGTTGGCACGTGTACATTTTAACAATAATAATAATAAAAAATATGCTAATGGTGTAGTATGCATGTAATAACTGTCATATATAAATTATTTGTTAAAAATCTTACCGTCACTAAACATTTTAATTTCTTTTATTTTTCTATGTAGGAAACAGAATGGAGAAAAATCTTGAGAAAGTTGGTGTGGAGGATATTGATGAATTTTCAAGTTACTTAAGGTATTTCTGGAAGAAGACAATGACATCACTCTAAAAACTGACCTGTCGAAGTAGGGATGCACCGAACCCAGCATTCAATATAGGATCAAACCCTATCTTGCAATATTTGGCTAACATTTGTACTAGTATACAGAGGAGTATATTTAAGTGCAGTTTGAGGACTCTTCTTGTTAACTATGAGTCTTCTAGTTTTTTTTTGTATAATATGATATTATTTGTTGCTAAGGAGTTCTATGACCATATAAAGTTATGAGTCTGAAGGTCATGGAACCCCAAAATGACTTCTAATATCCTCATAACCTTTTTTTTTTTGTATTACAGAAATTTTAGTAAGTCATATGACACAAAGAACTATTATAGCTTATAATATAATTAGGCACCATTTATGAGGATATGATTTGCAAGATATTAATTTCTCTTCTGCATTATGTGAAAACAAATCTTTGAAGAGACCAAACAGAACGAATGGTTTACGTTGTGTGTTATGCCCTAACTCTTATCTTTCATTTTAGGATTCTTTACTTGGAACGAGCCATCTGTTCAAGTAACAATTAAAATAAGTAAGTATGCTCAATGATATTTGAAGGCAGCAAGGGGCTCTGTAATAATATATATTAAGATATTCCAAGGGGACTTTTAACATCCTAAGATTTTGGAAAAGGGGAACATTATTACTTACACATATGGCTTTTTGATGTAAATATGTGTTGTGTGAAGGTATGAAGGGAAGGCCCAACAGTAGACTAGAAGTATGGGGAGATTGGGAGCAACCATTTAGTTAATAAATATTGTGCCTGAAGTTGACTGTATTTACTATAACCGTTTTGCTAAGCAATATACTTTTTGTTACAGGGCCTGGAAGATCATACTATCAAAAATGGAGCCGGCCTAAGATCTGTAATAAAAACATATAAAAAAAGTGTTCCAGCCTATTGAAATTGTTCTTTTTAGCTTACTGGTGGCTGCAGGTGTAAGAGGCATTCAAAAAAACTTGAATTTCTCAGTTGTCTTCTTGGGGGACACAGGGAACCAGCCTGTTATTTTTAGCTTTGTGTTGCTGTAGGTGTAAGAGGCATTAAGGGGCCTATTTATTAAACCTCAGTTTTTCTAGTCGAGTTTGTAAAGAAGAAAAAAATTAATTTTTAGAGGGGAAAAAAACTAGAATTTTTCCAGATCTATTATACTGTGAATCTGCTAAAAATCCAAAAATACTCCAGCTAAGGCAGATCCCTTTAACAATTGGAACATGTTTTTTGCCTTCATGATTGTCAACCGTTTCGGGCTGTTAGATGCTGGTTTTCGTTCAATAATCCGAATAATTTGTGTTTTATGGGTGACAACTCGAAAAAGTAGCACAATTTGAATTTTCACAATATTTTCTTGAGACTTTTTCCTCATGGACAATTTTTGATCCCAATTGTTAGTAATTAAGCCAGAGCATGGATGGGAGTTTGGTCAAATTTTGATTATTAAAATAATGGGGGGGAAATGAAGATTTAATAAAAAGCCCCCTAAGTGTGGGTGCAGAGGTAGTGGGAATGTCAGTAGATTGATCATTAGGGCTCACTGACCTTAGAGAAGAAGCTGTACCATAAGTTATATATATGCTTCTATCTCACTAGACATGGGATGAAGGGATGAAGGGAGGATGTTTCATATATCTTCCCCTACCCATTCTAAATAGGACCACCAGCCCCCCCCCCCACCCAATTCTGAATGCATGGGGCATGAGGTGGGAAATTGAGTGTCAAAAGCAAAATCCTCATATAAAGTATGGGACTCGTTATCTGAATACCCGCTATCCAGAAGCTCGACATCATCATCACGTGTGCCCTGACCTGGTACTGTTGCCACATTACAGTGGTATCTGCTGGTACCCACTGGTTACCTGCAGATACAGATATGGGTGCCGGTTAGTGTGTCTGTGGGTCTCAGGGTGGGTTTTGACGGTCTCAATATAAGCAAGTTTACTCCTTTAATTGCTTTTTTCCCTTGTTTTTTTCTTCCCTGCCCATTTCAGATTCCATAATTTCTTCTTGTTTAATTGTGGTTAGTGGATAACGGGTTCATCTATTCAAAAATGTAGGTTTTGGGTCATGAGCCAGGTCCAGGTTTAAAAAACTGGACTCTAATTTGTGGGTCCCAACCAGGGCAAGAACTAGGGGTACGCAGAAGAGGCATCTGCCTAGGGCGCAAAGCTTGGGGGGATACAGGCACATACCTCATTTGAAGTCTACCCCTAGTCTGGCAAGTGTTTCCCTGATGCGATCTCTGTAGCGTACAATAGTGCACATCCACGGCGCATGCTTCCTCTGTTGCGCACAGATGCAACTGGGGGCTAAGTGGCCAGCTGGGTTGCCTGGGGCACCCAGCCGCCTGGCCCAGCACTGATCCCAAACACAATATTAACAAAAATATCCCCCCCCCCCCAAAAAAAAGCACTTGAACACTCACCTTTCATCACCTTGGGCTTTACATTAACTTGGCTGGAAAAAACTAAATTCTATAATATCTTTAAAGGGGGCACTGATAAAGCCATTTCCCAGGAATTCTATAATGAACCACAGTGAGTGTTGTACACTCTCACATCAATTGGAACTATTAGCATAAAGATTGTTTCAGAATAAAAAAAACATGAAAAAGGAAACAATAGTTCTGTGTTAGTATTATAAGACAAGTTATACATATACATGGGTAGATAGATTAGACAAGCAACCAGGCAGAGAGGTGAAAATATTAAGATTATAGATAGATGGTGGATACATGAATTGATCGATAGACTGATAAAAATATAGATGATAGCGACATAGACTGATTGATAAGGGATAGATAGACAATAGCTAGATATATACATAGATACATCAATTATAGATATATACATCAATGACAGATGATAGATAGACAAACAGAAATATATAGATAGATATAAATCAATAGATAGATTGATATATGGACGAGCTGATAGATTATCAGATCTAATAAATATATACAAAATGAACAATATCATGGCTTGGCTATCACGGCTCTCTGTTCTTCAACATAAATACAAATGGATAACTCTGTAATGTAAGGGACAAATTTGATGTGGTGATATAGTGTGGAGGGAGACTGGGTGCATAGCTCTTAATGCTGCACCAACATTCTGTACTTATACAGGGCATATTCAATGCTATTCAACCAATAAGATGCTTTCATTTAAACAGGTGATTAGTAAATTCAACCTGCTTTTTCTAAACTCCTCTATGCTCTGTATTACTTATCTTTAGTAAAAACTCAATACATGTTTATAATACACGCTTGATTCTACATGAAGGGGACCCTGAAGAAACTTTGATGACAATGTGTGTGTAGAAACGAAACTGTCACAATGTACGCACTGCGTCATTACGTCAGCTGCCCTAGTCTGTCACTCAACTTCCCTAATTGTGTTTTTCAAATGTATCCCCTCCCACTAACGTCTCTGTAACGTCTTTCGTGTCAGGCATACGTAGGGCAGCCCCGTCGCCATAGGAACACGGGGACCTCGGATTTGAATTAACACCGACCAATGAGCGTGAGAGGGGGTTGTGGCTGAGCGGGAGCGAGGAAAGACAGAGCAGTGGGAAAGAAAATATCGGTGGTATAGAAATATAAAACGGAAAGTGTCGAATAGAAGCGGAAATGGCAAGTGAAAGAGTCGGGAAGAAAGTAAAGTAGGAAATAGTTAATGGCGAGAGGAGACGACGTTAAGTGTGAGAGTGAGGAGGTCAGTGAATGTGTGTTGGGTTGGGGTGCGGGACATTAAGCGCTCGGTAGACTTGTGTGTCTGGAAAAGTGCAAGTTGTTAGTGGAGGGGTCGGGAAGTGTAAGTAGAAGGGTCGGGAAGTGTAAGTAGAAGGATGAGGAGACGGACATAAAGCGTGGGGGGAACGTACAAGTGACGGTACAGAGTCCAGAGCGCGCAGTTTGAATGAAAGCAGCAGCCATTGTAAGTGTGTGAGCTGGAAATGGGCGACAGGATGAAGCAGCAGCCCGAGCACCACAGTCTGGCCAAGCTCGCCGCCGTGCAACATCTGCGCTCCTCTGGCATCAAAATCAAACACTGGAACAGCAAACAGCGATCAGAGGCCAACAAGGCAAGTGCCCAGCTCCTGCTGCTCACTGTAAGTATATGTATATATAAATATCTATTCTATCCTGCTCACTGTATATATCCTTCTTTATATTCTACTCACTGTCAGTATATATCTCCTTTATGTGCTGCTAACTTGCTCACTGTGAGTATATATAAATATCTATTCTATCCTGCTCGCTGTCAGTATATATCTCCTTTATGTGCTGCTAACTTGCTCACTGTGAGTATATATAAATATCTATTCTATCCTGCTCGCTGTCAGTATATATCTATTCTATCCTGCTCACTGTATATATCTCCTTTATGTGCTGCTAACTTGCTCACTGTGAGTGTGTGTGTATATATATATATATATATATATATATATATATATATAATATCCCCTCCAAATGAAAACCCAGCATCCATTCACACACACCCCTCTCTACTTTCACATAAATTCTATATACCCATACCTATACTAACTATAGTGTTTAGTATCACAATAGCCTTTGATATTATGTCTGTCCAAGAAATCATCCAAGCCATTCTTAAAGGCATTAACTGAATCAGCCATCACAACATCACCTGGCAGTGCATTCAACAACCTCACTGTCCTGACTGTGAAGAACCACCTACGTTGCTTCAAATGAAAGTTCTTTTCTTCTAGTCTAAAGGGGTGGCCTCTGGTACGGTGATCCACTTTATGGGTAAAAAGGTCCCCTGCTATTTGTCTATAATATCCTCTAATGTACTTGTAAAGTGTAATCATGTCCCCTCGCAAGCGCCTTTTTTCCAGAGAAAACAACCCCAACCTTGACAGTCTACCCTCATAATTTAAGTCTTCCATCCCTCTAACCAGTTTAGTTGCACTTAGTCTCTGCACTCTCTCCAGCTCATTTATATCCCTCTTAAGGACTGGAGTCCAAAACTGCACTGCATACTCCAGATGAGGCCTCACCAGGGACCTATAAAGAGGCAAAATTATGTTTTCATCCCTTGAGTTAATGCCCTTTTTTATGCCCTCTTAATTCTGTGGCGTTTTGTTTATCATTGGCTGAGCTTTCAAAGTAGCAACTTCCTTTTAATATATAACATGCCTTATGGAAACTAACAGAAACGTTATTTGTTTTAGTAGCCACAGAATGACACTGCCCAAAATGATAGCCCGCTTAAGTCTTAAAAAATAATTTAAGCATTATATAAACCCAATAAGATTGTTTTGGCTCCAATAAGGATTCACTTGTACAGAGAAAAAGGACATTTAAAACATTTTTTTAAATTATTTGATTAAAATGGAATCTATCGGACATGGCCTTCCCATAATTCAGAGCTGTCTAGATAATTGGTTTCAGGATACCTCATCCCATACTTTTATATGCCATTGGTTCTCTATATAATACTTCTCTGGTTCTGAAGAGTTGTTTATTTGTGATTAGCCTGGTCCTGTATCCTGTAAATGCAGAAGAAATGTTTGTGAAGGGGTTGCTACTCTAGCTCTGCATAATGTATCTCTAGCCTGGTTATAGAAGTAATGCTTGTTTATAGGAGACCATGAAATGGACGCTGGAAACGGGTTCTGATCTTAGAAGACTGATGAGCCTTTGGGCAGGATAAGGATCCAAATCTTTCAAAAGTCTACATCCTATCCAGGCAACCAGCTAGCTCTGCTTTATGCTGTGAAACTTGTGTGTAATTCAGCCAGTTGTTATTTCAGTGATTACCTGCAAGATTATGTTATGATTGTCAGACAAAGAAGTCTGTGGAGCCCATGAGCAAAACCATAACCCCTTGAAGGACAAAATACAGCCCACAAGCCTCCAGCTGATACAGCCCTGATGCTAGCAAAACCCTCCACAAAAGAGGAAGCCATTGATCTTTTAACAAGTAATCTAAAGGTGACCATATATGAGTAGATCCGCTCGTTTGGTAAGGTTGCCAAACGAATGGATCGTAACCCGATATGCCCATCAAAGGCAGGGCGATATTGGGTTAATCTATTGTTCGACCCTAGGGCCAAGTGTTCGGATTATAACGAAGGAAAAGTGTGCCGAAAGGTAGATTTTTGGCCTGATATAAATTGGGGAGACCTGTCGGAAGCCCACACACACAGGCAGATAAGCTGCCGAATCGGTATAGTTTCAGCAATTGTGTTTTGAAAGATCTGCCCTTTTAGTCTTTCCCACTCAGTCTCAAATTTAACCTGCTGTTTACAGTATTAAACCTAATAAACAGAAAGTAGATACTTTCTATATATTTGTGTTATTTTTATCACTTGTGTTTCAATTCAGACAGGTTTTAATGGCTGAAATGTCAGCATTATGAGCAGCCACATTACTGTTTAGTGCCAGATTGAGTAGCTACAGAAGAAATATTTGATTGAAAGATCATAAAGACCTATTGTGAAAGTTTCAATTTTCTACTTCCTGCCTTATAATAAAAGTTCATTTTAAAGGGTTTATCTTTGACTGTTTCCAGTTCAGTGGAATCTGCAGCATGCATGAAAGAGCCTTGCCATTTGTTTCAGAAGTTTGGCGTGTGCAGACTTGAGGAAATCATGGCAATTATAACTTCATTATTACAGGGCCTGTAACAATACGTCCGTTTATAGTGCATATACATGCCGCCTGGAGTTCTGGAGTAGTTTTGTCTCACGTGCTAGTAGCAGGAAACTATGACTAGAACATAATAGGAAAGGTAATGTGACTTAACCACAGAACTTCTGAGCAAAAAAGGAATAACGGCTGTTTTTTTTTCTTTCCCCCAGACCTTTGTTTGTATGATTACTATCATTTTGTAAGTTCATTTGCAGATGATTATACCTTCTTCTTAACCCCAGTTCGGTTTCTATTTTATTAGACACTCTTCCTTTTTAGAATTATGTGAACAATGTTTATATACCATTTTAAGGTTGATATTGAGATGTTATTTCTGTGTATCCTTACAGGGAAAAGTCTTTGGTACACCCCTGCATTCCTTACCCTATCAGTACTTGCCAGAATATGGAAATGTACCAGTGTGAGTACCATGCTTTTTTTTATTCAGTGATTCTTACTTTATGGTGGTCACTAGTGATGAGCAAATCTGTCCAGTTTTGCCCATTCAAGTCAATGGGGGTCAAAATAATTTTGACGTGCGAAAATTTTGACTCGAGTGACCATTTTTATATGTGCGACTCTTTTTTGTCCAAATGCATTAAAGTCAATGGGCGTCCTAAAATTTTAACGTGCGTCAATTTTTCTTCTTGTTCTTGAATTTTCACCACAGTTTAGCGAAAACATTTGCGGTGTCGAAATGCAGAAATTCGTAGCGAATCCATGCCTGGCGAATAAGTTTGCCCATCACTTTTTATATTGATACAATTATATGTGTATATGTAAACACTCTAAAGAAAAAAAAAATCTGTAGAGGTCTGACCTCAAGCAATTGTCCTATGCACGTGATACAAAAACCGGGAAATGCCTGGATTCTAAGAATATTAAATAAATATATCAAAAACGAATAAATTATGTCACCTTCTGTGTTCAGCAGAAATAATTAACTCCACCTTTAAAGTGTTACCCATATTTAACATTCACCACCACCAAGGGGTTAAGAAACTTTCCTTTAAAGAGCGTGTTTAGATGCGGTACTCACAAACACGTAAAAAATCATGAAGTACGTCCCCTGGTAAAAGCTGCAGCAGCAGAGTGTAAAATACCTTTATTTTTTTAAAAAGTAAAATGTTAAAATGCAATCACATGGTGTTTGTTATAAAAAAGTGTATCTATTCCTCCGTCCTGCTGGAAGCTCCCCCTTGAAATGTCCGCACAGAGTTCCAAAGGGCAAGCCTTTTTTTTGTTTTTTAGGGAGTTGTAAACTTAGCTTATAGTGTCCTCTCCTCGTGTGGTATGGGACACCTTCCAGTGGTGGTGAATGTTAAATAAGGGTAACACTAAAGGTGGAGTTAATTATTTCCGAAGAACACAGAAGGTGACAACATTGTAAAACAATATTACCCTATATTTCTGTTTTGACTGTTCCCTGTGTCTTTGGAGCTGGCTTTCATTTTAGAAATTTTTGATACAATAGTTGCTAATACTTCAGAGATGCTGCTGAGAAATGTATCAACTAAATGTTGCAAAATTGTAACAGTTCAGAATCTGCACCTGAATTACTGAGCCGCCAGACTCCAGAGACACGGACGTTCAACTTTAAACTTCCCATAGCAACCAATCAGATCTTTGCTGGCTGTTTAAATCTAATTGCTGATTGGTTGCCATGGGCAACATCTCCAGAAATCTCTCCAGATATTTATCTCCAATGTTAGTAAACATGCCCCTAAGTTTGCTCAGGAGCAGTAACCTGTAGGCAACCAATCAGCAGGTAGCATGTACTGGTCACTTGTTTAAAAGCAAACATCTCATTGGTTGCTGCATTCATATGAAAAAGTTTGGGAACCCCTCTTAATTCTTTGGTGTTTTGTTTATCATTGGCTGAGCTTTCAAAGTAGCAACTTCCTTTTAATATATAACATGCCTTATGGAAACTAACAGAAAACATGCAATATGCATCATAACAAAATTAGACTGGTGCATAAATGTGGGCACCCAACAGAGATATTACATCAATACTTAGTTGAGCCTCTTTTTGTGAATGAAACAGCCTCTAGACTCCTCCTATAGACTTTGATGAGTGTCTGGATGGCGGTATTTTTGACCATTTGTCCGTACAAAATCTCTTCAGCTCAGTTAAATTTGATTGCTGCCTAGCATGGACAGCCTGCTTCAAATCATCCCATAGATTTTCCATGATATTCAAGTCGCAGGACTATGATGGACATTCCAGAATATTCTAATTCTCCCTCTGCATAAATGCCTTTGTAGATTTCCAAGTGTTTTTAGGGTCATTGTCTTGTTGGAATATCCAACCCCTGCGTAACTTCAACTTTGTGACTAATGCTTGAACATATTATCCTAAAGAATTTGTTGATATTGGGTTGAATTCATCCAACTCATGACTTTAAAGGCATTAAAGTAATGGAAATATCATGTGGTGTTGCCCTGCCCTGGTAAAACTGATCTGTTTGCTTCAGAAACACTTTTATCATTCATATGAACAAGCTGCTGTGTAGCAATGGAGGAAATTGAAAAAGGCTATATTGCACTGGATAAATAGTGGATAACAGATAACATTATGTTCTACAGAGCTTATTTGCTATCTGCTGTGTAACCGGAGTCTTTTCTCCTTTGAATAGCTGCCCCCATTGCTACACCGCAGCCTGTTTATATAAAGTCATTTCTGAAGCAAACACATCAGTTTTACCAGTGCAGGGCAACACTACATTATATTTTTATTACTTTAAAGCACTTTCATGATGTTACTGTTCCTTTAAAGGAATGACCATATAATGCAATGTTGCCCTGCCCTGGTAAAATTGAGGTTTGCTTCAGAAACACTACTGTAGTTTAGATAAACAAGTTGTGATGTAGCCACGGGGACAGCCATTCAAGAACAGGATACACCGTAAATTACAGATGAACTTTGCACAATCCCATTGTAAACTACAGAGCTTGGCTGCTATTTGTGGTGTATCCTATACCTTTTCTCCCATGGCTATACAGCAGCTTGTTTATATAAACTATAGTAGAGTTTCTGAGGCAATCACACAACGTTTTACCAGTGCAGTACAACAGTACATTATATTTTCATTACTTTAAGACTTTTGTTTTTCGTTGTTACTTTTCCTTTAATAAAGTCTGCCATCCCCACATCACCTGGCAGGGCATTCCACAACCTCACTGTGAAGAACCATCTACACTGCTTTAAATGAAAGTTCTGTTACGCTAATCTAAAGGGGTGGCATCTGGTACGTTTGTTTTTGTGGGGAAACAAGATCATCCGTGGTCGTCCGCTATCTGTCAATAATTCTCTCTTAATTTACTTGTAGAGCATAACCATGACCCCTTGCAACTGTCTACCCTCTTAGTTTAAATCTTCTATCCCACTTACCAGTTAAGTTGCAAGTAAAGTCTCTTGTCTTTCTTAGTAGCTGTTAGTAATGCTTGACCATTGTAAAAGGACTTCAAAAGATAGTTTACTGAAAAGTAGTTGTTTACCAGTACAGGGTAGTTTATTAGTCATCGAGTTGGCAGATCTAATTTTCACCCTTCTTGTTTTTTACAGCATCTTAGTTATTGCTTGCAATTATTTGGAGAAACATATAAGCACTGAAGGGCTTTTTAGGAAGTCTGGCTCCGTTGTCCGACAGAAACAGCTAAAGGTAAGAAAGATTACCCTAGCAACCATTGATTTTACTAAGAGATTGGAATATGAACTGAGGAACTGAATAGAAGGATGAGTAATAAGAAGTAGCAATAACAACAGCTCTGTAGCCTTACAGAGCATTTGTTTTTAGATGGGGGTCCGTGACCCACATTTGAAAACTGGAAAGGGTCAGAAGAAAATGGCAAAAAAAACTATAAAGAATAAATAATGAAGACCAATTGAAAAGTTGCTTTGAATTGGCCATTCTATAACATACTGAAAGTCAACTTAAATGTGAACCACCTCTTTAATAAGCAGCCCGGTTCCATCAGCTGCTGTGCCAGATTTAACTGTTTTGTTAATTTCTCACAACCCCTAAGTTAATTTAGGATTGGCTTAAAGGAGAAGCAAACCCTAAAGTTTAAAAAAAAACCCTACCCTACATAGACCTCCCACCCTCCTCCCCAGCCTAGCTGCTACCCCAGGCAAATACCATTTACTTATCCCTCGGTGCAGATTCTGTCCAGCGGAGTTCATTAGCCCGATCTTCAGCAGCTTCAGTAATCTTCAGCTCTTATCACGGTTGTTCAGTAATTTCCGTGAGTTTCGGCGTATGTGCAGTTGTTGCGAAACAGAAAACTGCTCCAACTGCGCATGCGCCCATACGGCACTTACTTACCGTAGAGAAGATGGCTGCCGTGAACTCCGATGGCAGAATCTGCACCGAGGGGTAAGTAAAGACTTAGTGACATTCGCCTGGGGTAGCAGCTAGGCCGGGGGGGAGGGGGGTCTATGTAGCGTCAGGGGGTAGGGGTTTTTTAACTTTAGGGTTTGCTTCTCCTTTAAAAGTTCCAAGATGGGATGCTCCTGTGAACCTGCTTGGAATGCACAAATCATAACTTTTATAGTACTGCTGAACCTCTGGGATAGTAAGTATGTTCTGTATATCAAATACAACATTAATAGCCGCATTCTTTTTTTAGACTTTAGTTCTCCTTTAAGGGTATGTCTGGAAATGTCAAGAAGCAAGATAGCTGGCACTAATAACACCACAAGTGCCACCAGCCAAATATTTTTGTATCTAACTTCTTGCTTCCTCGGCTATGTAGGTAAACAATAGGTAAATTAAATCAAAACATAGCTTTGCTTGTTGCATTTGATTTTTAACCAGTCTCCTGCATTGTTTCAGGCTAAACTAGACAATGGAGAAAATTGTCTGTCTACTGCACTTCCCTGTGATGTTGCTGGCATCCTTAAGCAGTTCTTCAGAGAGCTACCTGAGCCTCTACTGCCTACGGATCTCCAAGATGCCTTTTATAAAGCCCAGAGCTTAAGCACGGATTCTGAAAGAATATCTGCAACAATGCTTATTACCTGCCTCATACCAGAAAAAAATGTCCACGTGTTGCGCTACTTTTTTAGCTTTTTGCATGCTGTAGCTTTGAGGTAAGTGCCTGAAGCGAATATTTGATAAGAAAAAAGTTGCTTGTGGTTTTTGCACATAAGACAGACATCATCATTATTTGGTTGTATGGAACTGCATATAAGCCAGTAACCGTACAAGTTACATTTTTGGTAATGTAAGTTAGTGCAATTATAAAAACATATTTTTGTAATAAGCCCAGCAGGTGCGTCTTTTAGGGAGAATTCCTGTTTGTTTTTTCTTTATTTTAGCACTCAGGGCATTTCGTCTGTTAACATTTTAATTGATTTTTTTTTTTTTTTTTTAACTTTTATTTTGGTGTGTAGACCTTTCCCAGCAGTAGAATAGAAATTAAGGAATTAATGAAAAAAAAAACATAACTGATCCCTCCTCCTCACGGTTTTTTTCTTTTCTTTTTTTCTTAGTGTCCTTTTTTCTTTTTTATTATGTTTTAATTAGCTGATCATACAACTGTGTATGGGGCGGGGGTTGTAGCAAAGAGCACAGATGTGCAAAAACAGTTGCCACAGTGTAACCCAATGGTGCTTTGCTGCAAGCACACAGGCTGTGCGTATTGATGGGAATATAGTTTAGGGTTATTGTATTAGACCATAGATACAACTACCAGTTATACTCACTGCCAGCTTTATGTATACCTGATTGTGAGAAATATGATATAGACACTCATTTGTCAGTCTGTGTATACATATGCTTAAATGTGTGTACTTCTATGCATCTATAACTATTTATTACATGTATGCACTGGCTTATTACTAGTCAAATTTGTTGGTCCCAGTGCACTACCTCTTTGTTGCTATGCTTTGTGTTTCCTAATACCTGTGCAACTTTTCATTTTTGGGGAATTAGACAAATTAAACTATATAGATACATTGGCATAGATCTCTCCTGAGCATGGAGTTCGGTCTACTTTGTCAGGATAATATAAATTGTGAGTTTTGCGGGCCTACTTTGTTACCATACAACTGAGTATGACCGTGCGTTCTGTGCATGCTAGAAATAAAAAAATATATAATTTTTTGAAGATGTGATGCAAACAAGATGAACAGCAGTAACTTGGCAGTGATATTTGCTCCTAATCTCTTGCAATCAAATGATGATGGGGAGAAGATTTCTCCAAGTACAGAGAAGAGGCTGCGTGTTCAGGCTGCAGTAGTGCAAATGCTGATTGATCAGGCAGCAAATATTGGTGAGTTAAAGTTACCACTGTGGGTTTTTTGATTCTTTAGTTGTGGCTTAAATTTGATTTAATTACAGTCTTGTTACAAATGCTCAAAAGACCAAATAGGTTGAATATTTTTTTCCAGGGAGGCCTACCCCAATTATTGTCTTTTACACCACCAGATCAATGTTTCTCGAGGGGTGGGTTGCCCCGTATAACATTCCCAGCACTGTAGCTGCCTCTGCAGTGCTTTTTATAATTAAAGAGTTATATTCATATCATTACTGGGAGAAGTGCTACCTCCTGTAGTAACTGAAAGTTTTAGGGGCTCGCTTTTGTCAAACACTCAGCTAAGTTTTTCTAATCTTTTACCAAAAATGTTAGTACAAATTCTAAGGTAATGTGGTAAAATTGTCTGTCACTGTAATGGGATGCTATAAAAATGTTTTCCTGTCAACTGTTATTTTTGTTAATCTATATATGTTAGTTTTGTTAATTAATATTTTAACCCTACTGGTAACATTCAGTTTTTTACTAATAGATTATGCCACTAGATGGAGTATGCAATAAAAGCTATCAGCAGTGAGTTCTTTCTTGAATGCAGAGACTCTTATCATTGAACGCAGGCCTTTCAGGCTTCCTAATGCTCCCCACTAAATAACAATATCTTGGAGCAGATTCTCACTGTTGATTTCTTACTGGCGTAAAAATGTAATTTTGACTGAAAGCAATGTGCAGCCAGTTGTATAGCTGTGTAGTTCTTTTTTTTTTTTTTTTTAAATGTCTAATGTAGGCTAAGCTTTAAGGAATTAAAAGAAGTAATGGTGTGCCTTGAATTGTCCATGCTAAATGCAGTTTTTTTACAAATATCTTTAAGATTATTATTGCCTTCTGTGGAGCATTACATTTTCTTTTTTAGGCTGTGTGCCTGATTTCATCTTGGAGAAAATTCCAGGAATGCTGGGCGTTGATTTGGATACTGATACACCTTTGCCAGAGGCATCTGAAGATGATGGAGTATCTCCAGGAGAAAAGAAAAGGAGAAGACGTCGAAGTATGGGTGGTGGGTATATACAAATTAAACTCGTATAGTTCTGCTCTCTAATGTTATCTGATGTGTCTGCTTCAACTGTCAAATACTGACAAATTATAAACTTTAGTCCTTATTGTATGCCCTGGACTTTTCTGGTTTTTGTAAACATTGGCATTGGATTTTGTTTTATCATTAAAGGTGCCACATGAGAGAGAATTTCTTTGCAATCAACATGTCCAAACTAAGACAGATACCATATATTAAATGCAACTTTGTGTCAGAGCAATAGTTAATCAGTGATGCACATTTTACTTAGGGCACGTACTGACGAGCGTTTTTATCTAAGCTCCACTATGGTCTGTTTTAAAACACTCCACCACAGAGGGGCACAGGACGAACCCTAGCCTATTCTTTCTAAAGGGCATATACTCACACAGGCTAATGTAATGCAGGAGACATCAGACCTTTATTCTTTGAATAGATTTGAATCTAATTAATGCTTTTTAATGTAGATTAGTTAAACCTTTATCAATGTACTGATTTAAAAAGGCTTAATCACTTTTTATTGCCATTCTGAATTTCAGCCTAAGAGCACAGTCATGTTCTTATTTCTTTCTGAATTGCTAAAGACATGACCTATAATGTAGTAGAAATGCACCAAGCCATACTGCATATTTTCCCTAAAAGTATATTGAAACCAAACCCCAAAATCCCCAAAATTGCATCCTTTTGGGGTAAGGGATGATTTTCAGTGGTTTAACTCCTACTAGAAACAATACAGCCATTATTTGCACAAAAAGGTAAAGAAAACAGTTGGACAATATCTGCTTGTGTAAATATAAATCTTTTATTTTTTTTAATTTTTTTTAAAAGCTGTTAATATAGCCAAAATATATAAGCTCACATGACTTGACCAGGCCCCTTATTATACGAGTCCTATGCTACCTACATTTGCAGCATATATTTAATACAGACATTTTCAGTTTCAGACAATTGCCTACATTGGTTGGATTGTTTCAACTTTTGTATTGGTTACTATGTTATATACAGGATTGAAGGGAACTTTTCTTTTTTTTTTTTTTTTTTGCAGCCTGCTCCTCTTCTACCTGCACCTCATTCACCCTAATATAAAACTCCTTTATAGAAGCAGGGAGAACTACACAGTGTATTTGCAGAATGGCACAGTGTATTGGTTTTTGTAAAATCAATTCTATTACACCAAGTGCTTTGGGGAAACCTATTTCTTATAGGGAAAACAAAGTTTTATGGTGGGGTGTTTTTCCCCCTCCTTAACCTGAGCATGGTTGAACACTCTTTGCTTAGTCCAGTACCTGCAGCCAAACATTACCAGCGCTATGTTCTACTGAACTCACCCATTAATATATTGTAACACAATGATAAACTCCTGTGCTAGCAACTTCTAAGTTATCAGGGAGTTTTACTCAGGGGTTTGGCAGACAAACGTTCCTGTCTGATTTCACTCTTGATAGGGATAGATGAATGCTGTATCAAGCACATGTAGTGCACTTTTCACCTTTCTTTGTTTTTATTTATTACTATTGATCACTGAGCAGGGAGTGTTTTTGTTCACTGCTCTCTTTTACCAGAGGGCAGCAGTGGTCAAAACACCCATATGCTAGCCCAAGGCTATCAATTTATTTTTATTTATTCTGTCAATATGTGAATGACTAGGATTTCTTATTGAGCCAAATCTTCAGACTTTACTACTATATACTGCAAGTTGGCTCAAACAGCAGAATTCTCTGCCTGCTACTTTCTCCATTGCTACACCATGGTACTAATTATTTCTGTTGCAAACTGAATTGGTTTATATGCAGTCTCAATATGAAGTAGTAACTAACCACACAACATGTGGATTTTAGTGGTTCCTATTTAAAAGCAATACACTGCCTTTTTTCTCAAACAATAAATGGTCCTTAAAATATCACTATCATTCTATTAACACTGCTACTTATAGTTTTATGCTCAGTTTATGTCTTACATTTCAGAATATGTTAGTGGAGCTTTGCATAAGCTTAAAACTAACAGAACACCTACATCCACACCCCAGACAGACAGGAGCGGTAGGTATCTGGTGTATTGCTCTGACAGTTTTATTTTTAACAAACCGCTCCTTTATACTTGCACTTTCTTGTCTGTTTGCATTGGCCAGAAGCAGCTAAATACATTTCATATTTGATGGACGTGCATCTTTTTCAAACCTAACTTACTATGTATAGGTGAAGTGCATGGCCATATAAACGATCATTCCAGTTGCCATGCTTTGACCTTCCTGCTTTAAAACAATGCTGTCTTAACATTTCTTTGCTCTGTCTTGTACTAGTTTCACATGCTTCGAGCGGTGTTAAAGGGAATCTGTCATGGACTTGTCTACTGTAAATCACAACTTTTCTGGTGATCATATTTCCTCTGACATATGGGAATTCCTCAGCTCAAAATAGTGGTAGATGGTAATTCAGAGCTGTTTGGATAACAGATTCCTCGATAAGGAATTCCACACCTCTACAAAAGGTTTCAAAATAAAGGATACCATACCTGTGTAACGGGTGCACAGATAGAGATTCCATACCTGTATATCATTACAGGGAATGGTGACGCTAAAAGTAACGCTTGGTTTCTGTTGACAGAAGTAATCCAACGATCACTGAATTTCGGATTTATTACTGTTTGTATTGCTCGCATTAGTGACAATTGTATTGCAAGATTTGTAAAGTTAGCAATATAAATGGTTTAATGGCGGGTTCCCTGTAAACTGCCCTGAATGTATGTTTTGTAACTAAAATATTGCGGATTGAAATGACTGTTCTATGGTTTATGTCTGTTGCAACTAACGTGATGATGTGACCATTAAAACTTCCACCTGTCGGTCGTGCCTAATAAATGAAGGTACCATGTAGAGTTGATTTTGGGAATCGGCACATAACTGATGTTTCATTACATCCTTTCAGTTTTGAGTTCAATGGTGACGCCATTAATTCTAACTCCAAACTCCAAGAGAAAACTTCCCGTAGAGTCTGTGCAAGGAATTTCTACTAAAAAAAGGAAATCAATGAAACATAACCTGAATTTCGAGTTATTACCAAGCAGCTTATTTGGCGGTGGATCTACTCCTGCTTCAGGTAAAAATTGCATGGATTGCAGTCTCCTTTAAATTAACTTTTAGTGTGATGTAGAGAGTGATATTCTTAGACAAATTGCAATTGGTTTTCATTTTTTATTATTTGTGATTTTGAGTTATTTCGCTTTTTATTCAGCAGCTCTCCAGTTTGCAGTTTCAGCCATCTGGTTGCTAGTGTTTAAAGGGATCCTGTCATCAGAAAACATGTTTTTTTCAAAACGCATCAGTTAATAGTGCTACTCCAGCAGAATTCTGCACTGAAATCCATTTCTCAAAAGAGCAAACAGATTTTTTTTTTTACATTTAATTTTGAAATCTGACATGGGGCTAGACATATTGTCAATTTCCCAGCTGCCCCTGGTCATGTGACTTGTGCCTGCACTTTAGGAGAGAAATGCTTTCTGGCAGGCTACTGTTTTTCCTTCTCAATGTAACTGAATGTGTCTCAGTGGGACATGGGTTTTTACTATTGAGTGTTGTTCTTAGATTTACCAGGCAGCTGTTATCTTGTGTTAGGGAGCTGTTATCTGGTTACCTTCCCGTTGCACATGACTTGGGGCAGCTGGGAAATTGACAATGTGTCTAGCCCCATGTCAGATTTCAAAATTGAATATAAAAAAAAATGTTTGCTCTTTTGAGAAATGGATTTTAGTGTAGAATTCTGCTGGAGCAGCACTTAACTGATTCATTTTGAAATTTTTTTTTTTCCCATGACGGTATCCCTTTAAATTACCCTAGCTACCATGCACTTATTTGAATAAGAAACTGGAATATTAACAGGGTAAAAGTTGGCTATATACTGACTATCTGCTGCATATAAGCTCAAATGTTCTCAAATGTAGCTCTTCATTTCCTCATTTGCCCATGAACCATGCACTCGTTAACATAGATGTGTCGTCAAATGACATCTCGCATGACATATCTGCAGTTTAATTTATTTAAAAACTGTCCATGTAATGAAATAATTTATTGAACTCTTGCTAGTACTGCTGTAAATAGAGCAGCATTCCTTAGATGCCTCCAATAGTAATAGCCAAGACAATGTTGTCAGTGATAAACTGACCATTTTGATAAAATAGGCCTGCCTATGAGGTTGCTAATGAAGTATGTTGTTAAACCATAGTGATAATACAGTAACTATCTTAAATTTAGAGCAATGTCACAGAGGGAGATTTTTCTGGGTTTATGTGACTACATTCCTTGAACAGACCGTTTTCCTATAGCAGGCAATGAACATTGCTTGGTGCACTTGCATGAGTGTTGTCTATAATACATTTTATGTTTGGGGTATAATAATTATCAGCTGTCTTATTACACGATACACATTTTGAAAACTGCATTACTTTTCCAGCTCTGTATGATGGAAGCCCCTGCCTTTCCCTGGATAATTCGCAAAGTTCTTTTTCCCCTTCTGTCAGCACTACCAAGCACCTTTCCAGCACAGGCAACCTGAGGAGAAGCAAGAGATATGAGAGTAGAAAGGTTCAAAGGTGTGTTTTTCTATCACTTCCATTATAGGATCAAAACGAAATTTGAGTTGGATGTACTGACAAAAAGCATTGATAATTCACGAGTTATATATCTGTGATTTGTTTTTCTGCTAGCTAATAAGGATTATAAATAAGTAATATTTGTCATGTACATGGCATTGGTTTTTCAATATTTTTTATTTTGCCTTTATAAACTGCAGAGTGGACTCTGGTAAAACCGGTTGCTTTTCTCCCAAGATAAGTCGAACAGAGATGGTACGCAGATCACTTCGTCTTAGATTCAGTTTGGGCAAAAGCAGCAAAGATGTGAGTTCATTGTTTAATCTCTTGCACGTTGTTTTTATGTTGTTTGTGTTTTGTTTTTTCAGGTGTGTAGAACATCTTTGCAACTTTTTTGTATAGCTTGCAAAAGTTTGTTGTGTTTCATAAGATCGTCAGATGTGATTAGTGAAATTTTTGCTAACCAGTGCTTGTTTTTTTTTCTTTTTAACTAGAGCTCAAGTGTGTTTCCATCTACCGTCCGTTCCCAGAACATTGGCTGGCGACTTGCAAACTCGCAAGATCTCAACCTATTGCGTGAAAATGATAAAGTGGATGCTCCGCCTTTCCCTGGCAAGAGCCCATTTGTAAGTTCAGGTATGTCATAA
The DNA here is from genome assembly GCA_038501925.1 of Xenopus petersii. NCBI lineage: Eukaryota > Metazoa > Chordata > Amphibia > Anura > Pipidae > Xenopus > Xenopus petersii. Next base: position 34,969,564 of record CM076686.1, read on the forward strand.
TCCAGTGTCTGGACAGTGTTACATTATGGGCTCTTTATAATGGCGATTATTAAGCATTGCAAATTAAAATGGATACAGGTTGTGTGCTGCCATGTTTAAAAAGTTTATCACTTTGCCCATGACAGCTGGTCAGGTTTTTTTGCTACTTTTTATAAATTTTTCTATAAAAGCAGACTGCTCAAGAGTTGCTATTGTTTTTTTTGACTGGTGCTCAAAATGCAGTGAAGGTCAGGCAGGGTTGTTTGTTAATACTAACTCAATGAGGAACAAACCTGCACACTGCTATCTTGCAGTCTAGACCTCAGAGCACTGCTTATTGGTTCCAAATAACGGCAGCAACTACCTAAAAGTTTGTTTGCAAAGTAACCAGTAGTAACAGTAGTGCGGATTATCTGTGCTTTTATAATATTAGCCTCTGATCCCTCTGACCTTAATTCTGAGTCCATAACCTAGAAGCATATCTTTTTTCATAATGTCCTGGCTTCTGCAAAACTTCAACTTTTGTTTTAGTGATCCTCCTCATTTGCTTGGTTAGTAAGGCCAGGCTGATGCTCTCTCTGGATAAAGCTAATTAGTAATTATTTTTTTTTTCTAGCGTCTGATTATTTTTCACTGAGATTTTATTGTTAATTTACCTTAAGACATAGAAAAAGAATGAGCAAGAGAATGGAAAAGTATAAGTAAGGGTTTTAATCTAAAAAGAAAGTGTTAACCTGGCCACTAGCTGCCTGACTGCTTTTTCGGCCATATATCTTTTGAGCACGAAGTCCCAAATACTGCATACCTCGATGCTGCTTTTATACTTCATAAGCTCATTTAATGTTTGCGTTTGACATAACATCAAAGCAAGGCACTTAAAATGATGATAAAAGATGTGCCATTTATAGTTCCTTCTGAAGGAAATGTTTTTCCATTTTTTTATAGGTTCAACGAAAATAAGTAAATCAGAAGAGAATCTGTTAACACCAAAATCACCCAAGGGGTCATGTCATCGCATGTCCTGGACAGGATCTCAGCCTTTAGTGTCCAGTGAAATAGGCAGCGAGGGAACTCCATTGAGTGGTTATTTCTGTGCTGCAAACTGCTACTCTGAGCCTGTTCTTGTAACTAAAAAGCCACCAGCAATGCCTATAGTTCCACAATCTCTCGTTAACCATTACAAGCAAGACACAAATGTGAAAGACGTGTCTTTAAATGAGGAAGACCAGAACAGTGCTCAGAACACAGCACTTCAAATTTCAAAGGCTTTTACAGAGTCTGGCAGTGATCTCCGCTTACTTGTTGGCTTTGGGGAACCTCCAGAAAAAGCGATCTTACTAGATGATGCACCCATTTCTGAACTGCTGATGGAGCCAATGGAACAAAAAGGCACTGATAAAGATGGAGACTTTTACAGTGATGGTGAGCACGCCCGTGTTCCTGAACAGGAAATAGTTTTAGTACAGAATGAGTATGCTGGTTCGGAAAGAAAAGCATTTGATAGTCCACCGAAACATATGGATGAAAACGATTTAACAGAAGAACAGCTTGAGCGTTTATTCATCACTGAGGAGGAAAATACTGTTAAGCAGAATGTCAGCGAAGACCAATCGTGTGGAAATGATTGCAAACAAACTCTTGAAATTTGCCGGTCCCGCAGCGAGTCTGCGTCCACCCTAACTGCTGAGATGTCTTCGGTTTTGCCATCTTCATCATGTGAAATCTTTCCGCTTTCAGAGCAGAACCTTAAAATTGAGGGTTTCTCTGAAAAGCATCCCGCTGTCTCAACAACACGTAAACCCAGCCGGGTATCTGAACACATTCAACACTTCAATAAACTCTGTTTAAATGACGGCAGTGTCAACCAGAAACCAAAGTCACCTCTGAAATTTCAGCGTCCACCAGTGCGTCAGTCTGTCCGTCGCATAAATTCGCTCTCTGATATGAAGAGACCAGCAAACTGTGTCAGTACAATGCCAAACCTGGGCTCCCCAATCGTAAAATCTATAAGCTACGATGGATCTTTGTCTTCAGACCAATTAATGAATGATCCCAAAATGTCATTAATTTCTGCACTGGGTCAAGAAGCCCATGGACCTCAAGCTGGTTCTTTTATTCCTGAAGAGAGAACCCGGTTTTCCAACCAGTCTCTGAGGAATGTGCCATGTACCGTTAAGGCTGTGTTAGAAGATCTAACCAATCAGGATATTTCCAGACTGCAAAGCAAAAAGTCTACACCAAATAAAGTTGGCCTGCAATCTCTGTCTAGAAGAGACTGCAGCCATTACAGAGGCTCGCCTAGAAATCCAATCGCAAAAGTAAGCTTTCTGCCATCTTCAAAGCCTTGGGACTTATGAAGAGATGCAAGCTTCAACTGAACCGCAGTCTTACCTCCCAACTTCCAACATTTGATGGAAAAGCTGATTCAGTTTACATGCACAATACTAGCAAAGCCTTCTAGTCTTTAAACAATGTTGTACTGTTAAATTATTGACTTCCTGCGGCCTTGAAGCACATTGTACATCTACGGTTTATAACAGACACTGGCTGGAAATGGAAGAGCCGGAGACAGGGGATAATGGTTCTTTTATTTACTTTTATAAATTGACAATTGAGTGTTTGCTACACAATGGAGCAGAGCTAAAGATCCTTTTACTGAAATTTCCAGCACATCTTGCTTTTTTTTCTCGTTTATTCTCTTGGTAACAGTTGTTAATATATGACCAGACCATCTGTCTGTTGCAGCATCAGATAATTTGTACGACATTTCTTTTTTCGATTTTATTTTTTTTTACATTAAACCATTTTTAGACCCATTTTAATAAGTTTTAGCATAAAATCATATAATTGAATATTCAGGTACAGCATTCGCTCCAGATATTACTTGAATATATTAACATGCAGGGCAGATTTCTGGAAAAAAAAACGGTTTGTTTAGGAATGTTTTTATCTTTTCAGGCTCAACGTTACAATGGTAAAAAATGTTTTTAAAATGGCAGAATTGTTTAGAAAAAAACAGATCCGTTAAATGTTTTCTGAATATCCTCTGCATTCTGCTTTTTATTAATGGAGCCATAGATGTTTACATTTTGGGCACACGATAATTTCATGTATGCTGGTCCTAGCATTCTAATTGTAAATTCAATGTATTTAAAATATGTAGTTATGTACCGATTCTGGGTAATTGAGCTTGTACAAGTGTGTATCCTGTCATTGAGTATTTATTTTTATGCTTGATGAGCAACCCTAAATCGCAGTTTTGTCATTGTCTAAACTATGTGATTGCTTTAATTACTCATTTTGTGACTGAATCCTGGTGTGAGTGCATTTTGTGTATTTGGAGACCATGCCTTTGAAAGGTAAATTGGTCACAGACTGGTATGACACACGACTATTTATTTGCTTAATTTATGGGCTGTCGGCTTCAAGTAAATGCAAATTTGTAAATTCTATCAGATGGCCCTCAGGCACCAGCATGGAGTATGTACATGGCTTCATTCAAAATATTGACTATATGCCTGCTGGCTCTGCTATTCTGATCTGTAGAATACAGCGAGATGCATGTCGAAGCTATACTTAATTTTTGCCAAACCAGTTGCATCTGGTTAAAGAAAAATACAGCTATTTTAAAGGTGTTCACTTATTTCCGTCGAACTACCAAAAATAAATAGGAATGTATATTTAGTCTAAATGTAAGATAGTTGCAGCACGCTGCAACGCACATAACACACTGAATAGTTGTATAGGTTTGAACTGGTCAGACTGTCAGAATGTTCTTACAGTGAATTAGTCCTAATTTGATATGTAAATCTTAAAGGGGCTTAATTTATATTTAAAATACTGTAGTCATTTGTCCTTTTGTGTCAGATATACAGTTGACAATTTAGCTTCTGTGGCCATGAGGCATGTCATTGAACAGTTTGTGGGACCCACTTTGCAAATCCTTTTTAAATCCCTTTTATTTTTAACGTTACTAGTTCTCTAGTGCTAATAATCGGTCAAATGAAATCCAGGGCTCTATTTACATATGTTGTACATGTGCCAACCTTTAGTAGTCTAAACAATCCGCTTTCAGGCTTAGCACAGGATGCTAGCACCAGTGTATGGCAGCCTTTGTACTGGGCCAAAAACCAGAACCGCAGAAAGTGAAGAGACATGGAACTGAAATTTTAATGATGCTAATGGGTGTATTTAAAGCACGTCCAGAAGTGCTAAACTGCTGCCTGTTAGGACTGGTACTTGCAATTTTCAACCCAAAAATGCTCTAGTGAATTCAAGTAAGTAGCAGGGGGGCAGTGATGGATTTAGCACTTCTTCGTCGGCTAATTTGGGCCAAAGGAGAATACGCTTTTATGTGCCTTAGTTCTTAAAGGAACAGTTCAGTGTAAGAATAAAAACTTGGTAAATAGGCTGTGCAAATTAAAAAAATGTATCTAATATAGTTAGTCAAAAATGTAATGTATAAAGGCTGGAGTGACTGGATGTCTAAAATAACGGAACACTACTTCCTGCTTTTCAGCTCTCTAACTCCATTGACTTTAAGGGGGGGGGGACATGGGACATAACTGTTCAGTGAGTTTGCAATTGATCCTCCGCATTCAGGTTAGAGTCAAAAGCAACAGATATGACCCATGTGGCACCCCCTCATGTGATTGGTTACTGCCTGGTAGACATCCAGTCACTCCAGCCTTTATACATTACATTTTTCACTAACTATATTAGAAACATTTTTTTATTTTGCACAGCCTATCTATTTACCCAGTTTTTATTTTTATACTGAACAATTCCTTTAAATCCCGTATATGTGCAAAGATCCCTGGATGGCATTTAACCTCTGTTTACGAGCACTTGTTTGCCTCATGTGCCATCACCCTCCATCACCCTGTAATATATTTTGATTGTAAGTGATAGGGGTTTTCAGTATCTGTGATATTAACTCTTAAAAATGCTTTATTGGTATGACGTAGCATATAGTTTTTTAAAAGACATAGAAACCAGCTTTATGGATTCTAGATGATATCCAAACATTAACAGGAAAGGGGTAGGGAAATAGCTGGCAAAAACATATTTATAATATGATTGCACAGTTAAATAATTGAATGAATACATCCCGTTAATAATATAGGTGGATGACTCAATCTGAATTTAGCCGAGATGATTAATTTCAGTCAAATCCACACTTTTTGACACATTGCTTAAAGCAGCTGAGATTTTTGGGGGGGTTGTTGTAATGCTTTCACTGAAACTTCATAGAGTATCTGCTGCTTGACTGGACAGTCTCATTTTTTGTTTAGAACATGGAATTTTATCAAAGAAATGTAAAAACGGTTTGTTGTATTAATGCTTCTGTTTTTCATGTGTCAAACTTTATTCAAACAGTTTATTCCCCCTCTATTTTTCTTAAATAATGTTGCCCTATTCATCATGCAGGGGAGGGACATCTCCCCAATTAAAGATGTTTAGGCATGGAAACCCTTTTGTGTCCAAGTAAGCATCATCATTTATTTATTAAATTTTATAATAGCAACAGCAGGTTAAGCTGAGCTCTACAATAACAAACAAGGGTCTTAAAATAACTTCAAATAGTAATAATAATAGTACTGGATGTTATCTATTGTGCTATAGTTTCTAGCAGTGCCATTTGATCTTTCTTGCTTTTCAGCAATTAACTGCCTTGTTCACCTTAAAATTAATTTAGTATGTTTAAAAAAGTGTTATTGAGTACATTTCCAATAGGTCTTAGAGATACTGACACCAGGAATTAAACTTTTTTTTTTTTTTTTAAATCTATCATAATGTTGTTGCATGCTATTTATAATTTTGCCATAGAAGTATTTACAGATGCTTTTACATTAATCATCTGATCCCCCATGTTCCTCTATGAGGGGGCTGCCATATTTCAGCTTCAGCAGTCTATTAGCATTAGAAACTCTAGAGGACATGTTGAGAAGGCACAGTAAGGTTGGCAAAAGTCAGGTTTAGGAACTTCAAGTATTTACAAAAGCAGCCCTATGAAAACCCATCAACATGACCTATAGGTAACTCTTAATGTACATTAAATGGGACCCATCACCCAAAAAAAAATTCAAAATCCTATTTCATCACATTAGTCAAGCGAAAGGAACGTTAATTCTGCTATATACGTTATTTGAATCTTGTTTTCTTCAGTCTGGGAATTAATAATTATAGCAAACAGGCAGGAGCCATTTTGTGGGCACTGTTATTAATATATAAATTATATACGTGTGTGTATAGATAGATGGGAATTTGGGGAGAGCTGTGACATCTAGGAAGTGCTAAATGGAAAGTGAAAGTAATTGTCTGCCCGCCTCTGCCTAAGGCATAGAGGAGCAGGCAATATTTGATTGACCGCTAAGATTTTTGAGCTTACAACAGCTATCAATGCTTTAATAAAAAATACAAATTGGATTTTGTTTCATTTTAAAAGGACTTTTTTTTTTTTTATATATATACAGTTTTTTTGTTTCTGGGTGACAGTCCACTTTAATATTTTGAATAATTCTTAGTGTCTGTATCACTTTAAGCTTTGTTCAGCTGCTCTCCAGTTTGGAATTTCTGCAGCTCTCTGGTGACTAGGGTCCAAATTACCCTAGCAACCAGACAGTGATTTGAATAAGAGACTGGAATATGAATAGGAGAGGCCAGATGAGAAATAATAAGTAGCAATAACGATACATTTGTAGCCTTGCAGAGCATTTGTTTTTAGATGGGGTCAGTGACCCACATTTCAAAGAGGCAAATAATTCAGAAACTATAGAAATGAAGGCCAACTGAAAAGTTGCTTAGAATTGGTCATTCTACAACATACTAAAAGTTAACCTAAAGGGGAATTACCCCTTTAATGCTAAATAAACCCCATAATGCCAGTTATTTTAATCACTAAAATGTCATCCTTTACTGACACTGCCTCTGCCACTGTTCTATTCAGGAAGGTAGTGTAACTGTCTGCCTGTCTTGTAATAGTGTAGGACAGATATATGTACGGTAGCTAGTCTCCCTTTAGTGGGATGCTATCCTACACATTGCAACCTGAGCAGTGTATTTTTCCTTGCGCAGTAGTGTAAATATATTGAATATTGTACAAGTAGAGCCACTCTTCAACCGACCAAGATATCAATCAAACTATTAATCCTACTTGCTTATGCGGTGGGCCTTGTCTCACTCACACTGTTGTTAAAAACAAAATGCAGGTTGAAAATGCTTTCTGCATATAGGTGGGTGTAAGTTAGGGTGTATTGTAGAGAAGATAAACCTACATGGATAGGCCATTTCCCTTTAAAGCAACAAATCAGGCTTGTTTCTAGAAGTGCTTCTTCTACTGAAATGGTGAATAAAAGTCTTGTACTCTTGACTGTCTGTTCCTTTGCTTTTGTCCTTGTGCCTGTCTGAATGTTTCTGTGGCCATTGTATCCCTTCATCCACAAAGACAATTTGCAGTTGGTCTTCAGATTTTATTATTTGGGTTTTGGATTATTTCACTTTTTTTTTTTTTTGCAGTGGCATCATGAGATTCTGGAATATGAGGGGCCTGAATAGAAAGATACGTGCAAGTATGGGATCCGTTATCTGGAAAGCCATTATCCAGAAAAATCTCCAAAATTTGTTAATACTGTAGATCAGCGCCCGTGGCAACAGAGAAAAGAAAAACAGACAACCAAAATAGTGCAGTGTGTTTGGATATTTGGACGGCACTTGGTGTTTAAAAATCTCTTTATAAGGTGTGCTTTCCCTTTAAATCTACCACTGCTGTTGAAAGCATCAAAAGAAAGATCCCTTTATATCCAAATAGTTGTATCCACTATTTGGCTAAAACGCCTACTTACAAGCCAAAATGAAGGTATATTGCCTGTATAGTATTAGCAGATCCTTCCTCTCATTTTAGCTTAGTTCCTCGAATTCCAATATAGAAAGATATAAATCCAAAATAGAATAACACCATTTATTAAAAAGATATACTTTAAAAACAAGTTTGCAGTCACATTGTTTTGAAGTAAAATAACAACATATGTGTTGCACAGGCTATTGCAGCTTCTATCTTCTAGAAAGCTCCAAATTACAGAAAGACCATCTCTCATAGGCTCCATTTTATCCAAATAATCCAGTTTTGTACTTGATCAAAACTAAGATATAATTAATCCTTGTTGGAAGCAAAACCAGCCTATTGGGCTTATTTAATGTTTACAGGATTTCTAGTAGACTTAAAGGGGTTGTTCACCTTTGTAACAAATTGACAAATCTAACAGTTCACATGAATAGAACAAACTTTTCCATAGAAATAGTTAACAGAAAAAGTACAGTTCAAGAGATCTTCACCTCAGAAGTGTCCCTGTACTAATCCTTCAGTTCCACACAGACCCTGTGCTGGGAGGGGGTCACTGACCCCCCAAAAACACTACAGTGTTCACTTCCTCTTCCTTATATGACATCACACATTGTACTGGCAGCTAACTTAACTCCTATTAGCTATGTCTGCTGTCAATCTGCCACTGCTTCCTGTGCTGGGGAATTTGAGCAGCATTCAGGTACTGAAGAGAAACTGTTACAAGTTTGTGAGAGGGAGGGGGAGTGTGGGCTGTGTGCAGCAGAGACTTCTGTGCAGATGGGGGGGGGATCGAGGTGCTTGGGACCTGGAGTTTTATGGATAATGGATCTTTCCATAATTTGGATCTTCATACCTTAAGTCTACTAGAAAATCATGTAATCATTAAATAAACCCAATAGGCTGGTTTTACCTCCAATAAGGATTAATTATATCTTAGTTGGGATCAAGTACAAGCGACTGTTTTATTATTACAGAGAAAAGGGAAATCATTTTTATAAATGTGAATTATTGGATTATAATGGATACTATGGGAGATGACACTTGTACTTTCCAGAAATAAATTGTTTGGGGGGGGGGGGTCCATGTATTATTTTGTGTATTTACCTCATAAAAAATCATTATTCAGCAGCTGACGTGACTTCCAGGACTATTTGTATGAGCTTGAGGCTTTCCAAATGAGTTGAATTTTTGTGCATGAAGTGAAATATTTTTCTGGTATAGATCCCTATATCATGAATTTTTTGGTATTTAGAGCTCTAAATCTTGTTCCAGAAGTGAAACACTTAAAAAAGGTATCGTTTTCCTAGGTAAATTACCGCCCCCCTGGGAGAGCGCACAAAATGTTCAAAAAACCTACCTGCCCTCAACACTGCTCTGCCTGTCACTTAGGGCTGCCACCTCACCCTTTTAAAACCAAACAAATATGAAATCCACAGCCTCATGGCTAATTAGCAATTCATTTAGATGCATGATACATGTCTGCACAGAAATCAGTTCAGTCTGCAGCATCTAAATGAGTTGATAATTAGCCATGCAGGCTGTGGATTTCATATGTGTTTGGTTTTAAAAGGGTGAGGTGCAACCCTACTGTCCCTGCTAGATGTGTAAGTTACATACGTTTCTAAGCAAGTCAGTGGTGGTTTTGTTGCAATTTTGTAAATAACTGACATTATGCTTAATGCCAAAGGTATTAAAAGATAAAAATATAGAAACACCAGTATTTATTCCCAGAAAAGTTTGCACCCCTTTGGCACTACATTCAGTTTTAGTCTAGGCAGAAGGAAAGTGCCAGAATTGGGAGAACAATGTTGCTCCTTCCTTTTCTGCAGTATTTGTCTGCATGGCTGTGTGATTGTTTGTTGCAAGGCAGGTTTGTTTATTTGCTGCGTCTGTTAACCCTTTGCCATTACAATTGAGTAATCAACCAATGACCATTCAAATTATGTGACTATTTACAGTTCACAAGCACCCAATAAATTACTAGGAGGAGGGCAGTATCAACATCCAATAGGAAACAAGTAAGGGCAAAGCCTGGGCATGATGATGTCATCATATAGGAAGTTCTTGGTGTGTCAGGTTCAAAATAGGCCACTCCCATCACTTCAGAAAACTGGTCTGAGAGTCAGGAGAAGGGCTGAGTTAATAGGTATAAAAATTAGCTTTTACAATGGCATTTTTTCTTTTTGTTATGGAAAATGGTTTTTCTAACACATTGAGAACATTGTTAGTGGTTTCATAAGATTTGTACATTGAAGGTGAACAACCCCTTTAAGGTATGAAGATCCAAATTACAGAAAGATCTCTTAGCTGGAAAACCCCCAGGTCCCAAGCATTTTGTATAACAGGTCTCATACTGGTGGTAATAGCAATAAACTCATAGCCTTACATGGCAATATTTTTTGGCTGCACATTGACACGTGGGAAAGCTGCAGTAGAATAAGTCATTTAACTATTTAGAAAAAAGAAAAATAAAGTTGCTAAAAAGTGGCCAATATGTTAAAAGTTAACTTGAAGGTGAATTACTCCTTTAACCAGTCATGGCTGTATTTAGTGTCTCTACAAAATCTTTTTTATGGGAATTCAGTGCACAAAGACTTGTTTTTGCTTATACCTTGAACTAATATTCTTCCAATGCTTTGACATAAACATTTGCAAACAAGATTTCGGATTGTTGGATGTTACTCCATAAGCTGTAAGTATGTGTCATGGGTCTAAATCAAGTTGCATGTATAATTTATGTAATTTATATACAAAAGGTAACCTGCTAAACGACTGATCCCAGTGGAAACCTCTCCAATTTGCCTCAGAGGGTGGAAAAATTCCTTCCTGACTCCCAAGATGACAATTGGACCATTTTAAACATTTTCTCCCGACATTTTAAAAATGGACTAAAGCTCAGTATAACTCCTCCCTGTGTGTCAGATCATTTGCAAAATCACTTTTATACTCAAAAATTTGCAAAATCAGTTCATACACAAGTTTCTGTCTAACCCTGTCGGTGTAAAGGAGGAGGGGCAGGCAATATTTGATTGACAGCTGAGATTTTTAAATGCGCTTACAGCAGCTATGAATGCTTTAATAAAAAATAGTATTTGGATTTCATGTTTAATTTGAAAAGGACTTTTATTATACAGCTTTTTATGTCTGGGTGACAGGTTCCCTTTAATAAAACAAGTAAAAAAAAAACTGCTTAAACAAAAAAAGTGTGTTTTATACAATTTTATATGTAAAACGTTTTTTAAATTTCCAAAATTAGCAATTTGAGTGAATATATTATCAAAAGGAAAAGTAAAGCCTCCCAGCCATTTTTGTTTAGTTTTAGCAGCACTGAGACACGTAAGATAATAAAACATATTTCTGATACAAATCCCTATATTATGTAAAATAGCATTTCTTGCAATTAGACCCTTATATCTTGTTACAGAAGTGCAATTACACAAGCATGTAGGCAGATTTAGAAAGCCCAGGTTATCCTGAAATAAATGTATAATTTTCCTAGGTAAAATAAACCCCTCCCCCAAAAAAATCCAATTTGATGGCTGACTGACAGGTGTAGTGAGGGCTAAAGACACATTCAGAAATAATGCTGTGCCAAAGACAAAATCTGAAATCTGTTTAAAAGACAAATTCACAAAAGTGGAGATAGAGGTTTGTGAATTTGGTCGCAAATCTGACACTTTTATGTTGTCTCAATATCACCACTTTTGTGAATTCCCCTCTTTGTCTTTTTTCAGACTATTTAAGTCACCTTTGTTGCTCTTTTTTTATGTTGTCTCTATTTTAATAATGTCCCTTTTGTGCATTGGAGGGCAAAACTGCATTGTGTTTGCAATATCATGTATTCATAAAGCATCAATGTTTCACAGCTCTGTATAGTAAATGGGTGTATACACGGAACAGAAAGATTACATACAAAAGTAAAGTCTACACAAGAGATAGAGGCTGCTGCTCAACAGAGCTTTTAATCTAAAAGGCTTAAGAATTACCCTCTCCTGTTGTGAATATAAACATTTTAATAGAGAACAATTTCTTGCTTCTCCTATTGCTCACTGGCATTGTATCCTACAGCTAAGTTCATTATTCACAAGCACCTAGATCCTTCTCTATTATAAATTCCTAACACAGTCCTGCTAAGGGAATGCTGCCTATTTTTGTTTTTAAATTCCAGGTGCATAACCTTATGTTTATCAACATTGAATCTTGTCTGCCATTTAGCTGGCCAATTGCCAGCTTGTCCAGATTCTGCTGCAATAATGCCACATTCTGGATAAATAATAGGCTGCATATAAATGTATGTGGACACAATACAGACGCTTGTGGGATCCCTACTCCAAGAATTTACCAATGAAAATATCTGTACATTATATTTTAGCCAGTACCCTATCCATGTACGAACAGCATTACTAATACTAACAGACTGTAGTCATAGCTATGGCAAAATGCAGCTGAGAAAGGGAGTGTGCAACTGTCATATTGTTAATATTAAAACTGATGATGAGCGTATGCAAATACTGCCAGCTGTACAGCACACACAAAGAGGTATTTAGGCCACCCAGCTGTCCCTGAAACTGCACCATAATGTTGCTGCTTTGTCTGTCCCTGACAGCACTGTGACACCCAGCCCTGGGTTGGGAAACTGTCAGTTTTCTGACTTGCCTTCCCTCTCAGCAGTCATAGCATCCAAGTGAGGCAGCTTGGGCTTTGTCCATTTTCTCTTCCTCCTCCCATCTCACCTGTCAGTGCAATTCCCCTCCCACTCCCCCCTCTGCTCCACTGCATCCTCATCCCCCTCCCAGCTGTTTCCTCTTCACTAGTCACTCGCTTCTCCTCGCTGCTGTCTCTGCCTCCATATTTGTAAGTCTCCTCTTTTTATTTTTTCTCTTTCTGGTGCTGAGGGTGCCGATCCGCATGAAAGCCTTTCATCATCATCCCAACTTAATGTGTAAACCACTGTGCAATTCATTGTGTTTATGTAGATGATGCCGAGCCCGTTGCTCACTAGGAATCCCTGAGACCTGCTATATGGCATGCATTATTTATTTTCTATTATGTTTCCAATTGATACTCATATGCTCATGGCAGCAGCTGTACAGTGTCTTCACACGATGCAGTGTATAATAGCAATGGGAGCTCTCCAAGGCACACTTGCAGCCCACCTTATAGCAGGTTTCACCAGACGAGTATGTAGGTTAAAATCCAAATTTATTTAAATAATTCTCTAAATAGCACAAATGTATATTCTTATAAGCAGGCAGGGGAGCGCACCCTAAAGGTTTTGTTGTGTTTGCCTTTTACTATTGTTGTACTCATGTCAGTAATATAGATGTGGTGGGCCTGGTGGATGCCAGATGGTAGGGACTACATTAGAGAAGCGGTAGGAAGGCCTGGACCCTCATCTGGCAGAAGTATAATACAAGAAGGAGCTGTTGAACCACATTTGCCAGACTAATATCCAGTTTGGCTGTTGGTGGAATATTAAGAACAGGTCTGGATTCAAAATAGGCCTTGAAACTTCAAGTACCCAGAGGCCCATAAATAGTGACTGTCTATATGGTATTCTACAGCAGCCTCCTACCAAAATCTACAGATTTCCAGTCTGCATTACAGTTTGTTTTTAGGGATGCACAGAATTCAGGATTTGGCCTTTTTCAGCAGGGTTCTGATTCAGCCAAATCCTTCTGCACGGCCAAACCAAATCCTAATTTGCATATGCAAATTAGGGGCGGGGAGGGACATCGCATGACTTTTTGTCACAAAACTAGGAAGTAAAAAATGTTTTTCCCTTCCTACCCCTAATTTGCATATTCCAATTTGGTTCGGTATTCGGCTGAATCCAAAATAGTGGATTTGGTGCATCCCTATTGGATATCCTTTTAGTTTATTTAATGAAAATAATTGGGACATAGTAAACATACCCCATAGTCTCTGGCCACCCTGATGCTAGGATTTAATTTTTCCCCTACCTTAAACTGTTCCCTACTGAAGGTCAAAAGTATAGGGGCCTCACACATCCTGGAGGTTGATGGGGAAGCCCAGTAACCTTTAGCTGTGCCAGTGTTATTATTATTACTACTACATAAATGTGCCAGGTTTCTTTGTATCATTTGTATTTGCTGAATGGCTACACATTAGTGAATCATCCAGCTTTTCAGTGGTCAAAGGATTTAATCCAATGTTGGCAATTGTGTTTCAGTTTCAAACACTATGATCATTTTATTAAAAGGATGCAGTAGGAAATAAGAGGGGATTTAACCTGTGTAATCTGTGTTGTGAGTTTATTTACATGCCAACATATGGCAATGTGCCTACCACTGGCATGGAAAGGAATATTAACAAATACTCTACAAGTTATTGTATTATTTTTATTCTTGATTGCAGGTTAATATGGGCATGTATTCAGCTATACCACTGGCCTTACCCATGGTCCTGTTGATGGTCTATGGCCTCACTCCCTCTCTTGGTCACAGCCCTCGGACACCAGACCGTGTATCAGAAGCAGACATCCAGCGTCTCCTCCATGGGGTTATGGAAGAGTTGGGTATTGCCAGACCCAGAGTGGAATATCCTGCACACCAGGCAATGAACCTTGTGGGCCCACAGAGCATAGAAGGTACTTTCTAGTCTTGCTAGTGCCCTTATTCTCACAACTAGGCTTTGCTCCCTGGGCAGTCATGTTCTTCATTCTCAACCTCTAAATAATGTGCAGAAACCCCTTCAATGCAAACAATAGTTCCATCATTCTGAAGGGAACTGTGCAGCCAGATTTAACTTTAACTTCACTAAAGGTTATCAAAGTTTTTTTCTTAATTCTACATAGGGGAGCCCCAATTACAATAAATTCTCAGCTACAGAAAACATTTGACCCCACCACTATCCACCATCTATGCCCCATTGCCTGCAAACAAGCCAACAAAGTGCCCAAACTCCTCCCATTCCTACTGCAAGCCCTGCCTCTTTTGCTCTCCTGAAATTGGACTGTTGCATCATTCTGGGCCCCATACTGCCCAATGGTATCAGACAGGGCTCCCATTTACCCCCTCAATGATCATGAGCAGTGAATTACTAACTGGCACATGCTCCCCAACCAAACAATTTTCACTTGCTATAAGCAATTACTGCTGCTATCATGCTATGCGATTAGTAAGTTATTAGAATATTAGGCCCCAGGTACCTACTAATAACTCTAAAACTGTAAGATGACAATTATAGGATAATAATGAAAACCACTGTAAAACTTGCACTGGAAGCCAGGATCCAATTGGCTTCCACTGTGCAAGCTCCTTGATGATTGATGCTGGGGAGCTTGCACTTCATATGTCATAAGGCCAGACAATGGTTAACATCCCCGCTTTGCTCTGCTTTCTGTGGCCATAGAGGAACATTTGACTGGAGAGGAGAAGGTGGCCTTTTGTGGGGGAAGCATTTTTTTAAAGGTCCATGTGGGGTTTGGTTCATCCTCCTTTAAACAGGTTTAGAATAGATAAAATAGAATTTGTTAATCAAAGAGATTTTATAGCTTTCCTAAAGCTGGCCATACATGATGTCAATGTAGCCACAAGTCTGTTCCCTGTTTTTGAAGACTGTTGGATAACTGGTACCAACATCTGCCTCTTTCTGATCCTGAGACTTTTCTTCCTTGCCTCCTGTTATTGTTCTTAGGCTGATCCTGACCTTTGCGAATCATCGATGCCTGTCCTAACCTTGTCCTGAATATTCACTCTGAACATTTGCTGCCTGTTCTGAGTTTTTCCTAATTATTGATACTGAACGTTCACTCTCTATTCTGATCTTAGCCCAAACTATCTCAACTTTGCCAGCAATTATAACTTTTCTCACTTCCCAAGTTCTCCCCTGCAGGCAGGTCTGGACTGAGAATCAAATTAGGCCCTGGCATTTCAGGTACCCAGAGGCCCCTACAGGCCACACAGAGGTCCAAACAGCCCCCATCAGCCCACTAAATAGTGACTTTCTATGGCATCTTACAGCAGCCCCTCTGGCATTTGCCAGAACCCACAGATTGCCAGTCCAGGCCTGCTTGCAGGGACCTCTGAGTAGTATGGTAGCCCATCTCTTTGTTTTGTCTGTGGAAACTATAATTTATCAGTCAAGTAGTCCAGTGGAGATGGCTCTTTAGCTAGTAGGCAAGCTGTTGGAGAGCTGAAAGTAGGTTACCAGCAGATTGGAGTCCAGCTTCAAGGCCATAATGCTCCCACAGTTGCTGCTGCTGCCAACATCTGCTGCTGCTCCTTTCGAGCTGCCTTCCCTTGCTTTATGCACCTTCTCCTTAGTGTCCACTAAACCAATGAAGCTGGATTGATCGTTCACTATTGTGAAGTGAGCTTGCTTGAAGAAGACACCTTAAATGTTGCCTTTCTTTTGGGGAAACACTTTTTCCCAGTTTGGTAGTAAGCCTTTTCCTTGTGTTTGTTTGGGCACAAGCTCTCTTTATAAGGTGTCTCATCTCACTTTCTATTTTAAGTTCCAAGGGAAATGGATTTTGACTTCACTTATGGTTGATTCTGGGGCTTGCAGCTGCTTTGTAGTTAGAGATTTTAGAATTCTTTATGATCATTACAAACAGATTTTAAATTGCAAGCAGGAAAGAGGCAGAGGAAGGCAACTGAAAAAAAATGAATGCACAAATAGACTAAAAATGGGACATTCTATAGTAAATTAACCTAAAGGTCAGTTACCTCTATTTAGACAAAAACCTTAAGAAGGTTAACAATTATGAGGCACAGGCTCAGGAACTTCTACTTTCTTCCAGTTGGGATCTTCTTAATGAAAAGAAATATCAGACTTACAGATTTTTCCTTGTTTATTGACTGCTAAACATTCAGAATTCCCTGTCCTCTGCCTCATATTTGTCCTGAAAATGTATTTTCTAAGCTGCTTTAAGAGGGGTCTGCAAACTTTTGATCAGGTCGATGAATGTGTGGAGCACTGCTTGTATACCTTTGGGCATTTCAGTGTCCCAGTTGCCCTTTCAGACTTACCGGTATATTAATAATTTAGGCACTTCTTAGGAACCGTTGGCATTTTTTATTTGAATGACATTTTGATGAATCTTTAAAGGAGGAAAGATTTAAGGGAATTAACATTTATCAAAGTCTTGAGGCTTAACAAGGACATCTCTCATATTATATCTTCTATCAATGAATTGACCATTTCAAACCATGGCTTCTTGTGGATTCCTGAAACACAACAAGCTTTTTAAAGGCTTCTCAGTTCTCCCCTAAACACCAGGCTGTTGTGTAGGGGAAAAGTGCAGACTTGGGTTGATAATTTCTTGGGATCTATTAATCACCTTTTTATAATTTATTTTGATCATAAGAACCATGAATATGTGTAATCTGCTAAGAGACATACTTAAGAGCAGATGGGGCTTTAGTTTTTATTACCTCTTGCACTGGTACCAAAACGTGTAAAATAGTTGTTAAGTTTAAATGCCACGTTCATGCTATTCACAATGGAAACTTGTTTTTAAAAGATTGTAATATACAGGTTTGAGATCCCTTATCTGGAAACCCATTATCCATAAAGCTCCTAATTACCGAAAAGCAATCTCCCATAGGTTATACTGGAAATAAGTGACCCTTTGCCACCATTTTAATACGGAATAAAGATGTGAGCACCTGTCTATGAAAGGCATGTAGGCCCTAAAATTTCCACTTTGAAAAAGTTGGCTGTTATTCTAATGAAACACAAGCCAGACAGCCTTTTTTTTTTTAATTGGGAGCCATGGCTTCTGTTGATGTGGAGGTTCCTCAGCATCAAATGTAGACGTGGAAAGTACAGTTAAAGGGACTTATTTAGCAAAGCTCAAATTTAAAATTTTACTGTCATTAGAACTTTTTTGCACATTCAAATTATGGTTTCAGAAACCTGAATGTTCGATGTTAGGGATGGGCGAATTTGAGACATTTCATTTCGCCAAAAATTAGCCACCGGCGAATTGTTGCCGACGCCCATAGACTTTATGCTTTGATGCGCAGCGAAATTTTTTTGTCACACTTCTTTTTTTTTTTTTTTTGATGCATGCAGCCATACAAGTCTATGGGCGTCAATTCTGCGGTGAAACAAGCCAAAAAATGTGCCCATCCGTTTTCGATATTTATTAAGCTAAAAAAACGTTTGTGTTGAACTTTGCGACCTTGTGTAGAAGTCAATGGTAGTTGTCCTAATCAAAATGTAATGTGTTTTTTTTTTCAATTCAAGGTCTTAGAGATTTTCACATTTTTGTGAAACCCATTCAAAATAATGTGTAGGATGAGAATGTGTTGCATGGGTTTTTTTTTAATGGTTTTATTCAATGATGTTATCTTTGGATTTTTTAATAAATAAGCAAACATGAGTTTGAGTTTTATAAAATGTAAATGTATTCGAATTAGAAAAAAATTGACCAGCCGCACCCCCAATATATGTGAGCGAAGTCCCTCCTTTCGTAGGTGCCCCATAATAACATGTGGAAACGGTATCTTAGTGAAAGAACAATTTATAGTGGATTTGTTCTGCCCTAGTCAGTGACACACACATTGGTATTAAAAGCAGACGTAGGCCTCAAAGTTAAACCTAATGCCCCATAATAATTTAAGGGATTCCCCCACTTTACACCAACTCTGAGATGGAGATCACCCAGTCAGCTGCCTGTTTACACCACAATGTTATATTTAGGGTGTTCTGATTTAAACCTTGTGTTTGTTTGGCTTATATACTCTCTAAAGGTCATAAATATTAATCAGGCTCTGGTGCTGAAAGGGCTAAAAATAAGGCTGGCGCCAAGCGACAAGTCTGGTGCCGACTGAAATCTTAAACAACCAGGGTGCTTTCTCCCCTCCAAATTAGTTTGTATGCTTCTGTCTCTGCCTATAACCCCCCAGCCTCTAATGGAACAGGACTAGTGCTTTATGTATAAGGAGCAGATGGAAAACCTGAGAGGTTGGCAGTGAATTCATTTAGAATATGTGAGAAGGCCTTAATCATGAACATCACAACATGCATTCAGCTCAGGGTGTGTGTCTAATTCATGGTCTACAGTTACTGAACACAAGAGAGAGAATAATGAAAAAGAATTATTCCAGATACGCTCTAAACAATGGGGTTTTTTCTAATCCAGTAACCAATTTGTACATTATTTCAACATCATTTCCGTTTGTATTATCCCCTTTGATTGCTTTTTTTCCATAGTGGATTTCTGATACAAAAGACATTCCGTTTGCTTTCATTTGTCCATCACTAACTCTGCCAGCTTTCTAGCTCATGCATTACACTCCAGAAAGCTCAGAATTACGGAAAGGCTGCCTCCCATAGACTTTTTATCCAAAATGTTAAAAATTATTTCCTTTTTCTCTGTAATAATACAACAGTAATACCTTGTACTTGATCCAAACTAAGATATAATTAATCATTATAGGAAGTTAAACAACCTGTTGGATTTATTTACAGTTTACATGATTTTTCTAGTAGACTTAAGACACGAATACTTAAATTACAGAAAGATCTGTTATCCAGAAAACCCCATGTCCTGAGCAATCTGAATAACAGGTACCATACCTGTACTCCACTTTAGAGAATAGTCATACCAGGAAAGGACCCATATAGTTTATCCATTGTATCACAGGTAGTAGGGGATGGCCCTGACCCCCAGGAATATGTATTAGAAAGGTTAAAGTCCTCCTGGACAAGGCAGTCACAGAGTAAGGGTAAACTTGCCAGCAGATGGCAACCAATCAAATTGTTGCATTCTTTGTTCTGCCAGGCCGGTAAAATACTGGCCAGGTGGCAACCCTATTTGCGGGTAAAAATCAGATTTTCAAGATTTTTTTGGATTTTTCATCAGATTTTCACAATTTTTTCGGATTTTTCACCAGAAAAGATTTCTCCCATTTTCGGATTTTTCACCAGAAAAGATTTCTCCCATTTCTCCCACATCTCCCAGACTTCTCCCATTGACTTATACGCAACCTTGACAGGTCTGAGATGCCGGAATTTCAGATTTGGACTTTTCCATCCTCGGGGTTTTAAAAGTTCCAAAAAAATTGTTTGTTTTTTTTTAAAAAGTCCGATTTTATAAAAAAAATAAATAATGATTTTTGCATTTGGAGTTTAGTAAATAACCCCCATATCTGTTGGCTAATATCCAGCACATTTGGGTGTTACCCACAATGCAGCTTCCATCATTTCAAGCTTCCATAATGTGCTGGCATATATATTTAGGTAATTTTCAGGAGGAGGGTGACATGGGGTCTATTTATCATGCTGTGTAAAAAGTGGAGTGAAACATTACAGGTGATGTTGCTCATAGCAACCAATCAGATCTTTGCTTTTGTTTTCCAGCTGTTGAAATCTTATTGCTGATTGGTTGCTCTGGGCAACATGACTGGTAATGCTTCACTCCGCTTATAACACATCATGATAAACAGGCCGTGGATTGAACATTCCATGGTTTTTTATTTAGTGGGTTTAAAAAAAAAAACATTATTATGTTCCCTATCTTCCTATGATAAAAAACGATAATGAACTCTGTAGAAACAAGCCCCTCCCTTCCCCTGCTACAGTCTCTTTCTCAGATTTAAATGTAAGTTAGAAAATAACAGATATAGCCATAAAATTAGGCCAGATGTCTGCTATAAAAGTTTTCTACTTTGCTAAAAAAAATGTACATTTCCACAAGGATCATAAATGAGCCCAATATTTAAATAATGACAGTTTATGGTCTCTACGGTTTTGGCAGTGTCTCTGATTCACAGAGTTTTGTTGTTGGAAGTGACCAGTGATGCGTGAATTATCGTAAGGATTTGGCAGACAGACAGCAAGACACTGGTAAAAATCTTCCATGGACAAAATTGGTAATCACAGAATCTTTCCTACTGTATTTAGCATTGAATTGGTTCTTTCCTGTAGATTAAATGTTACTAAACACCTTTATACACATTTAAATGTATAGATTGTGTCTTGAAAATGTGTATTGCTTATTATTTCTGTTTTATTTCTATCATAAAGTACAAACCTTATTTCTACCTTCTCTACCTCTCTCTGTTATCAGGAATGTTTGTATCAAAAGAGATAATGAGCTCTGCGTAAACAATCCCCCTTCTTGCCTCAGCTGCAGCTTGTTTCTCTGGTTTATAGCTAAGGAGGAGTTCATTATACCTGGAGTTATCTGCAGATTTGCCTTATCCTCGTCCTTAATTGCTCTAAAGTACTAGGAAGTTGTTTGTTATGTAAGCCCCGTAGTCACATATCAAGTTATCCAGGCAGTCATTCATTTGTGGCCCCTTTGCTGTTTAATGTATATTAATTCTATGCCAGGGTGGAGAACATACATACAGAGTGGTCTAATTGTGCTAATGAAGTTATAAATCTGCTCCCACTGTCCTGTATTCCACAGTTATACAGAGAGGCAATGTTCTGCCTTAGTAGAGGTGCTTGCCTTCTATATTCTGGCTAAAACAAGGCAACTTCAGCTTTACTTCCAAGCACATAGCATTGTTCAGCCTAGAATCACTTAGTGAACATAGTTCAAAGTGAACTTTATCGTGGCTTTATCTTAGTCTTAACAACAAATGTTGTGTTCTAAAATGTAAAAATCACCCTCTTGATCTGATTGGGTTCCAGGACCTCACCCACAGTACATGCTAGAGAAGGGCAGTAAAGAGCATTTCACCAATCTATCCTGTTCATCGGACTCTCAGATCTCTTATCTCCCGGGGCTTGCAATGTAATGCAGACATTTGGTATTAGGTGGAGTTTAGAGACACATGATAGTGTTTTGATGTAATACATTGGAATAGGAATCCGTCTGCTTTGTATTATTTCCCATCACGCAGGGAATGCATTTGCATATGATTAGGAATGCTAGAAAATCTTCTGTTTAACTGCTATCACATGCTGGACTGAAGCTGCAGAGCTGACACCTCACCACCAGGTGGCGATGCTGTTCCTTTACAAACGGAGTCATGCACATTACAGTCTTGGGTTGAAAGTTAAAAAAGCAGACTCCAACAAGTTGTATTGGTGACTACAGATCTGCTACCATAATTTTTATCTGCTACACAGTTATAATGTTTTAGTTCTTCTTTAGGTGCCACCATTGAAGCATGTGTAGCCTCGAACCTTATTCCTTATTCTTAGAACTTAACTACATGGGAGATTTTGTAGGATGGTGTTGGATCGACAGATTGCATCACTTGGGTCAAAATATAATGAGACTGATACAAAAATCGAATGCGTCAACTACATGGAAGATTTGCCATCGGTCACTACTCACTGCCTGCAGCGTCTTCATCCAACGAGATAAAATCTGATGGTGTCTGACCAATGTTTTTTCTCTCCTTGAAATACATTGACTGTCGGCTGTTGATGCATGAACAAGACACCATCCAACTTTGTCTGATCCAACTTTACATTATAGCCATGGGGATCAGATTTTGTAGGATCTGTAAGATCAGATAAAATCTGACCCACAAAATCTGATCAAAATCCCCAGCGTAGTTGATCCCTAACGGAATCTTCAGGACTAGGATAGAATTATTAGATATCAGCCGAGCTGTCCAGTGTTTTTGGCAAGTGTGAAAGGGACAGGCTGCTGTGGTTTTGATTTGCTCATTTAGTCGTGCCTGTGTGTGGGAATATCATCCAATACCTCCATCCAACTCTGATCTTCCACTTCAGCACCCCAAGTTCTTAGCACCTGTCTGCCTACCTTCACACTACTCCACTACTAGCTTTGAGACAGTGAGGTATCTAGAAGGGACAATAAAGTCTTTTTTAGCATCTTTGCACCCTGGAAATTTTGTCAAGATAATCATGTATTTTGTGCATTTACATGGATGCCGCTTACCTACACACTTGGGCCCCACTGGGTGTGCTGCCTCTATTTACTCCAACTCCTATAAATGCTGTATTGTTAGAAGTTTGACCCAACTGACCTTGAAAAACACAGAGAGACTTTCTCTTATACTTGCTGAAAAAATTAACTGGGCAGTTTTCTCCCAACACCTCACACTAAAGAGTCATAATGTAGAAAATGTCTCTGAGCTCATTACCTTCCATTCACTGCCAGCTGCATGAACCTAAAGAGATCTCCATTGCAGGTGCAATTCTTGCTTGGGTCTTGCTTGGATTCCCCAATGGTCTGAACAGGTCATCTAAGAGAAATCATGTATGTAGTGCTTTTCTTTTGTCGCACTCAAAGCACTAAGTATGCTGTGACACCAGCAGTCACTTATCCATAATTACAAGGACTTGCCACAGGGAATCAAACAAGGGTCTTGAGCATGAGATTCCACACCAGAGGCTGATACATACTTATATTTATCAAGTTTAGATTATTTTTTAGCTGTGGTCAAGAGAGTCGCTTGAAACCAATAGGCCAGGGGAGCAACATTCATATTCCAAAAGGTGGGAGATGAACATAAGCATGCAAAAAGTTCCTGTGGTGCCAAATATGGGCTGTGATTGGCTATTGGTAGCCTCTATGTGGACTGGTAGCCTATACAAGGCTTTGTTTGACAGTACACATGTTTTTATGCAATTAAATCTCACCTTCAAGCTGGGAATTTAAAAATAAGCACCTGCTTTCAGACCAATGGAAGCAACATCCAATGGGTTGGGGAGATAACTGCAATAGCCCCTATAGTCAAGTGCCTGGATTATCAATTTGCTTGCCCCATTTTGTGCACTTACCTACCTTCCCAAAATGAATTTGTGTTCTATTCCTAGGCTCCTGCTCCATAATACAGTAGAGTCAGACTACAATTCCCATGACACATTGCACCACCATCAGGGCCCCATAATGCAGAAAGTTCGTAGAGCACCTTACACAACTAACCAAGACCCTGGCAGTACACTGCATAGCACGAAACAATGTCCTGGTGTTGGGTGTCAGGGTCCCTACTATGTTTGTGAGAAGTGACAAAAAGAGGCACTTTTTGACATTTGCCTAAAATAGCTTGGGCTGCTACGTTTCCTATCTTGTGACATTTACCAGCATATGTGATTTCGGGCAATTGCTATAGAGGATGTTTATTGCACTAACCCACTCTGCGACCTCCTGCTGTGCCATTGCCCTAATATACACAAGGCACATTATTTGGTTAAGGTGGCCATACACGGGCAAATTTATTCAGCCATTCCAGAGATCCCGTGTATGGGGACCTCTGTTGGGGCCACCCAACTGATATCTGTCTGAAAATCGACCCGATGTCAATCGAGCAGGTTTGTTTTGCCCATCACACGAGGGGCTGCATTGGCTAGTTGATGTGGTTCTCATTCTGACAGCTCCTATACCCACCGCTGTAATATGATTGCCTGGCCCTAGGGCTAACTGTCAGATTAAAGCCTGATATTGTCCAATTTAGTTATATATCGAGGGAAATATCCTCTCGTTTGCCAATACTGTATATGCTGAATGTCACAGATTTCTGTATATTGTGTAAAAACACAGCTATAAACTACAATTGCCTAATCTGTTATTTTTGCGTCCACTACAACATCTATCCATAATTCTACATTTTTTTGTTCCATTTATGAGCAGAGAATATTGAGCTTTATGTGCCACTTGTTTACTATTTATGTGTATAGAAGTTAAGGGAAAGTAAACACAAAGACACTCATGGCCTAAACTAAACCCTCCTGTGCTACTTGCCCCTTGATGCTCAGAAGGAGAGAGATGTATTTTTACAATGAAAGGAATGCTGTCATTTGGTTAAACTTTAACTGGATATGTGTTGGAGCCTGCTAAGTACCTCTGTTTTCTTTATGGGCAGTTCATGGTGCCACAGGGTCTGTGATGTGTGTGTTGGGTGGGGGGGAGATCAATGTATCAGAAGTGACACACTGTAAAACAAACTGCTTACAAGTGGGGCACTGCATATTGATTAACAAGCAGGAGCATCACATTGCAATGGGGGCTGCCCCTGTCGGCTGGCTATCGGTGTCTAATTCTGCGACACTTTGGACAGTACGACACAAAGGTGCCATGAGACGGTATTGCAGCATGGCACACAGAGGGCAGCTACAAATAGCCAAGGAACCAAGTCTCAGTAATATATTCCCTCCTGTATTTTCCTGTCTTCATTTTAGCCATTGTAAACCCATTACTCATTTCTTAGCACTTTTACCAGTGAGCAAGCAATCATTACTTTGCTTATTTGTCTAGTGTAAATGAGTTGATTAGCTCATGCCATTAGCCATAGCTGCGTTAGAGGCACCAACATATAGGGATCCATTTATTTTTACTGGATTCATTTATGACCTGATTACTAGGTGTGCTATCCTTATATTGTGGCTGTATAGGTTTCCTCCAGGTATTCTAGTTTCAGCCAAAAACATACAGGCAGGATTATTGGCCCCTTGAGACTATTAAATGTGTTGGGGACCTGTGATGGTAAACTCCACTGGGGCAGGGACTGACGTCAATGACCTATATCTTGTAATGCGCTGCATGGTATAGTAGAAGTATATAAATAATGGATAATAATTATAGTTTGATAAACAACCCTGTCTCTGTAAATGTGAATTATTTTAGAAAAATAATTTGGGGTTAAACAGCAGTCCTATGAATTACTAAGAGGTTTATGATTTGACCATCACTTAAGATGGCCATAGATGTGCAGATTATAGCCTATGTCAGACGAACGATCATCCATGCCAATCTTCTGACCTGCAACTAACTCACATGATGCTGGGGCCATTAATTGACAGGCAGCAATCGTACGAAAGTTATGTCTGACAAATAGTAGTGACAATCTCTAATTGACATTGTCAGATAGGCAATACATGGAGAGATCTTATTGGTAGCCATTATAAATCTTTTAACCTGTCCGATCTACTGAATGACCAATCTCCATGGTACGAAAAATATCGGGTCACTCCACACACTGTCTGAAAATCGTATGAATTATTGTTTTGTACGATGATATCTTTGCGTCTATGGCCAGCTTTAGGCACTGTTTGTAAAAGTGACCACTGCAAAAAAGCACCAGTACCATTAAATTATAGTGACTATTCCATTTTAAATAGTGGTGAACAGGCCCAGACTGGCAATCTGTGGGTTCTGGCAAATGCCAGAGGGGCTACTATAAGGTGCCATAGAAAGTCAGTATTTAGTGGGCTGGTGGGGGCTGTTTGGGCCTCTGTGTGGGCTGATTGGGCCTCTCTGTACCTGAAATGCCAGGGCCTATTTAAATTCTCAGTCCGGACCTGGTGGAGAAGTTGCCCAGAACATGACAAAGGGTACACTATGGGTCAGGGCACGTGAACCTTGCTGCTTGTAATAACTTCCCTGATGCCCTGACTGTTTTGGGGGATATTACAGCTAGGCTTAAGGTGGCTGTACACTGGGTGGCCCTTCAGGGTGTTTGACTAGTCATGTAGAGAGCAGAACAGATAGATACCACTCTACTACACAGAAATGGAAAATGATATTGTTCCATTTGCTTGAGCCAAAGGCCCAAATGATCAGATCTACTTCCTGTTCTGTCAATGCATTTTGCCCACACGGTATATGATGTTTTTGATAGGATAAGGAATTTTCTTTTCTGTTTCTTTAAAGTATTCCCTACTATGCCCCTCTAAATACCAGGCCATAAAAACCAACTCTTCAGCCAGTACTCATTTTGTTTATTATCTAATTCATGAAATGCATTAAAGTGAGGCACGCGCATAAGTTAGGTTATATTTGTTTGTTGTTTCCATGCTGCTCTCTACAATGGACACCTCTCTAACTCCAAGTCTCTTGTCCCCTACAGGTGGCGCACATGAAGGTTTGCAGCACTTGGGACCTTATGGAAACATCCCAAATATTGTAGCAGAGCTCACGGGCGATAATATCCCCAAGGATTTCCGGGAAGATCAAGGATATCCAAACCCACCCAATCCTTGTCCTGTTGGAAAAACTGGTATTTTAATGGAATGTTTACTGTTTCTGATGGAAGTTAGAATGGTTTGCAGTTTCTCAGTCCACATGAGCAGAACTTTATGTTCATAGTGGGAAGATGAGGGTCACTACTTTCTTTGCTTGATGAAGATGTTAGAAATGCCATGCAGGGAAAGCAATCTATTAGTACTTACAGAGTGAATGTGCCCTTGCAAAACAGACAGTACAGAGAGTAGGGAGCCCAAAGCTTGGCCTTGTGTGGCCTATGGCATCCACCTGTTTTGCCTCTTCTGTCTGCTTCATTGCCTCCTCCCACGCTTGTTAAAGTGGCGTCCAGCTGTCTCTGTGCAAATGAGAAAAGGAGTGCAGGGGGTCGTTAACTGGACCCTTGGCTGTTTAACGTGTTTTGCTTAAGGCAAAAAGTGAGAGTGTTCTTGGTAAATCAGTTACCAGTTCAGTTTAGCCTGACTGCATTAACCATTCATCCTCTAAAGGGACCAGAGGGGAGTTGGTTCTGGGACAAGGTTATCTGACTTCTATCAATTCCTGTAACTGCCAGAAATCCAGTTTTCCTTGTACCTGTGGTCAGACCTCTGTGTTTTAGAAGCATTCTATGGCATCTGACTTCTACTGTGTTTAAAAGGACACATTAAAAAGAGAAATACTAAAATAAAGCATTACATTTAATTTAAATGTAATGAGTTGCATTTATTAGCTGCTAGTAAGTAAAACTAGTTATTAAGGGAATTACAACAAGGTGCTTATTATAAAAGCTTTTTTAGATGTCTAGCTCTTCAGGCGAGTTATAGTAACCATGCAGAACTATATGGGGATGCTGAGAGATGTAGTGGACACACTGGACAACAGATAGGGTGCTACACAATTAAGATAATGGTCCTAAAGAATATATAAAGTGAAACCTCAATTTTATGTCTCCTGATTTTAAGGTTTCCCTTGTTTTTCAATGTTGGTTTGTGATCCCAACAATATACAAAACATATTCATGTATGTCCCTGATTTTACATTTTACGGAATTTTATGCCATTTTTAAAGGGGTTATTCACTTTTAAATTAACTTTTAGTATTATGTAGAAAGTGATATTCCCCGATAATTCGCCATTGGTTCTCATGTTTTATTATTTGTGGTTGAGTTATTTAGCTTTTTATTCAGCAGCTCTCCAGTTTGCCATTTCAACAATCTGACTGCTAGGGCCCAAATTACCCTAGCAACCATGCATTGATTTGAATGCAAGACTGGAATATAAAGTTAGAAGACAAATAATTTAAAAAACTATAATAAAAATAATGAAGACCAACTGAACAGATGCTTAGAACTGACCATTCTATAACGCACAAAGTATCAATAACAATAATTGTGTAGCCTTGCAGAGCATTTGTTTTTAGATGGGGTTAATGACCCCCATTTGAAAGCTTGAAAAAGTTAGAAGAAGAAGAAGGGTAATAATTCAAAAACTATAAAAAAAATAGAGAATTGAAAAGTTGCATACAATTGGCAATTCTACAACATACTAAAAAGTGACCCGCCCCTTTAATTCAACACCCAACTGACAGATCCTCATCTCGTACAACTTTTGCATTGTCCAGTCCACCTTGCACAAAAAGCTTCCATTACTTTTCAATAAAGTAAATCCTTTTCCTCCCAAACCTCAGCACTGTGTACAATATTGTATTATCTTAATGGAATGGACCGTGCCCCAGTTTACAATACACGCACAAATGGAAATAACACATATGGATGGAGCAAACTTTATCTAAACAGAAATTTGACTCATTATGTCACACCATTTAAATAGATCATTATCAAACCTTTTTTCCCCCATTTAAACAAATGCTGGGACTTGATGTGCCATGAGGTACCTCTACTTCAGCTACTGAATCCTGCACTTATTCTGTATTCTGCGTAGGTAGACCATACTGGAGCCAGTTACATCACACCGAGAAATGTTGGTGCATGGCCCGGGTCTTAATGTTATAGCAGAGACTCCTTTAAACCAGGAATAGATGTCGGGCAGATAAGTGAGTGGTAGCAATAGGCGTCTACTCCCCCCACCCATCCTAACTTCGTTCCTCACATAAATGTTTCTCCTGCTCTTGCCATGCTTAGGACATCGTGCAACTCATACTAACATGAACACCGCACTAATTATGATGGATCCATCCTGCATGGAAAGGGTAGCATATATGTGGGATTGTTGCAGGATTGAACAGTAGAACACTGGTGTCACAGCTAAAAAGTACCCTTGTTTTCATAAGAGCCTCAGACAGATGTGACCTTTTATGGGTAACCTGCAAATACTCTGATGAGAAGACACCTACACTTCTAAATTATCTTTATTGGTTACTTTTTTTTATATTGGCTATTTATATTTTGCAGGTGATGGATGCCTGGAGGATACCCCAGATACAGCTCAATTTAGCAGAGAGTACCAGCTCCACCAAAATCTTTATGACCCAGAGCACAACTATCCTGGAGCATCAACATGGGTGAGTCTCAAAGAGCTGCCCACCATTATTTGGGCAAAACGAGACAATACAGGCGCCATATTAATCACTATTGTGACACCTTTTGTTTGGACTTGTGCTGTGCTTCTCCTGTGAATCATTGCTCCAAAACTCACTGAGGAAACATCATGGGGGGTTACCTGGATGAATGGGCCCAAATCACTCCCAAAAGCTGGTACATTCTAATCACAAAAGAATGTTTTAATCTTAAAATAGGGTCTTCATGGTCTTCAGGATATATCACCATTTACTATTATATGTGAACTTTCCTTCATGAGTAATCCAGTAAATTGAATTTGTACAAAATAGTCGCAAGGAAATAACTGTATCATACATGCTCAACCAAATCATGGGTCACAAAGCAAAACAGAATCCTAGCAGGACGTTTGCAGCCATTTCTTGTTTGTTGCGGTGCTTATTGTGCAATGAGAGAAGGAATCGCCCCCCGGACAAGCGTTGGAAACCCTTTAGGCTTTATAAAATTGTCTCTGTAAAAAAGGTTTACGAGGAGAGCAAGACCACTATGTGTGGCAACAGTCTCCTGGGCGTGCAACTTCTGGAACTTAGTAGGGCTAATTTAACTTTAAGTATGTTTTAGACTCATACGTTCAAAGCAACATTTCTATTGGTCTTCATTATTTATTTTTAAGTCCCAGTCTCGTATTCAAATCATGCATGGTTGCTAAGGTAACTTAGACCACAGCAACCAGATTGTTGAAATTGCAAACTGGCGAGCTGCTGAATAAAAAGCGAAATAACTCAAAAACCCACAAATAATAAAAAATAAAAAACAATTGCAAATTGTCTCAGAAAATCACTCTCCACATCATACTAACAGTTAACTCAACGGTGAACAACCCCTTTAACCCTAAGAATTAGGGGAATGTATCCACTGACTGGTGGGGCTACATACAATGATATCAGGAAAGGACAAAAGGAAAAAAAAATACTAAATAGAAGTTTGTGGGCTGAACTGGTTGCAAAATCATTGCATTTAAAGGAAATACAATCAGTGCAGCCCTTCTAGCTCAATTCTCTAAAGTGTCCCTGATTATCACTTGGACAAATTTAGGCCAGGTAGAACATCAGTAATCTTTCTGGGAATCCCAGCTCCCCAGCTTTCCGGATAACAGATCCTATACCTGAATTCTGATTGCAAATTGTTTTCACATTATGGGAAAGGATCTATAAAAAGCGTGGTAAAGGGCAATAAAAATTTTAGGCAAAACAGAAAAGCAACAGTATGTGCCTGGGCATTCTAGTACAGGATTGGGCTACGGACAATAGCAAATATACAGACAATAGGGGGTTATCCAATATATTTAAAAAAATAAATAGGATAACTATTGCAATTACTAGGAGTAATGCAGTGAGTGTACTGGTTTGTGTCAATAGAAGACGTAGGCTGCAGCAGGGGGCATCAGCAGTGAAAGAATGTAGTGCAGGTTGGAATGATTAACTAATGAAAAAGGATTAGCAGAATAGAGACATAGTATAGGGTTTGTGTGGGGGTGGATTCTATTTTAAGAGGTATTGATTGGCTCAGAAAAGGTAATGTGCCTTCCACCGAGAAACATCAGCCGAGGGTGCATTGTGTATGAACTGGCCCAGTCATGTGGTGGAGAGAAAAGAACAGAGAATTTTATAATACAAGAAGTTTTATGTTATTTACCAAGAAGAGACATTCTGCAGAGGCTGAAAAGACAGGACCCTTTCCACCGAAAAAAAAACAAAAACCTTTTAATGTATCCTCAAAATGCTGTAAAAGAAAGGCGTTATTAGTCACGGCTGTTTTCATATGGAAGGATGAAGTCTTAACAAAGAGGATGACTTGCTTCCTATGTATAACTGTACTGTGTTACTCACTGGCAAAAAAGAACTTTTATTAGTCATGATTTAAAGTGAGGAAGACCATAAAATCAGGTTCATCACCCCTGCTATGAAACAGGAAACAATAAGACAGGACATGAGCCTTGGAAACACATGCACAGTCTGGAGGAAATATTCTTTTTCTAACAAAGCACTTACACTATATATATATAGATATAGATATAGATATAGATATAGATATATAGATATATATAGATATATATAGATAGAGATAGATATATATATATATATATATAGATAGAGATATATATTTATATAGATAGAGATATATATATATATATATATATATATATATATATATATATATATATATAATATAGAGAGAGAGATATATATTGGATACTGTGGCTGGCAGGGGTACTATAATTTAGCTTCAGCGTAAGATAAAGACCATATAGAAATGTTTTAATATGTATGTGCAGAATAATTGAATGATAACTTGTATAGTGTGCTTTATGCTCTGCTTTCCTTTACCGCCTCTTCAGTGTCTTCCTACCCACCATTGTCACCCGTAACTAAAGCCTCTGCCCTCTCTCTCTGCTGCCATTGTTGCTCACAAATGGTTTTCCTGTGTTTCTCTCCGACTTGCAGAATAAGAAACTGCTGTATGAGAAAATTAAAGGAGCATCACAGAGACAGAAGCGGGTAAACCATTTCTATTGTTATTGTGCAGATTTTAGTAGAGAAGTTAATTGGGAAAGAAAGGAATTTAAGGTGGCCATAGACACATAATATCGTAGAGATAATATTCAGTGCGTGTATGGTGGGAAACGAGCCGACCGATATCGGCAGAAGACTTGGATATCGGCTCGTCGATCGGGCTGGACGGAAAATGTTGATCGGGTGCCTTTGAAGGCATCTAAACATCAGCCATTGTTAGTGCTGAATCGTCAGATACAGGTAGAATTCTATTGTTTCTGTCTGTATATCTGACTATTTAGCTGTACACATGTGTATTGAAACTAACTGTCTTTCTTGGGAAGATCTTTTCCAAAAAAAGATTGTAATTGTTAAGTCTATGGACTTTACTCTTTACTCTTTGAGGCTGAACATTTAGACAGAATTCCCCATTTTTATCCTATAGCTGGGTGGGTTTCCTTTGGTTTCTCCTACCTGTTTCCTCCCACACTCCTAAAATAAATAAGAAGGTTATTTTGCTCCTGATAAAACCTTGTTCTTGCACTCATGGGACCCCACCAAGATAATTTTTTGGTAGGTAGAAATCTATTGGTTGGAGGGGTTTAAAAACGATGACGGGAAGTGAGGTCTCTGAGGAAGTGTTCAAACACGAAACACATCAGACCTCAGATGCTATTTAAATTAATCTGATGTTTAAATAAAGTACAATGATTTTACCTGGAGATGAGCAATTTGTGAGAAAAAAAGGCCCAGGAGTGCGCTGCCTCTCAACAACAGATTTAAGAAATCGATCAGCCAGTTTATCCCAGCACTAGAAGTTCTCACACACGTGTCGGTGGTACAGTATATGCACCTTTCCTCAATTGCACTGAGCTTTGGTATAGCAGGAGGTATATCTGCAAACACTGAGCATGATGTGGGACTAGTATATGGGCATGAGCCAATGGCAGGCCTAAAAAACCCAGGGTATGTACCCCAGACCATTTGCTCAATACCCCGGGTCTCAATAACAACTTGAAATTGAAATTATTATTAATGTTGTTATCATCATCATCATCATCATCATGCAGGGATAGAATGGGAATAGAAGGGAGTACATGTCACACATACAAATGACATACAAATACTCACTGAAGAGGTTTGTGCTCATTAGAGTTTCCCATTACAGGGGGATGGGGTATATCAGACGCATGATGTTGAATTTAATTTACCGTATATACTCGCGTATAAGCAGAGTTTTTCAGCACCCAAAATGTGCTGAAAAACTCAAACTCGGTTTATACGCGGGTCATACCTCCTTCCGCGGCCCCAGCAGGACTGTCTGTGACTGACTGTGTCGCCGCCCGGAGCAGGTCCAGGAGCTCCGGGCGGCGCGTCCTTCCCTGCCGGCGTTCGCTCCCAAAATGGCGGCGCCCATGGGCGCCACGTGGGCTACCTGGAGCTCCCCGCCATTTTGGGAGCGAACGCCGGCAGGGAAGGACGCGCCGCCCGGAGCTCCTGGACCTGCTCCGGGCGGCGACACAGTCAGTCACAGACAGTCCTGCTGGGGCCGGGTCACGTTTTACTGTGACAGAGGGAAGAGCAGCAGACGTGAGGGCCGGGGTGGGGAGAGCGACAGATGGGGAGGGCAGGGGGGGGAAGTGGCAGAGGGAAGCAAACATGAAATAGGGGTGGCAGAGGGAAGCAAACATGAAATCCGGGCGGCGACACAGTCAGTCACAGACAGTAACAGGTACCTGCCCAGTGTCCCCCAATTGTTGCGGCCGGGTCACATTCACATTTTGAAATCTGACATGGGGCCCCTAGGCTTATACACGAGTCAATACATTTTTCCAGTTTTCTTAGGTAAATTAGGTACCTCGGCTTATACACGGGTCGGCTTATACACGAGTATATACGGTATATTCTTATGAAATCTGGTTTACTGACTTTTGCTAGAGCTGTTAATTAGGGATGTAGCGAACGTCGGGAATCGTGAACTTGCGTCAAAAATGCGAACGGTTCGCGAACGTCGCGAACCCCATAGACTTCAATGGGAAGGCGAATTTTAAAAGCTAGAAAAGACATTTCTGGCCAGAAAAATGATTTTAAAGTTGTTTAAAGGGTGCAACGACCTGGACAGTGCCATGCCAGAGGGGGATCAAGGGCAAAAATGTTTCTAAAAAATCCATTGTTGACACAGCGCTGCGTTTTGTGCTGTAAAGGGCAGAAATCACACTACATTTCTAAACCTGTATAATAAAATGCTTTAAAACGTCCGGCGTCTACATGCCAATCAAGTCGTGTAAAGGTTACAGCCTGTTCACACGCAAAGACGAAACGCGGTGCTTACTGCAACGCAAAAAGACGCAAAGAGCTTTAATGAATGATACCGTCAAGTGAGCAAATAATAGTTTTTAATTACTAGTTGAGCTTGTCACCTCCAGGATGTTCGTCCTGTTGGTGGCAATATTTCTGTAGTGGTGTGTTTAGCAGTCACCGTGCTTGTGCGCACGTGCACGGTCAGGCAGAGGTAATTCAATGTACAGTGAAGTGAACCAAAAAACACTGATTCTGCAGTGTGGGCCCAGTTTTGGTCTACTTTATTGATCACCTGCGGTGACCATAAAAGATGCGATTTTGCCACTGTTGCAGAACCCTGAAAAATTAGGCATGTGTACTTTCCTGAAAAATTATCTTTTTTTTGTCGCAGCCACTGAAGCACAGAGGCCAGAAAAAATATGCCATATAAATGCTGAAAATATTAATTTTTTTTTGTCGCAGCCACTGCAGCACAGAGGCCAGAAAAAATATGCCATATAAATGATGAAAATATTAATTTTTTTTTGTCGCAGCCACTGCAGCACAGAGGCCAGAAAAAATATGCCATATAAATGCAAACAATATTAATTTTTTTTGGTCGCAGCCACTGCAGCACAGAGGCCAGGAAAAATATGCCATATAAATGCTAACAATTTAAATTTTTTTTGTCGCAGACACTGAAGCACAGAGGCCAGAAAAAATATGCCATATAAATGCTGAAAATATTCATTTTTTTTGGTCGCAGCCACTGAAGCACAGAGGCCAGAAAAAATATGCCATATAAATGCTGAAAATATTCATTTTTTTGTCACAGCCACTGAAGCACAGAGGCCAGAAAAAATATGCCATATAAATGCTGAAAATATTCTGTTTTTTTTGGTCGCAGCCACTGAAGCACAGAGGCCAGAAAAAATATGCCATATAAATGCTGAAAATATTCATTTTTTTGTCACAGCCACTGAAGCACAGAGGCCAGAAAAAATATGCCATATAAATGCTGAAAATATTCTGTTTTTTTGGTCGCAGCCACTGAAGCACAGAGGCCAGAAAAAATATGCCATATAAATGCTGAAAATATTCTGTTTTTTTTGGTCGCAGCCACTGAAGCACAGAGGCCAGAAAAAATATGCCATATAAATGCTGAAAATATTCTGTTTTTTTTGGTCGCAGCCACTGAAGCACAGAGGCCAGAAAAAATATGCCATATAAATGCTGAAAATATTCATTTTTTTGTCACAGCCACTGAAGCACAGAGGCCAGAAAAACTCAGGATTTACCTGGATTCAAATTAAACCAGTAGGGTTTGCACCCTAGTTTGTAACGGTGGTGGAGGGAGGAGGACGCTAAAGGACAGCTGTATGTGGAGTCATGAGGCGTGCAGAGAAGGACAGCTGCATGGGGAGTCAGAATCAGAAACTCAGCACAAGTCTTCCGGCGTGCAGTAACCCTCCGAGATCCACCCCTCATTCATTTTAATAAAGGTCAGGTAATCCACACTTTTGTGACCTAGGCGAGTTCTCTTCTCAGTTACAATCCCTCCTGCTGCACTGAAGGTCCTTTCTGAGAGGACACTTGAGGCGGGGCAAGACAAGAGGTTCATGGCAAATTGTGACAGCTCTGGCCACAGATCAAGCCTGCGCACCCAGTAGTCCAGGGGTTCATCGCTCCTCAGAGTGTCGATATCTGCAGTTAATGCCAGGTAGTCCGCTACCTGCCGGTCGAGGCGTTCTTTGAGGGTGGATCCCGAACGGTTCTGCCGCTGCCTTGGACTGAAAAACATTTGCATGTCTGACGTTACAGAGTGGCCAAAGTGCTTTGTCCTTGCAGGTGCGCTCGTGGCAGGATTACTGGCACCTCTGCCCCTGGAATGTTGATGAGTTCCTGAAGTGACATCACCCTTAAAAGCATTGTACAACATGTTTTGCAGGCTGGTTTGTAAATGCAGCATCCTTTCAGACTTGTGGTATGTTGGTAACATTTCTGCCACTTTATGCTTGTACCGAGGGTCTAGTAGAGTCGCGACCCAGTACAGGTCCTTCTCCTTAAGCCTCTTGATACGGGGGTCCTTCAACAGGCATGACAGCATGAAAGACCCCATTCTCACAAGGTTGGATGCAGAGGTATCCATCTCCGCTTCCTCGTTATCAAGGACTGCATCATCCACGGTCTCCTCCCCCCAGCCACGTACAAGACCAGGGGTCCCCAAAAGGTCACCACTAGCCCCCTGGGAAGCCTGCTCCTGTTGGTCCTCCTCCTCCACAAAGCCACCTTCCTCCTCTGACTCCACTTCTGACACCTCTCCCTGCGTTGCAGCAGGTGCCTGGGTTCGTTCTGGTGATTCCGACCAGAAATCGTGCGCTTCCTGCTCCTCGTCACGCTGGTCTACAGCCTCATCTGTCACTCGTCGCACGGCACGCTCCAGGAAGAAAGCAAAGGGTATTAGGTCGCTGATGGTGCCTTCGGTGCGACTGACCATATTTGTAACCTCTTCAAAAGGGCGCATGAGCCTGCAGGCATCGCGCATAAGCACCCAGTAACGGGGTAAAAAAATCCCCAGCTCTGCAGATCCAGTCCTACCACCCAGTTCAAACAGGTATTCGTTGACGGCTCTTTGTTGTTGCAGCAGACGTTCCAACATGAGGAGCGTTGAATTCCAGCGAGTCTGGCTGTCGCAAATCAAACGCTTGACTGGCATGTTGTACCGCTGCTGAATGTCAGCAAGGCGTGCCATGGCTGTGTAGGACCGTCTGAAATGGGCCGACACCTTCCTGGACTGCCTGAGAACGTCCTGGAATCCTGGGTACTTTGAGACAAAACGTTGTACTATTAAATTCAGAACATGTGCCATGCAGGGCACATGTGTTAAATTGCCCAGTCTCAGTGCTGCCAACAGATTGCTTCCATTGTCACACACCACTTTTCCGATCTTCAGTTGGTGTGGGGTCAGCCACCGATCGGCCTGTGACTGCAGAGATGACAGGAGTACAGATCCGGTATGGTTTTTGCTTTCCAGGCACGTCATCCCCAAGACAGCATGACAACGGCATACCTGGCACGTCGAATAGCCTAGGGGGAGCTGGGGGTGCACAGGTGTGGAGGAGGAGGACCCAGCAGCAGAGGACGAAGAAGAGGAAGAAGACGAGGTAGAGAGCGAAGGAGGAGTAGAGGTGGTGGCAGAACCGCGTGCAATCCGTGGCGGTGACACCAACTCCACTGTCGTTGTTGAGCTACACATTCCCTGCTTCCCAGCCATTACCAAGTTCACCCAGTGGGCAGTGTAGGTGACATACCTGCCCTGACCATGCTTGGAGGACCATGCGTCAGTAGTCATATGGACCTTTGGCCCAACACTAAGTGACAGAGATGCTGTGACTTGGCTCTGCACATGGTGGTACAGGTGTGGTATTCCCTTTTTTGAAAAAAAATTGCGGCTGGGTACCTTCCACTGCGGTGTCCCAATTGCTACAAATTTGCGGAAGGCCTCAGAGTCCACCAGCTGGTATGGTAAAAGCTGGCGGGCTAAGAGTTCGGACAAGCCAGCTGTCAGACGCCGGGCAAGGGGGTGACTCGCAGACATTGGCTTCTTACGCTCAAACATGGCCCTCACAGAAACTTGGCTGGGGGCAGATGACTGGGAATGGGAACTGGTGGAAGGCGGAGTGGAGGGTGGTTCAGACGGGTGAAGGACAGCAGAGGTAGAGCAGTAAGATGCTGGACCAGAAGGAGGGTGGCTTTTAGTTTGCCTGTTGCCTTTGAGGTGTTGCTCCCAAAGTGCTTTGTGCTTGCCGTTCATGTGCCTTCGCATAGAAGTTGTACCTATGTGGCTGTTGGGCTTCCCAAGACTCAGTTTCTGACTGCACTCATTGCAAATGACAACGCTTTTGTCAGAGGCACACACATTAAAAAAATCCCACACTGCTGACCTTTTTGAGGCTGGCAATCTGGCGGTAACAGTAGAAGTCGGCGGCGTTGGCGGCAATGGCGGGTGCGTTGGCCGGCTGACCACAGGTGCCGATACATGTTGTTGCCCTACTGTTCCCTGCGAGCTGTCCTCCCTGCTTCTTCTAAGTCTTATTCTCCTCCTGCCTCTCTGACTCTCCGTCTCTCCATCTGAACTATCCTCCTCTTGCTCTCTTCTACTGGGCACCCATAAAACATCAATCTCCTCATCCTCATTCTCCTCAGATGCATCAATTTCTTCTACCAGCTCACAGAAGGAAGCAGCAGCGGGGACCTCCTCGTCATCACTCATTATGTCCATCTCTGTTGTGTTCTCTGCCAGAATTAAATCTGGTGTAACGTCCTCATCTCCTTCATCTTCTTCTGCCAATAATGGTTGCGCATCACTCAGTTCAAGAAACTCATGTGAAAATAACTCCTCTGACTCCAGTGAAGATGGGGCGCCGGTGGTGGAGGAAGTGTTACGTGGGGTGCCCATAGCAGTGGAGGATGAGGATGTTGTGGTAAAGTTAGAAACGTAGAGGATGGGGTGTGCTGTGTAAGCCAGTCAACTACCTCTTCAGCATTTTGGGAGTTCAGGGTCATTGCCTTTTTAAAACTGGGCAATTTCCTAGGGCCACAGGATAGCATAGCAGCACGGCCCCTAGTGCCTCTGCGTGGCGGCCTGCCTTTGCCTGGCATTATTTTTAAAACAACAACAACAACAACTCAGGTGGTGTTATAAAGACGGTATTATTATTGATATTTAGACAGAATGTGAACAAGCTCATACAGCTAAGTGGCAGTGGTTTGAAAATGAAGACGAAGAACACACTGGGCAAACAAGGCCTACAAGGTCAACGTATACACTACTACAGCAGTGGATACGGAATATATTATTGCTGCCTGAAAAACGTCACTCGGGTGGTGTTTCTAGAGACGGTATTATTATTGATATTTAGACAGAATGTGAACAAGCTCACACAGCTAAGTGGCAGTGGTTTGAAAATGAAGAAGAAGAACACACTGGGCAAACAAGGCCTACAAGGTCAACGTATACACTACTACAGCAGTGGATACGGAATATATTATTGCTGCCTGAAAAACGTCACTCGGGTGGTGTTTCTAGAGACGGTACTATTATTGATATTTAGACAGAATGTGAACAAGCTCACACAGCTAGATGGTTGTTGTTTGAAAATGAAGAACACACTGAGCAAATAATGCCTACAAGGTTAACGTATACACTACTACAGCAGTGGATACGGAATATATTATTGCTGCCTGAAAAACGTCACTCGGGTGGTGTTTCTAGAGACGGTACTATTATTGATATTTAGACAGAATGTGAACAAGCTCACACAGCTAGATGGTTGTTGTTTGAAAATGAAGAACACACTGAGCAAATAATGCCTACAAGGTTAACGTATACACTACTACAGCAGTGGATACGGAATATATTATTGCTGCCTGAAAAACGTCACTCGGGTGGTGTTTCTAGAGACGGTATTATTATTGATATTTAGACAGAATGTGAACAAGCTCACACAGCTAGATGGTTGTTGTTTGAAAATGAAGAACACACTGAGCAAATAATGCCTGCAAGTGCACTA
This sequence comes from Xenopus petersii, assembly GCA_038501925.1. Lineage (NCBI taxonomy): Eukaryota > Metazoa > Chordata > Amphibia > Anura > Pipidae > Xenopus > Xenopus petersii. The sequence continues at coordinate 35,009,171 of CM076686.1, forward strand.
CTATTGGTGCACTACTATGAAGAACAGCAACAGCACTGTACACGTTAAAGAACAGTAAGATAAGTAAAAGAAAAAAAAAATATATGTATATTAAAAAAAATATTTTTCTCGGGTTGGTGCTGCTGAACTACTAGGAGCAGCACAGTAGCACACCAGTCCCACTCCCCAACACTGCTAGACTAATAGCACTGGGCTTATAGTAGCAACTAGCAAAGTAAAAAAACAAAAAAGAAAATAAAAGCAGTCCTTACAAGGACTATTGGGTTATTACAGCAGTCAGCAGATGAGATCAGAAGAGATCAGTGCCCACAGCAGGCAGCTACATACAGAGCACTGCAGTAGAAGGTAGATTACTAGCCAGCAAAGCTACCCTAAAATGTCCCTCAAATCCCTGCAGACTTCTGTCCCTCCAATACAGAGCAGTATCAAGTAGATTACTAGCCAGCAAACTTACTATCAACTGTCCCTCAAAGAAATCAGTGAAATCAGTAACAGCTCTCTCCCTACACTAGCTCTTGCAAGCACACACAGGCAGAATGAAAAAACGCTGCAGGGCTTCAGTTTATATATGGAAGGGGAGTGGTCCAGGGGGTGTGGGGGTGGTCCAGGAGGGAGAGCTTCCTGATTGGCTGCCATGTATCTGCTGGTCTGGGGTGAGAGGTCAAAAAAAAGCGCCAGGTAAGGCGAACCCAAAATGGCGAACGTCGCGCGACGTTCGCGAACTTGCGGCGGACGCGAACAGCCGATGTTCGCGCGAACAGTCCGCGACATCCCTACTGTTAATACCATGGTAATATATATATATATATGTAATATACACTATGTAATGCATATTCCTAGCACCATCCTTCGTGTTTATCAGATCCCTTTTGATAGGACCAACGAAATAATGTGTGTCGCCAAGTTAGTTACCCTGTCTGGAATGTCTGAAAAGTGACTTTATGTACAATACTCGGCAAACCAGCAGCTGCCAAATGCATATTCATGATCCCTGTATATAACAACCACAAAAAAGAAACCCATTCCAAAGGTTTATTTAATAGAGCTGATAAATATAAAAGCACTTTGGTAGTACACAGCCCATGCTTTAGACCAGGCTCTCTTTAACTCTTGGATCAGTTATTGGATGCTGTTTTTTGTATGGAATCTGTATGTTTAATATACACACCTATTTATTGTACAGCACTGTATAATACGGTTTCGCTTATTAAATAAATGTTAATAATAATTATCCAGGGCACACAAATTAGCTTTTTCATCTTTGGCATCCTTCCCTTTATATCTTAGAATTCATTGTTTCTGTGTGTGTGAGAGAGAGAGAGAAGCCCAGTATTCTGCTTCTGAAATAGAAAGATATGGATGAAAAAGTAGTACCAGTAGTGCTCCCTCTTCTGGCTGCTAGTGGAACTGAGCAATTGGAAATGATGACAAACATGGGCCTTTTCTGTACACTAGGAGTTGCTCACTTTTGTCTCCTCTCACCTTCAATACCCCTCCAGACAGTGAATCCATACTTGCAGGGACAGAAACTGGACAAAGTGGTAGCCAAGAAGTCTGTCCCACATTTCTCTGGCGAGGAAGAGTAAGCAGAGCCAAGTGATGGAGCCGCGGACGTTGTGATCCAGCCCGGCATCCTATCTGCCGCTTCAGAGCCTCACTGACTGGCAGCATGTTTATTATTTATAGACTTGTGAATGGGAAACAGCTGGACTTATAACATTATGTTGTCATTGATAATAAAAAATATAGACTTCTGCTTTCTGTTAAATTAGGGGAATGGTATCTTTTTCTTTCCTGTGTGTTTTTTTTTCCTGTTGCTTTGAGGGGAAACTTTAACTCATTCAGCGCTGACCTGGACTGAACAGGTTAAAGCCCCTTGTTCTCCAGTAATTTCCCACTCTCGCACTCTGATAGAATTAGCCATATGCACAATAAAGATCTTTCCCTTGTACTGCAGTTGTGTTTTTTCTTCAAAATCTCTTCTGTATCTCTCTCTCTTGCCTCGGGGCTCCATCATTATTTGAATAAATCCAAAATTTAGGGATTTTTTTTTAACCATATGATGAGTAACCAGGTTGGATTTGGAGTAAAGCAAATATGGTGTTTGCCAGGGGCAAAAGTGGGTCCTATGGGGGTAGGGGTTATACACAATGAACATCATTTGGACAATGTAAAAACAGGTGCTAAGTGTCCCCATTTCTCTGCTCTTCTAAAAGCATCCTCTGATGGGATAAGTTGTGTCTGTTATTACATTACTGTTTGACAATTAGGAGACATTATGTTAGGGATGCACCAAATCCACTATTTTGGATTCTGCTGAACCTCCGAATCCTTTGCGAAAGATTCAGCCGAATACCAAACCAAATCCTAATTTGATTTGGCCTTTTTCAGCAGGATTCGGATTCGGGCCGAATCCTTCTGCCTGGCTGAACCGAATCCGAATTTGCGTATGCAAAGTAGGGGTGGGAAGGGGAAAACATTTTTTACTTCCTTGATTTGTGACAAAAAGTAACACAATTTCCCTCCCCACCCCCAATTTGCATATGCAAATTCAGATTCAGTTCAGCTGGGCAGAAGGTTTCGGCCTGAATCCTGCTGAAAAATGCCAAATCACGAACCAAATCCTGGAATCGGTGCATCCCCCTACATTATGTCGATTTTATTGATCTCCCATCGTCCAACTGACTTCCATAATGGGAGTTGCAGTTCACAAAGAGTCAAAGGGATGGAGACTGGATATTTCAGAATTACATTCATTCTTCATTGCACAATGACCCATCATTTGGCCCCCCGGCAACAAACCTGGAAAACGAACAGCTATGGGGATTTTTGGTGTTCGTCAAGTAAGAATCCATTGAAAAATACACCCAGACAACATACTATTAATTTTGAGAAAGTAAACTTTTTACAAACCAAAAATACATATCTAAATGTGCAAAATAAAATAATATTATCTGAATAAAAATAAAAATTATCAAAATAATAATAATATCTGTTGCTAATGAGGATGGGCTAGTGGTGCCTTGCAGAAGGCCCTTTTGCAGGAAAAAAAACTCAAAGGGGCTGTTCATTATTACAATGAATGTTTAATACTGATATTCTGAGACAATTTGCAACTGATCTTCATTTTTATGTTTTTGTTTTGTTTTTTTTTTAGTTATTTAGCTTTCTGTTCAGCAGCTCTCCAGGTTAGTTAACTGGTTGCTAGGGTCTTATTTACTGTAGCAACCAGGCAGTGGATTGAATGAGTGGCTGGAATATGAATCAGCGAGGTACTCATTAGGATGTTAAGCAATAAAAAGTAAGAATAACAATAAAATTGTAGCTCAAAGGGCAATCGTTTGGCTGCTGGGGTCAGTGTTCAATATTTGAAAGCTGGAAGGAGTCAAATCATTCAAAACTATACAAAAAAAAATAAACAATGAAAACCAATTGCAAAGTTGCAAGGCATAGGCCATACTATAACATACAAAAAGTTAACTTAAGGGTGAAATGTTTCATTAAGCTTTAAAGGGGCGGTTCAGCTTTAACTTTCAGTATGTTATAGAATGGCTAATTCTAAGCAACATTTCAACTGGTCTTCATTATTTATTTTTTTATCGTTTTTGAATTATTTGCCTTTTTCTTCTGCCTCTTTCCATCTCTTCAAGGTGGATCATTGATCCCATCTAAAAAGAAATGCTCCATATTAATGCTACACATGTATTGTTATTGCTATCTCCTATTCATATGCCAGGCGCTTGTTCACATCCATGCATGGTTGCTAGTGTAATTTGGACTCTAGTAACCAAATTGCTGAAATAGCAAACTGGAGAGCTGCTGAATAAAAAGCTAAAATACTCAAAAACCACAAATAATAAAAAATGAAAACCAATTGCAAATTGTCTCCGAATGCCACTCTCTACTTTATTAATTTAAAGGTGAACAACGCATTTAATTGAGCGGCTAGAGTGTCATAGCCTCAATGAGAATCCAAATTACATGGGGCAGAATGCATTGGGTATCAGTATGGAATGAGAAGTAGAACTGTGTGAATATGATCTAGCAGGAGACAATAACATTTATATCCATGTCAATTAAAATAAACCCTCGCATGCTGCTTTATAAGATCCAGCAGGATCCACACTCCACTACAAAACACTGACCAGCACCAAGATGCTTAAAATGTGCAGAGACTGGACAGTAACTGTGGAGGTCAGAATGCTGGACTTTACGTGGCCTGTTGACAATTATCAGCAGCTCTGGCCGTGGAAATCAGGACACAATGGGACTTCATTAACACCAGCAGAACCTTTCCATCAGGTCATCTTGTATCCACACACAATATGAAAGGGTTTTTATCATGATTATTCTGTCTTCTCTCTCTTTGCTCTGCTTTGTATTTAGTTCTTAAGAAACCTGATCCCAGTTGACTTTTGGGAATATATTATGAAATTATTATATTTGATCTTTCCTTATGAACATCTGGACTGAAGTTACATAGAATCTGATGGCAGATAAAATGGTCCGACCATCTAATCAGCTTTTTTTTTTTTTTCTTGTGGCTGACTTACAGTCTCAGGGACTCGTTTCTAAACTGAGCATTAAGGGCTCTGTCTGTATTTCTGGCACTTGGGGACTTTTTTGTACAAATTAAAATAACGGTGGCGCCAGGGATGAGAGGTGTGGTAGCCTGGCAGGCTGTGGCTGTGTAACACTAATAACCCTTGTACTCTTGCACTTTCCTTTCTATACACTTCCAGAATAGTCCAATAGTACTTCCCTTCAGTGCTGCTCCTGCCACAAGGAAAGGAGAGAACCAGGTATCACTATAACATGGGACAGCAAAATAATGTTTGTTTTTAGAGCCAGAAATTTGTCTTTTGCAGGGCCCAGAGCAAAATTTTGCCGAACAGAGAACAGGGAAAGCGACGTATTTAGGGATGTGCTTGTCAGTCCAGGGTTGCCAGGTCAGAAGAATTGTGGTTGACTGTTTTAGAATGTCAAGAACAGCTCATTTGGCTGCATAAAATGTATATGTAGGATATGCATCAACAAAGAGGTAGAAGAGTTTGATACCTGCTGGAGTAGAGTTGGCTCAGTAAGGAACATTCTATTGGCCCCTTCAACATGACCAACCAGTTTAAGTGATTGCACCAATGGCAAATGTTGGGTTTGTAGACAAGTACCAAGTGTGGGTGGTTATGGCTGAGCACAACAGTGGCCATGCTAGCTCTTATATAGCTCTTGTTATTAGCGTATCTATCTAAGTATCTAAGTTATGTTTTCAGATTACCTGGTTGACCTGGTCTGTTTATGGACTGCTGTCATTCTGCTCCCATGCCTATCTTTAGTTATTGGCAGCCTTGCCAGGAGACTCCTGTTATTGTCAGATATGGATTTTGATGTTTCCCCCCAGGAGCACACTCTTACTCTTGTTATGGACAAAACCTGTACCTCTGCAAAGGCCAGAGTCTCTCTTCAACACTCTTGATATCAGACCTTACCTGAGCCAACCTGTTAATCTCCTGATTCCAGACTGTGCTTGAATCTCCCTGGATGCCTGACTTCCAAATCTGGTATCCGCACCCGACCCAAACCTTATAAGCAAAGTGTTGCCATGGTAGGACCTGGACCCACGTCTTCCTACTCTGTATGATATTTTTTGCGCAATTCAGGTTTCAAGACATGGAATCTTCAGGAGAAGAGGAGGAGTGTAATTCTCCAGTCTGGCCCACACCCAACCCAAACCTGCAATGTTCGCCCAAATTTCAACCCTAATGCCTGTGGGTAAATCTCATCCCTGTGGATTTTTGGCCACTAACCCACATGTAGCACTTCCCCAGCCAGAGACCAACATTTGTCATTTCTTATATCAGTAAATCTCATTTATCTGCCCCACTGATCCCGTCAGCACCGACTCTGTCTCACCTGCAACAGAAACAGAAGAGAGTTAATACAATCTACCATTTACATCTTACACCAGAGACTCTTCACCTGTTCAATGGGTATTTTTCCAACTAACGACACTTATCCTTTCCAACTGTGAAAACTGCAGTGTTTCTGCACTTGTGTCTCCACTGCTCAATTATTACTGATGCATTTGCTCAGCAGTGTTTTTCTTGTAGCAGCAAAGTCACTGAGGAACTGCAGGATGAAATACATCTGGATGGGAAAGTTCTCGGAGTCATAGCTCTTTTCGTATGGGAGCTCCCTGCAACCCCAGCAGATCTAGCTCTGCGTCAAATGGATTAGAACTAGCAACAACAATGCTTCCAAAACTGTCAAGTGAAAAACAATATAGAAATTGGTTTCCTGAAGGACCAATTTACCTTTTCTGCAAGTTCCCCTCTCACCCTTCTTCTTACATTCTGCTCCACTCTGCTGTCGCACTTCTCATTGTGTTCTCTCTCCATTTTCTCCCCAATTTCACATCCCTTTCATTCATTTTTGCTCTCCTATTCTCCAGTCCTCCTTCTCTTCCACTCTCTTCTAAAATCATTAGGAATAAGCTTCACCCTGATCTGACACACTTGTAGGGCTCATTTTTAAACACCTGGCAAATTTGCACATGGGCAGTAACCACAAGTAACCAATCAGTGATTAGATTTTTGCAACCAGCTGCAGGTTGAATGCTAAAATCAATCATCTGACCCCACACCCTTTGAGAATGGAATATACAATATACAGTTATACTGAAGGCAATGCTGATTATATTGGCATGTACCCAGGCTGGGACCTAGACAGACCTATGCGTTTATTATCAGATCCCCCAGGGTTGTGTCTAATAAATACCTGATGATTGTATTTAAATGAAACTGCAGCCAGGGCAGCTCTTCTAGCTGGATTTACTAGGCATGTCCCTGACCTACATTACTGGCCTGGACATTCTATTTCTATAAAAGCAAGGTGCGTGCCAGCCCAGAATCGAGAGTTGTAACTCATTAGCCCTTCTTAGAAATCTGGCTGACTCCATGGCAAAGCACTTGTCTAGGAGTGCTTAAGATTCCCTACTAGTCCCCTGAGCTATTGGCCATAACTAATCACACCTTAAAGTGTATATATATGTTACATACATTCCATTATATTCTGCCTGCATTCCATTATCCCAGGAAGGAGTCACGCTGTGATAGACAGGGAGGGCAGCCATCAGCACAGCATGCCCCTGATATAATGATACTGGTACCTCCAGCGGCTCAGGGTCACCCCTTGAGTAGACCATTGATCACTGTTCTGCTTGTATCTATTATAATACAGAATCAGACCAACCTTTAGATCACATTAATGTGATGAGGAAAATGTACATTTACCAGAGACCACCAATCATAAGTCGGTGTCGGCATCCAGTATGGGGGCAGTTGGACAATATATAAGGAGCTTCTCAGCTTGCATTCTCCATGGTGGAACCCTGCTCCAGGATACATTTCCTTCCAGCTGCAGATGTTTGATCCATTACAGGATTCCTCACTGGTGACAGTTGCACATGACCCCAATGTCAGAACAAAGTCTATATATTTACCATCTTGTAGATCTGAACATTTCCAGCAGGATCTTCGCCGGCTACATCAGGCACATTTAGAATTCCTGCGAGTTTTGCCTGTAATGCAGCGTGAGCCGGAGAGGATGTAGTGTCTGATCATGTTTGCTTTATTTATGATGCTCACTGCTCTCTGCTGACCTTGGGGACGCTTGACAAGGGCCATGTGCTGAACACATGTTCAATCCCAAAACCTGCAGTGGAGGTGCACACAACCCAGGCTCCAGGGAATTCTCAGGCCCATAAGATGGGAACTTTACAGCAGATATTGATTAGTGGAAATCTTGGATTATTCACAGTACCCTGTATGTTTCCTACACCAAATCCTCTGCTGAACATAACCCCATCTCTCCACCTCAGCTACCTTGCACTGTGTGCAGCCGTGATCCATGTGTGATACCCCACAAAGCACTCACACCTACAATACACAAAGGGCATGCAAACCCCAAAAATATCATGTTCTGCCTCACATTCTATGCAGCTTTCCAGCAGCAAACTAAAAAAGTTATTTGTAACTGCACTTGCAGCTGAATACAGTGTCTGCACTCCAGGTTCTGACTCTTGAAACCGTTGTAGTAGACACCGGCTCCTCTTCCAACCAATCATTATGTTAATCAGCTACATTGTTTTAAAAGTAAGAAGTTGAACCACCAGCAGTAGGAGACAGACAGACAGACGGACACTGCTTTCGGCAGAAAGAACATATAAATAAATAAATCTGAAACCACTGAAACTTTGTAACAAAAATGATGATGGAGTTTTACATTCCCTTTAAAAGCATTAAATTAAAAGTATTAATTTTCATTAAAGGTATTCTGATTGAAACTTATGGAAAAGCTACTTGTCTGGAATGGCACAGGCCCCAAACACTCGGCATCACAAATCTCCTGTCTGTCGTCATGTTCATGCTGGGGTAGGAAAGTGCATTCAGATGCTTTTCTCTAACAAAGCAGCAGTTCTGTCACACTTTCTGGCATCAAACCTTGCCACTGTTTGGAAATAGAAAGAGGGACAAAAAGATATGCAGCGAGAATTTTTCGACCACGCCCATTTTTGTGGCCGCACCCCCTAATTACCATGTCCCTTATCCAAAATTTGGCAGGTTATGGAAGTTTATGTGTTATTACAGTTTTGCTAATGTAGGCCGTTTCCCCAAGAGACCTGCTTATCTTAAACTGTTACAAAAGTATCTAAGTATCTGTTCTGGGCTCTCTGCCAAAAGCCAATTGAGTAAGAATCTTTGTATCGTTTTCTGGCTGTTCAGTGCAGGAGATCAAAGAGAAAGTCGGGACATTTCAGTTACAAACCGGGGACTGCGGGTTCAGCTGTCAATATCTGGACTGTTGCCTCTGTGCCAAATTGTTCTCTTTGAAAAGAGTGCTGCTCTGTATTAAAAGGAGAGGAAATCCACATGATGAACCAGGGGCAGATACAGTTCTCCCCTCTTTCTGCTGTGCATTGACTTTGCTCCCAAATCATAGGGAGACACTGCGGGATCAGCAATGTCACACACATACAGAATAGCGACCATTCCCCATTGTGCCACCGTCTGGCTGCTGTGCATTACAGCTCCCTCTATTCTCAGCCAATCAACACAGCCCCTGGGATTGAAAAACTAAAACAGAATCACAAGGTTTGGATATCAGGGAGTGAGGCAGATTTTAAAAGTGTTGTTCACCTTTCAGTCAACTTTTCATATGAAATACAGAGTGATGTTCTGAGACAATTTGCAATTGGTTTTTGTTTTTTATTGTTTGTGGTTTTTGAGTTATTTAGCTTTTTTATTCATCAGCTCTCCAATTTGCAATTTCAGCAAGCTGGTTGTTAGGGTCCAAATTACCCTAGCAACCATGCACTGAATTGAATAAGGGACTGGAATATAAAAAGGAGAGGGCCTAGAAAGATGAGAAATAAAAAAAGAAGCAATGACAATACATTTGTAGCCTTACAGAGCATTTAATTTTTAGATGGGGGTTAGTGGAAAGCTGAAGAAAGTCAGGCAAATAATTAAAAAACTATAAAAAAATAAAAATAGATAATAAAGACCAATTGAAAAGTTGCTTGGGGTTGGCCATTCTATAACATACTAAAAGTTGAATCACTACGCCTTTAAGGAGAAATAAGAAAAAGCAGAATTTGTAAACTTTAACATGTCTCTTACCCTTCCAGCTGTATAACATCCGGCCTTTGTAACCGTGGCCAGAACCCGGCACATCACTCAGTAGGGTTGGTACTTGCCACTGGCATATGCTGCCATTTTATCAGCCCCATTTAATTTGATAGCAATGTTAATAACAGGGAATATACAGATCACTAATCCATTCCTCTGTGGCACAGATACAGCTGGTGGCTGAAGGCACGTTCATAGGGGTTTATTCAACCCAAGGATAGCAATGGTGCAATACAGATGAAGACATGAAGCATCTAGACAGATGGCCAGACACCTTGCCCTGATCAACATGAGTACAAGTATGGAATCCATTATCTAGAAACCCATTATCCAGAAAGCTCCAAATTACCGAAAGGCCATCTCCCATAGACTCCATTTTTCATCAATAATCCAAATTGTATTAATAAATCCAAATTTATTAACAAATAATAAAACAGAACCTTGTAGTTGATCCCAACTAAGATATAATTAATCATTATTGGAAGCAAAACCAGGTCATTGGGTCTATTTAACGTTTACATGATTTTCTAGGTATGAAGATCTATCCTCAAAAACCCAGGTCCCAATCATTCTGGATAACAGGTCCCATCCCTGCACTTGTTTTCTTCTTTGGCTATCATAAAACAAACCATAAGGGCAATGTGGAGGGGGGGCTCCAAATTATGGAGATAGAAGCCAGTTTGTCCCAGTGACATGACATGATAATGGTGACTTGGGATTGTATTATACAAAACAGCCCTGTGTCATACCTCACAACTGTCTGCTTTTCATGGGACAGTCCCGATTTTGACAGCTCAATCGCAGTCCCGGATTGTTACTGAAATGTCTCTTTGATCTCCTGCACCGAACAGCCAGAAATAGATACAACGTTTCTAAAATGTAATTTTGGCAGAGAGGCCAGAATATGTGATAGATGCACTTTTGTAACAATTTAAGATAAGCAAAGAAACAATTGTAACTATTTGAGATAAGCAGATCTCTTGGGGAAACTGTGGCTTTCAGCTTAAAGGGTAATTCACCTTCATTAGCAAAACTGTAATAACACATAAAAACTATAGAAATGTGTTCAAACTTTCATAAATGCCAGATGTGCTGCTGTAAGATGCCATAGACACTCACTATTTAGTGGGCTGCCGGGGGGGCTGTTTGGGCCTCTGTGTACTTGATATGCCAGGGCCTATTTTAAAACCCAGTCCAGACCAGGTATGAACTAGGGTACTACTTACCTGGCCTGTCCCTGCTACCTGCAGGTGGGAGTGGAGTGGGCAGCAGAGTTCTGTGGACTCTGGGTTGGAGCTGCCAGGCCTAGGGTTGCCACCTTTTCTGGAAAACAAATACCTGCCTTCCTATATATTTATCTTTTTTTCCCTATTAATAACATTGGGATCAACCATCATTTTTACCGGCCATGTGGCAACCCTCGCCAGGCCTGGCAACCTGTGGCTTCTGGCAAATGCCAGAGGGGCTACTGTAAGATGCCATAGTCACTCACTATTTATTGGGCTGGTGGGGGGTGCACCTAAAATGTCAGGGCCTAATTGAATTCTTAGTCCAGAGCTGAGAGCTGTTCCTGGGCAGGGGATTATATAGATAGTGTGACGTGCCCACAGAGTGATACACATAATATACTAATATCAGACACCATTCCATCCCTTCAGAAGGAACCAAAGAGCTGACTCTCCCCCTTTGCTGCATTTTGGGGTATTATGTCCTGTAGCAGTTGCCTAGTTGCCTTCCTTCTGTTGGAGACCAGGGCAAGTGTTAAAAGGGGCGGATAAGGGAGCTCCCAGGCTCAAAGCGGAGCTGTCCCCCGGCCAATGATGTGGGAGGTTTGGAGCGCACAGCTCAGCTGGCAGACATTTAAATGAGAGACACATCGGCGCTGCTGCAATTTGTAGGTCGGATTGGAAGGATTTCCCCGTGTAGCAGCCTCACATGGACTAGTCCTGATCTGCTGTGAGCCAGCGGCCCCTTCCCACAGGTGAGCTCAGCGCCCGCAGCTGGACACTACCATTGGCCGGAGGGAGGGGGTTGATTTTGGGAAGGGATTTATAACCTTTATTTATAAGCCAAACGTGTTGAATAAGTGTCAGGTAATTAATTTAGGTGCTACACAGGTGCCAGAGACAGTATCAGCCTCACTATAGTGCGATTTGTCTGCGCGGGCGTCTGGCTGCGATTCTGTTGCTGCATCAGTATTTGCGCCCTGGGGAATCAGTTGTAACTCCCCGGATAATACATTTATTGTATATTCATTTCTCTGATTAATATAGTGATGCCGCGATGTGCTGTTAGACAGTCACCAACTGAGGGACAATATTAAACTAAAGACAAGCAGCTTGGCACGTGTTGCTTCCACTGGCCATTCGTTTGGCTGCTGGAAGGGCCACGAGTAGTTGCAGCTCTGTTGGGCACAAAGTGTCGCACCTTTCCTGTGTGTACTGACACTAACAATCCAATATAGAATGTACAGGGCTCTATATTGACTGCCAGGAGGGCTGCACGTGGTATGAAGGTGCCAGTTGGCGCAACAGGAGGGGCAGCTGAAGATTAGGAAGTTATAATAGGGAACTATGAGACCTGCTGTATATTAGCGATTATTCGTCTCTGCTTCGCAAATCGCAGTTACTTTCCGGGCGGAAAATGCATTTGGTCTCCTTTATTGTGTTGTTTATGCCATTACTATTCTTCCCAATTACTGTGCGTTTAATCAAGTGCCGAGAAAGCAAATAATGAGATGTTTTATAACAGAGGGAACCAGCTAATGATATTTTATCCAACTGATTTTCTTTTGGTTTCATGAGGGGTGCTGGACAGTGCAGTGATGTGCGACTTTCTGATAAACATTTAGGAATCTGTGAAAACACTATGTGACTTCTTGAAAGGGTTTTTTTTATCTCTCCCCCAGTGTGTGTATAAAATACAACTTCATCCATTTCTGTGCTGCTGTAACGTCTTTAAATGGGACAGTAATAATAATAATAATAACAATAATATTAACAATACTACTACTACTACTACTACTGCTACTACTACTAATAATAATAATAACAATAATAATACTGCTACTACTATTAATAATAGTAATAATTATAATAACAATAAAAATACAGGCATCATGTACCTTTAATGTAAAATGTAAGTAAGTTTGACGTCATTGAGGAGTTCATGACCATATAAAGGCACAGACCAATGTCTTGAGGGATTTCATAGGGTTAAGCAACTCCTAAATGGCTTCTGTTCTGATGTCTGATGTCCTCATATTTTACAAGACGGGTGGGGACATATATTGTTTTTAGAACACACACGTTTGAATGAGGAATCGAACACAAATGACGTCACTGAGCAGCGATTATAAATAATTGCAGTCATATTATAGTTGATGTGAGTGAGTGAGTGAGTGAGGGGCTGGTGAGTGAGGTGAGTCTGTATAACAGGGGAGCAGTTGCCCGTGGCGGGAGACTTTAGCGTTAGCGCATAGACCTGAATGTCTCGCCGGACACTGACACGAACAATTGATGTTTTTTTTGCACGAGGATGTTTAAAGGCCTGAGAATGAGATTCTTCTGATCTGTATTGGACTAATCCTGAGTGTCAGTTCCATAAGGTCATATATGTGCGTGTGTGTGTGTGTGTCCCGGCAGAATGTGTCAGTCTGGGGTCGGGGAGTTTGAGTTTGTATCAGTCCAGGTAGTGACACAGGCAGATCCGATAGGTCTCACAGTGATACAGTTATTGGGTTACACAAGGGGTGAGACGCTGCGACTTGTTCTCTCCAGTAAAGCAGAATCGTGTGTCCTGCAGCTTCCTGTTGTGTTCTCTTTATATTTATATATTTCTCTTTATAACACTTGTATATGGGCAGCTCTGTGTGACTATATCACATACCTACCTACCTGCTCCCGCATTATACTGCAGCTCAGACACGGTATGTCCTGCTATGGGCAGCTCACGGGAGGTGATCAGATTATCGGAGCTCACGGGAGGTGATGAGAAGATTATAGGAGCTCACGGGAATTGATCAACAGATTATAGGAGCTCACGGGAGTTGATCAGATTATAGGAGCTCACGGGAGTTGATCAGATTATCGGAGCTCACGGGAGTTGATCAGAAGATTATAGGAGCTAACGGGAGTTGATCAGATTATAGGAGCTCACGGGAGTTGATCATATTATAGGAGCTCACGGGAGTTGATCAGATTATAGGAGATCACGGGAGTTGATCAACAGATTATAGAAGCTCACGGGAGTTGATCAGATTATAGGAGCTCACGGGAGTTGATCAGATTATAGGAGCTCACGGGAGTTGATCAGAAGATTATAGGAGCTCACGGGAGTTGATCAGGAGATTATAGGAGCTCACGGGAGTTGATCAGGAGATTATAGGAGCTCACGGGAGTTGATCAGGAGATTATAGGAGCTCACGGGAGTTGATCAGGAGATTATAGGAGCTCACGGGAGTTGATCAGGAGATTATAGGAGCTCACGGGAGTTGATCAGAAGATAAAAGCAGTTGTTGTTCTCTGTTCTGTGCAGCTCTGGGTTGTTGTTGTCACTAATGGCCGGTGTCTATTCTGTAAGGCTGGGCAATGAGATAAATGTAGTGATTTGTGCTCTCACTTTCCGAACTCAGACACTTATTGGGCTTCTCTCTCTGATCTGTTACATGTAACAATGTTTCCACGATTATATAATCAGGGAACATGATGCACAAATCTCACCCAGTCCCATTGCCCAGTCTCAGATGCCTCCAGCCCAAGACTATTCTGGTGTTTAGGCACATTAATGTGAGTTTGAGGCTAGAGCAACAGTATAGCAGGGGCTTATTTAAAAAATAAATGTAGATCACACTATGGCACATCCTGATATCATGTATATAGGAGTGTAGGATAGGCATGTAAAACCTGTAGCCCCACAGATGTTGCTGAACTGCAGCTTCCAGCATGGACTGTGGGTTGGATTCTGTTTAAAATCTGATGGGCCCAGGATGGGCATATTTACATTTATGTTCCCTTGGATTGTGTCCCCATACTTACAGAAAAGGCCCCACACCTCTATCTGCTGCTCTCCTGGTCTGAGCTTTTTCACAATACAGACTTGTGTTTCTCACTGGCTCATTTTAATTTATACTGTGTGTTTAAAGGGGGGGGGGGGTCATCTTCAAGACCTGCCAATTCTAAGCAATTTTTCTATTGGTCTTCATTTTTTTTTAAATTAATTGCCTTCTCCTTTTAAATCTTTCCAGCTTTCAAACAGGGTCACTGACCCCACCTAAAAAAAAATCTCTGCTAGGCTACAAATGTATAGTTATTGCTTTTTTTGTATGATCTTTCTATTCAGGCCTCTCCTATTCATATTCCAGTCTCTTATTCAAATTAGTGCATGGTTGCTAGGGTAAATAGGACCCTAGCATGGTTGCTAGGGTAAGCAGGACCCTAGCAACCTAGTTGGTTAAATGGCAAATTGGAGAGCCGCTAAATAAAAAAGCTAAATAACTGAAAAACCACAAATAATCAAAAAAGAAAACCAATTGCAAATTGTCTCAGAATATCACTCTCTACATCAGTGATCCCCAACCAGTAGCTCATGAGTAACATGTTGCTCTCCGACCCCTTGGATGTTGCTCCCAGTGGCCTCAAAGCAGGAGCTTATTTTTGAACATGTTTGGAAACATCGACTCAGGGATATCATGGGTCAGGGTGGTGCTGTTAAACTAATGTATTAGTCCTGCAGTTCCTCTTAAAAGGGAGAACTATCATTGCTATAAACCTGCATCCAACTTTAGAGGACAATTAATGATCAGTTTCACAAGCATTTTTTTTTGTTGTTTTTGCATCTTAAAAGCTTCCTGCTGTAAAGGCATCAAGTTTGCTGTTTGTCAGTAGCACAGAGTTGCTGGAATCAGCCAATTAAAGCAGGAGAAATCTGCCAGTGACTTACAGCACGAGTGTGTTGTTTGCAGTCAGGGAAATAATTAGGGCTGCGCTGACTCCACAAGTTTAGTGATGGGCGAATCTGGGCCTTTCACTTTGCAGAATAATTCGCGAAAATGCACGAAAACGCATTGAAGTCAATGGGCATCAACATAATTTTGATGCGCGGCAATTTTTGACGCCAGAGTAAATTTTTATACGCTTGACTATTTCGCCCAAATGCATTCAAGTCAATGGGCGTCTGAATAATTGTGACGCGCGACCATTTTTATGCACTCACGCGA
This sequence comes from Xenopus petersii, assembly GCA_038501925.1. Lineage (NCBI taxonomy): Eukaryota > Metazoa > Chordata > Amphibia > Anura > Pipidae > Xenopus > Xenopus petersii. The sequence goes on from CM076686.1 coordinate 35,025,074, forward strand.
CAATTTGTCATGGCGGATTTTTTTTTCGCCTGCAAATTTTCAACGCAGTTTCGTTAAAACATTCACAGGTGGCGAAACGCAAAAATTCATGCCTGCCCAGTTTATGCGCCCATCACTACAATTTGTTGTGCGAAGGATCTGTCCATATCTAGCTGCCTGGCCAAACCAAATCTGAACTTTTAAAATCATGTCAATTTATTCGGTGCTTTCTGGATAATGGGTTTCCGGATAACAGATCCCATACCTGTACTTGCAAATAAGAGTACACGTGGAGCTCACCTAGTCTCTAAGTCGGTTTTTCCCACGGGGTATCCTGTGCTTGATATCCCAGTTCAGTCAAACTGTAGAAAATATGAAGGTGTGGGACAAATCCAAGGCAGCAACTGGACTGCAATCATTTCTTTATTGGGGGTAGAGATACACAACATGTTTCGGCCACTGCCCATACCTGTACTGTACTAGTATTGGGCAGCTTAGCTCGTTTTGGCCATATTACTTGACCGTGTTTTTATGTTGGGCCATTTGGCAACTGGTTTTCAAAATATTGTTTGGTTGCTAGTCACAAAGCAGAGTTAGTAAGTCAGCCCCAGGCTGCATTGTTACATTTGCTGCAATATCTTGTCATACAGAAGTATTCTGTTGTGTGTACCTCTTAACTCAGCATTGAAGTCTGTGGGGCTGTTCACACTATACCTGTGCCTCCCTTCATTTATTGAGCTGGAACAACACTCTTCTATTTGTCATTTGTCTTTTTGGCTGAAGAAGCTGCAAGGGACCCACTAGTGTTTAAGTCCTGCAACCAATTCTATTTGGACTATTGGCCTTCCACTTGCCAAGGGGAGTGTAAACCCTGTAGCAAGCAGGAGGGCCGGCCAGAAGACCCCAAACTTCATTTACTAAAGCAGGAAGCATCTCCAGTTGCTTTTCTGCTCTGTTCTGTAGCAGACCAGGAGACCATACAGAACAATAGGGGGCGCTCTGGTTACACATTCATGATATTATCAGTATAAAAAATGCTAAAGTGTTCAGAGGAATGTTCTGGGCATTTTGCACTAAATTATATGGTAGTATATGGTTCCCCTTGATTGTTTGGCTGTTTGCCAGAAGTTTGCTTATCTTCTCCTATTCCCTGTTATATTATAACTCTATGTAGAAGACAACAGTCCCAGATCACACCAGGGCCATAGACAAGGTTACTACAGCACTTGGCAAATAATCGACACTTCTGGAAGCAGAATCGAGTGCTCAAACTGCAACCAGCACAACCCAGTAATTTAAATGTTTTTTAAAGTGTCTCTGATTTTTTAATTGGTTTGGTTACCTTCTCACAATGGGAACTGTGGGACCAATTAAGGGCTCTTACTGACGAGCGGTTATAGCTTCCCTCCCCTGCGTTCCGTTTTTCTCCGTTCAGCCGCATGGGAGCGCAGGAATAGACGCATTACATTTTTTCCAATGGGGCTGTACTCACACTGGCGCATGTAGGCGCCGAACGCAGGTTGAGACTCAACATGTTGCATTTTTCCTGAGTTCGGCGCCTGTGTGAGTACAGCCTAGTGATGGGCCAGGCGCGAATTCTTTGCGAATTTGCGCGATTCGCCGTCAGCAAATAAATTAGTGAAACGCCCGCAAAAACGGGCACCGGCGTCAAAAAAACGGACGCCGGCGCCATTTTGCGAATTTTTAGCAGTTTCGCGAATTTCATAAATTTTTCGGCGAAGCGCAACGGCGCAAATTCGCCCATCACTAGTACAGCCCCATTGGAAAAAATGTAATGCGTCTATTCTTGCGCTCCCCTGCGGCTGAATGCAGAAAAAAGGAACGCAGGGGAGCGCAGCTTTAACCGCTTGTCAGTAAGAGCCCTAAAAGTGTCTGGTAATGGAAAAGACACTGGCGGCACTAGCCCCAATAACAGTCTAAGTATAATACGTTTGCTTATAGTCAGATATTGTATGACTACTGTTAGCAGAGGTATTCCCCTTAAACTAATATCACACCCACACATGGAAAGTCTCCATTTACATTCAGAGTTTATACAGGTATGGGACCTGTTAGCCAGAATGCTTGGGACCTGGGGTTTTCTGGATAATGGATCTTTCTGTAATTTGTATCTTCATACCTAGAAAATCATGTAAACATTAAATAAACCCAATAGGCTGGTTTTGCTTCCAATATGGATTAATTATATCTTAGTTTGGATCAAGGACAAGGTACTGTTATATTATTACAGAGAACAAGGAAATCATTTCTAAAAAATGGTATTACAGTAGAAAAATGATGTAAAATTCGGGAAACTGGAAAATTAGGGAAATGTGTTAAAGTAACTTTTTCTTCAAGTACGGAAAGGATATAAGTACATGAGTTAGTTTTACTTTGAATTACAATATTTACTGCTTTAATAACAGGTTAAACATTGCAGTGTTATTATTACACTATGGGGGGGGGGGTGCAAGGCCTCTCTGTCAGTCAAATACACAACCTAAAGTAATAAGTGATTGGTGCAGGACTGTATAAGGGGCAGACTAATTGGAATTGACTGTTTACAGGCACAACCATGGCGAAATATACATCTGGTTAGTATTTTAAACTTCTTTATTTCACTAATAATAACACTCACAGAGGACAAACAGCAATTTTTGGGAACATCAAGACAATTTTTGAATGTAAAATCCGGGAAAACATAACTTAAAATCAGGGAAATGCACCCTTTGAAATGCATTATAAATAAATAAAAAATGTAAAATGCAGGAAAAATTTAAATCACGGTACTTGAGGTTTCTTTGTATTTGTTTAATTCTGAGCTTTCTGGATAACGGGTTTCCGGATAATGGACCCCATACCTGTATTTTTATTTTAACAATCATTTATGACGCACAACATATTTCATAGAACTGTGGATAGGTGTATGCATCAAACATACAGATTAAATAAAAATAAACTGGCACTTGAATCATTCTGCATTAGTGATTTCCAAACTGTGGGACTGGACCCCCCCCTAGAGCAGTGCAGTGGTTGGAGGGGCCTGAACACCAGTCAGGGTAATATTTGGGGGTAACTGTCCAGTCCACCCTTGATATAATCCCTTTCTGGCCCTTTTCCATTGCAGTATAATAACCACAGCAGAAGTAGGAACACATCAGCTCTATAAGAGCAGCGGCACAATATGTAAAGTTAAATCAAGTGACTGTATGAAAGAACATTCAGAGAAAAGGAACCTTCTATATACCACCCACACATGGCACATTGTAAGCGAGTGTCACAGAAGGAGAACTCTCATATTTATCAAGTACTCTGCTAATGAGAAACAAGACAAAGAGCAGCAGTTAAAGTGAAATGAAGCTGCAGCCAGACTTGTGGAATGAATAACTGGTTATTTCCCAGTCTCAGGATAAGTGGTGACTATCACTATCTTAATGGGGGTTCTGATCCTGCCTTCTCCGCCTTAACACCGACATGTGGTTACTACGTAAAACGGGATCTCTTATTACTTTATTCCCCAAATCTATCACCAAAGTTTGCTAATGGTTAAGTAGCCCCAAGTAACTAATTAGCAGGTGAAAGGAAATATTTTTCTAGCTGACACAGAGTTAACTATGATTGCAGATTTATCAGAATTTGTCTTGATTTTGCTCAGAGCATCTCATGCATAAGGGCTCTTACTCACTGGCATTCTGACCTGCGCTCCCCTGCGTTCCGTTTTTTGGCGTTCAGCCGCAGGGGAGCGCAGGAATAGGCGCATGTCATTATTTCAAATGGGGCTGTACTCACTCAGCCGCGTGTAGGTGCCGAACGCAGGAAAAATGCAGCATGTTGCGTCTCAACCTGCGTTCGGCACCTACACGCGGCTGAGTGAGTACAGCCCCATTTGAAATAATGACATGCGCCTATTCCTGCGCTCCCCTGCGGCTGAACGCCAAAAAAAGGAACGCAGGGGAGCGCAGGTCAGAACGCCAGTGAGTAAGAGCCCTAAGAAATATTGAGTAACATTTCTCACATTTTTCCATGCCTGGGTATTTATCATTGGCCCCTTGATTTTTTTGATTGTGAAAGTGCCAAATATTAATTCAATGGCAATTAAGGGCTTAATGGGCACGTTTGAGTCCTCAAATTAATTTGGTGAGAAAATACCTGCAAGAAGACGGAGAAAAACATTTTTGTTTTGATCTGATGAATTTTTGTGTAGCTTTTAAACCATAATCAGGTCTAGCTCAGTGTAAATCATCCCTGAAGGCTGGTAGGGTAGTCCAGAAGGTTGTTCACCTTTGAATTAACTCTTAGTTGAGACAATTTGCGATTGGTTTCCATTCTTTGTTTTTTGTGTTTTTGAGTTATTTAGCTCTTTATTAAGGCTCTTGCACACAGCCATTTTTACCTGCGCTCCCTTGCGTTGCGCTTTCTTCCGTTCAGCCGCAGGGGAGCGCAGGAGTAGACACAGTCAATTATTTTGAAGGGGGCTGTACTCACACAGATGCATGTAAGCGCTGAACGCAGGTTGGGACACAGCATGTTGCATTTCACCTGCATTCGTCGCTTACATGCGTCTGTGTGGGTACAGCCCCCTTCAAAATAATTGACTGTGTCTACTCCTGCGCTCCCCTGCAGCTGAATGGAAGAAAGAGCAATGCAGGGGAGCACAGGAAAAACTGCCCGTTTCTAAGAGCCCTAAAGCGGCTCTCTGGTTTGTATTGTCAATAATCCGGTTGTTAGGATTCGAATTACCCTAGCAACCATGCATTGATACGAAATGGAGACTGGAATATGAATAGGAGAGGGCCCGATTAGAAAGATGGGCAATAAAAAGTAGCAATAACTATATATTTGTATCCTTACAGAGCACGTGTTTTTAGATGGGGTTAGTGACCTCCATTTGAAAGCTGGAAACAGTCAGAAGAAGAAGAAGGCAAATAATTCAAAAACTATAAAGAAGAAAAAAAATGAAGGCCAATTGAAAAATTGCTTAGAATTAGCTACTCTGTAACATACTAAAATGTAACCCCTTTAATGGCTCCTACATAAACAAAGGGCACAATGCTGCAGGCTGGAATAGTGTTACAGAGATGAATAGGTCCTGGTTCTGGAAACATGGCAGATGGTGAGCTTAGGGTCAGGCACAACAAGGGCAGATCAAAATGCTGGAATTCAAAGTCAGGATTTGGGTTTAAGCGGAACAGGAGTGAATCTGGAGACCAGGCTGAAGTTTTATGGCAGTACAGTAGGCAATGGAAGGTCTGTAATAAGGATGGATTAGAGTAGCCAATAATATCCATACACACAGGCAGCCTAAGCTTATTGACCTTTCTATGGGCCCTTAACTCCTATTTCTCACTGACTAGTGATAAAGTCTACTCGACAGGTCAGCATTATCCTCTGTGTGATCCAGAGTTTGGAACCAATCATTAACAACTCCTTAAATACTGTAACTACCATTACTAGCATGCATGTGATGTCAGGTTTTGTCTGAAACTTTTACACTAGTTATACAAGACCCCAAAGCAAGGTTTTTGCTATTTTTAATTGCCAGTGTTGATAAATGGTGGTGTTGTGACCAATATACGCATTATACTCATACATTTATTACTGTAGCCTTGCATAGGAACAGCTCTTTGTGTGGTTAAACAGAGCAGCTTTGTTTGTCTCCATACACTTGAACAGTAGAAGTGGTAAGTTCGTATGAGGTCAAATTCATTTCTAAAAATCACATACTTTTTTTAGGGTAAGGCCACACGAGGAGATTCGGGGAGATTTTGTCGCCTGGCGACTAATCGCCTAGTCTTTTGAGTGACTATCTCCCCGAACTGCCTCAGCATTTTTCCCCATAGTCTACAATGAAAAGTCGCCTGCGCTAATGCACACGCGGCAATGTGTTTTCTATAGTCGCCCGAAGTTGCCTCACTGAGGCAGTTCTGGGAGATAGTCGCTCAAAAGACTGGCTGGGACACTTGTGCAATATTCCGAATGGACGCAAGGCAATACGATTCCTGAATGTAACAGCTGTCTAGAGTAGGGCTCCCTTGTGCCTGTGTCATCTGTGTTCCACACCTTGTATCATAGAACTGCATTTCTAGTCTTATGGGATTATGTTATAAAAGACAACCAATTAGCAGGTAGCATTTACTGGTCATCTATTGCTATGGGTTACTGCACCTGTGCAGATTTATCAAGGGTCAAACTGAAATTTGTCATTTTTAGATTCGAATTTCGAGTTTATTTTAGTGTAATTGGACTAGGGAATAGTCCAAATTCGATTCAAGTTCAAAAAAATTAAAATTTTGAAAAGTATTATGTTCTGTCCCTTAAAGAATTAAAATTCCACTATTCACCATCTAAAACCTGCCAAATTGGCGTTTTAGCCTATGGGAGACCTCCTACAATCAATTTTGAGTTGTTTGGTGGACTTTTGAAAAAAAAAAAACTTTTTTTTCTTCTAATTTTTTTTGGGTGAAAAAACTAATTTGTGGGTCGATCCTATTCACTCGAATGAATACATTTCTGATAGTTTTTTTCGAATTTCGAGTTGATGGGAGTTTTTATAAACTCCCATAAACTCTAAATTCGACCCTTAATAAATATGCCCTTTAGTGTCTTTTATTACAGATGAGGTGTTTAGATTGTTTTGCCTCCAATAAGGATTAATTCTATCTTACTTGGGATGAAGTACAAGCTTCTGTTTTATTATTACAGAGAAAAAGGATATCATTTTATAGGAGATGGCCTTCCTGTAATTCGGAGCTTTCTGGATAACGTTTTTCTGGTCAACAGATCCCACGGCTGTATTAGGCTCTTAACTTCAAAGCCACCCTCATTTTGCCAAACTTACTTTCCAGCATAAAATTTGGGCTACAAAACCCCCGACAGCTGCAGGTGCCACTTTTTAATCCTCTTTCAGACATATGGAGGAATTATGAGGCTTTTTTATTCATGGTGCTAATTAGTGAGCTCCAAACTGTACTCAATGACACACGAGCAGCAAACAAATGTCCAAGTTAGGATAGGAGTATCCCTAAATGATCCGAAGATATTTCTTATGAAACACTTTTTTACAGTCCCCACAATGGCTGTAAAAACACATTTATGTGCTTATCTCTTGGGGCTGTAACCCAAGTCTGTCTTGTGATACCCATTTGATGCTCACGGCATTTGATCTAGTTGAGTCTTTAGCTAAATTTAACCATTGCTTCCTGTTAGTCTTTTGGGGCTGTTAAAAAATGCACAAGGTTTATTTGTCTGAGCCTGATTTGAACATATTCAACATTAATAGGGTTAAAGAAGAGAATTCGAGCAGGGCTTGTCTGGAACGTTAGTTTGCAGTGGGGATTATTTACTGGGATTTTGGAGATTAGACATGACCATTGTTAAAGTGTAGGTTTCCACATTCAGTGCACTTGAAGCCAGAACCTGACATCAGCGCTTTACCATGCAAGGAATGCAGAAATAAATGTTCCATGTAAACATGCGCGGTGATTCGTGTTCAGTTACTGTGGTTATCTAAGGTGCTGCTCCACTACAACAGAAAGAATGGAGCCCTGAGTCTTCGAAGGGCTTTGGATTAATGCAAGGAGGCCAAATATAGAAGATGCACATGTATTGCTGCTGCTGCCAATACTAGGTAATTCTACTGTTCACAAATGCACTTCCTACCTGATGTAGATTAGCTCATCCCAAAATATATTTCTTTGATCATCTTAATTAAATCTATTCCATGTATGTGTGCGAAGAACTCTCTCTATGGCTGCAGAAACATTGCTGATTTCCTCTCATTTTGGGGAATGAAGGAACGGTGAGCTGTTGACCTGTATCACTAGATCCTCAGCACCCTTGTTGTCCTTTAAAGGGGAACTATTGCGAAAATTAAAATTTAATATAGACTTCCTCATACTGAAGTAAGACACTTTCTAAATACAATCAATTAAAAATTCTGCATTTTTTCTGAAAAAAAAAATCAGGTTTATCTTCACTATTCCTCTCCCAGCATCTGTTTTTCCTCATTCTGTCTTCATGCAGCAGTTGGGTGTCAGATGAATGATCCAATATATATATTATAGGGGGGCTTCCTTTCCTAGCAGATGTATTATTGCTCACTTAAATACCAGATTCTGGTACAAACAAAATAACTGCCTTTTAAACAAATTCTGCATGTAGAGCAGGGATCCCCAACCTTTTGAACCCATGAGCAACATTCAGAAGTAATAGGAGTTGGGGAGCTCACAAGCATGAAAAATGTTCTTGGGGTGCCAAATAAGTGCTGTGATTGGCCATTTGGTAGCCCCTATGTGGATTGTCAACCTATATTGAGGCTCTGTTTGGCAGTACATCTGTTTTTTATACAACCAACACTTGCCTCCAAGCCTGGAATTCAAAAATAAGCTCCTGCTTTGAGGCCACTGGGAACAACATCCAAGGGGTTGGAGAGCAACATGTTGCTCACGAGCTACTGGTTGGGGATCACTGATGTAGAGAGACAGGATTTCTGGTGAGTGAGCTCTAATACATCTTCTAGGCAAAAGGAGTCCCCCTATAAGATATATTGGATCATTCATCTGACACCCAACTCCTGAATGAAGACAGAATGAAGAGAAACAGATGCAGAGAGGAATACTGAAGATAAACTTGATTATTTCAGAAACAATATCGAATTTTTAATTGATTGTGTTTAGAAAGTTTCTTATTTCAGTATGCTGAAGCTAATATAACCTTTTCAAGTTCCCCTTTAACTTTAAGTTTAGATGATGTTGGCAGCTTATCGGGAAATGTAATAGGACAAAATCAATATCTGGTGCACAAGACAGATTTTCATTGGGCTGGTAAAAAAATCCATTCAGACAAGGACTGCACTGAGCTTTTGAAGTCCTCTCCTGACATTGTCTGCATATGCCCCATGTCTCATCCAACTGTCCAGACATCAATTTCACTTTGAATAATCAACTACTTGTTGGAAGCAAAAGTCCTGATTGGTTGCTCTCAACAAAAGCACCTAGTAAATAAGCCTGCAGTGTCATGTTCTGTCAAGAAGCGGGCAACTCAAAAAACAGATACCATCCCATGTACTACTCCAGCATCAACTAAAAAGATGCTATCCAATACCATCCCATGTATTACACATGCCCCTAGTCTTGTTGGGAACATTATCAATGTTCAATGGTGGTGCAATGTTTAGGACTGTGGACTTTCACGTTTAATTCCAGCCAGAAGTTTTGTTCTCCCCATGCCTTCTTGGGTTTTCTCATAGGACAGGAACACTGGTTTCCTCCTGAATATACAGGCTCATGACAATATTGACTATACTGAGTGTGAATTTAATAGGGAACTTACATTGTAAAATCCTCAAGGAAGGGACTGATGTATAATTTTTATAAAGTGCTGCATGAATAGTAATGCTAAATGCCCAGATGAGCATGTAGTCAGGCTACTGTCTCAGGCTATGGGCTATTTGCAGTTCTTACTGTAGCTGCCAGCCATCAGCCATAGAAATGGAAATAATTACAATGTACTTCAAGGTCTATAGATTTAATCCAATCAAATGCTAATAATTGTCTTTTTTATATTCCTAGGATGAACTGTCTCGTTTATGCTCTAGGATCCCTTTTCCTTCTGAGTGGGCTCCTCCTCCCCAGCTCCGAAGGGAAGAAGAAGGTTAGTGGATCACAGGGAGCCATTCCTCCCCCTGACAAAGGGCAGCCCAATGACTCTGAGCAAGGTCAAGCTCAGCCAGGAGACCGCGTCAGAGGGAAGGGGAAGGGACAAGCAATAGCGGCTGAAGAAGTGCTGGAGTCCAGTCAAGAAGCTCTACACGTCACTGAACGCAAGTATCTAAAGAGGGACTGGTGTAAGACTCAGCCCTTAAAGCAAACAATTCACGAGGACGGGTGCAACAGTCGTACCATCATTAACCGCTTCTGCTATGGGCAATGCAACTCCTTCTACATCCCCCGTCACATACGCAGGGAGGAAGGCTCATTTCAATCCTGCTCCTTCTGCAAGCCTAAAAAATTCACCACAATGGTGGTCACCCTGAACTGCCCAGAGCTACAACCTCCCACAAAGAAGAAGAGAATTACACGTGTCAAGCAGTGTCGCTGCATCTCCATAGACCTGGACTAATGTGCCGATGGGCCTGTGAATACTAGAATAATGTACTGGGAGCTTCACTCTTCATATCCATACCATTACTGTCTGTGCCAAGACCATCAAACCACAATCCTCACAGGCATTCTGTTGTGTCCGAGCTACTTTATGCTTTTCATGCTAATACACCATCAGCAGGAATCCAAACAAGCAATAAATATATAGATTTCCTCCTTCTGCTGAACTGTCCCGAACAGCGTTGGGTTCTTTATCCTTTTTTTAGGGAATGTGGAGGCCTGCAAAGACGGCATCCATGTATACATTGTGTACATATATATTATTTATTCTCACGTGTGTTTTTGTGCACATAAAAGAGCATGAGAAAAGGCGCTGAGACTGATGAGAGTTAATGAATTGTGCATGTTACTGGCATGTAGCTGTGAGTCGCCACTACAGGAGACCCAATATTAAGGCAATCTATGACTTTCTGTAAGATTCTCTGTGGGTAAACATGCATTATCCACAATACATTTTCTTATATGTGGGTTAATCTGCCACAAACCTGGCAAATATGGCAGTTTGAGGACAGACAATGCCATGTGAATCATGTACAGTCTAATCATCGCAATATATCTTTTAAAACCATTGTGGCTGATTTGGGGGGTAAAGAGCAACACAATGCAGGGAAGTTCCCAGGAGTTGGGGAGACTAAGACAGATGGCATATTAATCATGTATTGAAGACTGCCGGGAGAGAGAGAAGCAAACTGGTGCCAAATGGCAGTGGAAAAAGAACGAGGAGGATGAGATATTGAGGCATTTTGCTGGGGACTAGATTACTGCAATTTAAAGTTGCTCTGACTCCTCTTATTCACATTTGGGAATGTAGCAGCAACAACAACTCTGTGTCATTTTATTGAGGTCAGGGGTGGGAAACAAATCACTGCATGGCTGGTTATGTCCAGACAGAACCACCCCAAACCCCTCTCGCTTCCCAGTAAGTCCCACAACTGCAATCTGAGACTGTCCCAGATAAACGGGACAATATAGGGAAAATGCCATTGCAATTGTAGTGTTGCACGATAATCTGTTCCCTAAAAAAAAAAACAAGTTTGCAGTGTAATTATTTGTATTAAACAAATCAGCACAGAAGGTTTGCCAATAAAATGAGCTTCATAATAAATAAAGAAACAGTACAAGATGGAAATATTACATTCATGTCATTTTCATTGTCATTTCATGCATTTATTGTAGAACTGCATTAGACCTGATAACATTGGAACGGTCAACATTCTCATGTTGGATCCCTAAAACTTGGATGTGGCCTGAACGTTGTTTACACACAAAGCAAAACCAAATCCATATCATTATCGGTGTTTGTGCTAAATTCACCAGAACCAAGATCATTGGCCAAACAGAGCAAGTATTTTATTTATGACTAGGGACAACGTTGCCTTGCCATGGCAGAAACTTCACATCATTTATATTAATAGAAATCTAGAGGCCCATTTATCAAAGGTCGAAATTTCTTAATCGTGTGAAGTTTTTTTAATTCCAATATACCCACAATTCGACTGGGAGGTTTTCAAGAAAAAATTAGAATGTCTAATATTCGATCAAATGGTTCCAACTCGAATCGTATTCGTAAAAATTCGAATCGTATTTGATTCATATTCAATTTGTACGAATCGAGTCTTTCTCAAAAAAACACCTTAAATGTCAGGAAGGCTATTAAAGGAGAAGGAAAGTCGTTTAGCACTTAGGAGTGCCAAAATGTATTTACTTACCTGAAACCCTTGGTCGGTGCTAATATCAGCAGAAAACTACACCGGCCCAGGGTTATTCCAGTGAGCACCACGGAGCGATCCTCTTCCGTCTTCTTCTATCTTCGGCTTTTTCGTTCTTCTGCGCATGCGTCTGCCCTGGAAAATTTGAAGAGCAAAGAAGTCGGAAGAGAATCACTCCGTGAGAAGAGAATCACTCCTCTGCCATTGACTCGGCAGGTTTTATTTGGCGAATATTCTAATTAGGGCTGCTTCCATGGTCGAGGTGTGATAAATCTCACATTCGAATAGCGGGATTAAAATTTGAATGTGAGAATTTTGACATTAAAAAAATCGAATTTACTACTCGACCCTTAATATATCTGTTTATCAGTGCCGCATTCCGTTCTCTTACTAAGCATTTTTTTTTTTTTTTTACAAAAGCGAAAGTAATTTGAGAGAAGCGGTTCACAGAATTTATTACTTGGAAAAAGCAGTTCTCTTAGGTGAGCCACGCTCCAGCAATATCTTTTACATCCAGCCAAAGGCACTACTAAAGGATTTAACTGTACATAGCAGCTGTAGATATACAAGTAATATACAGTAGATGGGATCCTGCAGAGCGTGTGCCTGCTCTTACACTGTGGCAAATTATAGGTTTTTGGATCATGTCGTTTTTTTTTGTGGGATTGCCTGCTGTTTCATTATCGATGGCCGGGATGTCTATCTTATATTACACTTTGGTTGTAACTGTGGAAGTGCAGACAGAATACATGGCACGTGGCGTGTGGTTTGACATTTGTTTAGATACTTTCCACATCTGCAAGGCTTAAGTCTTTTGTTTTGCTGCCTACAGGTTTAAAAGCTTGTGGAGTATTGACAGTGGCGTAACTACCAGGGGTGCAAGGGGTGTGATGGCACCTGGGTCCGCACCCTCTTGGGCCCACCGGAGCCACGATAATGGAAATCGTGGGTGGTTGGGCAGGGGGAGATTTTACAGTGCACGCAGTTCATAGGGGGGAGGACCCGACAGGGGGGCCCAGGTGCTCATCCTATACCAGGGCCTGCCAGTGAGTAGTTACGCCACTGGGTATTGAGTGGAAAAAAGGTATGGCCATGTGTACTTTAAACAGGGATTCTTAACCTATGGGTCAGAACAGAAATTTGGGTCCCCCCATGTTGCTTAGAGGGGTCCCCAAGATCAACTTTAATAATGTGACGTTTCTTTATACTTGTAGTAATAATAAGGTGCCTGATTTAATCTAAGCCAAAGTTTGGGTCACAAAGCTGTTATATCGACTTAACTTGGTTTCCAGGTGGAAAAAGTAAAGCTGACTTAAAAACGTAATTGATCCATTATCCTGGTTATATATTATACTGTCTCACACCGGCCCCTCTCTCCTTGAAAGAGTTATGGACAAATGGCAAAGAGATATTCCCGACCTGGATGAAGAAAAATGGAAGGATGCTCTGAAGCTTGTCACGGAGCTATCCATCTCTATGAGGGACAGGTTCATACAAATATACAAATAAAATTCCTAAAAAGAGTCTATTTAACAACTTATCACCAAAAATGTATGGAACAGTATCAGTTCAATGCCTCAAGTGCAGAGTTGAAACTGGCACCATGTTCCATATATTCTGGTCCTCTCCGGTAACCCAGAGATTCAGGGGTGCAGTACTTCAATACTTAAATGAAAAGCTCACATTACCGAATATTCGCTCACCAGAGCTATGTCTGTTTGGGTTAAGAGGGGAGTTGCAGCGTCACATACCTCCCAATATTTTGGAAATAAAAAGAGGAACAAAAAAAGCACATTTTTTTGACCATGCCCATTTTTGTGGCCACACCCCCTAATTGCCATGTTCATTATACAAAATTTGACAGGTTATGAAAGTTTGAACATATTTCTGTGTTTTTAATACAGTTTTGTTAATGAAGGTGAATTGCCCTTTAAGCTGTAAATGTAACTTTTCCCAAGGGACCCCGTTATCTTATATTGTTACAATTATTTATTTGCTTATCTTGAAATTGTTACAAAAGTATCTTATCTGAAGCTGTGGCTGTTCTGGGCTCTCTGCCAAAAGCCAATTAATTAATTCTAGCTGTTCAGTGCAGAGACTTTCCAGTACAAACGAGGGACTGCGGGTTGAGCTGTCAAAAGAGGGACTGTCCCTCTAAAAACAGGACAGTTGGGAGGTATGGCTTCACTCCTACTCTAGAGTGTGTTACCTACAGCTCCTATACTATGTCAAAAAAGCCATATTAATGCTCTGGAAATCCCTCAACCCTCCTTCAATACAGTATTGGCAAAAACTGATAAATAACACTCTCTTTTAAACCAGAAAATGACCTATCTGGCTAGAGGTTGCCCAGGAAAATTTGAAGCCATTTGGGGTAAATATTCAAACAGTCTAAGGGCATCTAAACTCATATAATGTATATGACAACTTGTACCTTTATCTCACCTCCCCTCTCTACCCTTTCTCTTCTTCCTCTATCTGTTCTGTTGGTTTTGTAAATGTTTACATATAAAACAAAAATATAAAACCTTAAAAAAAAAAAAAAAAGTAATTGATGGCCAGCATCGTGAACACAAAGAGTATTCTTTGCCGGGTGCTACAGTTCTATGCAGCCTACAGTACGCCCTTCCAGACTTCCATCATATGATCAATTGCTTAAATGCTGATTTAATGCCCGTTTTCACTCTTTCTCAGCTTCCAATTCCCCTGTAAGGTTTGTCCTCTCCACTTTTGAGTTCAAGCAGACAAAGATTTCATTTGATTTAAGAATACATGGTGAAAGCCATGCCTGGAACTGCTTTGAGGAACAACTCAAACAAACCCGCAGGCAGAATTGTTTGGTGGTTCTTGTCTTCTCAACACTATCAATGTCTAACAGCTTTGTCCCACCTGAAACCATTATTCTGCACTGTGTCTAGGTCTCCTCATTTAGGAACGTGTTCAGAGCTACATACTAACTCATCCTGCTCTGTGCTCCATACGTCTTTTAAAAGCACAGTCCTTGGAGCTTTTCTTTCAGACACTGTCTTCAATGCTGCTTCACTGGAATTCACTTATGTTTATTTAATCATCACATCTAGGGAGTTATTTATCCAAGGTCGAGTTTGGGAGGGGTTTTCTACCTCGAATAAACTCACAACTAGTGATGGACGAAACTGGTGAAAAATAAGTGAAACAGTGATTATGACGTCTGCAACAATTCAGCGGCGTCAAACTCGTCACTGTCACGTCGAAAAAACTTTGACACCGGCGTTGAAACGGCCGCCAGCGTCAACATTTTTTTCGACACTGGCGAATTTTCGCTGCAAATTCGTGAATTTATTTGCTGGCAGCGAAACGGCCAAATTCGTGCCTGCCAAATAAATCCGCCCATCACTACTCGCAACTCGAATGTCTGCTTATTTATGAAAGAACCCGAATGTAAAAAAACTCGATTTAATGCAATCAGGGAAAAAACTGTATTGAGTTTATGGGCTAAAAAACCTTGAATACCTTGAATATATCTAATTTTCGACTTCAACAAGCGTAAGAAACCTGAAAATCATGAAGGCAAAAAACATCTTCAAATGGTTAAAGGGACTCTATCAATGACCTTGAATATAGCTAATTTTCGACTGCAAACCAAGTAAAATCTTGCTGGTTAAAGGGACCTCTGCCATTGACTTCTACATGACCTCGACAGGTTTTTAGCTTTCGGATTTGGGTTTTTAGCTTTCGGATTTGGGTTTTTAGCAGCTCAGAGGCATAATAAATCTAGAAAAATGTTAGGTTTTTTTTCTCCGAAAAATTATAATTTTTTAGTGAAAATACCCTCGAAAAACTGGTATTTTTCGAGAAAAAACAACTCGACCTTTACTAAATAACCCCCTAATGTATAAACATTGTTCAGCTTGCCTATCAGAAGAACTCATTACATCAATGGGCCCACCAGGACACCCAGACAGTTGCTGCAGCTGCTTTTTGGACTTTAACCTGGCTGTCCTACATATTTCTAAATAGAAAGGCTTTGATAAGGCTGAAGAAAAGGGTCACATGTATAGTATGGTGTGATCCAGAGATACAGTAGCTGTTGGGGCAGAAAGGATAGAAAGAAAGAACACAGCAAAAGGACTGGAGGAATATAGAAGTGAAAGACAAATGAGAAAGGGAAAATAGGAAGATGTGAGAAGAAATTAGTGGAGAAAGGTACTAGTGTAGTTGGGACAAAAAAACATGGTTTGGTGAGGGCCGTGGTCTAAGTCAGGGGCCCCCAATCTTTTTTACCCGTGAGCCACATTCAAATATAAACAGTTGCAGAGCAACACAAACATGAATGAAAGTTCCTGGGGGTGACAAATAAGGCTGTGATTGGCTATTGGTAGCCCCTATGTTGATTGGCAGCCTACATGAGGTTCTGTTTGGTGGTACATATGGTTTTTATACAACCAAAACTTGCCTCCAAACCTGGAATTCAAAAATAAGCTCCTGCTTTGAGGCCACTGGGAGCAACATCCAAGGGGTTGGTGAGCAACATGTTGTTCATGAGCCACTGGCTGGGGATCACTGGTAGGACTCCCTCTCTAATTGTTCTGATGAATGTAATTTCAAATTAATAACCCCATTATTCTTAAGTAAATCTGCTCTGCTGCAAATGTGATTGTAGCTATAGCAAACATGATTATATCAGAGATGCACCAAATCCATCTTATTTTTTATCTGTCTGAATAACAAACTCTCAAAAGATTATATGACCGATCTGAACGCAGCAGTGTAGATGGCGCCCAGCGAGCGGCGTATTTCTGTATATTCCTGTTAAAGCAGCAGCGGTGCAATGAGTATTACACAAGGACAGATTGTAGATATTCATTTTGAGTATAGGCTTCTGGTTGTAAGTCAGGGGGAGCCACACTCCTTATGGAGGGTTAAGTAGTTTTAACGACTTCTCTCAGGCTCCCAGCGTGGCCAGGCCAGATGTTGCTTCCACTTTGATCTGAACAACACGTCAGGATGCAGACAATAAGATTGGTTTAGAATTTATTGTCTCTTTGATTCCCGCACTCTGATGAGTTTTAAATTTGTTACACAGTATGCTAGCTGCACAGGGAGGGACCACAGAGGAAAAAAACTCGCTCGGAGGTAGCCGAGACACGCGCCTTTAAGTCAATTGTGAATCTTGACGAATCGAGGACATCTCTGTTAGGTTTTTGTTGAAGGGGCAGTACGGTGTGAAACCATCTACTCGTGTGTGCCAAAGGATAATATTCTTAGGACATTAAACAGGGGAACAGTATAAAGTTATATATATATTTATTATGTAACAGCCATTGTGCCTCAGTATTATGGCTTGTAAATGTTTCCCCAAGTAAGAAGTTGTATTAAACTCAAAGGTAGCCGGGTGCTGGTTCATATTGCAGGTTTAGCAGCCAGTGTCTTTCTGGCAAGTCAGCCGCAAGCTCAGCAGAAAGATAATGTAAGTAAAAGATTCATTAGGTAAGGTAAGATCGCTTGATACCCAATACCCACAAAATCAATGTGCCAGTTATGCAATTCTGGAATATGTCAGTCTCTTATAGTGCAAAGTAGGGCTTATTACCTCCCATTGGTGCCATGTTGTTTTATATACCCATTACAAGAAGCCAGACGGGAGCATGGCAAGTCATCACTAGGAGTGTGGGTATTCAGCATAGTTTGTACAGCGACATAACCAGCTGTTGGGGGTACGGCACTATTTAGATGGAACCTAAACTTTAAGTGGCATTTGTTTTGGTTAATAAAGCAAATATGCAAGAAAAAAGGGACAAGGGGAGTTTCACGGATGGTTCAGAGAGCACTGTCTGCACTAATGATATACTGTACTACGAGTCTAATATCCAGCTTTAAAACAGAAATTCTGCTTTTAAAGTTACCAGGGGGGTGGATTTGTGCCAGCTCTGGAAAGTACCACCATCATAAGTATGTCGGACTGGCCCACCAGAATACCAGGAAAACTCCCGGGGGCCCTCCTCCTTCTAAGCATTTGTTACAATTTTTGGACAGACATAATATCAAAGGCTATTGTGATACTAAGCTCTATAGTTAGTATAGGTATGGGTATATAGAATTTAATTAAAAGTAGGGAGGGGTGTGTGTATGGATGCTGGGTTTTCATTTGGAGGGGTTGAACTTGATGGACTTTGTCTTTTTTCAACCCAATTTAACTATGTAACTATGTTCATTCCCTAATTCTTTATGGAAACAGAAGATTGAAAAATAGAGTATATCATGTATAGAAAAAGTACTAAGAAAATAAAAAGGTTAAGTGAGAAGTGGCAGAAAATTAGATTGGAGAATGAGCCCACGGTCTAGGTTTTGTGGTGGCCACAGGCATCCCAGTCGGACAGTGTTGCACCTGTGAGTGTAGTGAGTATAGTGCTCTGCACAGTTTGCACCTCTGCAAGTGCTTAGTCCATGGCCTCCAGGAGGTGCAATTTAGTACCAGCACTTGCACTTGTAGTTAAGAAGGAAGAAGGACATTACTGCAGCTGGAAGTCGTCAAAAACCTTAATCCCAAAAAGTGTCAAGCCATTAGTACATGGGGAATACTCCCTGTTTTCACATCAAGAGAAGCTCCATCTCATAGCAAATTAGCATTTCATTAGTCATTCACTAACCGTAGCAGGGGGATTTCAGCAAGAAAATACACATTTGAGCTTTTTCTTGCCAAATTCCCATGCCAGGCTGTCATACATTGGCCACCTCTCTGCCATCTGACAAATAAAGTGCATGGCATACCCTTACCATGACAGGGTAGAAATACCTTCACAGAACTTATATAGGCAAATTGATGTCAAAAGATGTCATTTCCTGCACATCATAAACACGTCCCTTGCAGGAGTTTCAGAGTTCTAATGCTAATAAAAGTCTTGTGCAATCAGAATGGCTGTAGGCGTCCCCACAACTACATGTGCATGGCCTCCCTATGTCCTTATGTACACATCTTCATCATATTCTCTCCTCTGTTTGTCCATGTCAGGTGATGCACCTCTTAGGCCCCGGGGATGAAACAAAATGGCTGTAATGTAAAGTTGGACCCGACTTTGCACAAACCAAGTTAAACGATTCTGTGGATTGAATTAGTCAGTTTACAAACTAAAAATGGTTTGGCCTGCTTTCTGCCAATGGTTCATGGATAGATCTGGAAAAAATATTTCAGCTTTACTGAAGACACTTATTCCAGGGAATGATTTTTAAAGACCCATAAGAGAGCACATTAAAGGGAGAATAATATAAATGAGTCAACGCTGATGACTCAGACTGGTTTATAAGGCCTATTTTCGCATGGTGTTGGCTTTTATCACTACTTGGAATTCTGGTCAGTGAGTACTGCAGTATTTCTATTTCCTGCCATAAACTTCAGATGTGGATATTTGCCAGTTACTTGCTCCAGCAAGGAGCACATATTCAAACACAATTAAGGCGTATGAAACGAGTGTGCAATTTACTATAGAGGAGGCTAATTTGCACCTGCATTGGTTATCTGCGCACAAGTTGCGGTGCACCCACATTTGCAGTTGTGCATAGTCTGTAGAGAACAGTCTGGTATAATCTACAAGAACCCCCTAACATCGCTGGAAGAGACTTTAACACTTAAACCTTTATGCCCCGGTTGCCCAGTCTCTACCATTTTACCAGGGGTGCCAAAAACAAAATATTTTTTGTACCAGAAATTTATCTCTTCTAGTGAGAAACATAAGGGTATAAGGTCTCTCCTAGTTACCTTGACTGTATTTGCTTGATGAAATAGGCTCTCCAACTCTTTGTGAACTACAACTCCTAGCATCCTCAGCACGTCATTTTCAGATGCAATACAAAAACCCCAGCAGAGGGGGTGCCGATTGCTTTTCATTCTCTCTCTGTTCATAGAGCGAGGGTTAGATTGTAAAGCCGATTGCAGACCCAGAACATCTTAAAGAGCAAAGGGTCAGACCTTGGTATTTCTTTATGATATATTGATGTTGTGAGATCCCAATCACATCCCGCTTGGTTCTAGTTACTGCTAATCTATATCTTAGCTCCTGATCATTTCAACATGGGGATGTCATTAGACAGATTACTTCATGCTGATGGCTGTACTCTGCCTTGGCAGTTTGTCTAAGCTGCTTTAGATTTCTGCCTGTATTTACTTTGTTTTATAGCATTTATTTCCACTCCCAAATGATATTTATAATGCATATCTCTAGACACCTTCAGCTTTCCATGCATGAAAATACATTTTAAATCTCTTCCAGCTGGCTCTTTCTCCCCTCCATTGCCAGCCTTGCTTAATGCATGGGATCATTCTTGCAGTTCTAGTGATTAAAGGAGCAGTATTCGCTTTTTATGGAAAAAAAAAAGGCTGTAGATTTCTTCCAGCTGATTAACATGCTGTTTTCTGCCATTTATGGGAAGTACAGGGCTCAAAGGAAATCCCTTTTCCAATATCAGTGGTTTTGCCTACAGTGTTGTAGCTTGTGGGGCTGTTCTGTTTCAGCTTCTGGAAAGTATTTGCCTTTTAGCCGGACTGGTGACAAGTAGTGCTGCA
This sequence comes from Xenopus petersii, assembly GCA_038501925.1. Taxonomy (NCBI): domain Eukaryota; kingdom Metazoa; phylum Chordata; class Amphibia; order Anura; family Pipidae; genus Xenopus; species Xenopus petersii. Next base: position 35,045,461 of record CM076686.1, read on the forward strand.
AGTAACAAAGTTATCAAGAACTTTGGAATGAAAGGTAATAAGCCTTGATTTATCATCACGAAGAGCTCAGGGATTTAAATGAGCTTTGAAAGATGATCCAACACAGACAGAAATGCCAGCACTGCTCTATAAGGATGATGATTGATAAAATACATCAATTAATGCAATTATGGATTTCTAAATCTCATATGTATGTTAAAATGCTGATATGAAAAACAAACAATGTGACAGCCCATCATTCCTAAAAATATATGCAGCCTATGCTTTGTATAGCTACAACATTGGCACAGTGATGTCTTATTAAACAGTTTGGTACTCAGACAAAACCATTTCATCTCGATTTTGAAATCTGACATGGGGCTAGACATATTGTCAATTTCCCAGCTGCCCCAGTCATGTGACTTGTGCTCTGATAAACTTCACTCACTCTTTACTGCTGTACTGCAAGTTGGAGTGATATCACCCCCCCCAGCAGCCTAACAACAGAACAATAGGAAGGTAAAGAGATAGCAGCTCCCTAACACAAGATAACAGCTGCCTGGTAGATCTAAAAACAACACTCAATATTAAAAGCCAAGTCCCACTGAGACTGATTCAGTTACATTAAGTACAAGAAACAACAGCCTGCCAGAAAGTAGTTCTATCCTAAAGTGCAGGCACAAGTCACATGACTGGGGGCAGCTGGAAAACTGACAATATGTCTAGCCCCATGTCAGATTTCAAAATTCAATATAAAAAAATCAGTTTGCTCTTTTGAGAATTGGATTTCAGCGCTGAAGTCTGCTGGAGCAGCACTAGTAACTGATGCGTTTTGAAAAAAAACATGTTTTCCCATGACAGTATCCCTTTAACGCACAGTTTTGTGCTTTATTTAAGACGCGTTATTTAAGGAATGATTCATCAAAGTATTTTCACATGCGCTAACAGACAAGCATTAATTCTACATTTCTGCACAGCGGTATTCTAACAGCATTGCGATGCTTATACAACACAATTAATCCTAACTCGTTATTCACTAACATCTTTTAAGTGATAAAAGCATAAAAAAGTGCGATAATTACGGTAAAATGTAACACCTCCCAGGAGTAAGTGTTACTAAACAACATCAGATGGATAAATAGAGGAAGATGTAGTGAGGAGCTGTAGGGCAGCAATTAAAGACCTTTCTGAGGAACTGGAGACTTACCTACAGCCACTAACACATTTACATACCTTGGGCAGGTCCAAAATGCATTATGTTCTGTGTCATGGAAGTTTCCCAGGGAAAGGAATGACTAGAATACTGTAAAAAGAGACTTCTACTCTGCCATTGGCATCCCAAATAACTAAAGTGTGACAATATCAATCGCCTTAAAAATATTGGACAAAATAACGAATGTGTATAAAATACCGCACAGAATTCAGCTAAAATGAATGTAAAACTATCACTTCTTAAGTTAGACAAGTGAACTTTTAGTGAATTGATTGTTCATTCTAAAAATACAAGAAGTGGTATCATTTATACGTCTATAATTTATACGTTATTCGATCTTTAGGGCAGGACTACACGGCAGGCGTCATGCCGGATGCGACGGAAATAAGGTAAGTAATTCAATTGTCGGATGGTGACGCAGCGTTGATGCGATGCGACATGACTGTTAGATGAAGACGCTGCGTCTGCATCCGATAGTCGTGCCGCATCAACAATGCGACACAATCCGACACTGGCATTACTCACCTTATTTCCATTTGCATCCGACGTGACGCCTGCGATTTTGCGCAGCGCGTCAGAATCGGCCGTGTAGTCCTGCCCCAATATTCCTCCACTTTAGAACCATATGCTAGGCCATGGGATAATGATTAGCTCATTAGCACGTAAAATTGTTATTCTTATATAGAACATTCATTCTGCACAATAAACACACATAACACAGAGGACGTGGCCCACCTATAAGTATGAGGCCCCACCAAAGAAATGTTGTAAAAACAAACATTTTGTAAACAGAAAATCACAGAGGTAGAGGTTTTTGAGCAGTTTTACATCCACAAGCCTGATTTCTTTGTTGTTCTTTGTTAGTTGGCTGTTAAAGCCTCTTATGATTTAGTAAAAAGACAGGTTTTGCAATATTCAAACCATCAGCGGTCGTGTAACTTCCCCTGCTAAGCTTTAGAAGTCTTCCTAGGATTGTGATGAAGCAGTATATTAATGGGAGGAAATTTAGAACCTCATAAAAACAAACAGCATGGAGCGGCAGACACATGAGAGCAGCCTTTATTAAATGTGATGCTCAGCATATTTACATCTGTGTGCCATAAATATTGTCCTTTTTTACAAGTCAAATGTATAAGTGTTAAGTCAACTGGAGGTTTACATCGTGTAGTCAGAGCAGAAATTGCAGCCCTATTCCGTGACATCATAGCGGTGCAGATGGCATCACAACTTCACAAGGGTATCGATAATCAGTTGAGTGAATGGAAAAAGCAAAACTTTACAGCTGCTATAGCTTACTATACATTAGCGACTATGGCCGTTATATATTCACTCACCGTTAGATGGGTAATAAGAAGTAGCAATAACAATACATTTGTAGCTTTACAGACAGCTGTATTTAGGTCCAGGGCCCCCAACGTAAAGGAAGTGACATCACGTGCACAAGTGTGTGTGTGACATCACATCCAGGAAGAGGGGGGGGATTTTTTGTTTTTCTTTAAAAAATTAATTCAATTATATAGGCACTTCTAGGTGGCTATCTATAACTACGACCCTGCTTTCGACATTTGTTTTTAGATTGTTTTAGATGGGGTCAGGGACCCCCATTTAAAATCTGGAAAGAGTCATAAGAAGAAGGCAAATAATTCAAAAACTATAAAAAAAAGAAAAAATGAAGGCCAGTTGAAAAGTTGCTCAGAATTAACCACTCTATAACATACTAAAAGTGAACTTAAAGGAGACCCTCCCCTTAAATGAACAAACTACATAAAAATGAACCCAGCTCAACTGTAAGCTCTGCTACAAGTGAAATGCTGAATCTCCACCCACATTTCTAATACTTGAGCAGCACATTGTTCCTTATCAACCCTCCTATCAGTTTTCTACCCAGCAGCACTAAGTGGCACAGTGATTGTAGATTCTGTTGGGAGCGGCCAAACCTAAGTCGCTAGACGTATTCAACCCATGTACGGCTCAGTCCTGCTGAATAGGAAGCCTGAAAAAGAAACATGAAGGTTAATACATATGAGAGCAAAAGCATACCACACTACTCACAACCTTGAACAGAGCAGTGTTACTTGTGGGAGACATGAAAGGAGAAATCTGCAACAAAGGAAAGGAAGCAATTAGAAGACAAATGAAGTAACAGGAGGAACAACAACAAAAATTAGTAATGTAAAGCAGAACAGAAACTTGTCAAAGCATAAACGGGAACTAAATAAAATGGTAAATAAGATATAATTGACTATATTCGAGGGTGTCACTACTTAACTTACCATAAGGGTAGAGACACAAGGTCAGATTCGGGAAGATTAGTCGCCCCTGCCTTCCCGCCAGCTACAATGTAAATTGCCGGTGGGATGACACTTGGAGCCATTCACTTTCGCCTGAAATTTCCTTGTGACCGTGTGTCTCTGCCCTAATATATAACAAGAAACACAATAGGACTTCATCCCCAGAAAGAAATTAAGATACTTAATTGGTAATACTGAATATAATCAAAATGGCAACATTTATTAGTCAACATGCCAACGCGTACATATTATAAACACATTAAAAACCCTAAGACTCCTGTAAATGAAGGGACCCTCCCACCTGTGGCACACACAATTGTATTACAAAGTAATAATGTTATCACAATAAAAGTAACAACTGTTATTAATATTGAACTACAAAGTCCACCAAAGCCAAAAATGGAGAATGATGAAAACAATGAAAGGAAAAGCATTTATAAGGTAGTTTTAAGGGGAAGGGTGAAATAAAGCAAAATCAAAGACAAATTGGGTTAAAGTGCTGGGGAATACAGGGGAAAGAAAGTAGACATTTAGGGGCAGATTTATCAAGGGTCGAATTTCGAGGGTTAATAAACCCTCGAATTTTACCCTCAAAGTAAAATCCTTCGAATTCGATTTACCACAAAAGCTTCGATCGAATGCTTGAATAAAAATAGTTTGATTGAACGATAAAATCCTCCGAATCGAACAATTTGAACGATTTTAAGCGATCAAAGGATTTTTATTCGACCACAAAAAACATAGAAAAGTGCTGGGAAAGGTCCCCATAAGCTAACATTGAACCTCGGTAGGTTTAAAGTGGCGAAGTATGAAGTCGAAATATTTTTTAAAGAGACAATACTTCGACTATCGAATGGTCAAATGATTTTTACTTTGAATCATTAGATTCGATCGAATTAGTTCGAATTTGACCCATTCGATGGTCGAAGTACCCAAAAAAATACTTCGAAATTCAAATTATTTTCCATTCGAATTATTCCCTCGAATTTAGTAAATCTGCCCCTTAGGGTTGAAGACTTGAGATCCAAAATTACGGAAAGACCTCCTTATACGGAAAACACCAGGTTCCGAGCCTTCTGGATAACAGGTCCCATACCTGTACCAATTTGGTACTTGGGAGGTTAGTAATTATTAAGTAATCCTATAGCACACCCCAAAAATGATCACACAAAATCCAAACAGTACCTTTGTTCTTATTTCTGTAAAAGAAATGGACCTTTAAGTAACCGAGCCAAGGCATCTCATACTCCCAAATGATTTATTGATGATAAATAGAAGGTTTCAGTTTATGATCTCCAAATACATCGGTAATATCTCTTAAACAACAGGTTATTTGCTTACATATAAAAATACACTTAATATGCATAACGGTGTTCTGCAAGAGGAAAATATACACGTTTTTCTATCTTATTTACAGGTTTTTATATCACCTTCATAAGGAAAAATACTTTTCTGTGGGTACCAGTTAAACCCTACATGCAGGGAGAAAGGCTTGATACCACTTGGTACTTCATTACAAGCATTATTGGTGCACAGTAAACAGATATTTAGTAATTAGGGCAGATAGGTGTAAGAGGAAGCGGGCAAAATAAATCCTCCCAGTGAGGCATTATTGGGAAAAACTAATGCAACTGCTTTTGTAACCTTCTATACTACTAGCCAGTATTGCTCTGGTAAACCATGCAGTAAACCAAACTAGTGGTATAGAAGGTTATAAAAGCAGGTATTTATAAGGTGAAGGGCTGGTCCAACTAGGAACAGTCAATAAGAAGAACTGGACATTTTATCATTTACAGTCATTTAGAAAATAAACTTATCTAACATATTTAACACATAGAAAACAATAGAAGAAAAGCAAAAGAATCTTTTAAAAACTCCAACAGTGATTTGCTCTGAAGCTAAATCTAAAGCAAGTGATTGGGTAAAAACATAAACTATGTCCCTCCCATGTTTTAATGTGATTGGACGGCTGAATGCAGTATGAAGTAGTAAAATGTTATTGACCTGATTTGAACTAGCTTGGCAAGGATGCGTTTTTTTTATAAACATGTAGGACATAGGAGTTTGAGATATCCAGTGAAATCAGTCCTTATATTTGTCACGTGATGATGTCAGAGAGTGACACATATAAGGAAATGTTTCACTGATGCCAGTGATGTCACACAGGATGCTGATTGGCTGCAGACAGGGCCCTGTGCAATGGGTGCCTCTGGACAATTTTAAAAACAGTGTATAAGGTAAAGTGCTCCCTTGATCTACAGCTTGCTTGAAAAACAGGCCACGGCTGCTACCAATATCTTAATTTATGTGCATACTTGGGGCCTATAATAAATATTATAAATTTAACAGCAGTCTGTTTGTTTCCATGGTTTATACAGAAGAATAATGGGCAGTCTGCTATCTCTCTTCTATAAAGAGCATGGTGTGTATGAACGGGTTGCACACAACCACCCTGGCTGCAGCACACAAGCCATTTTAAGCCATTTTTTTCCAATAAAACTACTATAGGGGAAGCTGTTATACACATAAACACATCAAAAACTACTTCCGAGGAGTCAGTCTTGTCCCTACTGGGGAGGTTAATTTGGGGGCAAATAAATAAGGCAGTCCCCCAGCTTTTCATATCTCCCCCGCCTCTTTATAAACTGGTAAAAATAGCAGGAGACCAACCGGCTTAATGGATTAAACACATTCTTTTAGACAACTACACTGAAATCAATTTTGTTACTTTGGGGACCGGCAAAATCAAAAGAACACAGTGAAGAAGCGAAGTTTAAAAGCCAATTCAAAAATAAATCAGTAAAGCACATTTAATTTGATTCATATTGTTGGTAAATGAGCACCAATATGGTCCGATCTGAATCCAAACCCTAATCTTCACATTCAACTTTGATGAAAATAAAGTTGGGGTAAAAATATTGTTATCCAGAACTTTAAAGTCATATGACTTTATGGGGCTGATTTATAATCCATCGATGTTCGTGATCAGGCAAAACCACTGAAGAAAAGGCAAAGAAATAAAAAAACCTTGCCAGGTTTTAGGTTGTTTAAAAAATACTTTTCTTTTAAAATACTTTTTTTGTTTTTTTAAATTTGACTCAAAATAATCAAGCTGTAGAAATGCATCTTATAAAAACAGAACATTTTGTAAAGCCATTGTATAATAATTTGTTCTTTATAAAATAAGATTATCATTGCTATAATAATCTTGAAATACACTAGATACATGAATAAAGGCCAGTGTCTTAAAATGTTTGGTTTTTTCAGAAATCAGTTTTCCTAAAGTCAGCACTAATTAGGGTGATGAATGGGAAGTCTATTGCGGTTATCCATGGCCTAAGTTAAGAATAAAACATAACTAGAACACACACACACACACTGCATAAGCAATTTGGTTGTGTAGTAAAGCCAGCCCGTGGAGAACTGAAGCAATTTATCAGGGAGACCAATAGGAAGGAGAATATTAGCTCAGCTGGACAGACATTGTTGCTGGTTGTCTCTGGTGAAGGTTTAGCTTGGGGAAATACTAGGATGCTGCTGAAGGGGCTTTAATGTGGTAGTAGGGATATTAAAGGTCAGTGGGATTTGTTTGAAAGGGTCAATGAAAGGAAATCGCAAATGTCAAAAGGGTCACTAGTAGGGGTTAAGGGGTATTCTTGGGAAAGGTTAAGAAGGGTCAATTAGTGTTTAGTGATATGTCTTAAACTCAAACGACAGAAGAATTTGTATCCTGTTCTATAGAACTCTGAACTTCCATTCGTTTGGTTAAAAATACTAGACCCATATGAATCTGGGAAGCAAAGATAAGGTACTGTATGTTGAAAGCTCACAAACTTTGGATGTCTAAGGTCGAAATCTAGTTGATATACAGTTTATATGTATTGTATATATGTTAACTACCCTGAGAGACATACAGATGTAATACAACGTTTTGTGTTTAAATGTGTGTATATTATTTTGGTTAACTCAATGGGGTTCATTCACTAAAGGGCAAAGTGGCTGTCACTAGCGAAAATTCGATAGGGACATCGCCAATTCACTAACAGGCGCAGATGGCAATTTCCTAGCGAAAGGGACCGTCGCTAGCGTTCATTGGGGATTTTTCACTCAAGCGAATGGTCGTTGATACGCAAATTTAGTAAAGTGCGGATTTTACTGAATGGTTACCTTTTATCTTATCAGTTACATCAGATACTGTCTGCTGAAAATGCATTAAAGTTTAAAAAACGCTGGCGACTTTTCCTTTATTTAAGCGGGATTGCCTTCAAAAGTCCCAACTTTAACTTTAACATTTTTCCCCAGACATTTGAGAACATATGGAACATTTATTTTACAGTGGGCTCATGTGTAGAGCATTATATTAACTATTTTGTCTTTATTAATATTCCTAGTACATTTTGTTATAAAAAGTGTTAACTTCAAACATTTGCACCTAATAAAGAAGCCCATACAACTTTAATGTACCTGCCCTATTCAGCGTAAGACCTAAGCGTAACATCACTAGCAAATTATCGCTAGGCACAAACAAACAATGACACATCTTTGTTATGAAATGCTTGAACTGCTGAAGTAACGCTAGAGAAAATTCGCCATTTTTTCGACTCTCAGGATGCAACTTTGCATATTAGTGAACTAGTGTAGTGGTAGAGAATTTGCACCTGGCGAAGTAGTGCGAGGTATGCGAAGCGGTCGCTGGCGACAATTCCCCCTTTAGTGAATCTGCCCCAATGAGTATACCTGCAATGATCTAGACTATTATATACCAATATAATGATTGTTTGTTGAAAACTAATAAAAATTGTCAGATAAAAAAAAGTTACTGTATGTGACTGCATATTGTACACAGAGCTGCAGGTAGAGAGACTGCTGCAGGTAGAGAGACTGCTGCAGGTGAGGTTTAGACATTGTTTACTATAGGGACTCTTGTTTACTGTTACTGCACTTCTACCATCTTATAACATCATGGCTTCATATAACAATACATATTGATGGAGTTTCTTACTTATTTATAAATACATTTATTATCATAAATGAATGCTGCAGCACTGCAGAGAACACATTTTGGGGGGATATGGATAGATGTTCATCCCATTGGCCCCTACATTAAATCACGGATGGACCAGGATTTATATTTATACTTGGGACGCAGGCACCTTTAGCTGTGGCAGAACTGGTAGTCTGTGTGACCAGCAATAAACCCCCACACACATCATGCCAAACACGGTTCAGGATAGCTCTCAGAATGTTCATGCAAACATGCAATGTATGCCTCCCTGTTCTAAGTTAGGACTTTGAGCCAATAAACCGAAATAAGAAGTTTTACAGATAATTCCAGGCATTCCATCATATTTAAAAGTCACTTAGCACTTATTTATAAGCATTACTTGCTGACCCTGCTAAACATGGAGGGCAAATCTACCTGTGAAACAGTCAAACAGCAGTACTATTTAAATACTTACTACTGGACCCAAAAAAATGTGCAACTGTTGCTTTGGGTGTATCACTGTCCCAAGAGGCTAGACAGTCAGCGTTGAGGGCTCCTGACTGTCACTACTTAATGATGTAACGGCGTCTACCAGCAGTGTACATAGGATCACGTTACACTTACTGAAACCACTTCCAGACCCAAGCACAGCCTAGTGACAGCTGATACCCACCATCACAGGTAAGTTATGTAGAAAAGTCACACAATGCCAAGGGTCGAGCTGAGAGCATTCAGACATTCCTCATAGGGGAAAGACTGCAAGATCCTTTCTCTCAGCATTTTACAGTCATTGGGATTTCTTATATATATATATATATATATATATATATATATATATACACATACCACTAAACCCTCAAAGTAATGCTGCTCTGAGACCTCTGTCAAAAGAAACACAACATTTCATTCCTTCCATTGTGTACACATGGGCTTCTGTATCAGACTTTCTGTTTTCAGCTTAAAGCTAGGGCTTGAGCATGCTCAGTGTGCTCCACTCTCCCCCTGCCTTCCCCCCCTCCCTGCTGTAATCTGAGCCAGGGATATTAGTTAGTTACCTAACTCTTATGTTTTTTTCTATTTATTTAAGTTTTCTTCCTTCACTATTATTAACTAAAGTATGTTGGTCATGGTGAAGCTGTTTATACATGACTAGAGGACTAAATAAAAAATAGTGATCAGCGGGGTGAGTGTTATTGGTACAATCTCCAACTGGAAAAGATTTCTAAGAGCTGTGGGACAAGGTTCTGTATTGATCCACTTATATAAAATGAGCTTGTTAATGAATTTACAAGTATATGGGGCAGTTACATGTATCCAGCATATGTACTTTTTGAAGAGGGGTCTTGACAAATTGGCAATACGGTGGAAGAGGAGATTCATTTTTGATAAATCACAAGGATTACAAAAAAAAACCATGCAGACTACCTATATCCTTTATATCCTATATCCTTTATGGCATTAACTTAGATAAATGATGCGATGGAGAAGGGGTAATAAACATAACTATAGTAGGTAACACAAGTCAGCAGCAGAAAGGGCCAGCAAGGCTACTGTCCTGTATTAAAAGCGGTAAAGATTCATGCAGAGGTAATAATAAGCGAATAAAGGGTATGGAAGGTCTGAGTTATGAAGAAAGCGTTGTCAAGCTGTCAATATGTAGAAAAGAATACCCTAAGTAAAAATAATCTTCCTCTATAAATATCTCTAACTAAAGAATAGGAATAGCCTTTAAACACGTTTTTCAGATGCAAATACTTCCTATTAAAGACACCGCTATCACATTTTGATATTAATTAATAAAACATTCATAACAACAGAAAAAGATGGTGATTGGCATGGCCCGGCTAAAGCAGTCACTGTAAGGTAATGTATTTGATGTGTCTCAAGGCTTGTATATACAACAGCCCAGATATTCAATGGTTAAATATAAAAGGTGACATGGTTTTACTGCAGCAAAGGGGCAAACGTTTACATACAAGTGCACATCAGTTCAGTAAATGCATAGCACCTCAAGCTAATGCTCACGACTTGCATGCCACTTCTCTGCAATCAATTCAGAATTCCAACTATGCATATGGAAGCTTGCGCAGTAGAATTAAAAAAAAAGGCACAATAAAACGGATTTATAAAAGCATACTTACGCCAAAACAAATACATAGCGCAACAGCTGCTTTTGTCAGTGAAAGTATGTACTTCTGGAAAAAGCACATTATACTAAATGTAAATCACATTTTATCAAAAGAAATGCTGATTTTGATAATGTGCAAATGCCGTACTTCTTAATTGCAACACTGTTTGCTATCTTTCCCAAAATACTCTGCAAGACTGTGACATATTAGGTCAGGGCAACACAGCAAGTCTCCTGTCGTTAGGTCTACACCAATGAGTACTGTGTCTGGGTGAAAAATGTGATACAGGTGTATGGAGGTGATGGATTTCAAAAATTAATATCCCATCTAATGATGGACTTCACCTATGAACGGTACACTTAATCAACACAAAACATACTGGGTCTGGCCAATACCTAGCACTGGCTGGAACCAGTGATGAAGAATATGCATTCAGCTTTCCTTAATGACTAGTGTCACTACAGAGTTACCCTAGAAAGTGCCTCATTTATGATGTGGGACACTTTTCTAGCCTTTAAAGCTGTATTTAAAGACCATAAGTAAGCTTCCCATCTGTGTCCTAATGAAACATGCTGCGTTTTCTCAAGTCAGCTCAAGAATCTTGAAAAAGTCAATCGAAATATTCTTCATGAATAAAGTTTGCAAGCTACAAAAACAAGTTACATCCAACATCATACATAAATATTTTATATATATTGTACAACAATCTGCACAGGCTTACTATAAAAATAATATAAATCCTGAACCAACTGATTCAAATCAGTGCTTTTCAAGCTAATTATTATGTCTAAGAACACATTTTTTATATAGTATGTATACTATATATATACGGTATATTTCTCTCTCTCTCTGTCACTATTGTTCTCTCACTCTTTGTGTGTTTATATATATATCTCCCATTTGTACTAATGGGCTCTGAATATATAGAAGAATTATAATTATATACATGTTATCTGTGCACAAAGTGCAGTATGATTGTACAACACCTACATGTTGGCTGCTGTCATACATAGTAATGAATGTTTGCTGCATTTATTACACTGATCTGAGGCAGCTCAATGACAACAAAGGTATCCATGGGAGCTCTAATGCTGGCTTTTGGCTAGAGCCTTTGCAGGCCTTTTGATTCTTCTTCCAAGACTTCCATCACCTGAGCTTCTTAGTTGCTGGTGACACTTGCTTCTTTCTGACGCAGCTTTTCTTTCTAGAGTTAAGAGGAGACAAATGTAGCTTTCAAATCATTAATCAAAAAACAAATATGTAGTAAAAGCAGAACAAAGCCATTCTTCTGCCAGTTAATGAATAGAAAGGCATATTTAATCTGCCCATCTGTACCCACCACCTGTATAACAGCTATTACTGTAACCATTCTGAGGCTGCATAAGGGTAATGACACATAATGAGATTTGTTGTCCATGGAAAATCTGCGCTACCTGCAGTGATATATTCAAAACAGGGGATTTTCCTATATGTATTGTGTCTGACATGCAGTAATTGGAAGGTTAGTGAATGGCAATGCATTTTCAGGATATTTGTCCTTTGCCGTAGTACAGATTTCTAGTGATGGGCGAATTTCCACGTTTTGCCAGCACCGAATAAATTAGCGAAATAGTCGCACGCATAAACATTGTTGCATGTCAAAATTATTCTGACGCCCATTGACTTTAATACATTTAGACAAAAAAGGCATGCGTATAACAATTGTCGCAGGCGTTGAAATTGACGTGTGTCGAAACAATTGACGCCCATTGACTTAAATGTGTTTCATGTTTTTTTTGCCGTTTTGTGAATTTTGCGGCAAATTCTAAACTTTTTTGGCAAAACCGGACAATTTCACCCATCACTACAGATTTCCCAACAGACAGATCTCCTCATGTACCCCTGCCCTATTTTATTTTTTTTAAGTAACAGACTTGATTTTGTCACTAGCACCTTGGTGAAAGTGCAGTTGCCCACCCTCCCAATTGCCTTTCAGACAGACCTCTGCTCCAGACATAACACAGAGACATCTCTCATTAAGGCTGCCTAACGATGTCTCACTATTCAGGCTGGATCAGATTATCACTCCTGCATCCAAGATGCTAATTGTGTAATCCTTATACAGCTACAGTGTATAAATCACACTGTCCAGCAAAAAAAATTGTGGCACTCCTGGGACTTTATATATAAAAGGGGAGTGGGGTGGACCATTCTCAAAGACTTCTCCGACGTGAAGTCTTTTGGATTAGAAAACTGGATACACTAATCCTGGTGGATTAAATGAAAATTGCCTTTATACCCGATTCTTGAATGAATGACAAACAGTATGTTATGTTGGCTAATATATAGCTGGTGTAGTAGTAGTAACACACTCCCAAAAAAATGAATTGCCCAGGTGCATCCAGTGAAATGTGTATCTGTATAATAAAAATTGGAGCACTCGTGGGACTTATAAATAAGTGAAGTTATTTATTGGTGGTTATCACTGTTTTGATCCCAGGTCTCTCACGACATATGTTGGTTAAAGGAAAACTATACCCCCAAACAATATAGGTCTCTATTAAAAGATACTGAGTAAAACAGCTCATGTGTAAAATCCTGCTTCATGTAAATGAACCATTATCATAATAATATACTTTTTTAGTAGTATGTGCCATTGGGAAATCATAAATAGAAAATTGCCATTTTAAAAAATAAGGGCCGCCCCCTGAGATCGTAAGATTCACTGTGCACACATACAAACCACATGTAAGGTCACATGAGCCAATTAACAGACAGAGTTCTGCCTTTTGCTTCCTCACTTCTTCCTGTTACAGTTAGTGTTGTAGTATTTCTGGTCAGGTGATCTCTGAGGCAGCACAGATAGAGTCACGAAATGGTGGTTCAAGGCAAGAGATGTAAAAGGGCAAGATTTATGTAAATATATATTCCAGTTTGGTAAGATTCTTTAATATGTCATTCAATTTGATATAAACTATCTGTTGCTTAAGTATTCATTTTGGGGGTATTGTTTTCCTTTAATGATATATGTATGGTAATTTTATTGTAATCCATAACTTGTACAGCTTTGACTATGCGTTTCACACTATTGATGGGATGTTAAGCATTATGCTTAAGGGGAGGGGTATGATTAAGTGAGGTCCCCCCCCCCTATTCTTAGGTGTGACTATAAATTGTTGGTTCTTAAAATATTTGTAGTTGTGTTAAAGGTCTCGGAACTGGACCACAACAATGACAATAAGTTATTTTTAATGTAAATTAATAAAAACTAATTATTTATAAAGTCCTAGGAGTTCCACAGATTTGTGGCAAATATATATATGTCTAATATATAATCATAACTACATAACTACCATAGCTTCATTTGTTTACAAGAGATTTTAAATGTAACATCTGCCAGACACTACAAATTTTTCCCAAGTTTGAATACTAAAAAAACTTTAGAGCTGAACCTGGACAATATCCAGAACTATGACAGCATGGGTTGCACTCTATAATGACATATCCTTATAATTTGCTCCAGCATTGACCTGCACCACTAGGAATTCTTAAACTAGAGTCTTTCTAACTTTAAAAAAAAAAAAAATGGATGTGGATAGGGAATATGACCAAAACAGAAGAAGCAAATGCATGTCCTGGGTTGCACTAAAACTAGGAATGCACCTAATCCACTATTTTGTAGTGTATCTGAAAAATTCGGCCGAATACAGAACCAAATCTTAAAATGCATATGCAAATTAGAGGTGGGAAGGGGAAAACATTTTTAACTTCCATGTTTTGTGACAAAAAGTCATATGATTTTCCTCCCCACCTCTAATCTGCATATGCAAATTAGGTTTCCGATTCAGTTTGGCCAAATCCAAATCCTGCTGAAAAAGGCCGAATCCCGAACCGAATCCTGGATTCAGGTCATCCCTAACTAAAACTGGGTAGGGCACAAACTGAGGGTGGCAGGGCCTTAACAGCAGGGAGCCCACATTTACAGGGAAATTAATTTCCATTTGCCAGTACTTTTTGAATACTGCCTTAGCTTCTGTTTTTCTGCCTAGGCCAGTGATATGCTGACAGGGTGCCAACCAAGTCCCACACAATGTAGTTTGCTCAGCATTATAGGTCTTCAGACAGCAGCACAGTTAAATGAGGGATTAGTGTACTCAAACAAACTGGGCAGAATAAAGAGAAGTGACATTTTGTTTTGCGTGTACACTTTTGCTACTACAATGCCATTGTGCTAAGCAGGACCGCCATCAGAAATCGCAGGGCCCCATACGACAAAATTTCCTGGGCCCCCTGGGCGGCACCCACCGCAAGCCCCACCTACAGATCCGCCCCCCACCCCACAGGTCCGCCCCCCACCACACAGTAAAAAAACAAAAAAAATATTGGTGGCTAGGGTTCCCGCATGTTAATAAAAAATAAAAAGATATTGGTGGTCAGGGCCCCCCATAAAAAAAACATTCGTGGCCAGGGCCCCCCCCATTAAAAAATATTGGTGGCTAGGACCCCACCTGTGAAAAAAAAATTGGTTGCCAGTGCCCCTCCCCCACATTATGAGAAAATCAAGTAAGTGTGGCGTGGCCGGGGCCCCCTGATGGCTGCCCTGGTGCTAATGAATGCATTGCTGTGTGTGCATGGGTAGGAATAGGATGTGAAATGTTCACTGTAATTAACCATTCACTTCTCCTTTAAATCATTTGAAAGTCAACTGGTGCAAGAGCTTACAGCCCTAGGACTTTAGCATGTTGAACAAAAATGATTTTATGACAGAAATTTGTTTACCAGACTTGCTGCAGGGTTAATCTTCCTGGTTTCAACCTTCTTTTCTGCTGTCAGTTTATTTACGGATTCCTGAGCCTGGCGAAGCCTAAAAAAAAGGGGAGAAGTTTGATATTAGTGGCAGAGCCCATAAGGAACTTATCACAGCCTAGAGGAAGATTCACTCTCAATAGAGGATCTAATGCAGTCACTAATAGTAAGAAGCCAAAAACTTGGACACTTGTTTTTAAACTATTCATAAAATATTGAACTAAATTGATTTTTTTTCTTTCTGTATTTCATTCAAAACAGTGTGGCAAAAGCCGAGTTACATGAAATCTGTTAAAAGGGGGAAATGGTTGGGGTAATCCATAAAGTGTAAATCATCTTATGATTTATTGGGGTAAAGTGGTCAGACCCCTAAATGATATAACCACGGTTCATGTCTGGACATAAGAAGAATATGGAAAAGGACCAGATTTTTTCAAGACGTGTTTATCTGGGAAGGAGGGGTTCTAGAAGGCAGAGATGGGATGTTTATACTGCGGTGCCAAAGTGTGGACGAGAGTGTGGCAACGGCAGAAAGCAAAAGTGTGATACAAATATTTTATCAGAGACTGTGATGACCATACATTTACAGACACAAGCTGCATTATGGGAAAGCACATAAAACATTCATGAAGACCTTTGTTGAAAAATTATCCACAATGTAGCAAAAGTCTATACAAGTTAACTGGGCTTTATCATTTTTTTTCAATCATTTTTTTGGATAAATATCTTTTCAATAACTGATGAGCATGCTCCTTAATGTAGTTGCCTTTGTGTAGGGGTGAGGGCAATGCAGGAGGCCTGGAACTTCAATGTAATTTATTAAAACACCGAAAACAGGGTTATCCAATTTGCAACCCTACAGCTGTTGTTGATCTTCATCTTCCAGCATCCTCAATCATCCTTATGTTGTGGGGCTGCAAGCTGTACATTC
The DNA here is from genome assembly GCA_038501925.1 of Xenopus petersii. Classification (NCBI taxonomy): domain Eukaryota; kingdom Metazoa; phylum Chordata; class Amphibia; order Anura; family Pipidae; genus Xenopus; species Xenopus petersii. The sequence goes on from CM076686.1 coordinate 35,061,773, forward strand.
CTCATGTAAATACTATTTTCAAGTTTGTAAATGCAATACTGACACTTTGTAACTAAGGGGGCACCAATAAGGCAAACACTTTAATTTTCTATTCACTAAATAGAATGCTGGTTTACATATCAGATATTAACTACAAATATGCAGAATTTGGAGATATTTTTAGACATATGCTGTGTTGTATTTTTCACTCTGTCCTTGAATCATAAAAGAAAATGACACTCATACGAAGCCAAGAACTCAATTCTAGGAAAAGCAGAGAAAAAGTGGAGGAATTCTTGTGAATGCAAAATATTTGTAGGAACTGTGTGTTACAGTGTTCGTGAATGGTCCTCACTCATCAGCAGGATATCTAATGAATACAGAATGGCTGTTACTCCCCATAACTTATCATTAAAGGGGTCTGATAATTGATGCTAATTTTAAAACCTGCAGCTGGTCCCTGCAAAAAGTATGTCCTGCAGACCTTACTTCACGTTGTAGAGAAAAGGCAAGATACAATCAGTACAACCCAGATCTGAACTGGCTTTTCAGCACATACATATATTTATTTACTTATTCAAATCTGATGTTTTGCATGCAGTCAGTTCAAACATACCTATTAAAATAGTGGAAACCGGCACTCACCATTCTCATATCAACTCCCGTTCCCTAATGAATCAAGTAGCTGTAAAATCTGGAAGCTCTCACGGATACGTCCAAAAAAGTTTTTGTTATATTCACATAATTGACGACGTTTCGAGGAGAACTGAAACACGTTGATGCTGGGGATTATGTGAATATAATAAAACTTTTTTGCACATTCCTGTGTTCTAAATGTTTCCAGATCGCACATACAGTATATATATATATATATATATATATATATATATATACATTTCAATCAGGGCAGCACTCAAAGCGTTCCCGGGTGCACGTTAAAAAGTTCCATGTATGTTAAAAAGACCAGCAACACTGGTATTTCTTGTTAGTTCGAGAAACAGCTGCGAAAAATTGCCTGCGTCAAAAACTGACGCCGGCGCCGTTTTACGAATTTTTCGCCCATCACTATTTCTTATGATCAAAATGAATATATTATAATGTGCTTGTACAGCCGACGTGAATACATTTCCCTGATTTTACATTTTCCTGGATTTTACACCATTTTTTCTGGTCCACTGAAAAAAGGTAAAATGAAGGTTCTACTGTATGTGTGTATATATATATATATATATATATATATATATATATATAATAGCAGATAATTTCTGCCTAAGTGTATGATTCCCAACCTCTTTGAGTTATCTATATAATACTTGGATGCCTAGGACAGAGTATCCGGGGAACCATTACATGGACAACATTTGGCTCAAACTGCAGCTGACTGTGAGTAATTACACAAGCTCGCTCTCTTTCTCTCTCTCTCTTGGATTTTGTTGGACACTGCATTCTCACACTTTTCCCAAACTACCTCCCATCAGCATCAATAAGGTATAATTTAGAAAACACTGGAGATGTACAAGTTTGGTGTTACTGCCCAAGACCTTAGAAAAATGTAGAGCTCTCTGGTTTGTGTGGATATGTTTCAGCTGTTTAACCACTGCACTGCTGCTTGCTAAAGCATGCTATGAGCAAGTAACCCTTATTTAATGTGCTGTTTGAGTTTGCAATTGAATTCCTATATAAGCTAGATATACACCACAGCACGTGCATTTACCCGCCTTCAAAAGGGAAATTCCTCATCTAGTTTATATCCCTGTAAAGAATGTTGTGCAAAATCATCTGGAAATTTCTGCATTAAGTATGGTGCCACTTAGAAAGCATGTCTTGCTCTCCTACTGGAGCTTTACATGTCCCAGAGGAGGATGCCCATTCGGCTCTAAACTATTAAATGCATCTGGTTACCCTGTTCCCACTGTGCTGTGTTACACTGTTTAAATCTCTTAATTGATTTATTTTAGTCAATAAAATAAATGCCACAGCAGCTCACGCTGCTCAGTTTCCAGTTTTACTGCGGAATGCGTCGTTCGGCCAACATTAAAGTGGGAAAAGATCAGGATAAAGGGCTGAGCCGTAATGTGCAGGAATCAACAGGATTTTTATTAGCACTATATAAAAAGATGCTTAATACCCAGGCTTCAGCAGTAATGCTGGTGGCCACCTAGGCTTGCAAGTGTACACATATAAATAGTGAGTATATATATATATATATATATATATATATATATATATATATATATATATATATATATTTGTACAAAATGGAGTGGAGTCTAATCCCAGTTCATGATTTAGTCCAGAAATTGGACAAATTATATTTCAAACTATAAAGTCTAGACAACTTGCTTTAAGTACCAAGCAAGAATATGCAACGTTGCATTTCTCTCTCTCTCTCTCTCTGTATATTTTGTATGTGTGTGTGTATATATATATATATATATATATATATATATATACACATATACATATATATACATATATATATATAGATAGATAGATAATAGATAGATAATAGATAGATAGATAGATAGATAGATAGATAGATAGATAGATAGATAGATAGATAGATATACAGATAGATAGATAGATAGTCGAGCGATTTTTACTTCGAATCCTTCGATAGTCGTAGTCGAAGGTCGAAGTAGCCCATTCGATGGTCGAAGTAGCCCAAAAAAAAACTTCGAAATTCGAAGTTTTTTAACTTGAATCCTTCACTCAAAGTTAATGAATCGGCCCCTAAATGTTTTGTTATAAGAAAAAAAAACCTGGTTCTCCAAGCACATCTGGAACTGATGGATTAATACATAAGCGCCAAAGTCATTCCTCTGAGCCATCGATTGATTTTTTTTTTTAGGTTAAAATTATAAAGATTCCTAATCTGCAGCAGATGGCATTATTAAAAAGTGGGTACAAACTTTTTTTTTTTAACTTTCTTCTAGTTGGAGGCTGGAGGATTCATTTGCATTTTCATCCGCACGTGGAGTGGGCACCTTGAGCTTTTCCCTGCAGTGAGTTGTGCCTGGAAGCACTTTCATTAAAAGTACCTGGGGTACAATGCACTCTTCGTAATTCTGTAGAGTTGTCCTTTGCTCCGCTCAATCCTTCCTGTCCAAAACAGGAAACCCTAGAGCTACAGCCACCTTTTGACTAGGTGGTAAGTCTGGTGGAGGAGTAGGAGTGCGCACGTCACTTGAATGGCGAACACCAGAAATTATACCAGGCAGACTTTGGAAATATTCAATGCAAAATAGTTGAAGCGCAGTTTTGCCCACTTTGGCAAGTTGGATACAACTGGATCAAGGGAATCAAGGGAATCAGCTATTTGTGTGTGCAATGAAGCCATCATTTTGTTGACGAACATTGCATTGTGGAAAAAAAACGACTGTGCTATAAAGTGCACTTTGCTTACTTGGTCTTGGTAAGTGAATGCTCCCTTACAAGTTTATTGTGCATGATCTGTTAACTCTTAGCTGCATGTGAAAAAAAATGGTGAAAAAACTCACTCTCGTATCTTTAAACCAAATCAACTATAACTTGGCCCAATCATGCATTATCATTTTTGTTTGCATTATTTACAAGGATATCAACTAAGGCTTTCCCGGGCTTTCAGTAGCATGTGCACATGCTGTCACTGTCTCACACTGGGCTGTGAGACTCCAGCATAGCAATATGCAGCCACGTTAATGGCATAAAATATGTTCTTGGTTCTAAATTTGACATTCGCACCATCAGCTTTGACCAAATCTGCTCAGCAGTGACCAAAGCAAAAAGGTTAGCAAGATTCATCGATTACCATGTCTTTCAAAGAAAAACACAAACATAGAGATTGCTCCATGTTAACTATAAAACAGAGGAGGCTACTCAGCTCTAACTGTTTAGACCAATACCCAACTCAATCCGTGTAACTCAGACACCAAAGAGAAAAAAAAATCTGGTCCAAATTAGCTGAGGTCTCCTTTCATTTTACTAGCAAGTAATTGGGAGTGGTAAAGAAAAGTGTAACTTATCAGATCTGGCGTGTTTATCTTTTTGTGAGGACAGACGGCCGCTAGCGGGTTCCCTCTGGAGCCCTGGGGGGGAATCACCTTCCCTTGATGTCCATTTGATCCGAAAAGAAAACAAAGGCGCCTGTGGAATGAGTATGTGTAATCTGGGTGTCCCAGATGCTGTGTAATGCAAGTAAGGCTTTGATTGGAAACGTACCTTTCGGTGGAGAGGACTTTGCTCTCTCTTTTCCACACACTCTTGAAGTCAACGCAGAATTCGTACCACAACACGAAGAAGGAGTTGGGGTTGATCTCTTTATCATTGCCCTTTGGCTTACACCCAAAATATTCAACTGTTTTTTCAAACCTGAGAATGAGAGATTTTTTTTATCAGCAAAGAAGGATGTTTATGTGCCCCCACAGTCTCCCCCCATTGTTTTTTCCTCTTTTCAAGAAGGGCTTGTACTGACTTTAAAGCAAGACACCTCTCAGGCAGGAAAAAGGAAAGGGAAAATTTCCTATAATCAAGAAAACATTACTTAAAATAATCCCCTGCCTTTCCTTATGTTTAGAAAAGAAAAATACAGGTATTTTATTACAGCACAAGATAAAATAGAGGAATGAAAGTGCAAGATAATTCATTTAATAAACACCACATTTCTACAATATTTGTTCTTGCTATACTGAAATATAATTATAAGAAGGCAACCCTGACCATATCCGCAAGAAATTACCATATACAGGTAAAATGAATTCCCACACGTCATCTACATACTGAATGGCAGCCGAAGGCTGACCTATAATTAATTTCTGCTTTGTATTATGATGCCAGATGAATAAACTGATAGCCCTTTGACAGGGTATATGGAGTCAATGGGGCATATTTATTAAGAGAGTGTTATTAGCTCTTGCCAGAGTGAAACTCAATCCCGCTATTAATTTCTGCGTGTGTTTTAAAGGCCTACAGTATTTATCAATGGGTTACATACTTTGATAAGTACTCCTTATAGAATACCTCTCAAAGAAATGGAGTTGCCGATTTTTACTCAGATGGGTGGTCATCTGAGTATGACCACCCATCACACTCATGGATCATATATCCATGCCTTCATGCAGTTTATTATAAATATATATACCATCCAACATCAAACAGCTGTACATGGTGCAGGACAAAGCAGTTGGATGCAAGAACATGGCCAGACATGGGCATTTTGGAAGAATCTCAATGTGGCCTACTTCACTTGAGTTTCACGGCATCTTTCTAGTTAATAAATGTTTTGAGAAATAATTTGCTTCCCAGAGTTACATTGCAATTAGCACATTCTACAAGCTTGCTGCACGTGAGTCTGTGAAGGTCAACAGGTCTAAGCCAAGAGTTGGACTAAGCCAAGAGTTATGAACTATGGTTTCTTTGGAGATACTACTACTACCAACAACAACTTACACCCTTCTCTTTCCTTTGGTCACCTGTAACATTATAGTAAAGTGAAACTAAATTTCACACTATAGATTAGGGATACTACATACTGGGCCGATTTAAGAATGCTCAAGCCTTTGGCTATTAAAACTATGCAAGTGTTCCTAAACTATTGGGTGTTTTCTTCATTCAAATACCTCGGCTTCTTGCCAATCTACCCCCCTCCCCCCAATTGAGCAACAGGTTGTTTTAGTAACTTTGTTTGACCATATAATAAGGTCACATATTAAGGCAATGGGAATACAGGAAGATATATTACATTTGTAGATTATAGACATCAGTATATCACTGTAGGGGAAACTTCAGATAGGGCATTTTGTCACATGCACTTGCATGGTAGTTTAAAAACAGCTGCACAGCAAGAGGTTGGACTGCAGTGGTTTAGACTATGCTTTGACTAGGATGTGACTATACTGGCACTCTCTTACACTGGCCTATTAATGACAAAAAACATATTCTCAGTTCTAAATATGATGTTCACTCCATCAGCTTTGACCGCAGTCACTTGCTTAGCAGTGAACAAAGCAGCCTTGGAAACATTTTGCCCTAATCAGTGGTGGTAATGGTGACTCCTGTCATCTGCAATGGTAAGATATTTTGGGGAGTTGTCATCTGAGCTAGAGGTGATTTTGCGTAGTTGACAAAACTCCATATAATGTCTACCCCATGAGTCCCACTCTCAGCTTGTGATTGGTTTGATCAGTACGAGAGCAAGAAAACATTCCTTTCACCCGATGCAGCACACTGGTCAAGTGTTTCCAGGCTCTAATGGAAGTAGTAACTTTGTCATGCAATGTACCTAGGGATTGGTTTTGAGGCTAATAATGAAAAATGAATGATACTGCAGTGCACAGCTTTAGTTCAAGATTTGGGTAAGGGGGTTATTTATTGAGTGTTTAAAATATTTTATTTGATTTTCATATTAAACAAATGAAATCAAAATGACAACAAATGTTATGCAGATGAAGAAAATATGTTGCAAAGGAGACAATGGCATGATAGTATCAAAACTATATCATTCATGAAAAATAACAAAAAACGAACTAAAAATTAACTAAGCCAGTAGATGCACAAGTAATAAAAAAAAGAAAAAGCCCATTTATCATCTGGAGTGTCAGATAGGTCATCTAACTATTGAAGAAAGCGCATTATTTGATCGTTAGTATTGGAGTTACAGATTTCAAAATAAGGAGACCAAACCAGCCTATAAGAATCTTTGGAAATATTTCCTTTAGTTTTAGTTATTAAGGCTTCTTGCCAAGTAAGCTGATTCATATAAGAGATGATGTCCGATAATGAGGGGGGTTCCTTTTGTAACCAGAAATTAAATAAAGCTTTCCTAGAAGCAGCTAGAAAAAAGGAAGTCAATAATTTACTTTCATGGGAGATACTATTTGACTTAGGATTTGCAGAAAGCATATTAATATCTAGATGCAGTAAAGCAATACACAGAGATAGTTTAATTTTTATCTTCAGTCTAGAATTCAAAAAATTAGTAACTTCCCTCCAAAAAAGGTTAATTTTTGGACAGGACCATAAATAATGAAAAATTGACACATTAGTCTCGTCACATTTAGGACAAAATGATATAGGACTATTAGAGGTACTTTTAGCAAACATTTTCCCATATCCTAAATGAATAAGCTTAAAGTGTTGTATTCTCCAACTCTCTGCCAAAATTAATTTATTATAAGTATTAATAGATTTCACCAAATCGGAGGGAGACACTTGACATTGTAAAAACTCAGTCCATTTAATGGACGATTTAGATAATGGATGTGAGTCTGTACCATAAATATTCCAAAATTTTTTTAGATAAAGAGTTAACTGAAATCAAACAGGGGAGTTCCAAAAATTCTGCCAAATCATCTGCTAGCTTGTGGTCAGCTAAAATCAAATTGTTTTTATCATGCAGTAGAGAAAGACCGCATTGACAAGCTAAGTAATAATATCTATCAGATTCATTAAGTTTGTACTCATTTTTGAGTTTTGACCAAGACAATAAAGTTTTCTTATGTGGATCAAATAAGTCTTTAACTAAGACTAGTAAATTTCTCTTAGCAGAAAATAGAAAGGAATCAGACTTTTGATAATCTGAGGGTTTAAGTAAGCTTTGCTGGCATGAAAGGGGTTTCTGTATAACTATACCCATGTTGAGAGAATAAATGTTTCCACACAAAAATAGAATCACGATAAAGAGGATTCCTTTTAAAGTCACAAGGAACATTTCCCCATTTGCTATGTAAAACAGATAAAATATCAAAGAAGGGTTCTTGAAAGATCTCGATGTCAGGGTTGGTAAATTTATTGCCTTGAGAGATCCACTCAATACAGTATCTAGTGAGGGCTGATAAATTAAAAGCTCTAAAGTAGGGGGTTATTTATTAAGGTTTGAGTTGTGTTTTTTTTTTAAAAAAAAAAATTCAGATTTTCTGAGACCCTGGAAATAGGTTGAATCCAAAAATACACCATCTAAAACCTGCTGAGATCATGTAGGAGTCAATGGCAGAGGTCCCTTGAACCATTTGAAGATGTTAATGTTTGAAAACTGGAATGATTCAAGTGATTCGAGTTCCTTCAGCAAACTCGATCAATTTGAGAACTCCCAACCATTTGAATTGTGAATTCATTTGAGGTATATAAAACTCTAACATTCAACCTTTGATAATTAACCCCCTAAAAATAAAAACTGGGTAAATAGATAGGCTGTGCAAAATAAAAAATGTTTCTAATATAGTAAGTTAGCCAAAAATGTAATGTATAAAGGCTGGAGTGGTTTGATGTATAATAAGTCAGTCAGGACACTACTTCCTGCTTTTCAGCTCTCTTGGTTTACACTGACTGGTTGCCCTGGTTACCAGGCAGTAACCAATCAGAGACTTGAGGGGGGGCCACATGGATCATATCTGTTGCTTTTGAATCTGAGCTGAATGCTGAGGGTCAATTACAAACTCACTGAACAGAAATGTAGCATGTGGCCCCCCTTCAAGTCGCTGACTAGCTCAGAGTTATAGAGCTGAAAAGCAGGAAGTTGGATTCTGGCTGTTTTATTAGGCATCTGTTCACTCCAGCCTTTATACATTACATTTTTGGCTAACTAACTATATTAGAAACATTTTTTATTTTGCACAGCCTATCTATTTACCCAATTTTTATTTTCACACTGAACTGTTCCTTTAATGGAAAAAATTTTGAAAAGCTCTGAATGTCTAAAAACAAGTCCAATAGGATCAGTGCAGCTCCCATTGTCTTCTAAGGGACCACGACTGCTTTGGAGAAGTTTTTCGTAGCTTTTACACTTAATAAATGTTGAATTTTTGGAGTTTTAGAGAAATTTTAAAAACCTCGAATTTTTAGAGAAAAAAAGTCAAATGTTACTAAAAAGGCCCCCCAGTGTCATATGATTTTTAACTTTTGGTTAACAGAGAGCGACAGTTGTTTGTTCAGAAAATGCAATTTAATTTTTTTTCTGAAATCTGAATTTACAAACTAGTGTTCAGAAAGTATACTATCCCAAAAACGCTCTGCCCGCTTGGTTCAGGAAAAGGGTGCAACTTTCCTCGATCAGGTCACCAGTATCCTGATATCTGTAACTCGATTTGTAAAGAAACGAGGAGAGCACTCGTCAAGCAATTAATGCTGTGGTTATCTTTTTATTACTTGACTACTTGTACACGACATGTTTGTAATAAAAAGATAACCACAGCATTAATTGCTTGACGAGTGCTCTCCTCATTTCTTTACAAATCGAGAAACTAGTGTTCAGATTTGGTTAGGTAATGAGTGGAATCTTTTGTCAATGTTGCGGTATTCATCTGAATCCTAAAATGATAGATTAGGTGCATCGCTAATGAATAATTTATAATATGCACAAATTATTTTATTTAAACATTCGCAAAAAACAACATTTTAAACAACGCTTGTGATTTTAATTACATTCCCCCTTATAAGCAGTGGCGGGGGTGCAGGGGGTGCGAACGGGCCAGGGCCCGCACCCCCCTCATGGCCCCCCCGGCAGCTCGCGCACTACTGAAATGTGGGCCGAAAATCACGTACGGAGGGGGGCCCGGCTGCGTGTCCTGCGCCCCTCTAGTTAGGTTACTGCTTATAAGCTTAAACCTACAACTGATAATTGCCATTACCTGCTTTGTGATCTGGTCAGTTTACTTTCTTCTGTCTTATATTCTTCTTTGGCTGTAAAAAAAAAAAAAAGACACACCATGGGCACTGTGATGGCTTACAATAAAAGACAAGGTTTTGCTGTAACAACAAAAAGTTTCAAGGTCAGTGGTAATTGTAATTCACACTACACACAGCACACATTGGAGCTCTCTTAGAGCAAACTTCACTTTATCATTGTTTTCTATATATACTTTGTAACTCATTTCCTTAACACTAAACAAAACCTCATGTCTACTTCAGGGCTGCTTCGAAAAATGTGATCTGCCAGCTAGTGATTAATTGTGGGATATAAATCAGAGTGGAAATTCCAACCTGTCTACTGTGGAGAATTTGAGAGAGTAAAAAGTTGGTCTATTATTATTCATTCTTGCTAACATTAACCAGCGGACACCATACAGCAATCTAGGTGTACATTCTGCAGGTTATCACAGTTCTGACTTCATGCATTGCTGGCGAGAGCAACAATTTTGCACAGAGTGATTTTTTGAAGAGTAATAAGACCGAAGCTTTGATGGTGACTATTTTGCAAAGATGACGTCTGTCATCAGTATATTTTAATGTATACACCCAGTACTGCAGAATATGTTGGAGCTTTTAATATACGTTAATAATACGTTTGTTTTTTCATAACTAATGCACCATTGCGAAAGAGAAAACACAAACACACACATATAAATATATGACTATAAAGCCAATACCCCTGCTTTTAGGTCTGACTAGTGTATTATGTGTAATGCAATTGTGTGCATAGGCAAAATATCTTGCATTTCAACCTCATATAGCATATTTTCACTCTGGAGCACATTATCCTATTTATTCAGAATAAAAGGCAGGCAGTGCTCCCTATATTTATCAAGTACATTCTTCCCTGTCAGAGCCCATACTTGCTTTCCACAGTTTGTCTCTCACAATGCCTTTGTCTCTTATATTGCATCAGACCCAACATCTGTCTCTCTATTGTATTTGGCATCATGTAATACCCTCTCAGTACTATGTAGTCAGTGCCCCCTCTGCTGTTTTCGTAGCACAGTTCAGTACATTGCAATTTTTCACATATCTCGCCAGCACCAGCATCTGTGTGTCTGGCGTGTACAAAAAATGATGAGATTAAATTGTTTGAAGTATTTATATAAATATAAAATACTCCCACATAAATTATGTTATATACTGTTTATACATGAAATTGCTCTTTATACCACAACATAAGTTGATATATTGCATTTCCTTTTCATTTGGCAGGCATTCAAATGGCTCATTTGTGCTAATTACTTTGTAGGTAGTAACCTGAATGAAATGAAGACTTAAAAGAACAATTTAGGAGTTTGTTTACTAAAGGGTGAGTGTGGTTGTGAAAAACAGCAACAATAAATCTACAAGAATGCAAATGAAAGGTGTATTAAAGTATGCTATTTACATGCGTTCTCTACCCCTTTGGAAGTGTAGTTGGATGTATGTAGCAAATATGTGTTTCATGCCTTCCTGAATATGGTGGGGCTGGATAATAAATATACATGTTAGAAACCTGAAGAGACCTCAACTTCCACCCTCTGTAAGGGCACTTAACTGAATAGTTGTTACTCATTCCTTCTATCCTGTGCCTGGTGGTTAAGGGTTGGTAGGGATTAAAATGTAAGTATGTGTGTTACCCTACACCTTAGCTGGTATGGGTAGGGTAGACACCATTAAGGGATGAAATGTTGTGCCCCATTTGTAAGTATGACCCTAACCCCCTCCACTTAAGTTTGTGTTACAAAAAAGACTGAAATCCTGAATACAGTCAGTCACAGGAAGGTACAAGTGAGCAGAGCACTTCTGTTGTATTACTATTGTTAACCAATGTTACAGGGCAACCCTTTTGAAAAACAAACAAACAACCAAAGTGGTATACAGGTGATACCTTTATTGGCTACCTAAAATAGATTCTCTTAGTTAGTTAATAAAGGTATCACCTTAATAGCACTTTTGTTATCTCCTATTTCAAAAGGGTTGCCCTGCAACATTTTAACTGGCTAATATAGTACAACAACTTTACCTGTCTTTAACCAACAGATGGCGGTGTACAGATGTGCCTTAGTCAAATTATCAGTTCTTTGTAGGCTTTTAGACAGTTGATTGAGAAAGAAACTGAATGCTAAAAGCTGCTAAAACATAGAGCTAAGCTACACTGGAAATTTTGTAGAATGAAGTGGGATCAACAGAAATCATCCTACAAGTCGGATGTAGTCACAAAGTCACACGGGTCAAAATATATTGGCGCTGATATAAAAATCTGGTGTGTAAACTACATGGAATATTTGCCATCCAACGCAACATGACAGTTGATAGGGTACTCTGCATGCTGCGTACAATAAGGGGGTATTAACTAAAATTAAAATTATTCCCTTATAAAGTTGACCTAGCTTTCATCCAATTTGGCATGGAAAAAAAGTCAGTGCAGGAAAAGACTTGACAAAATTGTGCAATAATTAGAATCGTATGACTTTTTTGAATATGACACTAAAATTGTACAACTTTCTCGAGTTGTCGTCTGAAGCTCTCAACTTTTTTGGGTTATCATATGAAAACCAGAGCAGATTCTGGTGTCAAGATAGAAACATCTTCATATTGTAAAAGGGACATCTGCCATTGACTTCTACATGAACGTGACCGGTTTTGAACCGGAGTATTTTCAGATTTGGATTTTTGGCAGCTTTGGGGTAAAATAAATCTCTAAAAATTCAAGTTTTTTCCCTCTAAAAATGTAAGCATTCCTCCTAAAAAGCTGGACCAGAAAAAAATCTAGGATTTATAAATGTAGATGCATGAACAAAAACACACAATCCAACTTTATCTGATTGACTTGCATTACAACTGTGGGGATCAGATTCTGTTGGACCATACAAAATCTGTCAAAATCTCCTGTATAATTTAGCCCTAACAGAGATGCCTATGAAAACAAATAAATACTCAGCAATGCAAGTAGGCCCACTTGTAGGTAAAAAAAAGTGGAGCTATAAAACTATATGAAATAAATATCTATTTAACTGAGTTTAATAATCACATTTTTTGAGCCATAACGAAGGTTGAATATGCATTAAAACAAACAAAATAAAAGCAGATTTTTCATAATGGCACTTTGTAAGAGTCAATGGCCAAATATTTTGACATAAGGACTTATAGAGCAATTAACAGAGAGCAGATTTATTCACTCAGTGCAGTGTTTGAAACATTGGTGAATAGGTTCTAAGTCTAATTACTATTATTTTTTAGCATGCTTTATGTCAGGAGGCCTATTGGCTCCCAGCTGGGAGTAGTCAGGACCAAGGAGGAAGCTCTAGGGTTAAAAATGCCAAGATCTCAGTACAGAATTTTTCAGGCAAAAACATTATCCAAATCCAGGCAAGAGTTCAAAGGCAGGCAGAATAGAATCAGAATCAAAGTCCAGGCAGGGGTCAAAATCCAGAAAACACTCAATTAACAATACAAAGCACCCAGGAAAGTTAAACAAACGAATCCTATAATTGGGCAGGGACATGGCGTCTAAGAAGCCCTTTTATTTGAATTTCGGCACCGGCGGTGGCGTCATTACGCCTGCGTCATCGCGCCGGCATCTTTTATTCGCCCAGACCGCTGGGAAGGTAAGCAGTGCCGTCGGGCGCTCCTGACACTTCAACACTGAAGATTCTGAGATTCACATTTCTGTCTAAAATATTTGATTTGAGTAAAAGTTCTACTTTGTGTTTTTATACATTTGCCTTAAAATCAAGGGCCTCCAACACTTTTCTTCATATTGTTAAAGTAATGTTGTGGCTTCCATGCTTTTGCTTTAATTAGTTCAAATCTTGATGCAAAACTGTTTGGGTCCACTGAGGTTAAAAATACCAAAAATGACCTCCAGGCACTTTCAGGTGTAGCTCATTCAGTTTAGTCCATGCACATGATGCCTTGTGTGCCATTAACCTAAGGGTACATTTAGCCAATGATGAAAAGAGAATGTTTCATAAAATATTCAGACATCTATAATGTGGAAGCATTTTATTCTGACAATTTCTGGCAGTTTTCTGTAAATATACGTTTCACAAAAATGTACATATTTGAATGTATTACTCTCTGCAGATATACTAAATGATAATAAAATATTTGTACGCTATAGAATATGACTGGTGAAGGAGTAATCATTTGAACAGAAATTTCTGATTTTCCACACAAAGACCTTTCATTTCCCTCCGCCAATACTGAACACTCACCTTTGTTTAAAAAAGATGACATCTTGTCCTTAAATGGCTGGATATTCTCTTTAGGTGAGTCTTTTACCACTGCTTTCAGCTGCTTGTCACAAACTGTATTGGGAACAGATATCACACACATTAGCCATTCTCTATGTATTTGCACATAGGGGGTATTAACTAAAACTCAAATTTTTCCCCTTTTTTTTAAAAAAAAAAGTCAGCCTAACTCCGATCCATGAATTTTACTAATCTATAAAAAAAAAAAATAAGCTTAAAAAGCTGAAAAAAGTCAGTCTCTACAAAATCGTATCACAATTTGTACAACTTTTTCAAATATGACGCTTGAACTGTACTATTTTTTCACGTTGTCTCCCTGTCTTTTTTGGATTATTGTACAAAAACCAGCACAGATCATGATGTCTAGAAACATCTTCAAATTGTAAAAGGGACATCTGCCACTGACTTCTACATGACCTCGACGGGTTTTAGCTGGAGTATTTTCTGATTTAGATTTTTATCAGCTTTGGAGTATAATAAATCTTTAAAACATTTAGTTTTTTCCCCTATAAATATTCAAGTTTTCCCCCTAAAAAAATGGAGTCTTCCTAAATGGGCCCCGTAATGCATTTAATGATGGCTATAATCCCTGGGCTGTATGTTTCTGAACTCACATGAGGTGCAGTCAAGTGGAGCAATTGTTCAGGGGAACTATATTAACCCCTGTGCGTGGATAATAGTTATGGAAATAAAAAAAAAATACATATATATATATATATATATATATATATATACATAAAACAATAATAAATTGCATTAAAGCTAATAATTTTCACTCTAAGGGGCAGATTTACTAAGCTCGAGTGAATAATTCGAAAAAAAAAATATTTGAATTTAAAAGTAATTTTTTGGGTACTTCGACCATCGAATTGATCAAATTCCATCGAATCGAATGATTTGAAGGATTCAAAGTAAAAATCATTAGACTATTCGATAATCAAAGTTCTGTCTCTTTAAAAAAACCTTTGACTTCATACTTCGCCACTTTAAACCTACCGAAGTCCAATATTAGCCTATGGGGACCTTCCCCAGCACTTTTCTAAGCTTTTTTTGGTCGAATAAAAATCCTTCGATCGATCGGTTAAAATCGTTCGATTTTTATTTGATCTTTAGATCGAAGCTTTTGCGCTAAAATCCTTCAAATTCGATATTCAAATTCGAAGGATTTTACTTCGAGGGTCGAATTCGAGGGGTTATTAACCCTCAAAATTTGACCCTTGATAAATCTGCCCCAGAGAGTGGCAAAGGCAAGGCAAAGCAAGAGTAACAAAAGCAAATGTTACTTCTCCAGGGTACTGTTTAACACTCCTTGCCTTGCTCTTGGGTGTGGTTAACCCTTTCCCTCAAATCCATGGACCAGTAGCATATACATTCTCTTGTGATCTTTAAAGCAAATTCAGTGAGCATCAGTGCTTCACCAAATGGTTCCAAAAAGTAATCAGTTACTACTTTGAGAGTCTGCCAATGTTGGTGAAGATCAATGCTGGATTCTAGGGATGCACCAAAATCCACCATTTTAGGATTCGGCTGAAACCCAAATCCTTTGCTTCCCTGTTTGTGTGATGAAAAGAGACCAGTCAATTATGTATTTTAAAACATTTCTATGGGGTAATATTTGTCACCAATCCCAATTGTGGGATTAACTTTTACTAAAGGTAAATATATATATATATATATATATAGAGAGAGAGAGAGAGAGAGAGAGAGAGAGAGAGTACAGTGAAGCTTTGTTAGAGATTTAGCCAAATACCAAACTGAAAAAAATCAAGTGCTGTGTGTGAGGTTAAAAAAATGTTTGCCACAGTTTATACTAAAATGGACTCATTGGCTCCTTTTTGTAGAATCCAGACAACAAGGGACAATAAGGGAATAGCAAAGATTATAGAGTCCACTGAAGCACCAACATGACTTACTAATACTGAATGCTGGAACTCTTCTCGTTTGATGCAGTTCATTATTGTTATTATTATTGTTTTTCATCTTGATAGTATAATTATGAAATGCAATAGATGCACAGCTCTTTAAATCTGCCAGTCCTATTACCAAACAGGCTAATTTCTCTGACATTCATTTCTGTGTATATTTTTGAACTGAAGAGGGCAATTTTTTAAGACATAATTTATGGTATTTGATTATGTGTTTTCAATGAATTGGTAATTGTGATTATGACTAACTGTGATGAAAATAAACCTATAGACAAAGCAATAAATTATGAATTCTTGAGCTAAAATTACTTTGAAGTTTTAAGACAGCTGTGTCCGTATGACATAAATTTTAACTAAGTTAAAGTATCATTTCTTGACCTGTCGCACTGCCCAACATCAAAGGGTAATTGCTTGAATATTCATTGAGTGCATCGACCAACAAGTAAAAATTTAAATTACTATATGGAATTAGGAAAATGGTCAGACTTTTAATGCACTTGTAAAAGCCAAATACTCTAAAAATTCAAGTTTTTTCCCTCTAAAATTTGAGGATTCCTCCTAAAAAGCTGGACCAGAAAAAAATCTAGGATTTATAAATGTAAATGCATGAACAAAACACACCATCCAACTTTATCTGATTGACTTGTATTACAACTGTGGGGATCAGATTCTGTTGGACCATACAAAATCTGTCAAAATCTCCTGTATAATTTAGCCCTAACAGAGATGCCTATGAAAACAAATTAATACTCAGCAATGCAAGTAGGCCCACTTGTAGGTAAAAAAAGTGGAGCTATAAAACTATATGAAATAAATATCTATTTAACAGAGTTTAATAATCACATTTTTTGAGCCATAATGAAGGTTGAATATGCATTAAAACAAACAAAATAAAAACAGATTTTTCATAATGGCACTTTGTAAGAGTCAATGGCCAAATATTTTGACATAAGGACTTATAGAGCAATTAACAGAGAGCAGATTTATTCACTCAATGCAGTGTTTGAAACATTGGTGAATAGGTTCTAAGTCTAATTACTATTATTTTTTAGCATGCTTTATGTCAGGAGGCCTATTGGCTCCCAGCTGGGAGTAGTCAGGACCAAGGAGGAAGCTCTAGGGTTAAAAATGCCAAGATCTCAGTACAGAAGGTTTCAGGCAAAAACATTATCCAAATCCAGGCAAGAGTTCAAAGGCAGGCAGAATAGAATCAGAATCAAAGTCCAGGCAGGGGTCAAAATCCAGAAAACACTCAATTAACAATACAAAGCACCCAGGAAAGTTAAACAAATGAATCCTATAATTGGGCAGGGACATGGCGTCTAAGAAGCCCTTTTATTTGAATTTCGGCACCGGCGGTGGCGTCATTACGCCTGCGTCATCGCACCGGCATCTTTTATTCGCCGCGACCGCTGGGATGGTAAGCAGCGCCGTCGGGCGCTCCTGACACTTCAACACTGAAGATTCTGAGATTCACATTTCTGTCTGAAATATTCGATACATTTATTGAGTAAAAGTTCTACTTTGTGTTTTTATACATTTGCCTTAAAATCAAGGGCCTCCAACACTTTTCTTCATATTGTTCACTTGTAAAAGCCAAATATTGAAATGTTGCTATGGATACTAAACACCGGCAAACTTTGCCTCTGTTACTACATAACTCCATTTTTTATTAGTAACATACTTCCTAAAATGTATACTTTCCTGAAAATACATTTATGGAAGACATATGCAATTATCCTGAAAATTAGACAGAAACTATGTCTCTCTCTATAATTTTACACACACAGACAAGTAGGTAGATGCTGATGCACACAGGGAATTTCTCTATAAAATGTATCTTTATTGCATCAATGTTTATCTTGATAAAGGTCCAAGGTGAGAACCGAAACGTCAATTCAATAAAGATACATTTTGAAGAGCTGTTCTACCTGCTTATATTGTTGAATTTCTGGTGGCACCAGGTAGAACGTGTGCAAAAGCCTTGGACTTTGTTTATATATATATATATATATATATATAATTATGGTGCCAAATCTGTATGCACAGGTAGATATACGTTTCTGGGGGGGAGGGGGGATCGTTAGTTTCCTGACCAATGTTTAATTTTGTGTGTGCTATATTACACTATAAATTCATTTTCATGATACAATTTAGGCTAATGGCTGTTTCTCCAGCTGCTCCACATACTCTTGCGTTTCCGCACCAAAATTGACTCCGTGTGTCTGCATACGGGCCAACACCGTGATGTTGCCTTTTTAAAGCATACCTTGGAATGAGTGAAAGTCAAATTTTACGAAATATAACATCCCCTTTAAGTCCTGTGAGGAAACTCAAGGATCAGATAAAATAACCCTGAGGTGCTGAGAGGAGCTAGGCACTTGCTGTTAATTCTTGGAGGTGTAAGGATAATAAAGCTCTGCAGATTAGAGTTAGATTAGAAACAGAGTAATGTGTTATAATACACAAAAGCCATGAATATCTTGTAAATTAAATCCTTATAAACGGTGAGTTCTGATGTCATCAGTTATAAACGGTGAGTTCTGATGTCATTTCTGTCACATGACTCACTGAAATTTGTGTATTATAATAAATAAAGTACCCCCAGTTGCAAAATATGAGGATATTAGAAGTTACCTCGGAGTTCCATGACCTGTATAAAAACACTCGGCCTTCGGCCTCGTGTTTTTATATGGTCATGAAACTCCTCGGTAACTTATAATATCCATATATTTTACAAGAGGGGGTACTTTATTCACTATATATCTACCGCTCGCTCGCAACTTCACTTTTCCTGCAATGGTGGTGCTGGTCCTCCGTAGACCCCGGCAAGGTCCCTCAGTAATAGCAGTAAATTCACGGGTTCACACACTATATATCTGCAGTTGGGGACGTGGCCCCTCTTTTTATTAATATTTCACCACAAAGATAGATTAGAAACAGACCATGGGATGACAATTTGGAGATTAACAAAAAGAAAGATTAAAAAAAAAGAAAAAGCTGCTTCTGCCTGATGCAAGTATTTTTTGTACATTTTTGAACAAAACTTTCTTGCATGTAATAGAGGGAAAAGCATACCATGAATTTCACCATATGGTACTACAATTAGGTTTGTAGGGCACTTTGGTGCCCATCAACATATAAATGATTTACCATGAAACTGTGCTGAAAGTAGCTGCTCTCTGTTAGACCAATGGCATTAGAGCTCTGTTGTAGACATTTGTGTCAAGCTCCACATGATATACTTTGGAAATAAATGTATATTTATCTTTGGTGCAGACAGATTTAATACAGACAGGTCTACAGATTGTAAAGGACAAAGTATCTTACTTGTAATACCCGAAATAACGGTTATGAAAGCATGTACCAAGCAAATGAAAGGGGAACTGGGATCTTCCTGAGAAAATGGTGTGGCTATATGGGTAATTTTGGAGAGGGTTGCATGTTATCTGCGATGGGTAAGACCAATGTATACTTAACATATTGATTCAGGCAAAGAAACACCAGCAGGCTTTTCTCCACCTGTGTTTTCTTCTCCATGGAGGATAGCCAAAGCTCTTCCTTTGCTCCTTTCTGTATCTTTACTGACAGACCCGGTGGATCTATGCTGCAGTCGATATTTGATTATGTTGTATTAAGCTCCAATGTGTTATGTGCTGTTTGCTGCCTTATAATGCAATGTTTTGTCTCTGTCCATAAACGGGGTGTTTAAAGGAAAACTATACCCCCAAAATGAATACTTAAGCAACAGATAGTTTATATCAAATTGAATGACATATTAAAGAATCTTACCAAACTGGAATATATATTTACATAAATATTGCCCTTTTACATCTCTTGCCTTGAACCACCATTTTGTGACTCTATCTGTGCTGCCTCAGAGATCACCTGACCAGAAATACTACAACACTAACTGTAACAGGAAGAAGTGAGGAAGCAAAAGGCAGAACTCTGTCTGTTAATTGGTTCATGTGACCTTACATGTGGTTTGTATGTGTGCACAGTGAATCTTACGATCTCAGGGGGCGGCCCTTATTTTTTAAAATGGCAATTTTCTATTTATGATTACCCAATGGCACATACTACTAAAAAAGTATATTAGTATGATAATGGTTCATTTACATGAAGCAGGGTTTTACACATGAGCTGTTTTACTCAGTATCTTTTAATAGAGACCTACATTGTTTGGGGGGTATAGTTTTCCTTTAAGGGGAGAAAGTTCTAAAAAATACTTTGTGGGTATAAATATCTTAATAGGTGTAAGCAAAAAAAAAAAACTTGCTTTTTTTTTTTCTTTACTCTATTATTGCATATCTATTAAAACTTGACAGTTAAAAGTGAGGACATTTTAGTCCAAGCCGTTTACACTGGTCACCCAGGATGGAACTGATCCACCAAAAACCCCACAAACTTCCCTTGGAGGTCTCCAACCTTGGAGCACAGCCTGTGGAGTATGGCCTCCATAGCTCACAACAAGGCTGCAGATATAGGAAAGCATTGTGATTTTCGACCATAGTTCTAAAAATATCTAGCACAGCAAACAAGTTCTTACACCAAATCTCACCCTAACTGACCTTCAGACTTAGCCCTCACATTTATCTAGATGACCAGATAGACAATGTAACAAAAATTAAAATGGATGTAAATTGCAAAAGTGGTCAGATAACCACTCTGAGAAAATGTACATCCAATAATTTGGAATTCTGGAATTGTGGAGAAAATGCTAGATTGTGGTTAAAAAAAAACATGGTGATTTTTTTTTTACTTTAACTGGCCTGCACTTTGGATGTGAAAGCTTTATTACTATAGGCAGAGCAGCTACTTAGGACTCTTAGTAGTATATAGTGTCTTGCTTCATACATAATAGGAATGCTGTGTCTCTCAGGGCAAATCTGGTAAATGTGCATAGTGTAAGTTATATCTTATGCTCAGCTTAGTGTATCCTATCATTAGTACAAAACACAATATCAGACCAACTATGTTTACATTTGTTGTCCCAGACTTTGATCTCTAAAGCCTCCAAGATACTCAGCAAACTAAGAGCCAAGATCTTTTTAAAATGTTTATTTTATTTTCTAGCATTAAACAGCACTGCTCTAATCTTAGACCTGACATTTGCTTCCACAAAGTCTTACAAATTCCAATTATTTTCTTTGAGTTGCTAAGTTGTTGTTCCACAAGCAGAGGCAAAAAATATTTCTATTAAACAAAAAAGTGCCGTGTAGTTAAACACATGGCCTTACAAATGACAGAAAGGAATTCGTGCATGCTTTAAGTCCTTTTCCTACAGATGTGTTGTATTCAGGTATCAAACCTCCCACACCAAATTGTATTATTACTATACACATCATATAATAACAAAGTATTGTAGCTGTTTACATTATCGTTTTCATATCTTAGTTTACAGATGTAAAATATCAAGTTTTCAAAGTTATTTTTGGAGCTAATCTTTTTGTGGCTCCATTTCTTAGAATGAAATTTACATTTGTTTTTAACCTCTTTTTAGCTACTCATTTTCTTGTAACATGGAGAGAAGTGTTGAGTTTCTTGATCATATAACAATATAAAAGAAAAAAAAAAATCTCTTTTTATAACAAGCACTTTGTTAAAAGAGAAAATTGCTATAAAAATGGCACCTACAACATTTGGTCTTACCGTCAATGTCTTTTTTAAGTTTACGCAAGTCTTTGTCCAGGTCCTCAAATTTCACCTGTGAAGCCAGTAAAAGGTCCTGGGGTTCTGGCAGTGGAAAAACACTTTTGTCTGTTCCAGCATCCTACAAGATATTATGTGATTACATTTAAATACACTTTAGCTTCTCCTGAACATAATATGCATGTTAAATATGTACAAAACTGCTTACTATTGGGGCACAACCAAACTTCTGGAGCTCCATAGTGATTGTGGCCTAGAAATACACAGGCTATACTATAGCCTGTGTATTTCTAGGCCACAATCACTATGGAGCTCCGCTATAGGGTTTATAGTTAATGATGTTCTTTGTCCTATTGTTTTTTTAACCCACCCAGTGAACTCCTTTTTATAGTTAACAGTACATTTATGGCAAGAGCAGGTTTTATTTTTGGAGCAGTTTGGCCTTTCTGTTCTTACCGGATCAAAATATCGTAGATAATAACGTACAACATAATCCACCAGGCAGGCTTTGTTATCCTACGAGGCAAACATAAGAAAAATTAGTTCGCAAGAAAATATTATAAATCTTTTAAAATCTCAATCTGCCAATTTCTTGTTGAGATTGAACTAAATTTTTCTTCTTGACCTCTGAGAAATCGGGCTCTTAGTATGTACCTGTTAATGGGATAGTTCTTTAAGATAAGTTTTAGTATGTTACAAATTGTTTTAATCCCACAATCCAAAAAAAAAAAAAAAGTCATTAAACTATGAGGCTAGAATTTTGTCATTGTTACTTTTTTTATTACTTTCAATCTCTTATTTAATTCACTGCCTGGCCAATCGGTTACATTGGGACAAATATATAAGATAGCTGATGAAATTGAAGAGAGACGGTGAAGAAAAAGCAAAATACTTTAATAACCACAGAAGAAAAATTAAAAATGAAGACTAATTACTAATGATCTCAAAATATTACTGCCTACATCATATAAAAGTCAACACGCAATAAGCAGATTTGCCTTGAAAAAGTGACTTCTGCATGTTAATCGGGTACTGAAGAGCTATGTGCTTTATATCTCCTCCACAATGGATTTTCTGTAAAATGAAAGTTTTATGAAGGATTATATACATATTTTTGCCCATATATACATCGTACTACATGTACACAGGTTTAATAAAACTGTCATTCCCAAACATTGCTGTGTGCAAAGGAGTGATTCCAAATCACACCAACATTTCATATGATGATATATTTCAGATCTTAAATACACTGTATATATTCTCATGTGCTGAAAGAACACTGACTGCATAAACTAATAACCGGTTAATATGTGAATACCCATCTCTCAAACCAACTCACCTTCAACCGTTTAGGCTCATTTAGCAAGTTTGATGCTTAACCGCAGCAGTGTAGTTGTTTTCATTGGTCTGCTAGCAGTTAGACAAGAAATCATGGGTCTGCACTTCTGCTATTTTGCATCAATGTTTGTAAATGAGCCCTCACATCTTTTGCAGGAATGGTACATTATGGCCAACAACATTTACTACAGTTAACACTTACCCTACTTTTAACATCCTTCAGTTTGGGAAGGATTTCCAATCCAAATCCATCTGCCTGCCCACGAGTCCGGTTGCCTCCATTCATGTAGTTTCCAAAAGCAAGAATTAAACCTATTATATCCTTCACAGAGACCATCTCCAAGAGGCACTATGGGAAAAAAAAACTTGGTTACTACATGGAACATATAGAAATGATGAAAATATTGTCCTCTATAATTATCACTGGGATTATGATAAGAACGCTGCCGACATAGCTGAAATAGATCATATATTCTTAGCAAAACTGACCATTAGTGATGGGCGAATTTATTCGCCAGGCGCGAATTTGCAGCGAATTCCAAGGCTGGCGTCAGGTTTTTTTGGACGCTGGCACATTTTCGCCAGCGAATTTGTGTCAGCGTCAAAAAAGCCGTTTCGCTAATTTTTCGGCAAAGCAAAACGCCCCAAATTCGCCCATCACTACTGACCATCCTATGGTGAGAGGAGAGACTGACTACTTTACCCCCTTATACCACAGTAGGTGTCCATAGAGAGAGAGATATTCTAAATTTGAATGTTATTTTCATATAACTTGTTCTTTAATGCTAAAAGTTCAAATGGACAACGCAAAAAAATCAAAAACAAAATATATGTCCTCATGCAGGGAAGTAACCAAACACACAAATGCTTTTACAACTGTAAGGCATGAATTAGAATTCTTATTGTGACTGCAACGGCAGCAGCAAAAGCTATAGGGTGATTCTTTTAGTACTAATAGCTAGTAAATGTGTGATCATTGTATAACAATGAAAACTCACAGTGCAGGCCCGACTGATGAAATCCACCTTCCTCCTCACTGCGCTTATTCCTTCTAGAAAGGCAGTCTGGAATATAATGCACTGAGATCGCTCTACGAAGTTTGGAATCTGGGACAGCTCATAAAGGAACCTGAACAAGAAAACAAAAAATACACTCCAATCCATATATTTTGGAACATTGCTGCAGCAGGTGTTTAAATTGTGAACACAACCCTTATAAATAATTGCGAGAGCAATCCAGTCACTACTATCAATAAAGTTCGGAAAAATGTCAATCACTCTCTAAATTATTGTATCACATAGAAATGTAATTATAATTAATGAATACATTTTAATTTTTATTTTACTATAAAGGGATCTTACAAGATTGTATTAGATAATGAACACTACATGAAGTGTTGCTTAGATTACGTTAATATGTAGCTTTTTAAAAGCTACAACATACAACTACAATTAATTTCTAGCACTGTACTTCAAAGGCTATGGGGCAGATTTATGAAGGGTCAAAGTGAATTTTCAAAGTAAAAAACTTAAATTTCAAGGTAATTTTTGGGTACTTCGACCACTGAATAGGCCAAAGTCGAATTCGACTTAGAATCTAATTGGAAAAACTTCAACCACTTGAAAAATTCGACCACTCAAAAATCTAAGTATTGTCTCTTTAAACAACTTCAACTTTGAAACTTCGCCACCTTAAACCTGCTGAATTGCTGTTTAGCCTATGGGGGACCTCCTAGAACCTATCTGAGGCTTTTGGGCAAGTTTTGAGAAGTCAAAGTTTTTTTTTGTAAAATTTTGTAAAATCGAAGTACTCAAATTTTATGTTTTTTTACTTCAAAATTCAACCTTGATAAATATTAATCAAATATGTTGAGTAGTACATGTACTATCACAATTTTTTTTCCTTGAAAAGTTTTTTTACTACACAGTTTGGGGCAGATTTACTAAGTTCGAGTGAATTTTCGAAGTTAAAAAAGTTCAAATTTCGAAGTAATTTTTTGGGTACTTCGACCATCGAATAGGCTACTACGACCTTCGACTCGAACGATTCGAAGTATAAATTGCTCAACTATTCAACCATTCGATAATCTAGGTGCTGTCTCTTTAAAAAAAACTTCGACTTCATACTTTGCCAAATTAAAGCTACCGAAGTGCAATGTTAGCCTATGGGGACTTTCCACAGCACTTTTCTAAGTTTTTTTGATCAAATAGAAATCCTTCGATCGATTGCTAAAAATCGTTTGATTAAAACTAATTAATCGATCGATCGTATGATTTCTATTCGATTGTTCGAATACGCTAAAAATCCTTCGACTTCGATATTCGAGGTCAAAGGATTTCGATTCGAGGGTTGAATTTGGAAGTTTTTTTAACTTCGAAATTCGACCCTTAGTAAATCTGCCCCTAAATAATAAATGTATACATTGTGTACAGCTGTGTTATCTCAGTTTACAGGGTTCTGATAACATTCACTTCTACACATGAAATGTTATTAGGTAAATACATAATCAAACCAGAGCTTTAATTTGCTATCTAATGAAGAACCGTATGACATTAATCTTATTACAAATAATACTGTGTAAAGTTTTTTGTAAACAATAAACAAATCAACATTCACAAATTATTGTAGTGTGCAGTTATTTACAATTATAAGGGATATATACCAATTGGAGTAGACGACTCAAAGTATTTACCACCATTGGTCCTGATCTATGCAAGTCTTGGGTATCTAGTAGTATAGGGTTCTCAAATTAGCTGAAACGTTTTAACTATATTATTTATGGGTGCAGTTATTTTCTAAACTACCAATATTTTATTTAATATTAGACCAATGTTTGTGCAAAGACAAGACCAGAACCCTTAGAGATTTCAATGTATTATCTGATTAAGGGGAGTGTGAACCAAAGTCAGCAGTCCCATTTATGCTGATTTTTATCAGCTCTTTTGGGGAAAGACATTAAGAGCAAAAAAACCTACTGTTCAGGTTTATCCAGCAGTTTCACTTCCTCAGATTTAGATGTCTGATAGTGTTTTTTGATGATTTCCAGTTCTTCCTTCTGAGCCCTCTGTAACATAATTGACAGTCAGGATTCATTATTCCCAGTCTACACATTTCGATATATAGTTAAGTTGAAACTCAGCACACCTACATACTTACACTGTACATTTACATTGACCCTTCCATACACTCATAAATTATATATACCAATATCTACACTATTTGTAAATTTTAGTATCATAATAGCCTATGATATTTTGCTTGTTCAAGAAAACATTACGACAGTGCATTCCACAACCTCACTGTCCTGACTGTGAAGAACCCCCTACGTTGCTTCAAATGAAAGTTCTTTTCTTCTAGTCTAAAGGGGTGGCCTCTGGTACGGTGATCCACTTTATGGGGAAAAGGTCCCCTGCTATTTGTCTATAATGTCCTCTAATGTACTTGTAAAGTGTAATCATGTCCCCTCGCAAAGGCCTTTTTTCAAAAGAAAACAACCCCAACCTTGAAGGTCTACCCTCTTATATCCTTCTTATGGACTGGAGCCCAAAACTGCACTGCATATTAAACATTAGGCCTTACAGCGACATATAAAGAGGCAAAATTATATTTCTGCCCCTTGAGAGAATGTCCATTTTTATGCAAGACATCACTTTATTTGATTTAGTAGCCATATAATGACACAATTTTCATCTACTAAAATCTCCAGATTCTTCTCATTTAAGGAAACTCCCAACACACTGCCATTGAGCGTATAACTCACATTTATATTATTTCTACATTTGACCTAATTTTTCAGTTTGCTGACCAGTATTCCTACACTGAACACAATAAGTTTTGGGTAATGTATATCATAATGAATTCAAATACTGCATAGCATAAAATGGAACAGAACCATATCGCCAAAGATAGTCACCTAAAATGCATTGCTGATGAAGTGACATCTGGAACTCTTTTCATAATGGGTTTACAAACTGTTCGACTGCTGATTTTCACAGTGGGAAATGTCAGCACTAACAATCTGCATATTTGGGTAATTAGTGATGGATTATACATGCAATGACTGGTATTCAGTCTATAAAATGAAGTCCATAGGAAGATGTAAGCAGTAACATTAGTGTGTATGCAAACATACTCTGTACCTTCTTCCAGCAGCTGATGATAGACTCTACAATTGTAGTGTGCAAAACAACAGGCTGGGTTACTTTTCAGTGGTTCTGATAGGAGAGTTGCAAATAAACTATACATTCATTGGTTTTTATATAATGAATAATGTAACTCTTATAAATACAGTGCAGTACTTACATTTTCATACAAGGCTTCAAGAGTCTCTAGATCCACAACTGAATTATCTACATTAAGAATTGCTACAAAAAAGAAAGGAAAATAGGTGACAATGAAACATTTAATTCAAAGTAAGTTGGTGTTAGTTGTATAACAAAAGAAAACAGCATACACATTGGTAACAGACACTTTTCCATGTGAAAATATAAAGGGAGCCCAACATGTATTAGTCCTCTATGTATCTAATGTTCTACTCAACGGATGACTATTTACACAGCACAGTGGTCATGCAATAAGGAAAATGCAGAAAACTACCCGATAATGTCTTTCTTAGGGATGCACCGAATCCAGGATTCGGTTCGGGATTCGGCCAGGATTCAGCCTTTTTCAGCAGGATTCGGATTCGGCCGAATCCTTCTGCCTGGCCGAACCGAATCCGAATCCTAATTTGCATATGCAAATTAGGGGCGGGAGGGAAATTGCGTGACTTTTTGTCAGAAAACAAGGAAGTAAAAAATGTTTTCCCCTTCCCACCCCTAATTTGCATATGCAAATTAGGGTTCGGATTCGGTTCGGTATTCGGCCGAATCTTTCTTGAAGGATTCGGGGGTTCGGCCGAATCCAAAAAAGTGGATTCGGTGCATCCCTAGTCTTTCTTGAATATTCCTTTTATTATTGACCATGGCTTTAAGACGCAAATATTGAAAATATGTTCCTGTAAAGCTTTTGACAAGTTTTTTAGGGGAAATTAGCAATAGTAGGCAGGTCATTGTAGGATCAGGAGCATAAACAAAAGGAGCACCAGGTCTTTTATAGGTTTATTTAGGCAACTCTTCCCAACATAAAGATTATAGGAACATAGTTCATTAGCATTTCAACAGCATACATTCACAACGTTCCCCATCTCTTTGGGATTCTCACAATTCAGGATCGCTCCTACTGGAATATTCAGGCTTTTCACCAAGCACTTCTAACTTTGGAGCCAACAGGCTTCTCACTAAGGGGTCCATTTACTAATTTATCAAATTTATCACCAAATAGGTTTTTGCCAGTTTGCTAACCTGCGGTAAATATAAATTTGCGAATTTTCTTGCTCAAAAATATGTTTTCGGCAGTTATCGCATTCGCTGAAAATAACACTACAAACACATTAACGCCTGGTTTACTAAACAGCGAAATGTGCAGAAGACACAAATTTACGCAAGAATTTTCGCAAAATTATAGTGGCGTAAAAGTATTTTTTCGCCAGAAAATTCTCAAGGGGCAGGAAATATCCCATAATACTTTTTTTTTTACCCATCATTCTTTGCTGACAGGAGACAGATCTGTAGCTATTGCTGACAAGATGTTTTGTCTTCTGCATCTATATGCTGCAACAGCAGCAGTTTCAGCTCAGAGGTGTATTATTGGCAGCAGGCATCACAGTCTAAGGATTCGTCAGCCTCTACACTTTTTTGGTTTCATTGTGATTGGCTACATTAAACTGTGCATTTCTATGAAGCAAAGAGATTGACTGGTATGATTTCTTGTTTATATGATTCTATTGGCTGAAAATTCGCAACTCGCTAAAATTACCGCTAACGTAAGCTGGTTCGTTAACGTAGTTACTGCAAGTGATCGCAATGACTTCTGAGCGCTTCGCTGTTTAGTAAACTTAGTCGCTGCGAATATTCTGGCGGAAAAATATTCTCAGCGATAACATGCGGAAACTTAAAGTCAAATTTACCGCACTTTAGTATACAGACCTCTAAGTCCTTTTCACTCTCCCCTCCAGGGATACCAATTCAACAGCCTCTGCCTTGGCTTACCTTCTGGCAGCAGCACAACCCTCCTCCAGCACATGGAGGTATCCGAAGTATAATCATATCCCTCTTTTATTTGCTGCTCACTTGCAGCATAATTAGACAGCTACATATAGCTGAGCAACTGTAAACACTAAATGAAGTACGACGAATGGAGGGCCCACCCTGCTCTTCTTCATTCACTCAGGGACCCATTTATCCGTATTTTCCTAAGCCTTACTTGCTGCAACACTATACATTTTCCCTGGAGTTAACTGCTTACCAATTATGTGTATTTTTCACCAATCTCTTACAAGCTAAACAATAGCATCTCATCAGGGGTACTTTTTCCCTGCATACATGGAGAGCTTTTCACCTTTATATTAACTTTTATCATGATACAGACATGGATATTCTGGCTGTTGGTCTGCATTTTTTAAATATTTTTTTTAAGTATTAAGCTTTTTGTTCACCAGTTCTCCCACTTGGCATTTTTTTCAGCTACCTGGTTGCTACGGTCCAATTTACCCAAGCAATCAGGCAGTGGTTTGCATGTGACAATGGAAGATGAATAAGAAAGAGCCTGGATAGGATACATAATAAAAAGTAACAATAATAATACAATTGTAGCCTCACAGGCAGGAGAATAGGCTAAATAAAAAGAAAAACCATAAAAAATGAAAGCCAACTTAAATGCTGTTTAAAATAGACCATTTTGTAATAAATGACAAGTTAAATTAATGGTGAACCACCCATTTAAATGATAAATTACAGCCATACCTGCACATTTTTAAAGAGATTTTGCCAATGCTTGTAGCTTCTATTTGTGTTCACATTATCCAGAATGCTTGGGACCTGGGGTTTTCCAGAAATATACCCATCATTCAGATCAACATACCTTATGTCTAATAAAAATCATGTGAGCATTAAATAAACCCAATAGGCTGGTTTTGCTTCGAATAAGGATGGTTTATATCTTAGTTTGGATCAAGTACAAGCTACTGTTTTATTATTACAGAGAAAAAGTATATCTTTTTTAAAAATTAGAATGATTTGCTTAATGGACTCTATGGGAGATGGCTTTGCTGTAATTCAGAGCTTTCTGGAAAACAGATATATGATTTGTTATCCAGGAAACCAGTTATCCAGAAAGCTTAGAACTACAGGCAATCTCCCATGGAGCCCATTCTAATCAAATAATGACAATTTAAAAAAATGATTTCCTTTTTCTCCTTAATAATAAAACATTAGCTTGTACTTGATCCAAACTAAGATATAATTAATCATTAATATAGGCAAAACAATCCTACTGGGGTTAGTTAATGCTTAAATGTTTTTTTAGACAACTTAAAATATGGAGACCCAAACATGCATATTGAGAAACCAAGCATTCTGGATAACAGGTTCTATATCTGTAATTGGATGACATAGAAATATATTGTGCGCAAGGGACATGACTGGGGGCAGCTGGGAAATTGACAAAATGTCTAGCCCCATGTCAGATTTCAAAATTGAATATAAAAAAATCTGTTTGCTCTTTTGAGAAATGGATTTCAGTGCAGAATTCTGCTGGAGTAGCACTATTAACTGATGCGTTTTGAAAAAAACATGTTTTTGGATGACAGGATCCCTTTAAGGAGAAAAAAAACCTTTATTCCTAATCCAGTTCCATTTTTTTCCCATAGACTTCAATAAAGGTTTCAAGTGATAAACCGTGAGAAAAGTTTTTCTGTATTGAATTGAATCTCAAATTGAATATTGTCTATGACTTTTCACATGATAAACCTTGAATCTGACCCAAAATGCAATTTAAGTTTAAACAGTTTCGTTTCTGATATTAGGCTCACATACACATGATCAAGCTGTGAACAGTAAGGTCCAAGAGAAATATTTGTTGCTCCAAGTGAGCAATATATTTGGTGGGAAAAAGGTATTGGCATTTTGAATAAATGTGAATGATGCCTGCCAGCTTTGTTCCAGTTGCCAAAGAATATATTTTTATTACTATCTAAAAGCAGCAAATTATTTCACAATAATGTTCAACAGAAGGGTGTACATGTACAAATACTGATCAAAGGTCAACAAATCAGAGAGCCCTGTCATGAGTTCATGTACAGGTAGGACCTGTTATCCAGAATGCTCGGGTGCATGGGGTTTTCCAGATAACGAATCTTTCTATAATTTGGATCTCCATACCTTCAGTCTACTACAAAATCATTTAAACATTAAATAAACCACATGGGCTGGTTTTGCTTCCAGTAAGGATTAATTAAATATTTGTTGGGATCAAGCACAAGGTACAGTTTTATTATTACAGAGAAAAAGAAAATAGTTTTTTAAAAATGTGGATTATTTGGATAAAATGGAGTCTATGGACAGCCTTCCTATAATTTGGAACTTTCTGGATAACGGATTTCCGGATAACAGTTCCCATACCTGTAGTGTATGTATAGTATGGTTTGTAGGTTAAATAATCCATTTCTTGCTCTATGGCATGCGCATTTAAGGAGATGTTATATTGTTAAGCAAAGCACCTTTACAAGTTTTCCCAGACAGAGTCGTCCTCTCCAGGACTCCCACCTCCAACAGCCTAAAAAGTGCTAATGTTATGAAGCTTGTCTGCATGAAGCTTGCCATGTAATGCAAATTAGTCTCATTAAATTCAGTCTCCCTGGTGGGTTTTCACTTCCCTCTACCATATACTGTCAGCCTCCTGAATATCTCACCTACACCTCCCAATAACCCCAAAAGGAAGCAGACGCATGCTGTGCAAGGCTGGTAATTTTATTGGGTTCTTCAACCTTTAAAAAATCTGTTACAGGGCTGGTCTGGTTTCTAAGATTCTTTTTTGCAGGGAAATTAAGGCAAACATTTTTATGTGGCCCTACAGTGTCTGCTCGCCGCACGAAAAATTTATATACAGCAGCGTCATTAGAGCAAAGCTGCTCCCATTAGGATATAATAACCGTCAGAAGGGACAAAAAGCAGAGCAGGACCCAGCGCCTAGGCAGGCAGGCGCTCATAAAAAACACTTGCCAGCTACATTTCACACGCTTTGGTTATTGAATTGTTTTAAGTAGAAACTTTCCTTTGCTCTCTGTGCTTTAACACACCTAATTCAACTTGATTATACAACCTTTCTGTCTTTATTCTGGACAGAATTCACAGGCTGATGTGTCTAACGCCTCAGCAATAAGAACATGACCTTTCTCTCCTTTATAGGGCTTACTTTTCACCCATATAGTGATATGGTGTACATATTGAAGTAGGACTCACTGCAAATGTTCCTTTGCAAAAAACAAGCAGTTTACGAAGAGCATGCCAAGCCAATCCCTGCACTCAGTTTATTTGTATTGCTCTGTTGTTGGCAAGTTACTGAGTTGATCAGGTCTGATGCAGTTTAGTAAGTTGCCTGCATGCTACCTTTGTTTGCTGTAGGGAGCAATGTAAATGACATCAGCCCAGTATTAATTGCAACTTTACCTTTGCTCTCTGTACCTGAATTAGGGATGCACCGAATCCAGGATTAGAATCCAAATACTTAAAATCTTGTGACTTTTCATCACACAAACAAAAGTCACGGTTCTCCTTCTCCCTTCCTTAATATGCATATGCAAATTAGGATTCAGATTTGGTTCGGTAGTCGGTCAAATCTTTCAAAAGGATTCGGGATTCAGCCAAATACCAAAAAAGTGGCTTTGTTGTAGCCCTAATCTTAACAGAGATATGCTTCTGCCTCTGATGACCAATATAAAGACCAGTGTATGTGGGCTCAGAAATATCTTCTAAAAATCCTGTCTCTGCTGTGAATGCAATTTAATGTTTGCATGGGCTTCCATGAAATCACACTTTTGTCGGCTTAATATTTGAATCAGGCAGTCTGACCCACTACTTGTGTGACCCAACTGCTTAAATGAACTTTCTTCACAGTCCGGCTACACTAGAAGGTTTGCATAGCCAACTTAATAATTCCAACCAAGCAATGCTCCTGATGTTTTTAGCATGGCACACTTTTTACAATAAATGTGACATACTGCACTGTCCCAACCTAAAGATATCAGCCATGTGGTACTGGCCTAGAACATATTTATACTTATATTACATTATATCCACGGATAATGCAAGACTCATAACTGAGTCTTGAGCACACAGTTACATAGTTAAGTTGGGTTGAAGTCCATCAAGTTCAACCCTCCAACGAACCACAGTGCACGTATACAGTACTCGCACAAGTAATTATATATGACAATATTTATACTAACTAGCTGTAGATCTTAAGACATCTATTCTTCAATTACACAGCTTACATTTGCCTAAATTATGGATTCATTTAGAAACCCCATTCTCTACCCAAATTCAGTACCAAAGAATCTTGGCCAACAAGGTTGTTTGTGGGTTTTTACAGAAGACAAGATACCAGACTGTGATTATAATGCAGATGGCACAATGGGCAAAAGATATTAAAAAAACAAAATCAAAACACGGTCCAATATCTTGTCTTTAGACATCTAAAAAAAAAAAGATCAAAATATGTTTTCTGTGAGTCTAGAAACACAACTCTGAATTGTAATTCTATATCTGTGATATTAAACCAGTAGTTCTAGATGCATAGTTGGCTGCAGGAACATAGAAGAATAACCTGAATTTCTTCAGCCATAATTAAGTGAGAATGAAAACCTATTGTTTGTGGTTAATTGAGTAGCATGAGGCATTATAAAGATGTGATATTTCACCATTAGGACTTGGTTACACTGGTGATGAAGTCTGTGCCAAGAAAACTTACTGTGTCATATTTTTCTTAAATGTAGGAGAAAACTTACTGTGTCATATTTTTCTTAAATGTAGGAGCAAGAGATATGATTTGCCACCAAAAAAATGTAATACATCACTTAAGCCACACTTGATGCAAATCAAAATTAATGATGGGCGAATCTGTCCCGTTTCACTTAGCCAAAAAATTTGTGAGACTCCGAAAAATTTTGTGAAATGCACAGAAGTCAATGGGCGTCAAAATTATTTTGACGAACGGCAATTTTTATGCGCGCAACAAGTTTTACACGTGTAATTTTTTTGTCCAAATGCATTAAAGTCAATGGGCTGTTTTTTTCGCAGCAAATTTTTTCGCAAGCAAAATTTTTGTGAAACCATTCATGCCTAGACAATTACTAGTCAAAATTAGTTTGATGGATTTGATCCTAAATTTCCTGTAGATTTTTGTTACTTGAGAATTTCATCTCTTTGCGTCTGATTAGTCATTTTTACACACAGTTTCATTGCCACTCTGTATTTATTAGCAACAAAAAAAAAGCTAGTAGGTTTGTAAATATGCTGAATGACAACTTTTTATTCCAGCTCGTTCAAGAACCTACTAGGAATAACTCTCTTTTGGACCTTGTAATAACTAACAATACTGAACTCATCTCTAACATTTGTGTGGGTGAGCATTTAGGGAATAGTGATCATAACATGGTCTCCTTTGAGATTCTGTTGCAGAAGCAATTCTATAAGGGAGTAACTAAAACACTAAATTTCAGACGTGCAGACTTTGACAGTATAAGGGCATCTCTGCAACATATTAAGTGGGAAATGCTTTTCTCAGGGTTAAACACAGAACAAAAATGGGAAGTCTTTAAAATGCTGCTTAATAAATATACTTGTCAGTATATTCCACTTGTAAGCAGGGAACGTCATTGCAAAGCAAAACCTTTTTGGTTCAATAGAAGCGTTGGTGTTGAGGTGGGTAAGAAAAGACGTGCTTTTAAGGCTTTCAAGTTAGCTGGTACAGCCAAAACATTTATAAGGTACAAGGAGGCCAATAAATCATGCAAAGAAGCTATAAGGCAAGCTAAAATTGCTATAGAAAAGGATATTGCAGCAAGCAGTAAAAAAAATCCAAAATTATTTTTTAAATATGTTAATAGTAAAAAAATGAAGCAGGAAGGGGTGGGACCCTTACTATCAGAGGGGGGTCAGCTGGTTGATGAAAACAAAATAAAAGCGCAGATTCTGAACTCATATTTTTCATCTGTCTACACAAATGAGGAATCAGTAAGTGAAGGTTTCCTTCTTAACAGTCCCAATTCTAGTAATACAACTAATGATGCATGGTTCACACATGAAGAAATTCAAAAGAGACTAGAACATGTTAAGATTAACAAAGGTCCAGGGCCAGATGGTATTCATCCCAGGGTAATTAGCGAGCTTAGCTCTGTGATTGCCAAACCTCTTTACTTAATTTTTCAGGATTCATTGAGATCTGGCATAGTGCCGAGAGACTGGCGAATTGCTAATGTGGTGCCTCTATTCAAGAGGCCCCCCCTTTAGACTAGAAGAAAGGAACTTTCATTTGAAGCAACATAGGGGGTTCTTCACAGTCAGGACAGTGAGGTTGTGGAATGCACTGCCGGGTGATGTTGTGATGCTGATTCAGTTAATGCCTTTAAGAATGGCTTGGATGATTTTTTGGACAGACATAATATCAAAGGCTATTGTGATACTAAGCTCTATAGTTGGTATAGGTATGGGTATATAGAATTTAATTAAAAGTAGGGAGGGGTGTATATATGGATGCTGGG
Organism: Xenopus petersii; assembly: GCA_038501925.1. NCBI lineage: Eukaryota > Metazoa > Chordata > Amphibia > Anura > Pipidae > Xenopus > Xenopus petersii. The sequence goes on from CM076686.1 coordinate 35,097,214, forward strand.
TTTTCATTTGGAGGGGTTGAACTTGATGGACTTTGTCTTTTTTCAACCCAATTTAACTATGTAACTATGTAACTATGTAACAAGGAGATCATTTTATATAAGAAGCAATAATCTGACAAAATAATAAGGAATTACTGCATGGTTATCCACAGTAATAATAAATGAGTCTGTAATTATATTTATATATTACTGCCGTGCGGAGTTTCTGCTATATAAGGGTCACACATGTTCAAATACCCCACACAAGCACTACACTATGAGTGCAACAGTATACAGTATAAAACTGCTTTTAATAGTGACAATAAATACAACACAAGGGTCATTATGTTTATGTTCATTTTATGCTCAGTGTAATCTTGATACTCATTTGGTGCATACTTTCCTCTGTAGTAAACTCTGTTATGTACTGCAATTGCCTGTTATGTTAAATATGGGTTGCACTCCAGACAACCTTAGGGCAATGGCAGAAGGACTGATTTTGTGCAGTTGCCTGCTGCGTTTTTTTAGCAGCACAAATTTTGCCTTTAATTGTCCTCATAAGAGTAGCCTGAAAGCACATCAGCACTTTTCCTGCGATTCTAGCCTGATAACTCAGTAGTGCTGGTAATTTTATGGAATTAATCTGGTCATTATATCAAATAAATCTGCAAATATAGAGCCACAGCAGATTCAGATGTAGGAGCTCAGCAGCAAGTTACTCACAGTAAAATTACTTAAATTACTGAGGACCAATGTCACCTTCAGCAGTTGAGGGGGACACAAAAAAGCAAACTACTGGGGGTCACCTTTACCCCCATTCTAAATAGTGGTATCTTGGCTGTCAACAATGTTTTTTCTAAGCTACGGATTTATTGTTTTTTCTGATGAGAAAGAATTTAGTGTGAAAAAAATACATAATTTACTACCCAACCACATCTCTGGGCACCCAGATTTTTAAGAGTGCACATAATTTCAAACCATTGATATTTTTTCATTAATGTTCATTAATGATAAATGATATATATATATATCAGTCCATGAAAGCAGTCACAGGGTGGCAGTTTAAGGTGGTGACCTTTGGGTGTCTGTATAACAAATGAAATTTTTTTTTTAGAAAATTAAAAAAATCTCCCCAGCCGCCACCAGAGCCTTGTGAGTAAATCTGGAATCTGGTGGCTAAGATGGGGGGTGAGGGGTAAGAAGAGTATATTGGCGCATTGCAGGCAGACATGATGCCATAACCAGAAGTGATGTCACATGCAGCCATGTGTTTGTGTGCGTGATGTCACTCCTGCAACCTGTGTGGGTCTGATGCTTAGGATGGAATTGAATCTAAATGCAGCTGTGTCAAAGTTGCTGACTAACTACATATACTTTTCTAAGGCATAAAATAATGTTGGTCTCTCCATCTTATTTCTGCTCATTCACATGCTCTGGATCTGGAAATGGTTTAAGTTCCATCTCCTGCCCAGAGATACTGACCATTTACAGTGTCACTGACACTCAAAATATGGCCTAACTACATCCAAGACAGGAAGCTACTGTGGACAACACTGAAGGCCTGGACCATTCATTATTGATGCTGATGCCGGGCTTCATATATATAATACAGCATCCTGTGTCCACCCACCAGTAAATGCTCACAAATAGTGGATTTTGGCCCAAAAATGCACAGTTACAAAACATTTTACTCTATTAAAGATGTGCATAAGCTGGTGAGAGGGGGGCTATACTGACATACTACAATATAAGGATTGTGTGGTGTTTATACAAATGGCTTGCGGGTGTCACTGTGCACATGAGTTATACTGTGTATACATAGTACTTTCTAGACTGGTTTAAAGTATTAGAGTTGAAGTGTAATGGCTGCATGAACCTGCTAATAAAGCACTGTTATACTCTACTCATCCTTCGACTACCAAAACATAACAGATTGCAATGAGAGGAGATAAGGAGGGTTGTGGCCACACAGCCTGTGGTTGATGGAGACTTCACAGGGCTGCAAATGCTGGGAACGTTCTCCAGTTTTAGCAAACATAGCAGAATTTGTTTCCTGTAAAAGTAGGAAAATAATGCCAACATGAAATTGATCAGCCAGTTTTTTTTTTTTTTACACAGACTTTTTTTCCCTATAAAACAAGTTCAGGAATAATGTGTATGTAATTCGTTCATTTACAAATGGTTTATATAAGGAAACAGAAATGCTAGAACAACTAAATATGTCATATTTTGAAAAGATAAGGAAAAATGTCCTCACTATCGATAGATATTTTCAGCTTTGAACAAGGCAAAAAACAACAAATTACAAAGTGGATGTTACAATTTTAACAAAGTGAAGTGGTTTACTGGAAATCCTTTCTGTGTCAGCAGACTGCCTTGTATATTAAGGAAGCTAAAAACAGTGTCAGCGAGGAGGCAGCAAGACTAATGATGACTCTTCAGTTCTGTTTGAGCGTCTCCTGTGAACTTGACTTATCAGGCGCTTCCCTCCCTGACTGTGTCTATAACATGCCTGGTGATTTATGATGTGGAAAAGGTCTTAATGCACGATCAGGAGACTCCCTTGTTACATAAAGTCGTCAGCACAAAGTCTCTGGCACCAGTGATACCAGGTTCACATCCAGACTGGTTTCTCAAAAAGACCTTCCCAGACATAGTCAACAGAGCAGCCCTGTAACCCACTCACTGCTGACAGAAACCACCTCTCGTGCATATCAGTGCTGAAAATAGGTAATGAACTTTTAGGAAAAAGCTGTATATCTGCAATGATATCAAATACACATGTAGCAAATCATAAGCATTCACATATTTGTAGAAATACGTCAAATCAACTGGACTTGCTGTGGGTTTTTTTTCCTTGAAGACGTTTCACCAGTCATCCAACTGGCTATCTCAATTTAGAACAAGTTATTCTGAATTGAGAAAGACAGTTAGATGACTGGTGAAACTTCTTCAAGGAATAGAAAACACAGCAAGTCCAGTTGATTTGAATGATTTCTACAGATATACCATGACCTGGATGAATGATAATCTTCACAAACATATTCACTCATAATGACCACTAGTATGTATGTCTGAGAGGTATTGTGAGTAGAGAACTAATCTCTAAAAAATAACAAAGCACAGAACAATAAAACATGTATTTCCAGTTGGGGCAATAAAATGATGGGTGTGCAATGCACCCCACTCTATACACTAATTCTGAGTGAGTATACTTGAAATACCAGCAGGTTTTGATCCTTGCATTGTCGGCTTTTGTGAGTAGGGCCTTCTGATCCTATTTTTATTCTGTAGTTTTTTTAATTATTATAAGACCCCTGGCCTAACTGCTAGTGGATCCAGAGAAAGGCAAAAAAAAAAACATTTGAAGCCTCTCCAATTTGCCTCAGAGGGGGAAAAACAATCCTTCCTGACTCCAATATGGCAATCGGATGGGAAGCTGGATCAACTTGTACGATGAGCTATCTTCCATAAACCTGTATTCCCTCACTTGCTAAAAGGCCATCCAACCCCTTCTTAAAGCTATCTAATGTACCAGTCTGAACCACTGATTTAGGGAGAGAATTCCACAACTTCACAGCTCTCACTGTAAAAAAACCCTTCCGAATATTTAGGCGGAACCTCATTTCTTGGGTGACCTTGTGTCAGCTGGAAGATAGCTGTTAAATAAAGCATTACAAAGATTATTATATGATCCCCTTATTGCCTTTGTGAAAATACCCCAATTAGGTTTGCTGAGTATCAGGTTTGTACTCTTTGAATCTTATAGTGAACACAGATTTCCTTTGTCAGAATCATTGGATTACCTACAATACAGCAGATCCTAGTAGCCCTAGTCTGCAGGGTCTGCTGCATGGCAGTTCCCCACAACAATGCATTAAAGTTTGCTGCCCATTGCAAGTAAGCAGATGACAGACAGACGGCCTACTTGGACTGCCTTGGGGGACAGGGCTGGGTGGCGTGTACACAGCTGAGAGTGTGCACTGGGCTCCCCTGAGAATCTTTTTTGCGGGGTGGTGGGTTGTTGTTCCACCGCTGGTCTACATAAACCATTCCCTTTTAAAGCTGTCCCTACACTAATGGGGGTTAATGGCATCAACTGTTACAGACAAACTACTTGACAGCGTCTGAGCAGAGGACAGACAATCTATAAAAGTATTTCACGAGATGGGTGGATTGACACGGAAAGTGAGATTGTTAACAGATCATATGCCACTGTTGGGAATCCATACATATCAAAATGCTCCTTGTGGAAAAGAAGACAGCTCTACATAAGTGGTTCACACTCATAAAAAAACATCTTGAGTTCAACAATGTCTGGTAAGACTGTCTTTCCTGCAGCTGCAAATTTCTAAAAGTAAACATGGAGAGATTTTCAGCTTTTAGTGTCTCTCGCTTTACCTAAGCCTGAAAGGGGGATGTAAATATAAAAATTGAATTTTGCACATCGAAACCATCCGCGCCATCAAATTTGCACACTTTCCAATATACATTTATTATATATTTTCAGTGTTGTTTGTGGATGTAATTGCTACTGATGAGTGTTGAAACAATGTAGCAGCCATATATACATAGTTTTATACTGTTTTAAGAACCAGCAATATACAGAAAAATACTGATTTCTGATGCAAATATATTTAAAGCTACATTAATGGATCTATATTCGAATTAGAATTACATTCTCATTTATTAGGCCAAATGTTACTTTTGTTGTTTTTTCTTTTATCCCCTTTAACGTAAATCAGTTTTTAAACTAATGAACTAAAAGGTGTGGAACTAGTGCAGACAAAGGAAAAACTGTATAAACACCGTGTGGTAGTTTTCTTATTTATTATACATTGAAATATTTTTGCCTTTTTATTAAAAAATGTTGTTAATACTGAATATACTATAGGTTTACTTGCAATGAAAAAATTATATTTTGGCAAATATTATGAGCTTATTCTAAAAGAAACTTTGTAGTAGAGCATGGAAAAAGGAAGTCTCCAGTGAAAGCAAGAGGTAAATTGTTGATAAAATGTTGTGTTCACATTCAGTGTCACAGGATTCCCTTTGTGTTTGGTGATTCGATGTCTCTCAGGCTTAGCAAAGCCATCAGATAAAAGCACCTGTCAATGTGTTAACCTAATTATAAAGTATCCAAAGCTTTAAAAGAGATCAACGGTGTGAGGGAAGGAGACATGATTCCTAGAGGGATTGTCATGGAAAGCAGTGTAAAACATAGTCTAGCCTCTGTACTGTTTCCATCTGTAAATGGTGTTTGGACTAACAAGCGCTGTACTTCAAAGGAGGAGGTCAGCGCTGCTGTAATTAGTTGCAGATGCAAGTTGTGGGCAGTAGGTGAGGGGGTCTAGTACACACCTTCCTCTTGTCACATGCAAAGAACAGTAAAACATTCGGAACATGGCAAGATTATAGTCTTATAGTTCAATGAGCTAAAAAAATATATATCTGACCTAAAAAAAAAAGAGCTAAGGGATATTTATTTTTAGTTCCCATTAAAACTCTTGGCTTAAGAAGAGTACAGAACTTTCTGTTGTTGTGATACTGGTAGAAACACGTTGGTGTAGTTATGGCTAATACCATAACAACATAGAGAACAACATAGAGAAGAAGGTGCAAGGCATAAAGCCATGTTTATTTTGAAGGCTGTGCACAATGTTTCAAGGTCAATATCTTCATGCATTGTCTGCCACTGGCCTTAAACTGAATGTGAAAAAAATCCCCAAATATACCAACAAAGTCACACTGATATTGCTCCATCTGAACAGGAATTAGTCAGCAAAGAGCACATCACTGAACCAATAATCTCAAGACTAAAGGTGGTCATAGACTCACATATAATATTCTGTGCGTGTATGGTGGGAGACGAGCCAAACTGTATCGGCAGATCGTCAGCTCATCGATTGGAGAGGTCTACAAATTTTGATGGCACCCAAACATCAGTCACTGTCACTGCTGAATCAGGGCAGCTATCAGGGGGGCACAGGGGGTACGGTAAAAGTGTACCAGGTTCGGGCCTGAAGGGGGGCCCGGCAGTGCTGAACTTTTCGAAAGAGTCAGGCCCCCCTTGACACAGCTGAAGCCGTGCCGTCTCCTTCCAAAGTCCCGAACAGCCGAAATGCGGAAGTGCCGAAAAAGACGAAGTCCCGAAGCAGCAGAAAGACGCTTGGGGGCAGGGGAGGTTGTGGCCCAGGGGCCCCCGAAAATGTTGTTGTACAGGGCCCTGTGCTGAATCATCAGATACAGATAGAATTCCATTGTTTCTACCTGTATATCTGAGAATTCAGCTCTAACATGTCTGCATTGAAACAAATTATGATCTTAAGATTGTAATTGTAACATCTATGGCCACCTTTAAAACAAACCCAAAGAAACAACACAAACTAAACTGCCCATGTCAATACGGTTTCTGATAAATCAAATCTATCTGGCCAGTTTTCAGGCAGATATCAGTCAGCTAGGATGTTAGACAGGCCCCATACAGGAGCCAATAAGCTGCCAGTTCGGTCTGGAGAGGGCAAGTCAGCAGATACAACTTTATATGTCCAAAAAGGCCAACATTCATAAACATGGATTTTAAAACTTTGTGTTCTGGGGTAGGTACAGCAGTGATTTCTTTCCAAAAATCGGTACATACCTTGTTGAATATCCTTCATGTCCAGATGTAAACTGGATATTAAAATGCCCACAGCCTGAGACCTCTTCCCATCGAGTAGCTTTACAACCTAAACATGTAAATAGAAATGATATCAATATGGCTTCCTCTTCTTTCTTTAAAAATGTTATCAGAATGCCACTAAGCAAAGAAAAGAAGCACAAAATAAAGGATAGTTTAGATTTAAAAAAAAAAAAAGTTTTTTTAAGTGATTACTCAAATAACAGGGTTTAGGTTCAGGGTTATATATTATTAGATGCGGTAACCTTTACAATTCTAAGTGGTTATAAAGTTAGATATAAATGTATTGAAAGCACTATCTCTATATGTTGCTACTTTCTGTACTGCTGGTTCTGACTTCTAAAATAATATAAAAGCAGCCAGTTGATTTTTACAATTAACGATACAACCATTGATGATTTTTACTACATGTACATTAGAAAGTTGACTATTATTACATTTACCTTCATTAAGCAAAGTTGTATTTTTCAGTTTAAATCACATATAAAAGAAACAGACTAAAACACACTCCTTGTACTCACTCAGAGCTGCTAGTATTGCAACTAAGTATGACAGAGCACCTAGTGACCTGTGAACCAGTGCTTTTTGAAAAATGATTACATATTCTGCAGTGCTGTACAATAAATTGGTGTATACACTGAACATACAGATTACATACAAGAAACAACAACCGATACAAAGGTTAAAGATGGCCCTGCCCAAAAAAGCTTACAATAAGACAAATTCCTGTTTGTATTACCAGCATGTGGTGTTTATACAAATGGCCTGCGGGTGTCACTGTGCACAGGACTTGTACTATGCATATAAAGGACTTTCTGTACAGATTGAGAGTGTTAGAGTTTAAGCTTACTGTTGTGTAATGGCTGTCTGACTCTGCTAATAAAGCACTGTTATACTCTACACATCCTTGGCTACCAAAACATAACAAATGGCGACAAGGATGGCTCTTCTACCTCTGTAGCAGCCTGCACCTTTTCTTCTAAACCCTGGTGAGCCTACAATACCTTTTACTGCTTGATGTTTGAAAATTACATTATTGCTGCTGACCAAAGGGAGATTTCTGCTGCTAGAAAGCGTGCTTTACTTATTCACTGCCTGGGAGCAGAGGGACAGCATATATTCTATACATTACCATTAGCTGATGAGACTTATGCAACTCCTCTTACTGCTATAAAGAACATTTTTGTGCCAAGAGTAAATGTGGTTGTTCAAAGATATAAATTCTGCAAACGTGGACAGCGTAAAGGCGAATCCACAGAGCAATTTGTAGCAGCTTTGAGAGAACTGGTTGTTACCTGTGAGTTTGGGAATCTAACAGATGAAATGCTAAGAGACCAAATAGTGGAAAAAACAAACTCATTCAACACTGTGGCCTAATAATGCACAGTCACAGGCAAAATACAGTGCTAAGGAAAGGGATTCACCTACACTGCAAAACCGTACAGCAAATATAAATAGAAAATACTGCTTTCACTGTGGTTCAACACAAGCACCTACGCCACCTGATTTCCAAACCTTATGAGCTTTCTTAGGTCTTACTTCATGGTATTCTAAGTTTATTCCCAACTATGCTTCAGTCGTGGAGCCACTAAGAGCACTACTACATGGAACTTTAAGTCTGGTGTGATCAGAGTCTGCTCAACATAGCTTTGAAATAGTGAAATTGTGAACAGCCTAGCACTAGCTTTATTTGATCCTGCACTACCCACTATGGTTACTACAGATGCTTCAGACTATGGCGTTGGTGCAGTTCTCACACAGATCCTTGCTGATCATACAGAGAAAACGGTAGCATTTGCATCCAGAACACTTACAGAGACAGAGTGTAAGTATTCAACTGTTGAAAAAGAAGCTGTAGGGTGTGTTTGGGCAACAGAAAAATGGAGAACCTATCTATGGGGTAGAGAATTTACCTTATGCACATGAGATTCATCAAGGAATTGTACGTACAAAACAAAGACTACGAGAACTATACTGGTGGTCAGCAATGGATGCTGATGTGGTAACTGCCATTCATGCTTGTGTTACTTGTCAGAATCATGACAAAACAGCTATCACACATACACCACAACTTCAGCCAGTACCATTCCCTGATTCAGAATGGGAAAAACTTGCTATTGATATTGTAGGTCCTTTTACAGCTACTTCTATAGACTGTAGACTTGCTATAACCTTGATAGACTATTACAGTAAATGGCCTGAAATTGCATTTGTTTCTCATATAACATCAGCTACAGTAAGCACATTTCTGCCTACAGTTTTCAGCAGAGAAGGTAATCCAAAGGAGTTAATATCAGACAACGGACCACAGTTTGTCTCATATGAGTTTGAATCCTTTCTGAGAGAGAGGAATGTTGTGCATAGGAAATCTTCAGTGTATTACCCACAAGCAAATGGAGAAATCAAGCGACAGAAGTCTGAAAGAAGCACTACAGACAGCAAATCTTACTGGGAAATCTTGGAAAGTATTTACAACACAGTTCCTACATAACTACAGAGCAACGTGCCATGCAACATTCCAATCATCTCCAGCTGAATTATTACATGGCAAACAGATGCACAGTAAGTTACATGTTGCAGACATCAAACTTCCACAAAATACTGTGCCTACAAAATCATCTACTGCTGACATTGTGAAACGTAAACAAGCCAAATGCAAGGCTTATACTGACAGAAAACGTGGTGCAAGAGAAGTACACTTTCAGCCTGGATCTTTAGTCAGAATTAAGAAACCAGGAATACTGAAGGAAGGACAATCTAAATTTACTACACCACTTGAAGTGAGACGCCAGCGAGGACCATACACATATGAATTGTCTGATGGACGCATATGGAATGCAAGTCGTCTTAGATATGACTTTGGAGAAGCTCCATTTGATGAAGGACATTTTCCTACTCCTGATGCCAACTGCAATAGGCCTGAAGAAAGTGAACCTATAAGGCGTACTGAGTGAATAAGAAAACTACCTGCATGGACCAAGGACTATGTTATGTGAAGGATGTATAATATTGCTTTAATATGTATACTGTTTTATTATTGCTGTTTATTACATTTGTTCAAATGCTTTCCTAAGATAGGGGGAATATGTGGTGTTTATACAAATGGCCTGCGGGTGTCACTGTGCACAGAACCTTTTGGCTACCAAAACATAACACAGCATCTTCTGTATCATTAGAGCACTGTGAGCCTAGCTTAATCTGTTATCACTAAAGGGCACATTTATTTTGCTCGAGTGAAGGAATAGAATAAAAAAAACTTCTAATTTTGAATGTTTTTTTGGCTACTTCGACTACGACTTCGAATCAAGCGATTCGAACTAAAAATCGACCATTCGATAGTCAAAGTACTCTTTAAAAAAACTTCGACCCCCTACCTCTCCACCTAAAACCTACTGAGGTGCAATTTTAGCCTATGGGGAAGGTCCCCATAGGCTTTGTAACAATTTTGTGGTTTAAGAAAAATCGTTCGATCGATGGATTAAAATCGCTCCATCAAACTATTTGCGGTAAATTCTTCAACTTCGATATTCTAAGCCGAAGGATTTACATTCGGCAGTCGAATATCGAGGGTTAATTAACCCTCGATATTCGACCATATGTAAATCTGCCCCTAAATGTATGTAAAACTTTTTTCAGAGACCGTTGTTTTGTCTGTCCCTACCACAGAGAAAGGGAAAACTGCCTGTATACCATTGTCTATTTGCAATCTTTCCTTTAAGGCAAATATCAGATCAGCTGGTCTGATATTAGCCTTTGTGCTTACAATTTACCAGATACATAAATACATTGTATGCTATAATTAAAAGGGTATCCAGAATAACTCCCTAGAGCAGTGTTTCCCAAACTGTGGGGCTGGAGTCCCAATCCTGTGAACTACAAGGGCAGGTAGATTAGAATTGGGTGAATGCTAATTTGTTCCCCCAGAAGGCAGCCAATGATAATTATTTTGCCCCTTTGATATCCTCTTTTAGCTTAAAGACTATGGGCACGATTTGCTGAAATTCAAAACTTTGTAAATCAGCCCCTTCACTATAATTAAGAAAATCAGTAGAATTCTCAGGCAAGAAAAAAAGTAGAAAAAAAGAAATCTCAGTGATAAACACCCCACACCCTAAATCCTTTTATTCTAAATATTTGAAAAGTCCATGGAGTGTTTCAGCCAAGAATCTCAGGACTCGAAATACATATACACATGGTCATAATTACACACGAGACTGGGCCCTCTGGGAGCCAAAGAAAATCATTAACTCTGTGCTGACTGGTTAGATCTATTTTTTAACGATCATACAATGGCCAAAACAGTCTTTCATCCATAAGAAAAGGTATTAAGGCACAAGAAAAGCCTTTAAATATACTATTATTATTTTGAATCATTCACTGGCAATTACAATTCATTGCAAAGCCACAAAATTGAGCACAAGCTTGCTTTACTAAAAGGCACAACAACAAAACTGCAAGAAATCAAGCTGCAAGGGAGTGGTTTTGATCTCTAAATATACAAGTTGATGTTAATAGCATGCTTTCACCCAAGCAACCATTTTTATTCCTACTGCAGTTCAGATCAAAACAAGGGTTAAAATGGGAAAAACAAGCTCAAACCATAATGTCTCTTGGCCACAATGCATCCTGCCACCTTCCACAGAGAGAGACACAACTCATTGCACAGCATGGGGCACATTTACTAAAGGGCGAAGTCACTAACGCTGGTGATGATTCACCAGCGTGACGTCATTTAGTTACTTCGCCCATTTACTCACTTTGCTAGCGAAGGAGATAGACGCTAGCATTGCTACGCACTTTAACGCCAGGTGAATTTTCGCCCTGGCGAATGGATGTAACTTGCGGATTTTACTGAACGTTACCTCTTTCGCCAGACTTACCTCGCCAGCTCAGAACAGGCGAAGTGCAATGGAATATAGGACTTCCTCAATTTTTAGTTGAAAATTTTTCTAAGTCCCAAAAAATACTGTCGTCTTTTCATAAATTCAGAGTGATAGCCTGCAAAAGTCCTTAAAAATGTTTTTTGGGTAACTGTGTTCCCCCGTACATTTTCTAACATATGGAACATTAACTATACAATGGGCTCATGTGTAGGGCATTATAAGAACTATATTTTCTTTATTAAGGTTCTCTGGACTTGTGTAATGTAATGTATTTGCTGCAACATATACGTCCATTAAACGTTATAATTTCCCACCGTAAGCAAATTAGCCTGAGCGAAGACCTCTAACGAAGTTGCCCTAGGCATAATTGAACTCTAGAGCATCTTCTCTTTGCCGACGTAACACTAGCAAAAATTCGCAAATCGTTCGGCTCCCTGGACACAACTTCGAATTTTCGCAGGTTAGTAAATTCCCCCCCATGAATTAAGTGGAAAAAGTTGTATCTTTTTTTAAATATCATATTGCATAGGTTTATTAAATAAAAAATGTACATGTTGCTATATATGTAGCATGGTGCTTAGTAGAATAATATCAGATATGACATGTTATGTCATGTAAAGATATAGTTCACAATAGACCGCATGCAAACATATGTATCCAGGAAGCTGTGTGAACTGTACATTGTATGCCATTTAAATGTATGAAGTGCTAACACATTGGTTTTGGAAGTAACTGTTTATATGTCTGGTATACACAACTGTGAAAATGCTTTCGTGAGGGGGTCCCCAACCTTTTTTACCCATGAGCCACATTCAAATATAAAAAGAGTTAGGGAGCAAAAAAGGTCCTGTGCGTAGACCCTATGTGCACTGGCAGCCTACAGGAGACTCTGTTTGGCAGAGCACCTGTGTTTTATGCAACCAGAACTTACCTCCCAGTCTGTAATTCAAAAATAATTATCTGCTTTGAGGCCACTGGGAGAAAAAACCAAGGGGTTGATGAGAAACATGTTGCTTATGAGCCACTGGTTGGGGATCACTGCTTTAGGGCAGAGACAGACGCGAAGATTCGGGTAGATTTAGTCGTCCAGCAACTAATCACCTCTTCTTCGGGCGACTAATCTCCCTGAAAAGCCTTCCTGCAAGCTAAAATCTAAATCACCGACTGGATGGCACTCAGATTGCTTGATTTTCTGAAGTCACTCGAAGTTGCCTCATAAGGAAACTTAGTATGACTTTGGAAAGCCGAATCGATCTGACTGCCATCCGGCCGGCGATTTACATTCTAGCCGGTGGGAAGGCAGTTCTGGGAGATTAGTCGCCTAAAGAAGAATCGATTTGTCGCTGTGCGACTAATCTCCGGAAAATAGCAGCATGTGCCCTGGCCCTAAGTGTTGTTGCAGTAATGTTAATATCACTCTTTCATCTAACACAAGCTAATCATTTTACTTCATATTAAGCTCTCAAAGAAATTGGTAAGCCTAAATTGAAAGCCCCATCCTCTACTACCAAGAACATATTAGTTTGCTTTTTTTCCCCAGGGCACAAATCCAACAGCCTACATTCTTGAACTAAGTACAGAGCAAATATAATACTAAACTAGGGTTGGCAGACAAACCTAGTTAGACTCAAGGTGACTGTTCAGTTCAATTAGCCACTTCCTTTCTGATGTTTCACAATTGGGACTGCCTGACATAACATTTTTTGGAAATGTATAAGAATGTCCTCAGAATAATATTGTATGCCTCTCCATGGGCATCATGCTGGCAGTTTTAGGAGAGACCATAATATCAGAGTGGAAATTGTTACATCCCATTAGTTTAGGCTGTCAAAATCAACCAAAACCAGTGTTTGTCCTACTAATGCTAGCCTGCCGCTAACTGGAGGACAATACACTTTATAAGGGCCTCCTACAGAAAACCTTGGTTACTGGGCTATTCTTCCTCAACAGATAACAGAGAAAGTATGTGGTAGAAAGATCTAAACCTAGTTATGGATCACAGAAACATTCTGTTCAGGAGACACACAAATTTGCACTAACCATATTGATTTTGAAAATAATCAATTTCAATGTACCTTCTCAATTTTCTGAAATGTATATCAAGTGATCAAAGCTTCCAGCTAAGCACTTTTTTAGTGGGTTCTCAGAGGCAACATGGATTATGGACACTGCTTGACAAAATGGCAATGTACTTTAGAAAGATGAGGGGCATAGTCAAATATTCTTATACAGGTATGGGATCAGTTATCTGGAAACCCATTATCCAGAAAGCTCAGAATTAGGGAAAGGCTGTCTCCCATAGACATCCAAATAATCAGAATTTTCCTTTTTCTCTGTAATAATAAAACAGTACCTTGTAATTGATCCAAACTAAGATATAATTAATCCTTATTGGAAGCAAAACCAACCTAGAGTTACTTAATGTTTACATGATTTTCTGGTAGACTTAAAGGGGACCAGTCTACCAAAAAAAACATTCCAAATCCTATTTTATCACATTAGTCAAGCAAAATGAACTTTAATTACACTTTATAAATTATTTGAACGTTGTTTCCTTCAGTCTGGGAATTCATAACTACAGCAAGCAGGCAGGAGCCATTTTATGGACACTGTTATTAAGACAAGCCTTGCATCATCTCAGAATCTTGTTTGTGCGCCAGAATGGGGGACCTGATGTCCATCCCCATGCCCTGGTTACACAATTATATGGTAAAGAGAACAGGGGAATGTGGGGAGAGCAGTGACATCTTGGAAGTGCTGAATGGAAAGTGAAAGTAATTGTCTGCCCCGCCTCTATGCCACTGGCATAGAGGAGGGGGAAGACAATATTTGATTGACAGCTGAGATTTTTAAATGAGCTTACAACAGCTATGAATGCTTTAATAAAAAATAGAAATTGGATTTCATGTTTAATTTGAAAAGGACTTTTGTTATACAGATTTTTGTGTCTGGATGACAGGTCCACTTTAAGGTATGAAGATCGATATTACAGAAAGATTCGTTCTCCGGAAAACCCCAGTTCCGAAGCATTCTGGATAACAGGTCCCATACCTGTATTGAGAACTGCCAAGCATTCTGCTGTTTCTGGTTATTTTGGTGGATTATGTTTAGAGATTTCTTTTTACCAAGTAGAAAAAATATACTTTAAATCAATAATTTTCTTATTTTTATTTTAAAAACCACACACAATGACTCACAGAATGAATGCTCTGCAATGGCACACCCAAAAGGAGAGTCACTAAGTGAGCTATAAATATAAACGGCTTGCTAACTATTATGAATAGGATTACAAAACTAAATAGCATGTAGAAACCCTGAAATGAAAACTGCACAAAATTTTTCAAGAGCAATTAAAAATGGAATAAATTACAAAAATCCAATATCAACCAATTTATATGAAAAATATATTACACATTGAGATTAGTCAACAAAATATCCGTTCCCCTAGTCTAATTATGCATTTTTACAGGCAAAAATAAGCAAGTCGTTCCAGGGAACCCCCCCATTATTTTTACCCCTTTTTTCTCCTTTAAATAAAGAAATCAAAATAACTATATAGTATGTATTTTTTTTTATCTCACTAGGATTTAAAAACAAAACATCACCATGGTGAATCCTGAACAGAGTAGTATTATTGAAATGGAGATATAGAAGAGTACGGTATGGGACCTGTTATACAGAATGCTCTAGACCTGGGGTTTTCCGATCTTTTCGTAATTTGGATCTCCATACAGTAATTCTAATTAAAATGAATTTTAACATTTAAGAAACCCAACCAAGGTCAAGGTCTGTACCCCCTAACCCCCAGCTCTGCCAGAGCTATGGTTGCCACCTGTCACTGACCTGTGGTACGGGCAGGGGGTGGGCCGATGATGTCACAGGGAGGATCAGTGAAGCCATGGGGCGAGCAAATTGTGACATGGGCAGAACGATTTTTGTCATGGGGCGGGTATGACATGACGATTAGCGATTGGCTGATCATCATGTCAATCGAGGCAGGTCCTGCCTGGTTTTCTTTATTTGGAAAACAGGGCAGGCCCGGACAACCCTTCTGTCTGTCGACCCTGTCTGGGTCAAAACCCATCAAAGGCGGGTGACAATCCTAGCCAGAGCATTTAAGCTGTAAGTATTCCTTGGTGGCTGGGGGGGGGGATTGGTTTTCCCCCCTATAAATGTATTCAATTATATAGGCACCCGAGGGTGACCCCCAATAGTTGCCACTGTAGACACAGGCCCTTGGGTACCTTTAGTAATATGCCCCTGGTTAATGGCACATTTTCTCTGTTAACAAAGAGGGTTTGTTCTAAAGAAATCCACCTGTGTTACTGCTCTCTTTTGAATCAGCAGACTCTGCTGAAAAATATTTATTAATTGCAACATGTTTCGGATTGACATGGATCCTTTTTTAAGTGTAAAATACAAATATCCACAAATCACCTTTTAACACAGAACCCACCCTAAAAAAATCCTCCCTTAGTGCCATCGCAGACCCTTCAATTGGTCCAAAATGTATTACAAAAGTATTTCTTTAATCCAAGTGCATAGTGCAATTAATCTCAAGTCTCATAGGCATATCAGCATGTTCACCAGATACCTTGTACTCTTAGTAACGATTTAATATCCCCAACTTTAAACACTGTAACATTAAAAAGATTGCAACAATTAAAAATATATACATACACGATAAGTAATTGTAGCAAATGTTGCAACCAGTAAAAACAGTTTCAAATAACTTGCTGAGTACTTGAAAAATACATTTTGGACCAATTGAAGAGTCTGTGAATCACTAAGGGAGGAGTTTTTAGGGTGGGTTCTGTGTTAGAAGGTGATTTGTGGATATTTGTATTTTACACTTGAAAAAGAATCCATGTCGATCCGAGACATGTTGTGATTAATAAATATTTTGCAGCAGAGTCTGCAGATTCGTGTGCTCCATCCTATTCTCCATTTCCATATTGTCTGTTGGCATATATTCACCAGAACTGGAAAGCCAATTTGATGACTTCTGCTCCCTGTAGGTGTGTGCACTGACAAGCAGTGCAAACATGGAGCAGATTTTGGGGCACAGACACATCCTTTATCGCATATACGCCAGTGGTGAAAACGATCTGCATGCTATTAATGTTGAATGTAACTAGGACTCCGCACATCGGTTTCTGATTTTACAAACAAGCTTATTTTTACAAAGGTATTAGCACAGTTTTTACAAGTGTAATGTAACCATATGTTATATATGTAAATATATATGAAGCCCTTTCATTACATGTAAATGTAAATAATCATAGGCTCTAGTGAAAATATGAAACAGCATGGCAAGCAACGGAAAAGCAGCAAGACAAACTCATTACAAAATAGCTTGAAGTAGCACTATGGAACAGTTAGACACTTGTAAAGGTATAAACACTTTAACAGTTTATAACTCTATATAGTAATGTACAGTACGTGTATAAAAAATAATGCTGATTGAAATATCCTGCAGACATACAAATGGGTAGGAGGGTGAATTGTTAAATTGGAGGAGCAACCAACACACAGTTTTACATTGGAGGACCTCTAATGTATAGCAGTTGGTTTATTTTGGGGATGCTAATTTCCTAAATCTGCACCTATGCATACAAAATACCAATAATTAAAGAATGCAAGATCATGCCAAACAAATAAATGTAATTTTCTGTACATGTAACTAGATTTACAGACCAGAATTAAACTCTGAATATACTTTTTTAGATTACAAATATGGACGTTCAATGCACATTCGCGAGCCCAGGGTTAATTATAACAAAAATGCGATTTTAGCTGCAAATTCATCATAATAAAGTTGCTAAACCATGACATTAAAGGAGAAATAAACCCTTAATAAAAAAGCCCTACCTCCCTACCCTACATAGACCCCGCTCCCTTCTCCCCCCCCCCCAGCCTAGCTACCCCCCGGGGAAATGCCCCTAACTCTTTACTTATCCCTTGTGCAGATTCTGTCCAGCGAAATTCACCGGCGTCATCTGCTTCTCTTCGGTAATCTTCGGGGTGAGGCTGGCGAGTCGGTACATGCTCAGTTTGAGCAATTTTTTGTTTCGCGGTAACCGCAAATGCACCGAACATACGAAAATTGCAGAATCGATGGTCTCATTCCGAAGATTACTGAAGCAGCTGAAGATGGCGCCCGTGAACTCCGCTAGACAGAATCTGCACAGAGGGGTAAGTAAAGCATTAGGGGCATTAGCCTGGGGGGGGGACAGCCAGGCTGGGGGAGGAGAGAGGGTTGTCTATGTAGGGTAGGGGGGTAGGGTTTTTTTTATCAAAGGTTTGTTTCTCCTTTAAAGGGCAGATTTATCAAAGACTGAGTTGTGTTTTCCTGAAAACTTTTAGTTTTTCAAGGGTAACTCAAATTTTCAGGTTAAAAAAACTAGATTTTTTTTCAGGGTTTTAAAAATAAACTCAATTTTTTTGAGATTTATTACACCCTGAAACTGAAAATACACCATCTTAAACCTGTTCATGTAGAAGTCAATGGCAGAAGTCCCTTGAACTATTTGAAGATGTTTGTAATCTTCAGTGTTTTTTTCATTGGGTTTCGCTTGAAAACTCTAATGATTTGAACAATTTGAGGTTTTTTTCCTGTGGAAAACTCGAATAATTAGAGTTTTCGCCTTTTTAACCCCGAATTCATTGATTCGAGTTTTTTCCATTCACGTTTTTTCTTAACTTAGAAAACATGTCGTGTAGCGAGTTCATTCTAGGTACAAAAAACCTCACAAACCTCTTAAATTCTACCTTTGTTAAATAACCCCTTAAAGGTTTGTATTTGGTTGATTTTGCAAAATCTGTAGCTTCTGAATGTTGTCCAGTCCTCCATCATGGTAAAACACCTTTATTTCATTAATAACCAACCTATGGAATATCTTCCCATCCTGTTGCAGATCTAGAAACAAATGTGTACTGGGTGGCAGAGCATATTATAAATGGCATACTATGGATTTACATTTAAATGAAGGATTCAGGGTTCAAAATAATGGGCACAACACCTGCAAACAGGAGGCTGAGATATATCAACAATTGTGGTTGCAACTTTGCTGCAAATCATGACATTTACTTTTTTCTGTGATTTTACAAAACGTTATCAAATAAAATGGTAAAAAATGTAAATATTGCCATTCAAGCATTCAAGCACGAACTGGATAATTTTTTGCCATGATTTTACACCTGTCGTGATTATCAAATTTTTTGAAAATTAATTTTAAAAATGCCATCTATGACTTAAATGGGTTGTTCACTATTGAGTCACTAGAGAGTGACTCAATAGTGATATACTATTGAGTCACTAGAGAGTGATATTCTGAGACAATTTACAATTGGTTTTCATTTTTTATTATTCGTAGTTTTTAATCAACAGCTCTCCTGTTTGGAAAAGTGAAAGACTGGAATATGAATAGGAGAGGGCCTGAATACAAAGAAGGGTAATAAAAATTAGCAATAAGAATAAATCTGTAGCCTTACAGAGCATTTGATGGAGTTAGTCAGTCTTTAACAGAATTATGATGAACCCATTTCAGATATTTCCTAATTATGCTCAAAATCTTGGGGGGGTTGGGGTAAATGCCTTCTACTGTCCAGAAAAAAAGTGTTGATTTCCAAAACCCATTTAATAACTAAATATTTAATATTTGTCACATGATTTAAGCCTCTGGCCTGCTTGTGCTTAGTTCCTTGCAAACAAGGCTTGCAAAATTTCTTCCTATGATTGTCGTTGGCCATACTGCGGTGATATTTCAATTCCCTGACATAAGACCGTCAACACATGCAAGCAATTAGTAAGATGCAAGGGAAAAGGAGACGCCAACAAGGCCGTTATCCTAACCCCTTCTTGGGCTTTGATATGTTAATCATGGTGCTGACAGATGTACTGTGATGGATCACAACTCAACATATCTTAAAACATCTCTAATGGGTGATCCAATTCAGACACACGCACATTGCTATACACAGAAAAAAATGCACTTCATTTTTCATAAGACAGAGGGTTGGTGTGCTGTTCTGTATGGCAATAAATCCCTCTACAATGTTTCTGAAGCCAAAACAATAATAGTGGTGTACCCATATAAATACAGCTCCTGATATGTGCCTACTAACATATCTAGTACAAAAAAACAAAACAATTGTTACAACCACAACTGTTCCATTCAGCCAAATACACACAACTTTAATGGTAAGAGCACACCTGGTGATTCGGGGGGAGATTTAGTCGCCTGGAGACTAATCGCAACTAATTTCCCAGAACATCATCCGCCGGCTATAATGAAAAAGCACCTGCGGCATGGCACACGCAGCGCTTTCGTATTCCGAAGTCGCCCGAAGTTTCCTCGTGAGGCAACTTCGGAAAATAAAGCTCCACGTGTGTCATGCAGCAGGAGTTTTTTCGCCCCAAAGAAGAGGCGATTAGTCGCCAGGCGACTAAATCTCCCCGAATCGCCAGGTGTGCCCTTACCCTTAGCATCATCGCAAAAACTCTAGGACCACACATATCTTTTCTTACCTTTTATTAAACCAGATTACACTGGCTTAAAACATCACCTTTCATGTATTGCTTATAACACTATTCGGCATGTCTAATTATTGTACTGTACCAGCCATACACTTTTGTGCACAACACAAAATAGAAAGCACAAAATATTCTGTGTGCCACAATGCAGGCTGAACAATAATATTGTGTTAGTACATGGATCAAAAGTCTTTATGGAGTTCATACTCTGCAGACACACATAAAAGTATAATTTTTCAAGACTGAGCTCTGTGGTCTAACTTCCGATTCCTATATGTTTAATAAACCTATGTTGTTAGTGTTAATTATACCGGAGACATTTCCCTCATTGGCTTCTTGAGTAGAATCCTGTTAGAAATCATATAGCAATATTTAACTTTATATCACATTTCACATACCTCCCAACATTTTGGAAATAAAAGGAGGGACAAAAAAGTTGCTGCGTATAGCGCAGTGAATTTTTTGACCACGCCCATTTTTTCATGTTAATTTTACAAAGGTAGGCAGGTTATGAAAGTTTGAACATATTTCTGTGATTTTTTTTCAGTTATTACAGTTTTCCTAATGAAGGTGAATTGCCCTCTAAGTTGTGAGTCTAACTTTTCTCAAGAAACCTGTTATCTTACATTGTTACAATTACTTATTTGCTTATCTTGAAATTGCTACAAAAGTATATTATCTGCTGCTGTGGCTGTTCTGGGCTCTCTGCCAAAAGCCAATTGAGTTACAAACTTTGTTTCTTTTTCTGCCTTTTCAGTGCAGAGAAAAACGGGACTTTCCAGTACAAACGAGGGACTGCGGGTTGAGCTGTGAAAAGAGGGACTGTCCCACTAAAAACGGGACAGTTGGGAGGTATGCAATTAAGCATGTTTAGCAGTATAACCTCTAGCTTCTAACAGCAAGGTTAAGGTTTAAATATAACCCTGGATGAATGCGGAGTGACAGGTGGCATTTGGGGAGGACTGATGATTTTGCAGGACTGAGTTTGGAATAAACCTTTTCATGTATTTATATATGAATATTATTTGTATGTCCAGCTGCAGTATTGTAGAGTTATTTCTAAATTTAAAAAAATGATGAGTGGAAAATCTCAGTATTAAAGGGAGAGATATCCAAGCAAACTTATGCGTAATAGGTTGTCCCTGGACATAGCATATTAAACCAGTGTTTCATAAAAATGGAATACCTGGGATCTGAAAGATTTATCAATCAATATGTCTATGACATATAAGTTAAACTGTGTATGCATATTGCACTGTCAATCAATGCTAGACCTCAAGAAATAGTGATATACCAAAAGGTCACTGCTTCATATTAAGAAAGAAAAGAAAAATTAAGAGAAGCAGCAGAGGAAAGCTGGACTAACCAATGGCACACATACATACCTGCTTAGCTTTAGCTCTCTTCTCATAAGAGTCTGACAGTGGTTTCTTCTTCTGTTGAACAGTGACTTTTGCAAACAGGTCCTCAAATTCTTTGGGGTCTACAATGGTGGGCTCTTTCAGGATCTCCCATAACGTTTGGCTGGAACTAGTGATGTAGGAAAGATTTATGCAGTGCAAAAAACTTTGTCTACAAGCAATTTTCACATTCACGGGATGCTTTAGATTTAGAATATACACATCCTGATACATCTAAAGGCTGATTAAGTATACCTGCCACAGCAGCTCCTATTTAAATAGACTAAGCACCAACAGTATTTCTGCACTTTGTACAGTGAATATAACAGAATACATTGGCCTCTAGTTTGTCTATTAGCATGGAAGCAAAGTTTCTATTTTATAGGCAAATTTAATACATGTACTAACATGTGAAAACTAAAAGAATAACAAACAAGGAGAAGTTGTGCTCACCACTAATTTTTAAAAAAACTAAGAGAAAGGCAACTAAACCTAAAGGTTTGGTGATACACCACTTTAGTTAGAGCAAGATTTTAAGTTGAAACATAAATACTACATTATATTTTCTATTATTTCTCTTTTTTGTTGTGCCCCTTCGCCAGCCTTAGGGTGCTGATCATTATTGGATAAACTAGCTTTGTACCTGCAGTAAACTGTACAGAACTAAATGCTCAACCCTCTTCAACCATTGCACTCATCAAGACTCAGCTTAATAAAGAACAGTAATAAGATAATTATAGCAGACATATTATGCTATCACTGTAAGAAAACCTATAACAAAATGCTTTGATCCCCAAATACATAATTACCTGCCATTTTTTAATTGAATCCTTGTCCAATAAAGTGGCTTCATTTGACAACCAGGCTCTACAGGGGCTTTCCGAGGTTTTCCGGCAGATGATAGCCCAAAAAACAACCCAGGGGGTGGTAAAGGAAGGGGGGGTGGAATTGCTGTGCTTCCAGATACAGGTAAAGGAGGAGGTGGAGGAGGACCCCCACCTGGAAAAGGGGGAGGTGGTGGAACAGAGCTAAAACCAGGAAGAGGTGGAGGTGGTGGGGCAGAACTAAAACCTGGAAGAGGGGGAGGTGGTGGGACAGAACTAAAACCTGGAAGAGGGGGAGGAGGGGGAACAGAGCTAAAACCAGGAAGAGGTGGAGGTGGTGGAACAGAAGGGACACCTGGAAGTGGTGGAGGTGGTGGAACAATACTGCAATTTGAGGGTGTTGGAGAAGAGGGTTTTTCTGAAGATGCAGAAAGGAGGTTGGGAGGTGGTGGAGTAACTAACAAGGAGGTTGAAGTCAAATTGCGTTGTGAATTATCACTGGGACTAGTAGGACTACTGGGACTAGTGAGGTTCTGATTGATTGATACAATGTCTAGTTTCTTGGGTAAAATGGGGTCGCTCTTTTGACATTTGTCCTCCTCTCTGGGTTTCAAAAAAGTCTCGCGGTCAGTTTGGATGCATACATTTCGGAAAGTTCGTGGAGAATTCTCATCTTCGGTTGACACACAAACATCCCTGGTCTCCCCTCTCTGGTGACTGAGTTTACTGTGTAGTTCCTCTTGCAGCTTCTGAATTTCCTCCTCTAATCTTGCTGTCTGCACTGCTTGTTCCCCTCGCACATTGAAGATCGCCACTTCCGACTGAGACTGAGAGAAATAAAAACAGAGCCGTGTAAATACACAAGCTGATTTTCAAATCATAATTGGCATTTACAATCATCCAATATGTAATCCTAATCACATGAACGTCACAGAAGAAGCAATATTACACAAAAAATTATAATTTTATATGGACAGAGCATGCTAAACATCTGGCAAAATGATACACACCCATTTTCCAAACAGAATAATTATACTGTAACATTTGTGAAAAAAAGAAACTAAAACCACTGAAAAAAATAGGTTCATGTTAAGGATCCAGGAGTAAACTAGGGCTTACAGAAAAGTAATGGTTAGCAATGTTGGGTAGAGGAGAATGCCATGGCATAATCAAATGGCTATTCCAGGGCTTGTATCAACTGGACAAAAACCATAGTGATTTGAAGATTTGCCCTAGCACTGGATTGGGTTATGTAATTTAATTATGTTCCAGTAATGTTTTCTTTGCCTAATTTGCATATTCTAACCACAAATCCTTCTACAATGTCATAAAACTCTCAAAGAGTCACCCTTTGTCCACATTACTTAGAATAAACATCATTAAATGATTTTACTGGGAAGTTACTTTTATATCAAGCAGCATGCCCCAATATAGGGACCATAGATATCTACCAGATCTTACTATTTAATCAGTAAAATTAGGTGCAGAGAAAACTGAAAAGACAGTGACAGTAAAAAGTGAAAAGATCTAAGATAGGATTGAGCAATCTCCAGCGATGCAGTATAGGTGGTTCGCCATATTCTCTAATTATCATGCTATATGGCAACTAAACAACAACCTGTGGCTTTGCATGACTTAAGAGAGAAATTAGTTTGGAACAACTTGCAAAGCATACACAAAAAAAATCCAAAGTTTATATGTGCCAACACACGGTGAGAAAATGTGCAAAATAACTTTGTTTCTGCCAAACACATCCCTTTGGAGAAAACTGAAGGCCCACTTTTATCCTCAACATTGGTTGATTGCCCTATCTCTTTCTAAAATTGCTCAGATAACTTGATCAATGCAAGGTGGACCTTGTACTCCCCCGTGACATGTACAGATCAGCCATGACCTTAAGATAAAAAAAAGGGTTCTGGTAGGCATTGTCGAAACATCACAGAGAGAGCTGGAATAAAGATCCCAAAATAAGAGGGCGAGCTGCTGTGTATCAAGCAGAAACCATTTATGCTAATAAATATTTTTCTGGGCATATTTTAACTCTCGTGTCATGAAATATTAGATGTACTGCACGTTTAGAGTAGGAAAAATGCCAGTGGAAACAAATATGTTGTATTCATATGTTTAGCTTAGATCTTAAATCCTAATGGGATAAACATGAGAGCTGCATGTGTGACAATTACAGCAATTTACTTCATCTTGTGTTTGGATGAAAGGGGACTGGAGCACATTTAGCTTCAGTGCTTCAATGTCTGCAAAATGTGATTAGTTTGTAAAACAGACATTGCCCCCTGCTGACCAATAACTTTTTCTATACCTTGAGATCACTTTGCATTCTGTTCTGGGACTGAACTCGGCTTTCTGTCTTGCTCTTAGGATTTAGACTCCTTGCTAAATGCAGTGTTTTAACTAAATGACCGCTAAAAGTGATTTATTATAATATGTTTAGTGAAATATTTGCAATAGTATGTTACTACTTCAGTCTTTTCCATATGTTTACCCCCATTGTAAATTTTACTACTACTACATATCCATTAAACCGATCTGATCAGACTGATATCCTTGGACTTAATGAGTAGGAGAGGAGTTGTAGTTCTACAAATCCTTTGCATCTATGGGAGGTATAGACGTGCACTAGTCAATGTCAATCAGCTCCTAGCACTACATGGATGAGTATGTATTTACACACACTCACTCGCTTGAAAGCGCTGATTGAAGAATTCTTTGAGAACAGTCAATATAATTCAGCAGTGGGTGTACAAAACTAACGTGTTTATCAGAGGAATTGCAGAGTGTATAGGCACAAAATGCGTTAGTTTTGTACACCCACTGCTGAATTAAAATAATTCTGTGTACTTTAATAAAGCCAAGTTGCTATTAAATTGACCATTCTCCAATAATGCTTCAATCAGCAAGTGAGTGAGTATGTGTAGCTGAAGTTCGGAGAGAAGTAGCCATGTTTTTGCGAGAGCAGTGATCTTGAGGAGATGCAGTGAGATGAGTAACCTCCGCCATTTCCACATTATTGTTTGTCGGATTAAATCTGTATTGTTTTATAGTTTCGGAGTCTCTTGAACCCCTTGCACAAGACCAAGAGAGATTTTTAGTGTGCAGAAAACACAGAGCCTAAACTGTACATTGTGGCCAAATCTGCCATAAACACTTCAGATTTTGGCATTTGTGTATGTATGCAGGAACCTGAAAGAATGTTGTAGCTCCCTGTGGTGACAATGTATATGGCCCTGATATGTTGTGGATATGTGGCTTATTAATGAAGCCCTGTTTAAATGACAGGGACATCATTGTGTATCACATGCTTCAATTAGTTTGCCTTTGCTTATTTTGTTCTCTAAAAAAAAATTAATGTACCTGGTTTTTAAATGGCTGAATCAGCTATGCATGCCTTTGCAACTCCACCGGCCCAAGGGCTTTTACGGCAAGGATCAAAGACTACCCTAATAGTGTCTAATGCAGAGTGCGCATTGGCAGCTTACACAAAAATACGAGCAGCATAAAAGCACATTTTATTTTCCATATCGTAAAGTTTTCTACTTAAGTTAATATCTCCTCCTCAAATGAAATCTGGAGTGCAGATGAACCCAGCAACAGATACAATGTCCATCGGTTGATTTTCTTTCTACCGTATTCTAAAGCTTTTAGTCATTCATCACAGTCACAGTAAGGTTTTGTAGTATTGTACATTTTATTTCTGATTTGGCTAAAAACCCCTATGTAATGGGGTATGCGTTATTAAGTGGTAATTCTGCAGGACCTACACATCACCATTAAATTGGATTCAATTAATATCTATCTGGCAGCTGGCAAAAGACTAAACACTATGCATCTGGCCACCATTAAGAGGAGTAATCATTTTCTGCCTTGATAAGAAAAACCATACTAAACACTCATATTAATGATAGTTTTGGTTCCATTGCTCAAGAGTAATCAATAGGGGATTGCAACTGAGATGGAGAGCTATTTAGATACCTGCATATGTGGCTGGGAAGATATGACACTTGCTTCCAGATCTTGAGCAATGTAAGAAATGTAAACCATTAGTTACCCTTAAAATTAAACTGGTCAGAGCCTTAAAATGGTCGTAAATGCCAAGATTTGGTCAGGCATTCTGTAGTATTATCTACATTAGGTAGATAATATTGTCAACCATGGTGGACTGAGAATTGGCCTTCCTGACAGAATATTTGCATAGATTGTCTAGAAGGATCTACCATGTGTATTTGGGCCTCCCCACCATGGCTGTGGATAGAACCAGTTACATAGAAAAAACAGGTGTGTGTGCGTGCAAGTGGGATATGTATTCTCAAATCGAGTTTGAGCAACCCTATGAAGAACCAGTATTTTGTTCCTTGGGTTACAGTGAAGATGAGCATTACAAAAGGCTTTGATGACCCATACTGCCCATGCTGATGGCCATAAACATGGAATATATACTCTCAAACAGATGAAAATGTTAAACAATGGGGAACAGGGGGGGTGGAGTTTAATGTTCTGATAGAATGGAGAAAGCCAGGCTAGGAATTGGATCTGAAATTTAGGTTCTAATCCCAAAAATTATCCACCATTATTTATTTAGATTTGCTATACATGTTTGGTTTATTTTTCACTGCGTTGAATTCCATTTTAGGTCACGCACATAACTATTTTGTCAAAGTTGGCTTTATATCTCATTGATTTCTCCCTCTCTGTCTTTTATGCAGATAGTGGTAATTCGATGTAAATAAAAGCAAAAATCTGCATGCTTCAATAAACCCCCATGACTAAGCCCATAAACAAACAGCGAAGGAAAAGCAGCCGCGGCCAGGACACTTTCAGGAAAGGGAAGGCTGTCCTGAGGAAAATCTATGGATTCCATGTGGTCCATTTTTGGAAATGCATGAAAATACAGTACATACATGCTGTCTTATCTTCATGTAAAAGTTATTATAAAGAGCAATGGTGTGTTTAATCTGCATCAGGAGTGACCTGGGATGTCAGAGGCAGTGTAGGGATAGAGGGAATGTAAGAATATTCTTCTTCTTTATTTTCTTCTTCTTTATTTTATACTTTCTGACTTCATCCGTCTTTATTTTGTTTTATTGTATACTGTATTTTTACAGTTCGTGTTGAATAAATACACTTTGCACTAACTCTACCAGAGTCTATAAAAAGAAAACCCTGTAAATATCTCTCACTTTGCAGGAGAGAAAAAAAAACATTTCCCAGTATTGTAGTGCTTTTTACAATAGATCATAAAAAAAACTAAAAAGAGGAAAAAAACTATAAAAGAAAACCTAAGCCAACAAAGAGAAAGCATTCTAGAAAATGAAAAACAAACTAACTGAAGGACATCTGAGCAAACTAGATGGGAAGCAGCCAGGCTTACGCCAGGCTCAATAATATGAGGAAAATAAGCACAAATACCTGAGAGCATATGATCAAATGCACGAATGCAAGCGGAATCCTCTTTAGCTTGTCTCATGCTTAGAATTATATTAAGAAAAAGAGCAAAGCTCTGGCAGTGAGTAAGACAGGAATCATTGGTCTCATGCAACTAGTGATATGAACAATTTCCATTTTGTGCTGGAGTCTAACAATTACAGAATCAAAGTGTAATAAAGGTAGCAGTTTTTACAGAGATATACACTCATTCAGTAGACATAAATACTATCTGGACTGCCAAAAATATAGTCTACCTCTTATCCACAGGAACCGTTTCCCAGTAGTAGAACAAAGCAGTAGAATAAAATTGCGACCAGGCCACCCAATTCTCCTCTTCCCCTGGAACTACCTGCCACCCTCTGCTGATCAAAACCGTCTCTGCTGGGCCCAGTGGGCCCTGCTTCGTGCAAATATAGCATTTTCATAATATTAAACTTTTTTAGTAGTATGTGTCTCTTTTAAATATAAGGGCTGCCCCCTGGGATCCTAGGATTCACGGTTCACACAAACAAACCATACATGTTAGCTCACATGAGCCAATTAACAGACAGAGTTTCTTCTTCTTCCTGTTACAGATAGAGCTGCAGTATTTCTGGTCAGGTGATCTCTGAGGCAGCACACAGACCATCATGGAGGTTCAAGGCAAGAGATGTAAAAGGGTAATATTTACTCAAATATATATTTCACTTTGGTAAGATTCTTTAATTTGCCACTTAATTTGATATAAACGGTTGCTTAAGTATTCATTTTGGAGGTATCGTTTTCCTTTAAGCGATGTTGTTTCTTTAAGAAGTGATTGGAGACCCTCTGTGCCTAATCAGACATGAATATATATATATATATATATATATATATATATATATATATATATATATATATATATAGTTATGTAAAAGAAGTAAGGATGATTTAGAGGGATTTGTATAAAGTATAAGATGCTGTTCCCATGAGCTAGGTTGTAATTCTTAACAGTAATGGGGTCTCCTAAATCTAAACAACAGCATGCACTGTTCTAGGAGCAACAGTGCCTCTTACAGCATAAGAGAAAATAATGTACAGGCCAATAACAGTTCAAGAAAACTCCTTATACAAAGGTGGAAACACAAGGAAAAATATAACCAAACATACTGCAGAATTTTCGTGATACTTTCTGGGCAACAAACCCAACTATTATCAAGAAAAAAAAACACTTTAACGCTCCAAACATCATTAAAACTAAAGGAGTCTAAACAAAATCCACTGCCAACCACCATTAAAAATGCAAACTGTGAAAGATATAAAGCACAGCAGCCTCTCAATGGTTTCATTAAAGGCTCAGCTCCCAAGCCCAGAGCCAAGGAGGAGATCAACAGGCAATAAGTTAACTGTGAGATCAAGCACTCCGAGTGTTCTGTTGTGTAACTAGTTACTAGGTATGTTGCCATAGTCAAAAACCATCAACTGTGGGTACCAAACTTAACATGTAGAGGTGTTACACCTTTCTTTCACTACTGTACAGGCTACATTGTATTATTAAG
Source organism: Xenopus petersii (assembly GCA_038501925.1). NCBI lineage: Eukaryota > Metazoa > Chordata > Amphibia > Anura > Pipidae > Xenopus > Xenopus petersii. Next base: position 35,126,471 of record CM076686.1, read on the forward strand.
ATTACGGTGTATTTTTAGAGCGCCAAAATATTGCGCAGCGCAAACTATCCAGCTGGAGGACCAGTAGCAATAAGTGGCCCTCCAGTGGAATGGTATGGCCCCCTTGCCTGCTCAGGGTCTCCACAGACTTGAGTGACATAAACAGTTCATTATAATGCAACCTTAATACATGCTGTGGTTGCACACAGCAAGAAAGAAGAATGCTATTGGAAGTGGTTAAAAAGCACTGATGGAAAAGAACGAGTGTTAATGTGATCAGGAATTCTTACTACTCACATCAATTAGGCTCAACCCCAGATGTTGCTCAATTACAACCCCCTGCATGGTTTAACTCCTTATTATTTGTTTAAGGATGCTGAAAGGTGTACTAAAGAAACATCTGGGGACCGTACGCTAACAATCATATGGGATGCATTCGGGATGCACCGAATCCAGGATTCGACCAGGATTCAGCCTTTTTCAGCAGGATTCGGATTCTGCCCGGCCGAACCAAATCCGAATCTGCATATACAAATTAGGGGAGGGAAATCGCGTGACTTTTTTGTCACAAAACCAGGAAGTAAAAAATGTTTTCCCCCTTCCCACCAATAATTTCCAGGGATTCGGGGGGGTTCATCCGAATCCAAAATAGTGGATTCGGTGCATCCCTAATATGAACTAAGCACATTTAGGAGGTTATTTACTAAACTCCGAATGCAAAAATCACGAAAAATTCATGATATTTTCGGAATTTATTAAACCCTGAGGATGGAAAAGTCTGAATCTGAAAATCCGGCATCTCAGACCAGTCGAGGTTGCATTTAAGTCAATGGAAGAAGTCCCAATGTTTTTTTGATGTGCGCTGGGTTTCATGCAATACCCAGAGGTTTTCAGGTGAAAATTCCAAAAAAATCATGACATTTGTGAAAATCGGATGAAAAAATCTGAAAAAATCATGAAAATCAGACTTTTTCCAGCAAAGCAAATTATCAGGAAAATGTAGTAATAAAAAAGTGTAAAACACCCAAGCGGATTTGATCGGAGTTTGTAGCAGAAAATATTGAGATAAATTCGGTCTTTGATTAATTACCCCCTTAAAGTTTCTTGTAGGAAAATGAGAAAGAGTGTCGATCACAGACACAAGAAAACATAGCCTAGCATCATGGAATGCTCATCTCATACTGAGCAGAAATGGGATACATTAAAAAATGAATGGACAGAACTTATAATAAATATTTAGATCTAATAGTAGTGTTTATTTTCTGATAAAATGGTTTCCAATATATGATATATATATATATACACATGTGTATATATATATATATATATATATGTATATATATATATATATATATATATATATATATATATACGTATATATATATATATATACATATATATACATATATATATATATATATTTAATATAGGCATTCACATATATACACATAAGGGTTGCATCGACTACTGGATGGATGTAGGACCCACAAAAAACATGTAACCCTTTAATTAAAAAGAGACTGTTTTGTCTGGAACACCAGACTTTATTAAATCAAACCACCTAAAGGCAGGAACAAACGTTTCATGAAATAACAAAGCAGAAGCATACATATTAATAACATAATCCAAAGAATATCACGTAAGAAGCTGTAGGGCATATAAGCAGTCGAGGAGTTTGCATCTAGAGGTGCATCGCACACCAACGTCAATGAATTATTTAGTCATAAATCCTAGAAAGGAATTATGTTGAAGTCTCTAAACAAACAAGCCACCCCTCTAGAACAGTATGTTTACTGTTAGACTAACTGTGAGAGGCTTTGTAAAGGTAAAACTGATGTATGTGGTGACTCTATGAATATAACTCAATTAACCATTCTGAGGTATGATTTAACCAAATGTTCAATCACAATACATTGGTGTTTGTTTGTTTTGCTTAATTCATGTTTGTGGGTTGTTTGAGCTCTAAGGTTTGTGTTTGAGGTTTGTTAGAGGTTTGTGAGGTTTTTTTTATACCTGGAATGAACTCACAACTCAAAATGGTTTCTAATTTAAGAAAAAACTCAAATGGAAAAACCTCAAATCAGCGAATTCAGGGGTTAACAACCTGATTAAATTAAAAGAGTTTCGCTTGAGTTTTCGAGCTAAACCCACTGAAAAAAGCATCACGAAGACTAGTAACATCTTCAAACAGTTCAAGGTACCTCTGCCATTGACTTCTAGTGACTTCGACAGGTTTTAGCTGGAGTATTTTTGGATTTGAGTTATTACCAGCTTGGGGGTATAATACATCTAAAAAAAATTGAGTTTTTTGAGTTTTTTTTTTTAACACCGAAAAATTAGAGTTTTGATTGAAAACGACCCTAAAATTTTTCAAGAAAATGCAACTTGACCTTTGATAAAAAAAACCCTTTACTATCAACATCAGATACTTGATGGTAACTAAACTGCATGAATCCATATTGGTAGCAAAACAATCCTATTGGGATTTTTTCATGTTAAAATGATTTTTAGCAGATTCACGGTATGGAGATCAAAATTACAGAAATATTCTTTATCCAGAAAACCCCAGGTCCTGAGCATTACAAATATCAGATCCTATACCTGTATGAACAACCTGCCTCACTTCTATAATGAATTTATTGTCTCTAAATTGCTCACGTTATTAGTTAGTATATTACACTTTCTGGAAAACAAATATTTGGAGAAGTGTTAAAGAAACCCTTTCATAAAGAATGAATAGCATTTCAAAGGCTGTGTACTGAAGCTTGCCTTTCTTTCTCATGGCTACAATGAGTATTATGTCATGGTTCAAATATATACTAATCAAAGCTTTTCACTGCAGAACTGGCCTTTAATTAATGCTTGTTAGTCTTTGTTGTTCCATAAAAAAAGGGCTCCATTTACACTAGAAATAAAATAATGCTGCCTCCACTTATTGCAGATCCTGCTTAGATGCTGTATTTCAATGTATACGAGAGCAGTGTGGGTAATGAAGGGTGTGCCAAGCTACAGCCCTGTGCATCTACAACTTCATTATTTTCTTTGATTAAACAGCTTAATCTTCACAAAGGTTTTTTTTTTTGATGAGATGCAATGCTCTGAAGCAGTGGGTGACCCTATAGTCCAAATCCCACATCTCTTTGATCCCAGGCAGCCACATAAATTAAATTGTAACATATGCCCTACTTTTATTAGCACTGCTGAGGATAGAACTTTGAGTGCTATTACTTTTACAAACCAAAGGACACATTTTGTATAAATGTTCAATAAGCAAGATCAGCAGTAAATTAATGATGATGTCAGGTACCGAGCATGACACAAGTTACAGATTAACAGCAGGAAAAAAAAAAGAATTTAAAAGAAAAGTTGCACCACAAGCTTTAACCCTCACTAGCTCTAACAGCAATGTACATAAGAAACGTAATATTGTTCTGTCTGTATAAACACGAGGAGGAGTTCAGCCTTTGAGTTCAGGAGATCAGCCTTTGACTTGGGATTTGACGCTAGTCACCCCGTGGCAACAACCTTGGACAATCCCTAACCCTACTCTCTTTGTGCCCCTGCATATTAATTCACCTATTATGGGTACCCTGATTGCTGTAAAAGACGAAATGTGCTATATAAATAATTCTTGCTTCCCCTTTAAATTTTACAGCACAAGGATATGTATACAGAGTCTGTATACAGGGTCGGACTGGGTCAGCAGGACCCCTTGGGCGTTGCGGGGGCCCCTGGGGTGGTAGCCCCAGTGGGCCCTGCACCCACCAGTCAGGAGGTCACAAGGGGCATTTTTTAGGTGCGTTTTTAAAATTGCACAGTCGAGCTAAATATGCCAATGAAACCGCATGATAATTTGCATTTTGAGCCTGTAGGTTTCTTTTCCCTACATGCATTTATGGTTTTTACTCTTTTCTCAAAATTCCCCTTGAAACAATTTTAGCAAATGTTTGTGAAAAAAAGGCAAGTGGAAAAGCAATTTACATGCAAAATGTAGCCTGACTGATGCAACGTAGTTACATCACAAGCATACAACGCTGCAAATATGTACAAACACCATGCATTGCATGAGAATTTGGCTGCCATATTGAAAATACGCTGCGTGTTCAGCAAAGTGTTTTGCTAAACCTGCAGATCCCATAGAGTTGGGCGTTTCATTGGCGTATTAGTGTTTCTGCTGAAAACCGCAAATACTGGCATTGCATGTCGGATTTTGGCTCACAAGTGCCCCGTGGGAATTGCTATAGTGTACATTCCATTATTTTGGGTAAGGCTTCATTTTGTGCCAAATACATGGTTTTAAAAATGCAACATAAAAAATGCCCTGTGTGACCTTGCCCGAAGGCCTACCAACTGTCATATGTATGCATGCAATTCATCCACTCATCTAGCTCAGATGTTGCAGTAACTGACATACATATCTACTGTATATTCTGAACAGCACTGCACTCACGTAACCACAGTGCAGTCCCCAAGTTTATGGGTTTTTTTGGGCATATAATTACAAGGGATCTTGCCTCGCAATTTCTCTAGACAAGCAAATATTATCAAGTACAAAATAATGCACATTTGGCACTAAAGCAAGTTATAACTGGCACCATTTAAAAGGAAATCAGTATGAAAATCTGAAATGGAAAGAAAAGTTACCAATTCTACTGAGCTTTGTACTGATGACAAAAATAATACAATAACTGAAGTAGTACATGACATGATGGTGATATGTAAATATAGCGCAATAATACCTGTCTGACCATGATGAAGAAGCTTAATACTTTTCCTTTATTTATGTCTAAGGATAGGGATTTTTTACCTTTAGTATTTAGCTAAAGATTGGATTTGATTTTGTTTTCTCTTAAAGTAGAAGGAAAGGCTTGGTGCACTTGGTGGTGCCAAATGTTAGGCACCCCCAAGTGATTGTATTGACTTACCTGAAAGCCCGTGACGGTGCTCCTATCAGCAGAAAACTGCACCAGCCCGGGGTTATACCAGTGAGCACCACGGACGATTTTCTTCCGTCTTCCTCCTTCTTCGTGTATTTTGAATAAAGAAGAAGCCGGAAGAGGATCGCTCCATGGTGCTCACCGGTATAACCCTGGACCGGTGCAGTTTTCTGCTGATAGGAGCACCGGCCCGGGGTTTCAGGTAAGTCAATACAATCACTTGGGGGTGCCTAAAACTTGGCACCCCAAGTGCACCAAGCCTTTCCTTCTACTTTAAACTTAAAATGATAGATTCACACATACAGTACCTGAGAAAATGAGAAAAAGAGTAGAATATTGAAGGAACCATGCAAAAAGAATTCCTCAGATAATTTTCCCCTTTAATAACATCTCCAAGCAATGTCCAAAACTTCTCACATGCAAACACACAGAAATAAGCCCAACTGAATTTGTATTTGTTGCTTGGATATGAGTTTGTAGCTCAGATACTATTAGATATTAGTGCTTTACATATTAATCCTCTACATTGCGCTGTACAGTATAAGGTTGGGATACAATACTGCTGCACATACTAGTGATGCCTGATATACATTCTGGCATCATGCAAACAATACTGTTGGCTCGTGTCTGAGCATTGTAAACTAAATAAATTATTGGAAGTATTTTCCTTTTCACCTTACAGAACAAAATTGGAGGGTAACAGTGCCCTCAAGTGGTGAGAATGTTAAGGTGTCAAAACAAACTACTACTGAACACTATTTCTAAAGTCAAAAATAAACATCAAAGAAAACTTGCTCTGCTAAGCCATTTTGTACATTACTTTTTGCATTTTATGCTTCTAACATAATATATTACTAATTTATATAAATTAGAAGAGGACATATGCAGGTTTCATCTTCGGTGAGATACCATTAAGTGCGTTGAAAAATTTTGAGCTGACAGCTAGAAGAGATGACATTCTTCCCTCCAGCCATGCACAATGTTCTAAGCCGCCCCCATTCACTAATTATTGGACCTGGTCAACAATCTGACATGGACAAGATGCTCGCATGGACAATGATGTCACTCATTTAAAGGTTATTCTTCACAAAACACTTCAAATAGCATACCAGAAATAAAAAACTTTTAAAATTATTTTCTAACACATAGTGGCACGGTATTTAACACTTTGTAGAGTTGAGATCCTAGGTTCAATCCTAGTCAGGGCAATATCTGCAAGGTGTTAGTATGTGCTCCCTAAGCTTGTATGATATTCCTCTGGGTACTCTGGGTTCCTCCCACACTCCAAAAACAGACAACTAGATGGCTCCTGATGAAATTAGCTACAGAAAAGTTTATATCAAAAACGATATAAGTCCCAAGGCTTCTTCAAGTAAAAAATATTAATTTATTGTTATTCACATTAAAAAGGTAACTAGTACATACTACCCCCCATACCCCACCTTACGCGTTTCGCACCCTCCGGCGCTTAGTCATAGGTGTATCTGATACATAGGATACACCTATGACTAAGCGCCGGAGGGTGCGAAACGCTTAAGGTGGGGTATGGGGGGTAGCATGTACTAGTTACCTTTTTAATGTGAATAACAATAAATTAATATTTTTTACTTGAAGAAGCCTTGGGACTTATATCATTTTTGATATAAACTTTTCTGTAGTTGATTACCTTTTTGAACTGGGGCGAGTCCCTTGGGCTTGGCTGAATAACTACATGGACTCCCGATTTTGAATGGAAATCCTGATGAAATTAGCCCATGTGTTTGAATGTGATCAAAACCTTAGACCCCAGCTCCACTGGGGTAGACACTGATTTCTGTAAAGTGCTGCAAAATATGTCCTCATTCCATAAATAATACAATATTTTTAAGATCATTAATTTGGCATAAAATTGTATTTTGTGTGTGTTTTTTCACTTACTTAGGGTGGTGACACACGCTAATTTTCCTGGAAAATTAGTCGCCCGGCAACAAATCTCTTCTTCGTGTGACTAATCTCCCCGAAAAGCCTGGCTAAAATGTAAATCGCCGGCGGGATGGCACTCAGATCGCTTTGTTTTCCGAAGTCGCCTGACGTTAAAGGGGGTTGTTTCTCAAAGGCTGAGTTGCGTTTTCTTGAAAAATTTGAGTTTTTCGAGAATAGTTTCACTAAAAATACTCTAATTGTTTTGGGATAAAAAAAAGTATTGATTTTTTTCAATACTTATCATGCCCCAAAACTGCTAAAAGCCCAATTATGAAAATACTACAGCTAAAACCAATCAGGGTCATGTAGCATTAAATGGCAGACTTCCCGTTTAAAGAAGTTTTTTGCCTTCATGATTTTTTGGGTTTTATGGTGGTTTGCCTTTGAAAACTCATTAAATTCAAGGTTTTTTAGTCTATAAACTTGACAAATTCGAAGTATTAGAGTTCTTTCCCCGATTGCACTTTCAAGTTTTTATATTTGGGTTTTTCATATATAAGCGAAAATTCTAGTTGCAAGTTTATTCCAGGTGAAAAACTCGACCTTTGATAAATAACCCCCAAAATGTCAACTTGTTTTTTGCCTGACAACAGGGTAACTTATGACATACAAAGCAACTGCTGTTGGATGTTTTGCTTCACAGCAATAAAGTAAATTATACATCCACTCATACTTTAACAAAGACAGAGGACCAACTATAAAATAGTGTAGCAATCCACCACAAACCATCAGATACTTTTTTCATATGATAGATTAATGCTAATAGGATATTACATCAAGCACGTGTAGGATCAAGAGAAGGGTACAGGGAACAGCTGTGCACATCCCTTCCTACATCTGATACCAGTTACAGTGTTACAGGCTTTTTTTCAGCCTAATTCTGCTGTTATTTATTAGTATTTTCACTCTAAAATCTTTGTGAAATATAAACAGGATTCTGTTTTCCTGTTGTGTGCTGATAATGATCAAGGCCACATTTAGGAAAGGGGGGGGGGGGGTCACTGGCAAAACAGAAAGGCTGCAGTCCTTATCTGAATACAGAAAGTAGCAATGTCCAACCTGTAATCTTGCAGGTTGAAAAACAACTCCCACCAATGCTTCTGTCAGCCTTTCTCAGGTTAGTTATGTACATACTAAAAATATGGAACATGGCTATACAATATGTCCTTAGTACTTTTATCAACATTTCCAAAAGTTAGACACCCCCAAGTGATTGTATTGACTTACCTGACACTCTGGGCTGGTGCTCCTATCAGCAGAAAACTGCACCGGCCCGTAGTTCCTCCGGCGATCACCACAGAGTGATTGGCTTCCTGCTTCTTCTCTCAGCTCGCAGCTGCGCGATAAGCCAACTTTATCGAAAAAGCCAGTTATTTTGTTCTACTGTGCATGTGTCTGACCCAGGAAATTTGAAGAGTGTAGAAGCAGGAAAAGGATTGCAAGTGCAGTTTTCTGCTGATAGGAGCACAGGCCATGATTGTCGGGTAAGTAAATACAATCACTTGGGGGTGGCTAACTTTTGGCGCTCCAAGTATAAAATGACTTTCCTTCTCCTTTAAATCCAAAGCTACCTGATACAGAATGCTGACAGGTAGTGATTATATTATTAAGTAACATAGCGGGTAAACTTCGGATATTCAGTTTTCATGATGCAATATTTATGTAATTTCAGCATGTAACAAAAGCAACTCACCAATTATAAGACAGAAATAATATTTAACTAGGTTGCATGCAAATAATTCGCCAAAGGATCTATGGTGGCTCTAACACATATTCTTTTCATGCCAGGCTTTGGCAAGGCTATGGAATTAACAAAACAAAAGTCAATGCAAGTGACTGCAATTCCTTACCTTCAGCTCCTCTGTCTCATCCTTGTGTTCTCTCTTCAAGTGCAGGATAGCAGCCTGATACTCTGTAAGATAACATTTGACACGTTTGTCTCTGAAATGATCAATAAATAATGGCATCCCCTACCCTCTAACAATTTCACATCCACGGGACTTAAAACAATAATCGTGTGCATAATAACAAGACATCATTTATTCAGTGGTGTGTGGTTTGCCACCTACAAATCCGATGGCTTGGAAATAACTCATAATACGAGCAGTCTAGAATTTCTGAGGCTTATCCAATTCCAATACAGCCTAGCAACCAGGCACTGGTTTGAATGACAGACTGGAAAATTAATAGTCAGTCAGTGTCAGGCATAAAAACAATGTACAATCTAGTTTCATGGAGTAAGAGTTTATGGTTGGTCCGTGACTCCCAAAAGTTGCAAAAAGTCAGGAGAGGTTGGAAAATAACAGAAAACTATGTGTATGTGTGTGTGGGGGGGGAGGGGGGCTAACATTTTGGCATCTCCCCAATGAATGTAGATTACCTTCTGCAGTACCAAACCATACAATACCTGTGCTATAGTTAATGGACCGTACCCTGCATTACATGCTTCCTAAGTATCTATACACAGATGCAGGCATACTGAATCCTAGTGACCTAGAAAAAATGAGGTCATCTGAGGGAAACTGTTAACAACGAATTCTGGAATTGGTATGGAACATTCTACAATGCAGACTAACCTAAAGGATTACATCAAGATGCCTCCATCTCATCAGGACAACGACATGAATTCCCTTTTATTTAACCTTGCCCTAGAGGCAAGTTTATGTGCAGTATTAGCAAAAACTTCGGTTCTCCTATTACCTAGCTAGTGTGAATAAAACAAAGGGATTTAACGTATATTTTGTACTGTGCTTGCTTGGTGTTTTCTTCTATTGGTACCAGCAATTGTCTATGGTTGAGCAATGTCAACCTTTAGGGCTACACTACATGGGGGATTTTAATCAGATTTTGTGGGTCAGATTTTATCTGATCATGCCACACAACTGCACGAGATTTTATTGGATCCTACAAAATCTGATATCCATAGCTATAATGTAAAGTCAGAGATGGTGTGGTTTATTCATGCATCTATATCTGACAGTCAACGTATTTCAATGTGAAAAACAGTTGAATCAGATTCTGTCTAGTTGTATGAAGATGCAGCTTGCTGCATTTGCATCTGACAGCCCTGTGGCGTCCGATTGCAAATCTTCCATGTAGTATCAGTCCCGCTATATTTTGACCCATGTGACTGAATCCAACTTGTAGGATGTGTTCTGTTGACATCCAAAAGCATCCTACAAAGTGCCTGTGTAGTTTAGCCCTTAGAGAGGAAAGGGATGATCCCAGAAGTGTGAGTGTGGTTGTGACCTCAGAGAAATGTTAAAGGGGACCTGTCACCCAAAAAAATTAGTCAAAATCCTATTTTATCACATTAGTCAAGCAAAATTAACTTTAATTACACTGTATAAATTATTTGAATCTTGTTTCCTTCAGTCTGGAAATTCAAGATGATAGCAAGCAGGCAGCAGCCATTTTGTGGACACTGTTTTTAAGTAAAGCCTTGCATCATCTCAGAAGCTTGTTTGTGCACCAGAATAGGGGACCCAATGTCCCTTCCCATGCCCTGGCTACACAATTAAATGGTAAAGAGAACTGGGGGAATGACATCTAGAAAGTGTTGAATGGAAAGTGAAAGTAATTGTCTGCCCCACCTCTATGCCCATGGCATAGAGGAGGGGCAGACAATATTTGATTGACAGCTGAGATTTTTAAATGAGTTTACAACAGCTATGAATGCTTTAATAAAAAATAGAAATTGGATTTCATGTTTAATTTGAAAATGACTTTTATTATACAGATTTTTGTGTCTGGGTGACAGGTCCACTTTAAATTATTTTCAGACACTATTCTGGATGGATATTCATCATGTGACATTGCCTCACTAGTACCTAAAGGAAGCACGATTGAAAACGGTAACGTGTTTTGGGGATGGTTTTTTTTCTAACGAATTTTTAAAAAAATGTAAATGTTACTGGTCCTTTAAGAAAAGATGACAGCCAGCCACAGGCAAGCAGAGCCTGAGAGCAATGCAATGGCAGAATATTAATAATTAAGAGGCTCATTTATCACCAAATCGACCATTCTGCAGTAGGCAGAGCCATGTTCAGTCATTAAGTAGCTAAGTGATATCGTCCTTTTGAAGTTTGAGTCCAATAGCTTAGCAACACTAGGGCTACGATGGGGTAGAACTCCATTCCATGGCCATCTATATGTTCCTATAAATGGGATAAAAGGAGAGAAACGATTGCTGGGAGAGAAATAGAGAAGAGATTAGTGAGTAGTGTTTAACAGATAAAGAAGGTGGAGGCATCAGAGAGGGTTATAAAGAAAAGGAGAGAAGAATAAAACAGGGGAAACAAAAAGAGATGTTAAGGTATTAAAAAGGAGCAGATTAAGGAATAGTGAGAGAATGATATATATGACTTAATTTTGGGTAATGCAGAATATAATAGGGTTGTGCTAAGTTATGACACACAATACACAAGCAAGGTGCTGTGTTTGCAGAAGCTGAATTGTCAGCCAAGAAAAGCCAAATTCACAATTTCAATTTTGGGGTCCCTACAGGTCACATACTTACGTAAATCTATGCATACTGGGCATCAAATTGTGCATTAGAAGGAAATCGCAAAATGGCTTTGCTTTAAAATGGGTGAAACCAGACACTGTTGGTCTTTGAGGCTTATTATGACAATGTATATATACATCCACTGCTAAAATGGTATTAATGGAGCGTCCAAAATCAAAACCACCAGGCTTTCTTAAGGGCAACACATGTAGGAAGCATCCAATAATTTGACAGTAACATAACTTTAAATATGATACTGCCCATGTACTTTCCAGCAAATTCTCACCTGCTCCATCATTTGGACCCTTAATTTCATACAGATGGGTGCAATGTTATCATTTAGGGGGTGATTTATTAAAGGTAAAGTTGTGGTTTTTTTTGAGCGTAGACTTGAATTTTTTTTGGGGGGGTGACTTTAATTTCTCTAGATTTATTACTCCCCGAAGCTGCTTAAAATCTGAATTCCGAAAATACCCCAACCTAAAACCTGTTAAGGTCATGTAGAAGTCAATGGCAGATATCCCTTTAACCATTTGAAGATGTTTTTTGCCTTCATGATTTTTGTTTTTTTTTATGCTGGTTTGTGCTCAAAAGTTCGATAAATTGTTTAAAAAAGAGAACATAGGTAAACAATTTCCCCTCTGCTTAGCCTGGTGGCAAAGAATTTCTCTATAAAAAGTAAGGGAATTGCTATTGAAAAACTGCAGAGCCTTTTTTTGGGTTCTGTACCAGCCCAAGGCAACCACAGCACTTTAGCAGGGAATATCTGTATCTCCAAAGATGCCCCAGTAGCTCCCCACCTTTTTTTCTGCTGATTCACTGCACATGCTCACTCACAATATACAGTACCCTTAGAATATAAATGTCACAATATAAGGCTGATTAGTCATTAATACAGATATTTACTACATGGCAGCACAGAAACCAGTGCAACTAGCATCAGCATTTAATAATCTGCCCTGTAGCATAAGCTTATATTATGGGCCGATCTGATTTTCTGCTTGATAATTTGTGCCAACCCCTACGTTTAGCTTCTCAACAGCCGCTCAGAGCCCACTGAGCATGTGAGTGTTGCAGACACTTTCCAAGATGGTGACCCCCTGTGACAAGTGTGAAGTCCTGGATCATTGCTGCTATTGACAAGCTGAAACTTTAGGCTGGTGCAATAAGTTCAGTATATAAAAAAGGCATTTTTAGCCACATTCATTTTTAGGGTTTAGTTTAACTGCACTGATGCTTGCAGCACTTAATAAATGGGACAGAATTTATGAGTAGCCATTTATGAGGTTTGCTACCGACTACTGAGCCTGACACCACCATGTACACGGCAGCCTTGAAAATGCTTAGTGTGCTGGGCCTTCCGAGAGTAGATAACCTTACAGCATCTCTATAACATGAATCTAGCCTTTAATACAAATATATAAAGAGTCACAACTAATTAATGCTGCTAGTTATAGCAAACTGAGCAACTTACTGCAGTAACAGAAAACTGTTAAATCTAACTCAGATCAGAAGCATGTCAGACTGTTAAACTGAGCTTCTGCACAATCATGTTTGCAAAAGGAGTTGAACCAAACATAGAAGGGTGTTAGCTCGGATCCTGTCTGACATATGCAACTCCCACCTTATCTTAGTTGAATAATGGCATAAACATATATTTGGTTTAAAGCTCATCCAGCTATTTTTAGTATATGCAAAATTATATCTGGTTACATCAGACAGGTTATGGGCACAGAGGAATGCTTACAGACCTGTCTATGTTAGCCTCACCTAAAAGGTGTCCTACCTGATGGCTGGACAAAGAGCACAACTACATACTTCCTGGTTACATATTCATTAACATTATATCAGTAATTGGTGAGTTACTTGTAAACAACATTATACTGAATGCCACACCATTATATCCTGAAGTTACTAGGAAACAACATTATAATCAATTACAAACCATTATATTCAATCTCCACAGTTCGTAATGCTCAATAAGACTGCATACAGCAAGAGGCACATTTATCAAAGGTCGAATTTCGAATTCAGGTGAATTTTTTTTAAACTCTCATATACTCCCATAAATTAAAAAAATATTAAAATCGAATTTTTAATATTCAGATGAATTAAAATGACCTGACAGCTCGAATCGAATTCAATCAAACTTGATTCGAGTTTTTTCTCTTGAATGTCAGAAAGGCTGCAAACATCTCCAAATTGATCCCTGGATCTCTCCCATTGACTTAAACAACAAGTTGGCAGGTTTTAGGTAGTGAATAGTCGAATTTGAATTCTTAAAGGGTCAGGGTCCAAAACAATAGTAATTTTCAATTCGACCCTTGATAAATCTGCCCCGAAATGGCAAAATAGACAACCTCAAATTGAGAGGGCTGATAATATTAGGGGCAAGGTTTTGATATTCATAGGCAAGAATATGCCAGTGGGATAAATAAATGAAAAAATGTAGTCACACGACACACAGCATGAAAGAATGTATCAGGTTTTTAAACCAATACCGTGCATTGAAAAACTGGGCTGTCAAGTTTAAAACCAGACCAATGGCAACCCAAATTTGCATATTGTTCTCTTTTCAAAAATAAGCCCCTATATGAGAACACAATATTTACATTTGGCCTAATTAAAGATTGTAATTATAAGCAACTTACCAATATCCATTGATTATAAGTTTTAAAAGAATTTAAATATATTTTCTATTGAAAGCAGTATCTGCCTGTCATTTCTATTCTCTGAACAGAAAAAGGAAAAAAGTACAACCCATAGTATTGCACCTACCCACTCTTTAATCTGAGGTCCCACAAAGATATGAATAAAACTTAACTTTTATTTATTAACCACCTAAAGTTGATATGAAACAAAATAGTGTATATTGAAATATTTAAAAGCAAGGTTAGGTACGGAAGCTGAATCGACACGAAGTCAGCAGCTCATAAACGGTAACTATAAACTGAGATAGTTGAGTGGGTTTATATTTACAGTTTCAACTGTTTCCCTCCTAAATTCTCAATTACAGCAGGGTACTGGTTAACCACTGTATATGGGCGGACCAGACAGACCGAATGATATTGCGGGTCAGTATGTGGCCTTTGTATATGATTGGGCCAAAATATGGCAACACACGCTTATATCTATAAGCTAGTTATGCATCATTATGTAACCACATAGGATTGATTAGCAAGATAGCGGTGCAGGTATATAAAAATAAAGTCTTCATATGATTTTCAGACCGTGTCTGGATTGTCGTACCATGGCAATTGGTTGTTTAGTCGATTGGACAGGTTAGAAGATTTCTGTTGGCTAACGATAATAACTCTGCATGTATTGTCTATCTGACAATATCAGTGGATGACCGTTACAAGTATTTGTCAGACATAACATTGTACAATTGCAGTCTGTCAATTAATAGCCAGGACATCATCTGATTTGTTCTTTTTACTACCTTATTTAATCTGAATGGTTGGTTGTAGGTCGGGAGATTGCAACGAACAATCATCTGTCGGACATAAAGATATATCTGCACGACCGTCTATGGCCTTCTTAAGGTAACAAATGATAAAATTGAGGTGCCACTTCCTATTGTTTAAATGAATCTTGCTCCATCCAATCTTGGCAAATATTCTGCCCTGACAATTCTCACACTGCAGACGATCATTTGTCTATTTCCTGAAAATGTGACGTCACGTAAATAGTATGAAACAAGCTTCTTTCTGTGTCTATAAAAGTGAATGGGTGATTTACAAAAGGAAAATATATTACATTTTACTGCACTGTTGAGTTCAGCCAATATGTACCAGATATGCTTTTCATACACAGATAAAAGATAAGACTAAGCCAGTGTTATTGCTATATAACTGGTCCGCCTCTAAACTGGTTATGTGTGCTATAAAACTTTTCGAGGTAGAGGAGAGTGGACATTACTCCACTTGTTTCACACAATTTCATTAAGCTGACAAACTGGTTCCACTCCTTCTGCATCTGTCTAGAATAAGCAGCCAACTGAAAACCTATTTTTGTTCTCCCATTGAAACATGACTGTGCTTCAATTCCACTGCACAAGCTTCCATTGTGTTTCACAAGCACACACCATAGCAGTGGCAGATAAAATGGCTGGGTTTCAGAGAATGCAAATGAGTCCTGAACTACAGCAAGCTGCTCACTGTAAAGTACAAGTGTAGTAGAACCTAGCCGACCCTGTTTGTAAAAATCAAGGACCATACGAATGAAACATCCATGATATAATTTGCTATGGAGTTTCTAGCTAGCTTTATAACTGTCTTTTCACCCTCTTTGTAAAAATATGCCCCCTAAATGTATTATGATTATGTGGTATGATCACCACATAATATGAAGGCTATTCTCATTCCCAAACCACAGGTATTAATATGAAGGCGGTCCTGCTTTTGATGCTATAACAGGCTCTGATCATCTAAGAAGCCTTTCCAAAAGATGTTGGGACAATTTGCTTCCATTCAGCCACAATAGTCTTAGTGAGACTGGGAACCAATGTTGAGCCATCAGGCCGGGCTTGCAGTTGGTATTTTGGAATTCTGTACACAAGTAGGGAGCAAAAATGTCAATAATGTCATTGGATACTGCACCCTTAATTTGCTTTCAGAGAAGCCAGCCCAAACAATGGAAATAGCTCCAGACCAAACTTTACCATTGTTATTATTAATGTATTCATTATTCAGGCAGCTAGCGTTTTCCTGGTATCTGCCAATATTAGGCCTTTCCATCACCAAATGGTGAAATGCCATTATCAGTCCAGAGGATGTATTTTCACCACTCTATGGTGTAATGGTACCCCACTCACGTCGATGCTTGGCACTGCCCATGTGATGTTTGGTTTGTTTGATGTCGGTAACTTATAAGTCTTGACTTCTACATTTAAGTGTAGTGTGTGTGTGTGCGTGTGGACAAATAAGAGGTTTGTTATTTTAGCAATCGGGTTCAATGGCTGGACCTGCCTTGTGAAGGCACTAGTACAGCAACTTTTGCATATAAGACTGGCCAGTAATTTTGACTACATTTCATTGTGCACATTGATTACAAAATAGCAAAGCATATATATGTATTAAAGGACATGTGTAGCCTACTTTTCCTACCATGTATATAAGTTGGGCACATCTCCCCCACCCGAATGTCATTATTTGTACTGCATACATACCCTCCATTTGCCAGAGCCATCACATTTCCCTTAAAGGAAAACTATACCCCCCAAACAATGTAGGTCTCTATTAAAAGATACTGAGTAAAACAGCTCATGTGTAAAACCCTGCTTCATGTAAATTAACCATTATCATAATAATATACTATTTTAGTAGTATGTGCCATTGGGTAATCATAAATATAAAATTACCATTTTAAAAAATAAGGGCCGCCCCCTGAGATCGTAAGATTCACTGTGCACACATACAAACCACATGTAAGGTCACATGAGCCAATCAACAGACAGAGTTCTGCCTTTTGCTTCCTCACTTCTTCCTGTTACAGTTAGTGTTGTAGTATTTCTGGTCAGGTGATCTCTGAGGCAGCACAGATAGAGTCACGGAATGGTGGTTCAAGGCAAGAGATGTAAAAGGGCAATGTTTATGTAAATATATATTCCAGTTTGGTAAGATTCTTTAATATGTCATTCAACTTGATATAAACTATCTGTTGCTTAAGTTTTCATTTTGGGGGTATAGTTTTCCTTTAAACAAATAGGTTTCACTTGGTGGGCCATTTCCCCTCTGACACATCATCAGTGCATTTATATCTTCAAACACCATATATGCGATGTAAAGTTCACACAGTTAAATAATGTACTATGATGACAAGTCTTGATTGGACTGAGCACTGTAATGGTTACTCTGAGCTCAGAAGAGGGGGTTAGGATTTAAAAATAGGAGCAGACAGCTAGAGCAGAGTTTCTATGGGAACCAGCAATGCAATTTATTCATTGGCTACTAGACAGGAGGGTGTTTTTATTAATCTGAGTTGAGAAGAACTGAGCATGCTCAGTAGCCAACAGCCAAAGGAATTTCTGAGGGAGGGGGCAGAGTAGGTTAGAGGAGCCGAAGGAATCCTAAGTGATTAAGGGAATACTGCAGCCTTACTATTAACCTTTGAACAACCAGAGTGGCAGGTATTTAGAGATTTCAAAGAGGCTCTTCGGTGATTAAATTTTTGTGTGAGGGGTTTTCATGTCCTTTAATATCACTTCAGTACGGCATACATAGCACTATATTTCACAATTATCAACTTTATTTTCACTCCATATATTAAGTAATTCTGCTCTCCCTCATAAAGAATAAGCATAAGGGTCATCTTCTAGTTATGGCTTGATTTTTCACCATTTATTTTGAATGTAATGGTAACCTCTGCATTTATTTTTTTAAATTGAAGAGTACAACTACTAGTATCTTTCATGACTTTCACTGGTGCTTTATACACAGTCATGAGTGCAATGCACCTTTCATCACCACTCCACCCATCAAACACTCATATCAGGGTGTGCACTCCTAACCTCCACCTTTATTCAGTTGTGTGTCCATCAAACAAGGAAGCCACTGGGGAAGCTAGGAGGAGTATGTTGTTAAAGTGGAGCCTGTAATTCTGATTACTCAGAAATGTGGCCACTTTTATGATTTCTTCAAGCGCCAAATGTTACACATGCTTTTTTTAATAGTGGAGCTGATATGAAATATGGATTCATAGACAATATTGATGAATCAGTGCACGGCCTCCCACAACACGTAGCGAATGCGTCAATCCTTTACCTATGGATGCACCATCATCCCAAATATCAGCTTATCAATGAGAAAAAGGAGAGCGCTCTAATGCAGATTAACTGCAGTTAATCTGCATTAGAGTGCTCTCCTTTTTCTCATTGATAAGATGAAATATGGATTCATATAAGGGCTATTTTTTAATTTCTATACAGGGTTGCAGTAAATTATCCCTATAATGTATAGTATTCATTCTGCTATAAAACATAACAATATAACAATGGGTGTTATTACATCAAAAAAAGTTCCATACAGAGTTATTCTTTACAGAACATATCACACCTGTCTGAACAAACTGCATGTTTTCAGTGCTGCTGTCAGAATCTCCCTCCCCACCTTTGAAATTTTTATATGCTTAGTTACCTGCTTCAGTGTATTTCAGACCCACTTTTTCATCTTCATCTTTGGGCTTTGGCGGTGGCCACACAGCTTGGAGTCGTCCTGGGGTTCGGTCTTCTCCATCAGTAGGACTGAGGTCAGGCTGGATGATAGGAGACAAAAGAATATTTTTATGAGAGCCAGATTAAGCCTTTGTACAAATAATAAGCAAAAAACACGGCACCAGTTTCCCTAAGGATAATTCCAGATGTCACATCCTAAACAATAAAGCCATCTACAAATTTTGCTTTAGACCACACACTGTCTAGTTTATTTGATTCTGATGTAGAAAAAGCACTCCATAAGCACGATCACTTTATTTAATACTGTTATACTAGGCCTGCTTTTAATCAGAATAAGCACTTTTTCTCATAAGATACCCTACTAGAAGTACTAGTTCTGCAGCAGCTGGCAAAACATTGACCCTGGCACACTGCTCTGTCCTTGGGCTGCCAGCAGAGAAATAGACTTCACGATCATTTTGAAAAATCTAAATTAAATGTGAAATTGCTCAGGGGCAATATTATATACTTGTAAGCCTTAAGTTCCCCTTATTGAGCACACAATCAAAGAAGGTGCATGGTGCACTGTGGAAAAAGGCAGTAGATGTATGTATCAATCAAACATGCCTCACCCTTAATTTACAAGCAGTTCCTTATATACCACCTGTTACAATGTTATTTATGACCACTTAGTATTCCCAAAAATTGATGGTAAATGTAATCCATAATAAGATTTGGTGCATACTTAGTATACATTTTTTAATGTGACATATTTCCCATAAAAAAACTACAAAAAGTTTTAAATCATACATTTTTCTTTTCATCCGATGCCAGGTCAAGGTCTGTGGGTCGAGGCTTTTCAAAGATAGCCTTGAGTGTCTCCTTCTCATTCTTTTGCTTGCGCTTGACAGTTTCCAAATCTTGGGAATCCTGCATTATTGTCTTTTTGGGAGCAATCATGAAAAAGGATCTGAAAGCATCCATTGCAGTCTCTTGTGAGTTAGCTTCTGATTTGTCCTCAGGAACAGTCCGAGGGTCCTGCTCAGTGCCATTTGGAACACTTTGCTCTGTAGATTCCTCCTGTGTTTCATCTTGCTTGGGGTTATCAAAGCTCAGTAGCTGAGAAAGTTGTTCCATGAACTTTGAACTTGGTCTGGTTTCATTTGACTTCTTCTGCTCCCGCTTTCTTACTGTTTCAATGGAGACTTTGGATTTTTGAGCTGTCTGGGACAATTTAAGTAATGCCAAATCACTATCCCCTGGCTTTACAGTAACCATATCCCTATCGTCCACAGGTGCCCCTTTCTTGTGTACACGCAGGCCACTAAAAATTGCCGGAAGCGCATAAGTCTTCTCACTCTGAGGTTCAGGATGCGGTGTAGTTGTTACAGAGTCTGGAACTGAATTGACTTCAGGACTGTTAACATCTGCCTCATGTGTAATGACTTGTTGTGATTCCATATGGGCTTCCAAAGAGTCAGAGCTATTGGTATCCAATTGTTCTTTGTCTTCTCCCTCCATGTGCCCTGTTTTTCCTGGACCTGTTGCTTCTGGCTCTTGTTTGGGACTATTGTTCAATGACACATGAGATGCAGAGAAATTCTGAGACACTGGAGCACTCTTTTGGCCTGTGACTTGCTCTGTATCCTCGCAGTCAGACTCTGTATCACTTGTTGTCTGTACAAGAATACCGCGAACAAGAAAATCATCCTTGTCATTAAGTCCTGTGCTGGGAGCATCACAGGCTGCGTGCTCTGAAATGGAATGTGTATCAGCTTTTTCATCCTTAGAAGTATCTGAAACTGTGAGAAGTTCTGTGCACACTCCCTTTTCTTCATGCTTTTGCTCATCTAAAAACAGTACATCTGCACCACCTAGGTTATCCGTCTCAGGGTTTTCTTTGTCCGATTCAATGTCACCTGCTGTAGCCTGTCCTACTGTGACTTGTGAATCCCAGTCATTCTCACAACTTAGATTCTTTAAGCTGTGCTTCTGCCAATGCAGATCTGAGCCTCCCACCTGTCCAAGTTGTACGTCTTTAGGAGTGGTTGTCTTTGTCTCTTCAGGGTCCTTTGCCTCCCCCCCTGCTATATCAGAATGTGGTACTGAGTTCTCACAGCTTGATTTCTGTGCACTGCTAGCAGGGTCTGTCTGTAATTCTACTTTATTTCCAAGTGATTTAAAAGATTTCAAAATGGCATTCCCTTCGTTGTTTTTCTGGCCGTCTAACTTTGTTGTGATTCCAAAAAATGACTTTATGGAAAATTTAGTTAGTATAGACAGACCTGATGCATCAGGCTTAACTAGTGAAGCAGATGCTGCTGCCTCTGGCTCTTTTGCAGCCATGTCTCAGGTTTAACCAGCTCTTAAACGTTGGGCCTGGAATGCCTGGGGGAGATCTGCAGAATGAAACACAGAACGGCCATTGACAAATCAAAAGCAAATGAGTCAGTTAAGTTTCCTTCCAGCGTGTCGTTAGACACTCCTGCTGAGCCGTATCTTTGCAATAAGTGAGTTATATAAATGCAGTCAATGTTTCTGTAACAGTGCAGATGAAACTTTTTAAAATGTTTTAAAGAGAAAATCGAAAATAAAACTAGTCAGCTTGTTGTATCTGTCAGTTGGAAACTTTCCACAGCAACGGGAGAATTCCTGTTTTCCTGCTTGTAAAATAGAAGCTCTGTAGTTGCTTGGCAGTTTTAATTACATGCACATGACACACAAAGACTCTGTCAGGCATGTTCGGCTGTGAAAAGCAAAATCCGTGCGGCTTTCTAGGCTCAGACTCCTTCTCGTAACACACAAGTTAACTTGAAGAGGAAAAAGGCAAACCAACCCTGGTCGACGTGTCTTCAATGGGGTCCAAAGACAACAACTTTAGCACAAAGCAGAAATAAGCAGCAGGATTTTAACGAGCAGTCAACTGAAACGATGAGATCTCCCTCTTCCGACTTGCTGCAGTTTTTCTGTGGAATGTAAATGTCATCGTTCAGAGACAGCAAGGCTGGTTTCATATTACTGTGCCTCCCACTTGCAGGTAACAGGTATTCAGCGATAGCAGGTTATTGAACACACCCACAGGGTGGGGAGGGAAAACAAACAGGCCAGGAAGAAGGTTAAGGAATCCTTTTAAAATGACACGGTCTATTAGTGTAATATAATTATCAGGCCGGCACTTACAGGAAAATCCAGGAGTTCTTAAAGTGTTAGCATTGGTTCACTACAGAATCACCTCTTCTTAAAATAGAATTTTCCTAATATCAAATCTGCTGGAATCTGAGGGAAGTCAGGAGGTGAAAATGAGTGGCACATTCATTTATTCCCAGTTCCCATAGCAATATATTTTAGTACTTTCCAAACATAGGGGTGAAAGATGAGTTCTGCCCACTAAGGGGGTTATTTACTAAAATAAAAAAATATTTTAAAAAAACGACGACCAAACATGCTCGATTTGACTTTATTTATGAAAAGAATAACCCGAATTAATGGGATTGTGGAAAAACTCGATAAAATCAATCGAAAACCCGAATCGCTCAAATCTTTGGGTGTTTTTTTCCTGAACTGCTTGATTTCTTCGAGATTTTGCCTGAAAACCCTGAAAAAGTCGGATTTTCAGACTAAACCCAGCGCAGACCAAGAAAACTTCAAATGTTTTCCTCTCCCATTGTCTAATACAGGACCTGGACATGTCTGAGATGGCGGATTTTCATATACTGGCTTTTTGCAGCATTGGGGTATAATACATATTGAAAAATTATATATTTTTTTTCCTTGAAAAATTCAAGTTTTTGCCCTTAAAAAATGTATGGGACCTGTTATACAGAATGCTCGGGACCTGGGTTAATGGATCTTCCATAATTTGGATCTTCACACCTTAAGTCTACTAGAAAATCATGTAAACATTAAATAAACCCAATAGACTGGTTTTGCCTCAAATAAGTATTAATTATATCTTAGTTGGGATCAAGTACAAGGTACTGTTTTATTATTACAGAGAAAAAGGAAATCATTTTAAAAAGCAAGATCAGCTTATTGGGTTTATTTAATGTTTGCATTTAGCAGAACTGCAATTGTGACGCAATAAAATCAAGCATCCCTTGACAAAATTCATTAAAGATACTTACACCAATACACACTTCTGGCACATTGCCCAACCTGCTCTGATGTTTAGTACACAAGCCCCATTTGTACTTAAAAGGTTGTAAATAATGATGAGTAAATCTGTCTCATTTCTCTTTGCCGAAAAATCCTCAAAACTCTGGAAAAATTTGCAAAACTGCAGAATTTCGCAAAACGCATTGAAGTCAATGGGCGTTTTTACATGCAACAAATTTTTACGCGTTCAACAATTTTTCTCACTCAAAATGCATTAAAGTTAATGGGCGTTTTTTTTCATGGCGACTTTTTTGTCCTAATGCATTAGGGTGAGGGCACACACTCTCCTCTTCCTCGGGGTGTCTCATCTCCCGACCAATGGGCGTTTTTTCTTAAGGCGACTTTTTTTCTCCAAATGCATTAAAGTCAATGGGTGTTTTTCCTTATGGCGGCTTTTTTCTCCAAATGCATTTAAGTCAATGGGTGTTTTGCTTATTGGTGTTTTTTGCCCGCAAATTTTTTTTGCGGCGAATCCATGGCTGGTGAATAAATTTGCTCATCACTAGTTGTAAATCAATTTAGTATAATTTATAATTTAAGGTCTCCAAACAAGCAGATCTTTGCCCGATTTCACCACCTATGTGCAGGGCCAAAATCACAGATTCATAATGGTGGCCATACACGGGCAGATAAAGCTGCCGATATCGGTCGTTTGGACCGTGTATCTGGCCACGATATCGATCGGGAAGGTTGGATTTTTACCCGACCGACCCGTCGGACCTGCTTGGCACATCGTAATTCGATCGTTCGGCCATACTGCCGAACGTTCGAATTACCCCCGATATAGCCATGCAGTTTAGTGGCATATCGGGGAAAGATCCGCTCGTTTGGCGATGTCGGCAAACGAGCGGATCTTTGAGTCTATGGCCACCTTAACAGTGGCCTATTCATTAACATGCCAATGTGGTCCTTATGCAACATGATTTTCCTACCTGTTTAATATATAACTGGATAATTCAATCAGCCAAATATCTGTCAGGTGAGCATCAGAAATTGACAGAAATGCTGCCAACTCAGCCTGAAGGTGCTGAATCTGCAATGTAAATCTGCCTGTGTATGGCCAGATTAAACATGAAGCTGATACTACTATCTTTTATGTAGCTCTGCCACATTTATACAGTGCCTTAACAGAGATTGTTCATCATTCATTTAAGCCCCTGCACCAGTGGAGTAAAGCTGGCCAGATATCATCCAGATTTCCAGTTGGGTAAGCTTGTTGAAGTGCCCCATCCATGGGCAGATAAGCTGCTGACTCAGACAGAAGAAGCCTATATCATATTTATAAAACACGCAGCAGGGTTAGTATCATAGGGAGCCAAAAATCCTGCACATCAGGTCCAGGTCAGGTGGGGGTAATACTTTTATTTGAGCACAGTGGCTGGACTCCTTCATTGTTGATGGGGCATTAACAATTACTGGGGCTGGTTCAGGTTGTAAAATCCCTTCTCAACCTCAGCCCCGGTCAGCCCAGGGTTGTGAACAGGTGGGTTAGGATGGGTGCACATTACTACAAAGTACCTGGAGGAAACAGACAGATACATGATACAAGGCATAATTGCTGACCACAGTTTAAAAGGTAATAGTTCTGCTAATAAATCATATTTTTGTGTGAGCATGTACATTATACTGCTTATAAGGATTTATAGGTTGTTACACGTCCACTCGCTTTTTTTTAGAGAAAACAATACATTACATTTTCTATTTTGCTTAATATATCTTACTTGCCATACATTATGATTCTGCCTAAACAAATGGCAGTTACAAAACAGAACATACTATGGAAATTGAAAACAAGCAGGTTTTGCTTTTTCATATCCATTGGCTGCATTGTTGATTACTGTGCGACCAATGTCAAGGTGGCCATACACTAGAATATCTAGAACAGCAACTGATGGATCATCCCACAGGACAAATGAAATGATACTGTCACCCTCCACTGTTCCATTGTTAGCTGAGCACCTAAATGATCAAAAATGCAAGAGGAGCCGCAGCTTCGACTCATTTTCCAAAACAACATGGCACTGTGTTTGCAGTTAAACTTTTCCAATAATACAGATCATCTATAATCAGACAGGACAACAAGATGGTATTGTCTCAACTGGCCCCCACCTGGCATACATACCCAGACAGTGTGGTTCATGAAGATCAGCCAAACACTATCTTGATTGCCAAATTTCCAAACTTACATGTATTTCCAGACTGAGATGCAAACCACTGTGGTCAGGCCTCCCCACAATGGTTTTATTATCACAAGCACTTGACACCTCTTCGTTGACACCAGCCTGGAGACCAGAGGAAGTTCTGAAAACATCTTTAATGACTTCGCCACCTCCTGCATGCAAATAAATCAAATTAACAAAATTAATTTTAAGAAAAGGCAAATGACATTGAAATAAAACTGGGTCACATTTTACTTGGATACTAACCAATATCATCCTGAATAATAATTTAAGCTTAGGTATAGAATAACGTAAGAAAATTTAGGACCATATTAATTAAAAAACAAAGATGGAGCCATACTTTCTTTTAATAAGCCTGCCAATCTGGGTGTGCCAGAAAGCAGTCAAAAAATTATGTATAAATATATATTATTGGGTCTGTACATTTCCTTCAAAAAGTTATAAATTAAGCTTGACAAAAAAATATGCATGCTCTTTTCCTTTTAAGAAACTCAAATGTTGACACACTGGTGAAAAGAAAAGCTTACACTTGTATCTTTTGTTTGTGGGGCGATATGGTTCACAGAAGAGCAAGCATGCCTCCGAGTCTGAAAAACACTGGAGTAACTGGTCCAACAATTTGCATTTATATCTTAGAGCAGGGCTGTCTAACTTGTTACATGTAGTGGGACAATTATTTCTCATATCGCATGTTCAAAGGCTAGATTGAATTAAATTGATGATGTCATATAGTGAAGTCTATGAAGCCTTTAAATGAATGGGGTCCATAAAAATCTACTGGAGGGCCACAGTGGAGAGAGCTAATTATAATATATGGCAGCACAGAGCTGACTGATGGTACTGTGAGCACATTATAGAGAAAAGTGTTATGTGGTTTGAGAGGGTGCTCAGAATAGTATTCTGGACAATTTTATATATCATTGT
The DNA here is from genome assembly GCA_038501925.1 of Xenopus petersii. Taxonomy (NCBI): domain Eukaryota; kingdom Metazoa; phylum Chordata; class Amphibia; order Anura; family Pipidae; genus Xenopus; species Xenopus petersii. The sequence continues at coordinate 35,152,268 of CM076686.1, forward strand.
TTGGTGGTGTTAAGTTCCCCTTTAAACTTGAATGCACAGTTTAAAGGAGAACATTTGTAATAATGTAATAATAATATCTACATGCTTGAAGGCTGGATTACATTAAAATCATGTTGATGGGAAATCAAAAAATATCCACTGGAGTTCTAAATCAGGCCCAAAAGCTGGACAGCCATGTCCTAGGACATAGCCTCAGGCAGAACTTACACACATTCTAGGGGACTGATTTATCAACATTAGAATTCTTACCATGATTGAAAGATTTTTGTGGTAAAACTGACAAATCTGAATTAGAGATGCTAAAACTTTATTGCTCGATATCTGTTAAGTGCAACCAAACTGGAATGGCAGTTGCCCCTAGGCAAAATGTAAGCTTTTTTTCAATTTGAGTTTTTCTCATTTTTTATTTTTATGAGAGTTTGTAGACCCATTGAAATGATAGTAGAGTATAATACAAATTTGATGCATTAGAGTTTTGTTTTTGTTTTTTTTTTTAAAAAAAATGATTTAGACTGTTGATAAACAGGCCTCCCCATGTGAGCCTGAATGGCTCAGTGATAAGCTGCAGGGTGGAATTACTCGCATCTGCTTGGCACCTAGAGACAAATGAGCACTGGGGAAGATCTATCACATTCATTAGCACATGTCTCTAGTTTTAATAACTGTTGTGGCTGTGTGTGTTGTGGCCAGTTTGGTCAAAGAAAATGTTGAAAACCAGTGTGAATAGATGGTGGTGGCAGACTGAGGTGGCCAGGGGCCAACCAGAAAACCTTGATCCCAGGTTTGCTAACTAACATAGCAACCATATTGGTGTCATAATAAAAAAAACACGGGGGGTACCCACATAAGTGTTTTCTTTTCACAATACTGCCACGTGGTAAATTGTCACCCAAGCTGCAATTTTCACAAGAGTCAAATAGGTTCTTCTGCAGCACCCAACCACAGTAACATAACTATAGCCCTAATGGACTCTTTGCATCTCTTTCCTAAAATATTCTTATCATTAATGTGGATAAAGCATGACCCTGGTGCAATCACACACCCCTAGCCCACACCCCCAATAGTCCCACCACTAGCTAGTCACAAACACCAAATGTCTGGTGAAGAATGGTGGTGAAGGGATCATGCAGTAGAGATATGCGCATTGAGACAACCAGTTTAAATCTGGCCATAGACGCAAAGATCATCATACGATCGGACTTTCCCATCTCCCGACCTGCCACTAACCATTCCGATCAAATAAAGTACAAAAGAACAGATCAGCCTATATTCTGCCCCTGACAGCAATCGTACGAAAGTTATGTCCGACTAAAGCTAGTGACAGTCTCCCTCTGAAAATCGTACGATCAGAAATACATGCAGAGATATTATCGGCAGCCGACAGAAATCTTTTAACCTGTCCAATCGACCAAACAACCGATCTCCACCGGACGAAAAATGACGGGACTCTCCACTAACAGTCTGAAAATTTGCATCTATGGCCATCTTAAGTCATCCGCACAAAAGGTTTCAGTTGCTTAACAGGGCATATTAACAGGGAATGTTTGTTTTAAAATGACATTTATATTTATATCTGGCCAATCTGGACAATTTCACAGTGAAAATCCTAATCAACCCACAAGCATACCTGGTGGTTTAAAGCAGCACCTAGTGGTGGTTTTGAGAAAATGAACAAATCATTGCACTGAAAATCGAAGGCCACAGATAATGTAGTTAATTCCACAATTTATCATAAGGCTTGTAGCATTAACATGTTTCTTTAAGCATAGCCATGTCACCTGAGGAGCCCAATTTATGGCAAATCAGTGGGACAGTTCATCCAACTTAGGAAGAACTGCTTCACTGATCTGGAATACTTCAGATGGGAGTGATATGATCGACTGATTTAGGAATAGAGTTTAGGAATAGAGTTTATAAAGAGAAAAGTATCAAGTGTGCATTCAAAAGAGCAGCTACAACAAACGCAGAAACTATTAATAAAAAACAACAGACAAGATTCAGCCAGTACACTAAAATAGTTGAGACTGGGAATTGGTAATATAGCTAGGAGAGCATCCTTTGTCTAGAACCCCTTTAGCCAGAATTACCGGAGGCCATTTCCCATAGACTCCATTTTAATCAAATAATTAAAATGTTGAAAAAATATTTTCTTTTTCTCTGTAATAATAAAACAGTACCTTGGACTTGATCCCAACTGTTATATAATAAATCCTTAATGGGAGGCAAAACAATACTTTTGGGTCTGTATGATGTTTAAATTATTTTTTAGTTGACTCAATACGTTAACTAAATTTTTTAACCCGTGAGCCACATTCAAATGTAAAAGAAGTTGAAGAGCAACAGAAGCACGGCAAAAGTTCCTGGGAATGCCTAGCGGAAAAAATGACAAAACCTCATTGTCTTATGTTGACTTCGAGGACCTTGACAACTTTTATATGAATTTTGTGGAAAAAATAGAATTTGGTTTGTTAATAAATAGGCCCCCTAATGTGATGTAGTTCAGTCTAAGAAGTAGACTATGTAAAAGTTAGATTGGTCTTGACCAGGGGGCCCCAACCCATTCTACCTGTGAGCCACATTCAAAGGTAAAAAGAGTTGGGAAGCCAAGTAAGGCCTGTGATTGACTATTTGGTAGCCCCTATGTTGACTGGCAGCCTACAGGAGACTCTGTTTGGCAGTACATCTGGTTTTAATACAACCAGAACTTGCCGCCAAGCCTCGAATTCAAACATAAGCTCCTGCTTTAAGGCCACTGGGAGCAACATCCAAGGGGTTGGTGAGCACAATGTTGCTTGTAAGCAACTGGTTGGGATCACTGGTCTTGAACATGGGATATTTGTTGATTATATCACTATTTTAGTAACATGAGACTGAACAATTTGTGATTTTAAAATTATTGGGGTTAACTGTGGGGGAGGGGGGTGTTTTGGAACAAATATATACTGACATTTGTATATTTTCGTTAGAGCCTATATTCAATTTCTGGGTAAGCATGAAGCACATTAGGTAACATCAGGATAACTGTAAGTGTAGTTATTAATGGATTTGTAATAAAGGGGGAATATTAACTTTAATTTGTGCAAGAATTAGTAATAATTAGCATGTGGTTACCCATTGTGGGTTTAGTATGCACAAGCTTATTTTAAAAGAAAAGGAAAGGCTAAAATTAAGTAAGCTTAATCAGAAAGGTCTATATAAATACACCAGTAAACACTCAAAGTAATGCGGAGTCCTCTGTCAAAAAAAAACAAACCTTCACTTTCCTTCTATTGTGTACACATGGGCTTCTGTATCAGACTTCCTTCTTTCAGCTTAAGCCTCCAGGGCACGAGATGAGCATGTTCAGATGTCACACCAAGCTAATATGGCAGCTGCTATCCTAAACAACCAGATAGAGCTTAAGCTGTTTACTCTGGTATGGTAAGGCATTCTATAGAATAAATTATATCTTGCACTATTGTGGCTAATCTATTGCCAATAATCTGCCTCAGTAGCTTTCCTTCTTCTTTAAGTGGTTGTGACCACATTTGGTTGGTTTTTGAATACAGGTGCTGTATGGGACCTGTTATCCAGAATGCTTGGGATCTGGGGTTTTCAGGATAATGGATCTTTTCATAATTTGGATCTTCATACCTTAAATGTACTATAAAATATGTAAACAAAAATATGTAAACATTACATAAACCCAATAGACTGGTATTGCTTCCTATAGGAATGAATTATATCTTAGTTTGGATCAAGTACAAGGTACTGTTTTATTACTACAGAGAAAAAGGTAATCATTATTAAAAAATTGGATTATTTGTATAAAATTGAGTCTATAGGAGCTATTCTGAGCTTTCTGACAACTGGTTTCCAGATAACGGATCCCATACCTGTATAGTACTAACGCAGGCAGCTCTCCATTTTAAGACACATTCTGTTTTGGAATGCAGAAGCCTACAGCTGATGCACAATGCCCTACACAATGGGCAAAGGGCTAAAAAATGGGTGACTGCAGCCTTTTTTTCCAATTTGCACACTGCAGCATGAGGTGTTGTAAATGAGCCCCAATATGTAATAATTCTGCACAACAGATGGGATTAAAGTGCTCAGAATGCTTATGTTTATCATTTCAATTTACACACATTAGGGGGAATGTATTTAAATTTGCAAAAGTTGTTTAATATGGTGCTTTGCAAATGTTTAGAGCTGCTTGGAATGTAAAATAATTTGCCGGTGAACATTACATCGATCATTATCGCTAAGCAAAAGTTAGCATTAACAGCTGCTCTAGAGTTTCATTAAAGGAAAACTATACCCCCCAAACAATGTAGGTCTCTATTAAGATACTGAGTAAAACAGCTCATGTGTAAAACCCTGCTTCATGTAAATGAACCATTATCATAATAATATACTTTTTTAGTAGTATGTGCCATTGGGTAATCATAAATAGAAAATTGCCATTTTAAAAAATAAGGGCCGCCCCCTGAGATCGTAAGATTCACTGTGCACACATACAAACCACATGTAAGGTCACATGAGCCAATTAACAGACAGAGTTCTGCCTTTTGCTTCCTCACCTCTTCCTGTTACAGTTAGTGTTGTAGTATTTCTGGTCAGGTGATCTCTGAGGCAGCACAGATAGAGTCACGAAATGGTGATTCAAGGCAAGAGATGTAAAAGGGCAATATTTATGTAAATATATATTCCAGTTGGGTAAGATTCTTTAATATGTCATTCAATTTGATATAAACTATCTGTTGCTTAAGTATTCATTTTGGGGGTATAGTTTTCCTTTAAGTATTTTTGTCTCAAAAAAAATGTTTTACATACACTGCACATGTTCGAAAAAAGCCATCTGTTCACAAACACTGTGAGGAAGTCATTGATGTCTGAAATCGGTCAAAAAGGAAAATGAAAATCTTTGTCACTAATGTTCACAATGTTCACAATGGAACATTTTTTGCTCTAATAAAACATACAGTCATATGAAAAAGTTTGGAATGTTTTATATTAAAAGAAAGTTGCTACTTTGAAAGCTCAGCCAATGATAAACAAAACTCCAAAGAATTAAGATTACATTCCCCCAATTATGTCATATCTTATATTACCACAAGATGGCATTAAGAGCAAACAATTTTTTTTGCAGCAAAGTAATAAAGCACCACATCCTAACTTTGATGGGTTCTCTTCCCAAACCTTTTAAAAACAGGGCAGCATAGTGAAAGACTTGATAACAAAAGGAAACCCCTAAAGCTCGCAAAGCAGAATCATTTAGAAATACTAAATGTCTTGAAAACATATTAAAAGGCTTGATAACAACAAATGACCCACTACCAACCACGATTAGTGGAGGGGCCACCAAGGCCCGGGCCTAGGACAGCAGAATTTTAGGGGGCGGCATGCTGCCCAACCACACTCACATTGGTTCAGAAAAGCTGGGGAGGTGCATGAGATTTCCTGCATGCCAATCCCCATTGCTCTGGTCCTGATGATGACAATTTGATTGAATAAAAGTGAGAGGACAGGGCAAAAAAAAGACAGCGGGACTAGGGGAACCTGCTATGTAAATCTGGCCCTGCCCCCTACCCCAAAACCTTCAACGCTGGAGGAACTCCAATCTAATATATTTCACTTAATTTCCAAGTGTGGCCACTAGGGGCATTAAAAAAACTCACAGATGTACCGACTGATGATACTTTTTCACCTTTCACAGCCCTTAGAGACAAAATGATACCGTACAAGCTACGGATGCATACTAACTTCCAGCTGTGAGAGGCCTTTTCCGAACATTTACACAACTTGTATCCCCAAATTACTGGTTACTGGTCAGAGCCCCAGCAGCTCCATTCCCCCGCACCTACCTCAAATGACAAGACACATTGGGCGCGCTGAAGGAGGACCGTCAATTTATACCACTTCTTAATATCCTCCCAGGATAGACTGATACAATATAAATTTCTGCATCACATGTACCAGACACCCACAAAACTGCACATGTTTGGTAGAAGGGACAATAGCAACTGCCACAGGTGCCAAGTTGAGGCAGCATATTTCCTACACTTGACCTGGTAATGCCCCCATATCCAGCATTTCTGGAGAACAGTCACAGCATTGCTCTCTACACATCTGCCCACCCCCCTGTACTGTTCCCTCAATGTTGCTTACTTAGGGTTCTTGATGGTGCAGTCAAGGGCAAGTTTTTGAGCCTTCTTACCAGGCCTTTTCTGTACTTTGCAAAAAAGTCTGTCATCCTGAGATGGATGGGCCCTAGAACAACCTCACTGAAAATGTGGTTAATACCACACTCTCAGTTATTAAACTTATACACCTTTGACAGGGGCTGCCCTGACAAGTTTGACAAAATCATTGTGGAAGGATTGATCCTTTACACATGTTCAAGTGTGAACAGTGTATGGCATAATATGTGACTCAATTGTTATAGTTAGCGGCAGGACCGCCATCTGAAATCGCAGGGCCCGTACGGCAAAATTTCCTGGGCCCCCTGGGCTGCGCCCACCACAAGCCCCACCTACAGGTCCGCCCTCCCCACCACACAGTAAAAAAACAAAAAAATTATTGGTGGCTAGGGTTCCCACATGTTAATAAAAACATATTAAAAAATATTGGTGGCTAGGACCCCACATGAGAAAAAAAAATTGGTGGGCAAAATTGGTGGCCAAGGCCCCCCCCCTCACATTATAAAAAGGGCCCCTTAAACGTCCATGCCTTCCTGAAGTCAGCAGCTCTCAGAAAGATGGGGGGCCAGCTAATCAAGTAAGTGTGGCGTGGCCGGGGGCCCCCCTTACCCTCGGGCCCCCTACAACTCTCCCCCCTGTCCCCCCCTGATGGCTGCCCTGGTTAGCGGTAACTGTATGGAACCCCCAGGTGGGTCTATCACCCCCCCCCCTCCGGCTCCCCCTTCTTTTTCTATAAATGAAAAACCAATCAAAAAACTTTTTTTTTTAATACATTTAGTTTGGGTAAATTTATCAACACACACCCCACTACTTAGGTACTTACTTACATCAGACTGCACAGCTGTCTGGCAAGTTAAACGTACGGGCTGAAGGTCAGAGGTCACCAATCCTAAGGCAAGAAATGGCGGATAATTTATTGAGCTCAAAGACATGGGGTAACATTTGGAAGTTGCCAACCCTGCTTCTTTTACTCCTCATCCAATCTCAAAAGAGTAATGCTATGGAACTTTCCATATTAATATGATGAGATCCTTACAGACCACAGTCCATATTTTATTTTATATTAACTTTATCTAAATACACACAAGGGAAGGGTCAAGACTATCATCCCCTCTTTCAGGCCTAGGGCCTTGGAATTATCTCCTCGCTTTCACTCCTCATATTCATTTAAAAACTACAGAATGTCACCTTCAGAATACTTAGAAAACATGACAATTCATCAAGCAAGCTAAAACTAATGATAAGGACATTAACAGCAGTTCACAAAACACCCAAAAAAACTGATTTTAATCCTTCTGCATGTTGCAGTGGTCCCTGGTACCATTTATGGCTGCATTCTTGAAAGAACGTATCCTGACACAATCTTGCGCCATGACATCAGTATGCGTTCTGGTGCTTTTTGGCACTATTTTTATTTTAAAAGACCTAACACACACCTTTTGCAGTGTTTACAGTAACTAGCTCAAACCTGTTACAGATTGTCTACCTGGTTTTTGTGTCTTGTGTCTGCCCCTGACTTTTGCTTTGAATACCAAAATTATAAAATTGCCAACTGTGAACTGTTGACTGTGAAATTAGCCTTGGAAGAATGGTGTCATCTTTTGGAGGGTGCTGTATTTACTATTTTTACTGACCAAAGGAATCTTGAGTATATTTCTTCTACTAAGCATTCTAGTTCAGGATGCTACACATCTCTTTGTGCACAGAAAAAGATGCCTTTTTGCCTCCCTTGTGGTCTGCTTCAGTTATTACCTGTTCTGAATCAACCTTGGTCTGACACTCTTGGACTTTATTGTGGACTTGCTTAAATCAGCTTGTTTTGTTTTTTCAAAAGAAAAGTTCTGTTGCTTTTTTAGCCAAAATTTTTGTCAAAGAAATTTTCTGTTTACACTTTTTCCTTCCTCCATTGTATCTTACCGCGGTATTCAGTTTTTTTCCCGGATTATGGTGTGCCTTCTGCAAGCATTTTTTGTTTTGTTTGCATTTTTCTTCTGCTTATTACCAAAGTAATTGCCAGACCAAATTAACTAATCAAGCCTTGGAGCAATTTGTTTTATGTCTCAAAGCGATGACAAGTGGTCTGAGCGTCTTCTCTGAGCTAAATTTGCCCATAATAATCTTATACACTAATCCTTGTTTATTTCCACATTTTTCTACACATATGGCCTAAACCGTTTTGTTTTACTTTCTGTATTTGTCAAAATGCTGAACAGTTCTGCTGAACTGTTCTGCGTGACTTCAAAACCATCTGATCCTATGCCCATCAAGCTTTAGTTAAAGCTTCTGTTTGTCATAAGGTGGCCACATACAGACATCACAGATATGCCCTTTCCTTTCTGGTTTGGTTATCCACTAAGAACATTACACTGAGCTATGCTATGTACTAGACCTCCATTATAGCATACATATTTCACACTCCATCCATGGTTTTTCTGTTACCAGCAGGCAATAATATTTTCTCCTCTGATGCCTCTCCTCCTCCCCTATACACTGAAGGGAATCAGAAATTTGAGGTCCAAGAAATTGTAAAGTAGAGGTAATATCTAATATCTCATTCATTGGAAGGTTGGAATGTTCTGGTCCTAAATAAAGGTTTTCAGTTTGTCTTAAGGAAACTCATACTCCCTGTATGGCTAATGCCTTTTCATAAATGTGTCCTAGTAAATCTTGAGGATCCACCAGGGCTTGCTCCTGAAAGGGTGGGGCACTGTCAAGGTTGTGTTAGGCTGTGGGCTTTCTTCTTCACTTCAGCACTCCAGAGCATGTACGCACAAGAGTGCACATCTGACACAATATTGTATTGTGACACCAGCAGAGAGGTTTTTGTTTCAAAATTCCCTACCTGAAACAAACACTTTGCCCAAGTTGGCTATGTTTACAGTACCTAGCTCAAGCCTGTTTCCAGCCTGTGTACCTGGGTATTTAACTGACTGTACCTGACTTTTCTTGTTTGCCACTAGCCCAGACTCTTTGACTTACTTTGACTAGAATTCTATTTAACCCTTTCTGTACCACACTTATGATCATTTTCAGCAGTGTTTAGAATCACAGTACCATTGCAGAAGTTATTGGGGCCTTTCTTAGAGCTGCTTCTCTCACCTGAAACCCCATATATATAATTTATTATTCTTTATTTTTATATGACTAAATTCAAATCCCATCTAACATTTTCCAAACATCCCAGTCTTCAAATGATTTCTTATAATATCATTTATTTTGAGAATCTTACCCTCATTTATCTTAGCTCTTTTCAACCATCATTTAAACAACCAACTGAATGGTCATCATTTAACATTTTAAAAATGTCAAAGTCTGCTTAATAATATTTGCTTTTTATTTTATGAAAACATGATAAGTGTCTCACTGAACAGCATGACTTTCATATAATGGATACCAATATAGAGATGAAAAATGAAAAAATGAAATAACTAGGAAGTCTCTTCAAACTGCACAAAGGAGAGCAGTAACCCAGCATAGAAAATGCTGAGAGAGATGTGATTCTTACAGACGCCCAGACATCTTCAGGCTGATTTATGTAAGGCTCAGTAAAAAGCAATCATCTTAGTTCAATGGGCCGGAAGCTTGAAAAACAGAGAAAGGAAAGCTGCAAAACAAACACAGCAAAACCTAGCACTGACAACTGGTCTGAGCTGGAAAGTTTATTTGGCCAAATTCCAAATTGAATCCTGGAAACCTAAAGGCAAATAGTGATCCAACAGTATATCTTGAGATGATGACCAGTAGATCAAAGCTCTCCACGCCTATCCTTGTCTTTTTAAGTCTAGGCACCCATGTTTTTAAGGTACAGTAAGAGCCATCCAAGTTAAGTGAGCCCCATCTAAGGTAGCTTGTTAAGGGACCAAGAGTTGTTGATTTACAATAAGTTTATAAATTAGCTGTGCCTCAGCTAACGCTGTCTCGTGGCTACAGTTCTGCAAAGCATTTCTACTGCGGTAAAACTCCCTGTCTGTCCACAGCCAAATGCATGACTTTTACAAAAGGTAGACATTGTGAAGACAAGGCACAATAATCTTTGCTGGTATTAAAGGAATTGTTCAGTGTAAAAATAAAAACTGGGTAAATAGGCTGTGTCAAAATAAAGTGTCTCTAATATAGTTAGTTAGCCAAAAATGTAATGTATAAAGGCTGGAGTGACTGGATGTGTTCATATAATAGCCAAAACACTTCTTCCTGCTTTTCAGGTCTCTTGGTTTACACTGACAGGTTGCCCTGGTTACCAGGCAGTAACCAATCAGAGACTTGAGGGGAGGCCACATGGGTCACATCTGTTGCTTTTGAATCTGAGCTGAATGCTGAGGATCAATTGCAAACTCACTGAACAGATATGTACAATGTGGCCCCCCTTCAAGTCACTGACTAACTCAGAATTATAGAGCTGAAAAGCAGGAAGTAGTGTTCTGGCTATTATGTTACACATCCAGTCACTCCAGCCTTTATACATTACATTTTTGGCTAACTAGCTATATTAGAAACATTTTTTACTTTGCACAGAATATCTATTTACCCAGTTTTTATTTTTACACTGAACTGTTCCTTTAATAGATATAAAAATCCAAAGAACAATTACCAGAGTAGAAGGGAAACAAAGTGCTAGCATGTGTCAATAATAACTGCAGCTTACATTACTATGGCTTAACAACCTTCGTTCTAATAATCACTCTGGTCTTTGCATCACGTGAAAAACGCAATCTAATATAGGATACATATCGTATATACTCGAGTATAAGCCGAGTTTTTCAGCCCCCAAAATGTGCTGAAAAAGTCTACCTCGGCTTATACTCGTGTCAGTTTAAACTTGCTTAGCTGATCGACATGACTACGGAGCGGCAAACCTTCTGACGTGGCGTGCCTCTTCCCTGAAGTGGATGGCTGCACTTCTGACCAGAGTCCCTCCTGCACATGTGGCTAGTGCGCTCTTCTGCACACTGCAGCACCTCCGTCGCATTTCTTACCCTAGGCCTATACTCTAGTCAATAAGTTTTCCCAGTTTTCGCAGGTAAAATTAGGTACCTCGGCTTATACTCATATCGGCTTTTACTCGAGTATATGTCTTTCTGAAGTCCTCACTTTATGACATAAATGCATTTGGCAGAATCTATCCAAAAGCCAAAGTGAAATATATTTAATTTATGTAAATTAATGGTCAGAGCTGTCCATATTTATCACGGAATTGAGTCATCTGCAGCTCGTCGCTGCTAAATTTTATGAACCAAAAGTGACTCCACTGGAGGTGCGCATATTGCTCTGCTGACGTCACTGCTTCTGTGCATATATTTCCTTGGTGATAGAGTAGAAAAGGGATGAGGTATAGTGTGGGAGACCAAGGGTGTAATAATTCGGATAACTGCCGCTGTAGCTGAACGGAAATTTATTCCCCATTGGTAATACTTGCTGTGAAGGAAAGACTGCTGCATGCTTTCACTATCTGGAATTAATACACAAACTAGTCAGACCACTGGTTTCAGACCTAATCACGCATGAAAGTAATTTATCATTAACAGACTGGTCTGTGTAACATAATCCTGAAAACATTTCCTCTTAGGCCAATGGCACACCATTTCATAATACAATCTACACTATAATCAAACATGTTAATAACACCCCTCTTTAGAATCCTTGCCAACCACCAAAAATTGCCTTGATGGTCACCTTCTGCAGCTGCAATAGGTGGGAAGTTTAGAGCAAATAACTGTAAACAATCCCCCATCTGCAACGACCCCATGCCTAAGAAGACATCTGAAAAATCACATCATCCTGTATACTATGGCCCCTGCCTACTCTCTCTTAAAGGAGAAGGAAACCCTTTAGGCGCAAAACCCCTCCCCCCGTAGCAAATGCCCCTAACTTTTTAGTCACCCCTCCATGCAGGTCCTCTCTTGCCGAGTTCACGGGCGCCATCTTCGTCCGATCGCTCTTCTTCCTGTATTTGGCAGCACATGCGCAGTGGAAGGCATTTGCCGGTTGGATCTACCGCGCATGCGCCGAAAGTCACGAAGTTTCCGAAAAAAGGAATTGAAAACTTTGTGAAATTTGGGCACGCGCATGCGCCGCCGGTCAGTACAGGAAGAAGAGTGCTCGGACGAAGATGGGGCCCGAGAACTCGGCAAGAGAGGACCTGCACGGAGGGGAGGAAGTAGGCCGGGGGGGCCTACGGGGGGAGGGGTTTTCCGCCAAAAGGGTTTCCTTCTCCTTTAAGGCTTTCACGTAGCAGTGAGAACTTATTGGTTATTGTTGGAATGATCCCTGTTGAGGGCTTAATGTTCCCTGTTGCTGGTTGTATGAAACAAAATGTTCACTTCCTTCTAAGTCCTTCCTGGGCTACTCTTCGAACACAGCTTCTGGCATAACTCCCTGCATCTTTTCTCACCCTTACTTTTTCCATTTCTTCATCTACCCTGCCCCTTTCTCACTTAGTCATGGCTCCTTCCCTCAATCACAGACACATGACTTTAAAATAAAATGATAATTCACAGAAAAGATGTCAGTGGTTTTAGACAGCTGATTCTGCTCAAAAGTTTGCTTTAAAAATGTCAGTGCCCCTGACTATACAATACCTGCAAAATCCATAATCATAGGGCAAGGCCAGACGTAGCGTTTTTACGTTGTGTTTTTAAAAAAGCTCAGTCGGGCGTAAATACGCATAAACTGCACTACCACTGAAACTAATAGAAAACACATTATGGCAATTCTCACAGGGCGATTGCAAGCAAAAATCCGCCACGGGACGCCAGTATTGGCTTTTTTCAGCAGAAACGGCAATATGTCAAGAAACTACCAAATCAATAGACTCTATGGGGCAAATTCACTAAAGAGTGAAGTGACTAACGCTGGCGTAAATTCGCTAGCGCAGGAGTTGGACTCTAGCGCTACTTCGCACTCTCTAATGCCAGTTGAATTTTCGCTCTGGCGAACGGACGGAACTACGCAAATTCACTAAGATGCTGATTTTACTGAACGTTACCTCTTGTGCCATACTTGCCTTCGCCACCTCAGATCAGGCAAAGTGCAATAGAGTAGATAGGAGTTCCTCAAAAAAAGTTGAAAATTGAAAAGTCCCAAAAAACGATGGTGTCTTTTACTTTTTACAGGGTGATAGGCTGAAAAAGATCGTAATTTTTTTTTTTGGTTCCCTCCTTCCCCCCTACGTTTCCTAACATATGGCACCTAAACTATACAGTTGGCACATGTATAGGGCAATATAACACTTCTATTTTATTTTATTAAGGTTCCCTGGCCTTGTGTAGTGTAATGTAGTTACTGCAACATATACGTCCATTGTTCTTTAACTTCACACCTTATGCAAATTAGGCATCGCTAGTGTAACTTCGATCATCTTATTGTATTATCGATATCGCAACTTCGCAACTTTAGATTTTAGTGAATTAGTGTTCTCCTGGCAAATCTACACCTGGCGAAGTGTTGCGATGTCAGCGAAGCCGTCGCTGGAGCAATTTCGGAGGCAAGTAAATTTGCCCCTATGGGATGTGCATGTTTGAAACCACACTTTACGTAAATACACAGCATATTTTAAATATGGTGTCCAAATTCTCACGAGATAAAAGATGTTTTTACAGCGTATTAGGCCAGTGACGTAATTACATTGCATATTGACAATCATTCCTGCTCCATTTTGCATGTAAATAGCTTTTCTATTACTAGCCAGAGGAATTATGGAGAACAATGAGTTGTGCTGAAAAACACATGAAAAACGCATGAAAAACGCATGTTGATGGTCGCGTGTGGTTTCAATGGCCACGTCTTGCCTTGCCCATAGGGTCACTGATGCTATGACTTCAAAGAGATCTTTCAATGTATATCACAGCATCTTATCACCCATATAGTTTTTGTTATAAAGATAAAATATCATACATAAGACCAGAAATCTCTTCTGAGCTGTTACTTATTATGAACAGAATTATAAAATGATATGGCATGTAGAGACCGCCCAGAATGTTGTGTTTATGGCAGATTATATGTGCTTTCTTTACATAAACATCTGAAACAGTAACTTACACTGCTTGTTCATCTGCTTGTAACTACTGATTATAGTTACTACAAACTGTATATTATGTTCATATGACTGTAATCACTCTGTAAATATTATCCAGTACATACCAATTATAATTTATACCTATTCTGCACTTACTGCTTATTGCACTACTGGTTAGACCTAAACTGCATTTCGTTGCCTTGTACTTGTACTTGTGTAATGACAATAAAGTTGAATCTAATCTAATCTAATCTTCACCAATTAATCATATAATTTTAGAAACATTCTAAAACATTCCACATGGGTAAATGTTTTGATTTACTGCAAATACTTTTTAAAGATAGGGGTTTTTTTTTTGCTAAGCTTCTGAAAATCAACATTATTATGTGTGGAATTACGCAAGTATGTGGCATGTACCAACATATAAACAGTGCCCTACAAGGGAGGGTGTAGATGAGCAGGAAATAGTGCATATACTAAGCAGGTTAAAGGAATGGAGCAAATAAGCTATGAGGAAAGACTAATAAAGTTGGGGTGGAGAGGGCAAAGAGCAACATACCAAACCTTGAGGAACAGAAATTTCACCTGAAGCAGCTCATATGGTTCTTCAATATTAGGGTGGTGTGGCTGCCGAATGCATAAGAGGGGTTTGGATCACTATATAATATTGAAGGCGACACTAGGAAAGCTATGCTGCTGTTCCTTCCTGCTCTGGTTGTTACCTGGGACAGGGGACCAAGCAAAAGTGCTTTGCTACATTTAAATATTCTATAATCTGTTCTGGATGGTCAGTTCAAGCTCCGCAAATTTCAAAGTGGGTAAGAACAGAAAACCGAATACACATACACATTTTCACTGCAGTAAAACATGCCTAAACACAGTTAGACAAAAGTTTAAGTACATTTCTCATTTTTATAAATTAAATGGATTGTGAAATGGATTTGCTTAAAATTTTGGGGTGGGGTCACTGTCGGACTGGCCGGGCGGGACACCGGGAAAAAAAAACGTGGGCCCGACCCCCTCTCTCCTACTTCACAGTAGGGGCCGGGCGGGGAGGCCGGAGGGGGGCCCTGGACAGCGGTCCCGGTGGTCCCTGGGCCCCCCCATTCCGACCCTGGGTGGGGTACTGGTACAATTACTCTTGTGATGCAAAGCAAAGTGTCCCATGCTACCTATTTTTCTCTGTAAATCAAAACTGCCTTACATCTATATTTTTTGTACATCACTGATGTACAAAGATAAAATAATATTTTTTTTTTAGATTCTGCTTTACATGGCAGCCTAGTGAGCATGGAAACCCACCTTCACAAAATTTGCTATAATACAGGTATGGCTAAATTATGCAGCAAGCTTAGGACCTGGGGTTTTCTGGATAAGGGTTCTTTCTATACTTTCTATACTATGTCTGCTAAAAATGATTTAAACATTAAATAAATCCAACAGTATTGTTTTGCAACCAATATGGATTCATGCAGCTTAGATACCATCAAATACAAGCTAGTGTTTTATTATTACAGAAAAAAATATTTAGAATGACTTGCTTAAAATTAACTCTACAGGAGATGGCCTTTCCATAATTTAGAGCTTTCTGGATAACAGGTTTCTGGTTAAGAGATCCCATATCTGTATTTTTATAAATAACAGAGGTTAAAATATTGTACATAACTTCATTTGTATCCCAGCTTTCGAACGCAAAACAAAGAATACAAATAAAAAAAACCTGTTGTGCATCACTGTGACCTCTGTGCGCTCCATTCCTTGATCCAATTAATATCAGTTGGTTGCCCTTGACTGATTGGCTTTGAACTATGCATCACATGATTTAAAAGAAAAATAACCAAAGTTTTCATGCAAGAAAATCATACTGAGGGATTTCCCACTAATTACTTTACATAGAACATCATTTATTTAACTTTTCATTCTTCCTGGACAGAACAAAAGTGTACATGATCAAAAAAGGAGGGTACTGTGGGTTAATGTCCCTTTTATTCACTTACAAAATTGTAAACACAAGTAAAATTACTGCCTTTTTCAGATCATTTGAATGGCACAACCATGCTTTCTTCTGGCTTGGCAAATCAATTAATCACACAAACAAGTTAATGCACGAAATTGGAAAAAATCTTTCCGACACACCCAAAATATCGTGAAATAATTTACCTGTGTATTTGCATTAGGCTCCACGTAAAAGTGAACTAACTTGCTTCCATTAACAGGAAATCATGTTTGCAAATGCAATTAAGTGATATCTGTTCATACATTCTTCCTGTTGTGTTGCTGGTATCAAAGGAAAGATTTATCTCATATAAATCTTTATGTAACAAATTAATCTTGTGAGTCAGTGATCCACTATGAAATATTCATTTTAGAAAATGGGAAATGTCCATGTTCTAGATACAGAGAAATAAAAAAATATTTGCATTGTTTATTGCTGTGATTATGAAGTCTGCAAGACAGTTCCGCCTTGCCAGGCATTCTGCACCTATATCCACTTCAAATGTCTGGATATATCCCCCTACAAGTTTTCACACATCACATCTTCAGTATCTTAACCCTCGACTGTATTCTCTTTAATGCACTATATCAGTCCTTTAAGGCTGTTGTACTACTCCTTATGTACAGCAACCCCATGCATATTAAATATAGCCTTAAAGGGCATGTCATTTAATCACTGAAGAACCTCGTTGAAATCTCTAAATACCTGCCACTCTGGTTGTTCAAAGGTTAATAGTAAAGCTGTAGCATCCCCTTAATCACTTAGGATTCCTTCTCCTCCTCTAACCCACTGGAATTTCCTTTGGTTATTGGCTACTGAGCATGCTCAGTTCTTCTCAACTAAGATTAATAAACACACCCTCCATTCTAGCAGCCAATGAAGAGATGGCATTGCTGGTTCCCATAAAAACTCTGCTCTAGCTGTCTGCTCCTATTTTTAAATCCAACCCCCTCTCCTGAGCAAGAGTAACCATTACAGTGCTCAATCCAAGCAGGACTGGTCATCATTGTAAATTGTGCCTGTGTTAGCCTGCATTCTTCAATTGCTTTACAACTTTACATCTCACATGTGCGGTGCACTGATGATGTGTCAGAGGGAAAATGGCCCCCGGATGAAAACTGTTTGTTTTAGGAAAATGTAATGGCACTGGCAAATGGAGGTGGTATATGTAGTACAAATAATGCCATTTGTGTGGGGGAGATATGCCCAACTTATATACATGGTATGAAAATGTAGGCTTTATATGCTCCAAAGCTTCCTCCCTTTCCTCTTACTAGTGTAAGGAATGCAAGGGCATGATGTTAATTATAACATGATTAGAATTAAGGACAGCATGCTACATAGACCCAGTCCTTTATCTACTACTGGGCACAGACAGGGAAACTACCTTCCTAGAGCCGACAGAAAATATCTAGTTCAGTTTGGTAAAGCCATATAGTTATCTAATGTCTTCTTGTTCATAGCCCCTGAAATCCAAAAAGAACTTATAATTATAAAAGCCCTGTGAGTGATGTTATTATGTGTAGGTGTGCTGCTAGAGTATAAAATATGTGTTTACTGTATTACTTCACTTTTTAATTAATTTTATCTGTTAGTTAGACCGCCAATTCCATAATATACCATTATCTTACAAAAAAAAAAACATATTAATGGATAACATTTTCATGTTATGTACGCCAAGAAATATGGTTACAAATTAGTTGTTTAGGTGGGAAATTGCAGATTGCAAAGAAAATGTTACTAACCTGGAGGAGGCAGATTAGGCTGTAATGTGGTATTTTTTCCTTTAGAGTTTTGCCACAGGTCATCAACAACATCATTATCAGGGCTCAGGTTAAAAGTGAAGGATTCTTTGAATTCATACCCCGGTTCCTGGAGTGATGATGGCTCCTTATATATATCAGGTATGGCAGACCAGTGTTCTCTACCGCACAACTTTAAATCTTCCTCTGGATGTTGGCTTTGCAAGGGGAAAATCCTGTGATGGGACTGAGGGCTGGACAGGTGAGAAGATACAGGGGAAGAAACAGGGGAATTCCTTTTGCACATAGTACATGGTGGTTGAACACTGCTGGCCATATCAAAGGTTGGTGTTTTTACTGCAGTAGGCTTGTCTTGTAACTTTATATCAGTGCTATGAGACACAGTTAGGTGGTTTAATGATTCTTGTGATTTACTTTGTTTCTCTGGCAGCTTAAGGCCATAGCTGCACTTTTCTCCTCTTTTGTCCATCTGTCCCAGCCAATACTCTGTTTCTTCCATGCTGTCACTTTGCACAACCCTGAGAAGACTTTTGTTGACATATCCAGAAGGTAGTGGCTCAATATTATTGTGTGTCTCTAGTCTACCATGCCTGTCATTATCAAGGCCCCCATATAGCTGCTTTTCTCTATGCCACTCTAAAGATTTATTCACCGTTGGTACATCAATCTGTGATACAAACTCCTTTGATTCATCAGAGAGGGCAGTGATATTTCCACACCTCCTTTCCTCAACTTCTGGATAGTTATAGGTATGAATCACTTTGTGCACACAAGTGCTAATGTCCTGCAATTTAGCTGTAACTGTCTTTATATTTGTCCCACTGGATGCCTGCTCATTGCTCTCATGCTCAATGCTATGCTTGTCAAATATATAACCTTCCAGTGGTTGCTCTGGCATAATGTCGATTGCACCCTGAAGTTCTCTCAAAAGACTGTCACTGTGAGGCAGCAGAGAAAAATCAGCAAACACATCATTATCATATACAGACAGTAAGCTTCCCATTGCAGACTCACAACCCAGCATCCCTGAGCTTTCACTCGGCTTACCCTGTGTATTTTTCACCGTGGGCCCTGGTAAATAGCTATCCTTGTTCTCCACAGACTGCAGTTTTGGGCGTGACAATGAATCCGTGGAGCCCGTCAAGGAAACCTTTGCTGAGGATGTTTTGTCTCTGACCTGTGCTGCCGAAGCTTCTGTGGTACTTTTCCATTTCATCTTCTTGTTTACAAAATCTTCTATACTTTCTTTCCTCCGACTAAGCCTTCTATTTTTCTTTACCTTTGCTGAAGGCACCTTCTTCTCCATTGAAACCGAAAATGACTCATGGAAATCGACATGGCCGTGTGCCTCGTCTTCTGGAAATTTATAACCATCTGGAAGATCCTGAAGCTTGCCATCCTGGTTTCCCATTATAGATCCTGGATTATGGGAGACTTCTAGGAGCTGAACTAAAAGTCTGTCCTTAGCAGCTGTGAGTTTGTAGAGCTCTGTCAGAATGTTTTGGGTTGTGGCTTCCTTCAGGGCCTCTGTAAATGTTTCATAAGGTGGATCTTTATGCACTGCAGTCTCTCTCTCCTCCCTGATTCGATAACAGTTATCAAAACATGTTCTGGCTTTGTCTCGAGTTACACAGCGTTTGTATGTGAATCCCCTGACATTACCTCTGGGAAGGAAGAAGCTGACGTAGCAAAGCTCCATAATGGGTTTGTGCAATTGGAGGATGGAGTGTTTGCCTTCCATTATACGCCTCTAATTATTCCAGGATTTAAATAATATGGTCAATGTTCCTGGGCTTCATGACACAGCATGTGATAATCAGTCTGACGATCATCTGACTGAGATGCACAATAACTCTGCCTGTATCAGGGGGTATAAAAAGAATTCAACTTACAATGTATTCTTTAATAAGATACATATAGATACCATTCATAAAGTTTTTTTAAAAGATACCAGAAACATGCTTTATAGTCTCAGTGACGCTCGAAGGCTTCTTACGATTAGCTCAGTCTTTTAACCTTATAATGGCTAAACTCGGCTATGGTTTTAGATAATTATTAACATTATTTCTATTTGTAAAGCACAAGCCTATTCTACAACAGTAGAAGTAGACACACATTTGTCTCACTGTTTGTCCATTTCAATTGTTCTTCAATGGTACATTGCAGTGATTACCATTATCATGTTATTTCTCTCGAATAAATAAAAGCTTCTTGCTGCACAGGAAGGGTTATTTTTCTCAAGAGCAAAAATTACTGATCTTTGATCAATGTGCAGACTCCCTCTGTGACCAAAAAGAATAATTTCGGTATGACGAAGAAAAATGTAATTATAAGTGACTTTCAGAATGATATACTGTACATTAATTACATATTTCGGTTCTCTAGTTCAGACTCTTGAAACTATGTAACTGAATTTCATTCTCCTTCAGGTTGGTTAATGACATTTGCCACATTGTTTCAGAGACAGTCCATGCAGAGAATATAAAGACCTGGACAGATGCTTTCAACAGCAATACAAATAAACCAATGGCAATTATAATATGGTATAATTATAGTATACTGGAAATACATTTTATTTCATTATGCAGAAAAACTTTTTGGCTGGGGGACCCCTTTTAATCTTAGTTTGGTTAATCAATTGATACTATCTTAATTGGACAAAATACCAAAGAATGGAAGAGTTCCAAAACTGAATGTGTTCAAACAGTAGTAAATTCAAATGTTTTAGTGAACTGTTAAAGCAAATATTGCCACAAAATCAAAATCCGATTTAAATGATTAAACAAAGCTATATTTATAGCAAATGGTGCCAACAGCAACATCCCTTGTATTTATAAACTGAATGTCCGTAAAACCATAAAAAATTATCCGGAGCCTATCATCCTGTTGCTTTGTTTCTGCTTGTTGTTCTATATGTTCCTCCATTTATTGTACAGAACAGTTAAAAACACTGTCACTTTGTATAGAAGCAATAACAATTATGCCAAAAAAGGTAGAGAGATTCTGTTTGAAGTGTTCATTCTGGTAAGGCTTTTTATTATGCAATATGTCCAGTGCTACCCCTAATCAATAGATTAAATCTAACAATAATAATGATAATAGTAATAAAGCTCACAGTAATAGGAATGTTGCTTACATGCTCGCCATAGCTCCATAGCTGTAAGAGTAGGCACCTAAAAACAGGCATGGGGTCCATAATCCAGAAACCTTTTAGCCAGATAGCTCCGACTTACGGGAAGGCCACCCCCCATAGACAGCATTTTATTCAAATAATTCAAATTTTTAAAAAGTATTTCCTTTTTCTTTATAATAATAAAATAGTTATTTGAACTTGATCTAAACTAAGATATAATTCATCCTTATTGGATATTGGATTAAATAATTTTCTGGTCGACGCAACGTATGAAAATGCTAATTAAGGATTTATTTAGGTCCCAAGCATTCTGGATAACAGGTCTCATACTTGTACTATGGTTAAAAGGCAGAAGTGCAAGTATTAGAGCTGTCCTCAGAGTTGCTGTGATAAGTCAAAATCAGAGGCTTAGATTTTTCCAGACACCAATTACTCCTGCATGCATTGAACATGCCAAATTGTTCATTTGCCATTGCCGATGAATTGCCTTCTGCGGGAGAAATTAGCCAAAGAATATAAACGGCGTCTGCTCTGATGTTCAACATTAATATTTCTATTAGAGCACATAAACCATGAACATACAAACAGATGAAGCCTCCTGACTCACCGCTGCTGCCATGCAGAGAATATGTATGAGGAAGAGGCTGCCAATAACATCCTTATGCTCTCCGGATAACAGTTGAATTAACATCAGGGCAGCTGTTGTTAGAGAAGGCAGTCTGAATTAATGCTGTCTGTCTAAGCTGGGTGGAGTGTTTGCAAGCACAGGGCAGTTTCGTGATGCGTCTGAACTGGCAGCAACACTAACAGTCTCTGCCTGCAACATGACCTACTGCTAATGCAGGAGGGAGAAAGCAGCAAAGACAGACATTCAGAAATAAAAATACAGTGCATGTATTGCTACCAGGCCCTACATTTTAGTCAAATAAACAGATAGAAAATCTGATAGAACAAGAACAGGACCTTATCTATACTTCAGTCCCTGGACAGTTGATGGGAACATTAAAGACCATTCCCGCACCCTAATTAAATCAAAATACACAAATAATATGTACCTTGGTTTCCAATTGCATTACAGACTTCTGTTAAATGTCTAAGTTTGACTAATAAACCGTGGACGGTGCATTGTGAAAGATTTCTGGTGCGTTGCCAAGACTGCAATAAAGGATACTTGCTGCAATAATAACGTACAAATCCCGTAGAGATGACTATGTCCTTACACGTGCAACTTTTTTGTCGCAGCAAATTCTTGCAGCAGTTTCATGAAAAAATTTGCTGGTGACAAAATTCGGAAATTCGCCATGAATCCATGCCTGGTGAATACATTCGCCCATCACTAGACAGCAACAGCGACCAGATAAAACTGGGTTTTTATGAAAATGAAAAAAATATATACATACATAATTATGGAAATGTTTATCAAATAAACTAGATCACATTGATGGACTCTTAGATCTTGATAAATGCACCTTCATGGGCTGGCCTATAGACATGCTACCTTTTGGGCTCTTTCATTTCCTTGTCACCTTTTTCTCTTTTTGGGTACTACTTTAGATAGCGAAGACACATAAACGCAGTTGATCAGCTTTAGACTACTCATGTTAAGATGCTTTTGACTGCATATTACTAATGAGAACTATCACATTACGGTAGGAAATCTCTAAGTGATCTTGTGGGCTCCTTGGCTTCTAAAGCCATTGACACATATCTCAATATATAGCTTGAAAGACAGCACCCTCTGCTGGTTTCTGCATCATATGTTCATTGAACTTTTCTCAATTATTCTGACTTTACATTCATTTATCTTGTGCTTGTCAGGCGTTTGGACGTAGTGCAGCAAAACCATTAGTTAATTAGTGCAAAAAAAATAAAAAGAAAGTATACAGGTAACCCTTTGTTGCAACAAAAATGCTCTGTGCAACTTGTTCTGCCCTGCTTTGTTCTAGTGTATTCTTTTCTCTACACCAGGGATACCCAACCTTTTTTACCCATGAGCCACATTCAAATGTAAAAAGAGTTGGGGAGCAACACAAACATGAAAAAGTCCTTTGGGGGTGCCAAATAAGGGCTGTGCTTGGCTATTTGGTAGTCCCTATGTGGACTGGCAGCCTACAGGATTCTCTACTTGGCACTATACTTAGTTTTTATACAATTAAAATTTGCCTCCAAGCCTGGAATTAAAAAATAAGCAACTGCTTTGAGGACCCTGAGAGCAACAGCCAAGGGGTTGGTGAGCAACATGTTGTTCATGAGCTACTGGTTTGGGATCACTGCTCTACACTGTACTTCAACAATTCCTTCCTGTTTCATTTACTGATCATTGCCCACTGTGCTGTGCTCATGTCTGTCCACATATTCATCTACTTCATCCTTATTCAGCCTGTTTTTTTGAAGACCACGAAAACTACAAATTGAGATTGGTGCCTCTCCCATTCCTGTGCCTCTCAGACAGGTCTGAGATGGCGAATTTTCCGATTCTGGCTTTTTCTTGCATCGGGGTATGATAAATCTTGAAAAATCTTAAAAACTTTGATTTTTTGAGTTTTTACCGTTCAAATTTTAATAAATAACCCCCTTAATACTGAGGTCCACTTAATGCTGTGTCAATTCATCTTAGGGTATCAATGGCATTTTATGGCATGGGTGATCTTCATTTTAATTAGACTGTGTAGATCATTCTCTGCGTGCCCAGTGCTGTTTCTGTGTGCCATTCTCTGCTTGCCCAGTGCTGCTTGTGTGTGCCATTCTCTGCTTGGACAGTGCTGCTTGTTTATACCATTCTCTGCTTGCCCAGTGCTGCTTCTGTGTGCCATTCTCTGCTTGGCCAGTGCTGTTTGTGTATGCCATTCTCTGCTTGCCCAGTGCTGCGTGTGTGTGCCATTCTCTGCTTGCCCAGTGCTGCTTGTGTGTGCCATTCTCTGCTTGCCCAGTGCTGCTTGTGTGTGCCATTCTCTGCTTGCCCAGTGCTGCTTGTTTGTGCCATTCTCTGCTTGCCCAGTGCTGCTTGGGTGTGCAATTCTCTGTTTGCCCAGTGCTGCTTGTTTGTGCCATTCTCTGCTTGCTCAGTGCTGCTTGGGTGTGCCATTCTCTGCTTGCCCAGTGCTGCTTGTTTGTGCCATTCTCTGCTTGCCCACTGCTGCTTGGGTGTGCAATTCTCTGTTTGCCCAGTGCTGCTTGTTTGTGCCATTCTCTGTTTGCTCAGCGCTGCTTGGGTGTGCCATTCTCTGCTTGCCCAGTGCTGCTTGTGTGTGCCATTCTCTGCTTGCCCAGTGCTGCTTGTGTGTGCCTTTCTCCGCTTGTATAATATTGAAGGGCGGCTATAAAATAATTTTTGTAATTTTATAAATACCCTTAATATTGTTGGGGATGGTAAGGTTTTAATTATATAAAACAATTTAGGCAGTGAGGTGACTTGAACTGCAGCTATACATTTCAGCCAAGAATTAGATCTCTTTGGCAGATGTTAAATACAATGCTACTTTGTGCCCAACAGTAATTTACTCTGCACCTTGTGCTGAATTTTCAATCTGCCGCAAGTTGCAGAAAGTAACAAAGCACGAGACACAAAAGCTGTGCAACTGTTTGATCAGTAAAGGGCACAATTTTGCACTTCAGCTTGTATCCGGGGCTGTAATAAATGAGCCCATAGGTGTTTACGTTTATGGGGAGCACAAGTTTGACAAGATAAAATATGGCTGGTTGGAGTTTCTTAATATAGCACCACCAGGGTTGCAACCTTCCTTTAAAAAGTTTTCAAACAATTTCAGATTCTCTTTTCCTCTTAAAAGAACAGTAACATCAAAAAATAAAAGAGTTTTAAATTAATAAAAATATAATGCAGTGTTGCCATGCACTAGTAAAACTGGTGTGTTTGATTCAGAAACACTACTATAGTTTATATAAATAAGCAGCTGTGTAGTAGTGTAGGCAGCAATTCAAAGTAGAAAAGGCTCCAGTTACACCGCAGATAGCAGATAAGTTCTGTAGAACATAATGGTGTTATCTGTTATCCACGATTTAAACTGTGCCATATTTCTACCAATGCTACACAGCAGCTTGTTTATATGAACTATACTAGTGTTTCTGAAGCAAACAGATCAGTTTTACCAGTGCAGGGCAACATAATATTTTCATTACTTTAAAATACTTGACTTTTTTGGTGTTACTGTTCCTTTAAAGAAGTAGTACTGGCCGGCCGTAATGTCAGGGGCGGAACTACAGAGGAAGCAGATCCTGCAGCTGCAGGGGGGCCCTGAAGGTATAGGGAGGCCCCATGAGGCCCTAATTAAAGAGCAATTTCAATAAATATTGGTAAAAGAGGACAACCTCTAGGGCCCTAAAATAATTTTGCTGTGGGGCCCAATAACATCTTGTTACACCACTGCCTAATGTTTAATGTAAACTGAAAGCAGGTACTCAGCAGCAATTTCAAAACAAGGCTTAACTTTATTTCTTATTAGATTATATTAATAACATTGGGATCAACCATCATTTTTACCGGCCAGGCCGGGTGGCAACCCTAATTGTGAGTAGGTCCCTAAAGTCAGATAAACAACAACAGCTCAAAGCATGTGCTGTGAATCAGAAAGACTGGGGCATCTTCAGATTCACAAATCTTCACTGCTAAAGGGCTGTGGTTGCCTTGGGTTGGTACAAAATCTCAAAACATACTGCAGCATTTCTAGCCTACTTCTCAAAATATCATTTAACTACATGGTACAAACTGCCTCTAGCTACTAGAGCATCTTATTATAAGAATGTTATATATTGCTTAACCATAACTTATAATCATTTATAGTCCATGCCTAATGTTTATTGCACAGACATCTACCATTTAGGAACTAAATACTTTTAACTGTATCGATGCAAAGAAAACAATTGTAGCAATATACATTTGCCAGGCTTTGTCAATCTTCTCAAACGTTTGTTTTTATCAGGTACCAAAAAAAACAATCTTAAAACCGAGATTTTTTTTAAACACAGAATAAATGTTGCTGTTTTAGGAAGATAGGAAGAACGGATTCTTAGATTCTAGCAAGTTTGTCATCTCGAAATACACAGTATTGGCTGATCCAAGTAGGAAAGTTGGAGAAGCTATAGCAGGGATCACCAACCTTTTGAACCCGTGAGCAACATTCAGAAGTAAAAAGAAGTTGGGGAGCAACACAAGCATGAAAAATGTTCCTGGGGTGCCAAATATGCACTGTGATTGGCCATTTAGTAGCTCCTATGTGCATTATACATTGAGGCTCCTACATGCAAACTGAAAACTGTATGAGTAACAGTATAAGCTCCACATCCTCCTATCAGTTAACCTCCATCTGTCACTTTGTCTGCAAAATCAGATAAGATTAACAAGAACATCTCACTCAGCAGTTATTCATCACCAGATAACAGATAAGGTTTTATATGAATTCACAAACCACGTGAGGCTCAAACGCCATCAACAACTGGGTTATATCTATGAAATTCAGACAGTCATACACTGGAAAATGAGACTATTAAGATTTGTTTTTTATTGTGAATTTCATTGTATTTTTGCCATATTTTTGTACATACTATGGAGGTTTTACGTTGTTGTTAAGGTGTGGTGTGTTAAAAAATGCAGTACTGAGAACATTAGAATAATTAAAGATCTATTTAAGTTTATAGATCTATTTATATATCTACAGATTTATAAAAGTTTAAACAGTTTATACAGTAGAGGCAGTATGAGTGTGGTATTCATTTTACAAAGGTTAGAACAGCGGTGTACTCAGTATGCATTCCACAAACCAATAAGCTTCACATATTCTTAGCACAGCAACCACATTTTTTGGGTATACCATGTGATTCAAAAATAGTGTGAGAATAGGGTTGCCACCTTTTCTGGAAAAAAATACCGGCCTTCCTATATATTTATATTTTTCCCCATTAATAACATTGGGATCAACCATCATTTTTAAATATACTGGCCAGGTGGCAACCCTATGTGAGATCAGGGCCAAAAAAATACAAAAAAACATTGGGGCAGATTCAATTCATTGAGAAAAGGTTGTCTCATGATTTATAACTTGAAAAGTCATGATGAGATTTAATTCAAGGAGAAAAAAAACTTTTCTCCAAATTCAGTTCCAGTTTTTTCCCATAGACTTCAACAGCGTTTTCACATGATCTCAAATTGACTTTTCACGTAATTTAATTTGGTCCATTGTCCGAATAGTTTTTTTTTTTAAAATAGTTTTTAAATATGCCCCCGGCATATTTTATAGCATGGGTGATATTTATTTTAAGATGCAGATTGTGCAGATCATGTGGCAAGCATCTAGTGGGCATAGTCTCCAAAACAGTAGTCTCTAAATGTGGTTGTGGTCTACAGTTACTCGTACAGTAGGCATAGTAACAAAATACAGCTCAAGATGCTTTATGTCCCTTTCCCAGCCCTGAGCATTTATTAGTCTTACAAACCAAATCTTAATTGTAGGTCTCATTCTTTAGTTCATGATTGCTCTTTTTCCAGCACTGAGCATATATAATTTTAGTTTTAAAAAACTTTTTAAAAAGTGTTGTGCTGTGATAACTGGTGCCAAAACCACAAGTTTTTTTTATTGTCCCTCACCTCAAAAAATGAAAGATGTGGGGAGAAAAGGAGCTTAATATTACAAAGTGTCCTGGGACATTCCCTCATGTTTTTTCAATGCATATTTGGGGGGCGATTCACTAATGGTCGAATATCGAGGGTTAATTAACCCTCGATATTCGACTAGGAATTAAAATCCTTCGACTTCGAATATCGAAGTCGAAGGATTTAGCGCATATAGTTCGATCGAACGATCGAAGGATAATTCCTTCGATCAAATGATAAAATCCTTAGAATCGAACAATTCGAAGGATTTTAATCCAACGATCGAAGGAATATCCTTCGATCAAAAAAAGTTAGCCAAGCCTATGGGGACCTTCCCCATAGACTAACATTCACTTTGGTAGCTTTTAGATGGCGAACTAGGGGGTCGAAGTTTTTTTTAAAGAGACAGTACTTTGACTATCGAATGGTCGAATAGTCGAACGATTTTTACTTCGAATCCTTCGATTCGAAGTTGTAGTCGTAGTCGAAGGTCGAAGTAGCCCATTCGATGGTCGAAGTAGCCCAAAAAAAACTTAGAAATTCAAAGTTTTTTACCTTCGAATCCTTCACTCGAAAGTAGTGAATCGGCCCCTTAATGCACACTCAAACTATTTAACAATATCATATTGTTTTTAGTTAATAATAAAAGTATTTGTAAGGATTAGCTTATGATAAACTGACAGGAGCCAACATCATACCTCCCAAATGTCCCGTTTTTATAGGGACAGTCCCTCTTTTGACAGCTCAATCCCTCATTTGTACTGGAAAGTCCCGTTTATCTCTGCACTGAAAAGCCAGAAAAAGAAAGTTTCTAACTTAATTGGCTTTTGGCAGAGAGCCCAGAACAGCCACAGCAGCTGATAAGATCATTTTGTAACAATTTCGAGATAAGCAAATAAGTAATTGTAACAATATAAGATAACAGGTCCCTTGGGAAAAGTTAGACTCACAGCTTAAAGGGCAATTCACCTTCATTAGCAAAACTGTAATAACTGAAAAAAACAACAGGAATATGTTTAAACTTTCATAACCTGCCAAATTCTGTAAAATGAACATGGTAATTAGGGGGTGTGGCCACACAAATGGGCGTGATGAAAAATAATTTTGCTACAATACGCACGGCAACTTTTTTGTCCCTCTTTTTATTTCCAAAATGTTGGGAGGTATGGCTGACGTGCTGTGTAACTATTTGAGTTACTAGAAAAAAGTGCACACACCTCTGCAGACAAATAAAATGGGGGTAGACAGTAACAAGTCATTGAAACAGGCCGAAGGTCAAGGGCAAGCCAAAGACTTGCAGAGTCAGGAAACAAGCCTAGTGCAAACAGGGGAGTCAGAGCCATAGGGAACAGGGAACACTTGCAGAGTCAGGAAACAGGAGACAAACCAAGGAGTCAGAACCAAAGGGCACAGGGACAGGAGCAAGATCAAGAATTACAGAAACAGGGTCACAGGATCAGGACCAGGATAAGGATCAGGAACTGGAAACACAGTCACAGGATCAGGAACATGATCTTCAGAAATTCAGGGCTTGGATTCGTCAGGAAGGCAATCCAGCATCTGGGAAACTGAGAAGTGAGTTTAAAGGGGTTGTTCACCTTTAATTGAAGTTTTAGTTAATTTAGAGAGGGATATTCAGAGACAATTAGCATTTGGCTTTCATTTTTTATTGTTTGTGATTTTTGAGTTATTTAGCTTTCTATTCAGCCGCTCTCCACTTTGCCGTTTCAGCAATCTGGTCGCTAGGGCCCAAATTACCCTAGCAACCATGCACTGATTTGAATAAAAGACTGGAATATAAATAGGAGAGGCCTGAACAGAAAGACGAGAACTAAAAAGTAGCAATAACGATACATTTGTAGCATTTATTTAGATGGGGTCAGTGACCACCATTTGAAAGCTGGAAAGAGTCAGAAGTTGCTTAGAATTAGAATTTTTTTATAGCATACTACCCTACATAGATCCCCCTCCCTCCTCCACCCCAGTCTAAGTGTTACCCCAAGCAAATGCACCTAAGTCTTTACTTACGCCTCGGTATAGATTCTGTCCAGCGAAATTCACGGGCCGATTCGCTAATCTTCGGAATGAGACCGGCGATTTGCCAATTTCCGTGAGTTTCGGAACACAAAATTGCTCCAACTGCATATGCGCTGAAACAGCACTTACTTCCCGAAGTTTACCAAAGAGAAGAATATGGTGCCCGTGAACTCCACTGGACAGAATCTTTACCAAGGGGTAAGTAAAGACTTAGGGACATTTGCCTGGGATAACACTTAGGCTGGGGGGGGGAGTGGGGGGGGACTTTTTAACTTTAGGGTTGAATTTTCCTTTAAAGGTGAACCACCCATTTAAAAAGCTCACTAACAAGCTATTGCCCGCAGCTGGACAAGGGGCATGTGTCAGGGAACATTGCTATTGAGGCAGCATCACAGAAAGTACTTTGTGAGAGTCATGTCCACACCAAATGTGGCAGGAGGAACAGTGACAGAAATAAAACAGGTTCAAAACCAGGGAGTTCCTTATTTTTTTCTATACTGCATACACAATATGTAAGAATAATTGTCACAACAAATAAGGTGATAGTCTGAATATGCAATCATATTGTTGCTGGGGACTAATGATTTCAAATTCACAATGGATTTAGTAGACCAAAATACGGTGTAGGGTTTATATACAAAGGCTGGAACTGACATGTTCTTCCTCTCTGTTCCAAAACGTAGGATAGGTTGAGTTAGAGGGCCGGAATATGGGTGCCTCTAGCAGCTGGTCAATGCTATAGCTTGGACACCGGCATTTATTTCAACCAATATGTTTTTTATACTAAAAGCATCGGTACAGGTATGGGACCTGTTATCCACAATGCTCGGGACCTGGGCTTTTCTAGATAATGGATCTTTCTGTAATTTGGTTCTTCATACCTTAAGTCAATGTTCTGTTTTAATACTACAGAGAAAAAGGAAATCATTTTAAAAAGAATTGGATTATTTGGATAAAATGGGAGACTGCCTTTCCACAATTCGGAGGTTTTTAGATAATGGTTTTCCGGATAACAGATCCTATAACTATACTACTTTTTACTGAGGAGGTACAACTTATATTGTCTTAATGTTGTAGCAAGCACATCCAAAGCAATAACTCAGAACTCAGGAGTGTCTGCCCTCCATTACTATGGTCTTAATGTTTCAATTACTTCATTTTCCTCCTAGTCTTATATAATACATTATCCTAAATAATTATGCAAAGAAACTATAACAGGGAAGGAAGCCTAGAAACCAAGAGATTGACATTTGACAGAGGAATCTGAGACCTAATGTGCTAATTTGTAAAATTGCCATTTTTCAAACTCTTACATGCTGGTTTTCTTTTCTAGTGCTTTTTTAATATGTGTTCAATTTCAAACCAAGTCAGCAGGGAATGCTACTATTCTGAATAAAGTCAGGCAAGTTCTTAAATCATTCCTTGCTAAAGAAAAGCTTTATTCACTAGATACTTTGAAACTTTGTGTGTTACAGCTGCACCTCTTCAAAGTTAATTCTTAACTGGACATCATTCTGCATGGTTTTTGAACTAATAGACTGCCTATTCAGCCTGTATCCAGCTTGGAACTAAAAATGCGATCTGCTTGTCAGTACCAGTGTCTCAGGCAACCAAATAAAAAAAGATAGACTGTAAATGCTTAATTTTGTTGTTATTCTTATTTTTAATTGTTTATTTATCTGCTGCCTGGTGCTAGGGTAATTAAGCCCTAGCATCCAAATACCACTTGAATCCAAACCTATGAGCTGTTCAACAAAAATGTAAATATTTCAAAAGCCACATATAACAAAAAAAGAAACAATCTGCAACTGTTCTTATCATACAGCTGTATATTTTTTTTTTACAAAAAGTTAATTTTAAGTTGAACTAGGCCTTTATTTTAGAGGGTTATTTATCAAAGGTAGAATTTTAGCGTTTTGTAAAGCTTGAATGAACTCTAATGACCTCACAACTTGAATGGTTTCTAATTCAAGAAAAAACGCAAACAAACTAGAATCACTCAAATGTTTAAGGGTATTCAAGTAAAAACCTCTGAAACAGGGCTGGACTGAAAATTAAAATAAGCCCTGGCATTTCAAGTACACGGAGGCCCAATCAGTCCAAACAGTGGCCCAAACAGCCCCTACCAGTCAACAAAATACTGACTTTCTATGGTACCTTATAGCAGCCCCTCTGGCATTTGCCAGAACCCACAGATTGCCAGTCCGGGCCTGCTCTGAAAAAATCATCATGAAGGCTATTTAAAATCTTCAAATGGTTCATTCACTCCTACATGTACTCGACAGGTTTTAAATGGTGTATTTTCAGATTTGCAGGGTCAGAGGTATAATAAATGAAAAAAACTCGACAAATTCGATTTTTTTTAACCAGAAAATGTGATTTTTGACCAAAAAAATAAACTCGAAAACTCAAATCTTTGTGGAAAACACCATTCGACCCTTATAAATAACCCCCTTGGTTGCAGCGCGTTTCAGTGCATTTCTCTGCTGGGACAGAGAAAACAAGTAATATTTTTACAAGCTTTCCTACAGCCTCCAAATATTGGCCATAATTCCGTGTTGCTAAAATGGGAAAGCAAATTAATTTACTCAGCAAATGATCTGAGACAGAAGATGAGTCACAGTAATACATAAACAGTAGCAACACTTCAATTGAAAAAGACATCAAAATACAATTAGATCTCTTTGTTCCCAATGATGCCCTCCATGTTATTAATTTCAGTGAATGCAGTCTGTACACACAATTTACCAACTCAGATCTCAAAGATAGACGCAGGATTAGGGTAAATTCATTCTGACACAGTTTTATTACAGTTGTAGAAAGTACTATATGTTGTCTAAAGAAAACGCAATTTATTAGTCAAACTGGGCCTACTTCTTTCTTATTGTATTGTTTTATATCTCTTCCAAGCAGCAGTAAGGTAGGCTAAATTGTTAATCATTGGCTGCCAATTTCACTGATTTTACCCTAAAATAGAAATCCTGTTTGCACAGCTCTATGTATTATAGTTAAGTGTGCTGGCAAAAAAATGTGCTGAGCCGAGTTGAAAATGCAAATGGTTTAAAGAATACATGTGTATATGGATATCTGAGGCCTCTGCATGGGCCAAGAAAGCCCTAGAGATATCAGCTCTGCATTAGTCATATTACTCTTCTCAAAAGTATCAGTAAACAGATGTCAGGCAGGGAAATATTATAAAGCTGCATAAAGAAAGAGGAGATGGCAGCAGAATAGAAAACCCACAACCATAATGCAAATCCACTGACACCAATCAGTGCTGAAACCTAATAACATTAAACATGTCGCAAATCCACTCTAAGAGGCCAACGCTATTAATCCAAATGCATAGGGCGTATCACAAATCTGCAAATAATATTCCAATCATTTAATAAATGAGCGCTTTGCACTTTAGATATGATGTGTGTACATAACAAAGTAGGATATGTAAAATATAATGATTTGATTAATTTGCCTGACAAAATGCACATGCCATGTTAAGATCTGTTTTATTGACCGGTAGTATTAGGTTTTCATAACTGTCAACATTTTTAATGAGTGAACTGTGACTATATAAACCCATATACATTTTCAGAGATACATATTGTTGGCCCCCACATATTTCAATTCCTCTAGATGTTTACAGAATGCAGTTCCCACATTACAGCCAAGTATAAAGCATAGTGCAATTTTCTAATTTTTTTACTAATAATTAAACTCCAGTGTAAGGAGGGACAGCTGTGTCTTGTGTAACTGTGGGATATGCATCAAAACATTGACAAATATGATGCAAAATATGATGCCAGACCACACTCTGAAAACCCTGGATTTACTGGTGCAGTAGCTCCACGGCTCCCCTACATAAATAGACTTCCACTCAATTCAGAACAGGAGGCGGGACAGTAGACTCAAGGAGTATCTTTGAATGTAAGTTAGAGTCCTATAGCGGGTCCTATAGCAGTCGGGTACCTGTGGGTTACCCGCAAAAACCTGCGGTACCCTGCAGGTTGCAGGTAGAAGTTTCAGGAGCGGGTATTGATGTGGGTCGGGCGGTTCGTGGATCGTGGTTCGGGTTGCGGGTCTTATCAATAGCGAGTTTTACTCCTTTTTTTCTGATCACGCCTATTTCCAATGATGTCACTTCTGGTTTACAACGGCAGCACTTCCTGTTTTACTCCTTTTTTTCTGATCACGCTAACTTCTAATGATGTTAACAATGACATCACTTGCCGTTTCTTGGTGGTCAGCGGGTCACAGATCGGTTGTGGATAAGTTACTTGCGGGTCGGGTAGCAGGTCCAAGCAGGTTGCGGGTCCGGGTCACAGGTCGGGTTCGGGTTTAACAAATTGATTCTGCGCAGGACTCTAAAGCAAGTACCTCTAAGGTTGAGGTCACATAGGCCGTTTTTTGTTTTTTTTAAACCACATATTCGAACATCAATAAGCACAAAAATGAAGCCCAACTGGAATATGCACTATAGCCATTCCCACGAGGCGCATGCGAGTCAACATACTCACAATGCCAGAAACGACAAGGAAACACCATATTATTGAACTCTAAAAAAAACCTGGAAAAAACCCGGTGGGCCCCAGCCAGACCTGATCCCCAGCTGCCCCATAAAAAAATAACCTGCGCGCTGCGCTGGCATGTGCTCATAGCACACCGTGTTTGCATATGAGAGTGCATCTGCCGTGTTCCTGTGTGCTGTCTCCGTGCATGCACGCACAGGGCCAGGGAATCGGAGGTCGGGAGTGGAACCCCGGGGACTAACAGGAGGGCCCTTTGTTTGCAGCCCTGGTGGACCCCCAAGGCTCCAGTTTGACACTGATTTTGGGGAATGAGAAAAAACAGAAATGCATGTTGGGAAAATAAAAGTACAGACTGAAAAACGCAAATTATCATGCATGTGTGGTTTCATTGACGTATTTAAGCTCGCCACGTATTT
Organism: Xenopus petersii; assembly: GCA_038501925.1. Taxonomy (NCBI): domain Eukaryota; kingdom Metazoa; phylum Chordata; class Amphibia; order Anura; family Pipidae; genus Xenopus; species Xenopus petersii. The sequence goes on from CM076686.1 coordinate 35,186,936, forward strand.
TTAAAAACGCCTGGTGTGACCTCACCCTAATGAATGGTGTTAATGCATGAAACTACTTTTTACATGACCACAACTATAGTTCAAAATAAGTCCGATAGTGACCCTAGAAATCATCCAGAAAATGTAAAAAAAATAACAGAACAGTACAAAGATGGAAATGGTCCATACACAAAAGCCTCCATCCTGGAAACAGCAATAATACCAAAGCAGAGCAAATGAACAATCTAGATGAGAAGAGTTGTCTGCAGTATATTACATAAGGATTATACTGACCACTCAAGTGTATGTATACTGCCTACAAACAAGTCTGCTGTCAATCATATACACATATAATCTGGATATGGTTTAGAAATTCCTCTCAAATAAGCTTGATGCGAGTCATTTATCCAGGAATAGCTAGCACTGCAACAAACTGAAGCTGCATCCACTGCAGTGCAATGATCCATACAGACATGTGTATAAGACAAAGCAAAGCAGTATTTACTTATTACCCCTACTTCTATGGTATTAAGTGAGGCTCACAACAAAATAAAAATAAAAGTAACAATCTGTATTCTGTTGCTCTACTGAGAATTTACTGCACACAAAGTGATTCTTTATCTTATATATAGCATACATTGCTGATAAAAAAAAGAGGTGAAACATGCAGTTTAGAACATTTAGAGCATGAAAAGCAACTCCTTAAATGCCTTCTAACGTACACTAAACCAACCCTTCACATTAAAAAGGAGGAAGGGATTTAAAGGATGCTGAGATAAATAAAAATGCAGTGAAAAAACAATGTAATTCTCACTAATGTCACTATGAAAAAATGCTGTTTATTTCATATTAGCAATACATTTTTTTTCCCAAGGCATAAAGGCAGAACAGTAATCACCATTACAATGATTAATACAATATTAATCTCACATATTTAATTAATTTGGGTCCCTCGTCAAATTTCTAAAGACCTCAATCATGACCCACAATTTAAGAGAAGCTACATAAATTTAACATTAATAAAATCATTTAGCATGCATAGTTATTCGGTATTAAATTCAATTTCAAAGCCTATATAGCAGCTTTTTACATATCTGCCCTGATTACCTCTGGTGCTACATCCCGCATGCTAAGCAATATCTGGCCCAGATTCCATGAAGTGCAAATCCTAAGTCAGATCCGTTCAGATTTATTTTCATTCCAGAGCATTAAGAGGAAGCTTGTTCTGATTACAGTGTGCTCGGAGCACTGTCCCTGCTAGAACTGATGTTTCCAGGACTCTGCAGATTCTCCTTTGGGAAGTGATAACATGCGGGTGTCCTGATTCTGACTTTTTTTGTTGTATGCTTTTAGTGATCCAAACTCATTCTCCAACTAAAATTTCCCTTCTTCTTGTTATATCCACGTGCTTTTATGACATCCTTTCTCAAGTATTTATTGGTCTCTTTTTTTTCGCCTTGCACTGCACTCACTATTCACCCTCTCTCTCCTCCTCACTAGAACATTAACATTAAAGGAGAACTAACATGAAAACCATTCCGAACTATTATGTTAATTATCTGGTTTTAAAAATTGAACTATATATATATATATATATATATATATATATCTCCCAGTTTTGATCCACACGCGCTCACTCCAGATCTCCAAACAAACACTCTGTCCGGGTGCTACTTAATGAGGTATCATACAACTATAGAAGGATATAAGCTCACTCCTGGGTCTTCAAATAAAAAAATTGATTTATTGATTCATGCAGATTTCAATGTTTCAGCTCTTGTGTAGAGCCTTTCTCAAGATACTACAGGTCCCTATTAGAACTGCCCTTCTAAAATCATAAGAGTAGGCGTGTCCATATAAAGTTCACTAATCATAAGAAATCTCCTAGTGCCTACATCTCCCAGCATCCCTGACTGTCCACTGCTACACCTTAGATTATTAGATCATTTTCATTACAAAACAAACTCTTATATCATTTAGCATTTCATGTATATGTCACAAGAATTTGATTATATAAAATCATGCAAACATACAAATACAATAATAATTATAGCTAACTGGTTTAATTCAATCAATTATTGAAATTGTGGCCCTTATTAAGTGCCATTAAAGGTGGTCTTGGGCATAATTTTGCTAGCTCCCTACTCAATACTCAGCCAATTCTCCCATACCATTTGATTTATATATGAAGCTGTAGGGGCGGTTCACCTTTAAAGGGGGTGTTCACCTTCCAACACTTTTTTCAGTTCTGGTTTCAGATAGTTCACCAGAAACAAAGATGTTTTCCAATTACTTTCTACTTTCTATGTGTTACCGTTTTTCTAATATTAAAGTGTTAATCTAAATTTTCACCTTTCCAAAGCAACTCTGGGAGGGGGGTCGCCGACTCTCTAAACTGTTCTAAATTGATACATTTAGTTGATACATTTCTTAACTGTGGTGCTGTTGAGCAGAATTTGGAACGGTAAAAAATAAATAATTCCCCCCAGGAGCCACCACATAAATCAGATGTTAAGAACAAGGTATTCTTAATCGTTTATTTCAAGCTATGTATGAGGGAAATAATGGTGTGCAGTATAATGTCTTAGGGGCATGTTTACTAACATTGGAGATAAATATCTGGAGAGATTTCTGGAGATGTTGCCCATAGCAACCAATCAGATCTTTGCTTTTGTTTTCTAACATGGCTGTGGCTGTTTAAATCTAATTGCTGATTGGTTGCCATGGGCAACATCTCCAGAAATCTCTCCAGATATTTATCTCCAATGTTAGTAAACATGCCCCATAATATGTTTTACAATGAACCGTTGAGAGAAGACCTGCATTCTGACTATTGAGTGTGTATATTAGAAATATGCTAATGATGGATTCTATCCATCATTTTCTTTTGTAACTCCGAATTCCTTTATTTTTGTTTATTTTATTTTTTATATAAAAAAAAAATTCAATAAAAACATATTTTAAAAAAATAAATAAATAAATAATTGAAAGTATTTGAAAAAAGTCTTTCTTTATGGAGAACAATCTGAAAAAAACTCAATTGAAAAAGTATTTGGAAGGTGAACGCTACCTTTCTATTCAGGCCCTCTCCTATTTATATTCCAGTCTCTTATTCAAGTCAATGCATGGTTGCTAGGGTAATTGGTAGAGTAATTTGAACCCTAGCAACCAGACTGCTGAAACTGCAAACTGGAAAGCTGCTGAATAAAAATCTAAATAACTCAAAAACCACAAAAAAATTGAAAACCAGTTGCAAATTGTCTCAGAATATCAGTCATTACATCATACTTAAAATCAATTTAAAGGTGAACAACCCCCCTAATGAATCTCCATCCACTTTTATTCCCTCTGTGTACAAGCTAGAGAAATCAGCAGTAGCCAAACAGATCCCTCTATCATTTGTAGTTAAATATTATTAATATAACTCAAAAAAATTAGGGGTATCTCTAAAATATGCTACTGTACTCTGTACCACTGGTTGTAATAACCAGTCCAAATATAGGCTCAATGGTTGTAACTGTCTCTAGCTAACTGGAGAGCTGCTGAATAAAAAGCAAAATAACTCGAAAACCACAAATAATAAAAAATGAAAACCAATTGCAAATTGTTTCAGAATATCACTCTCTACATCATACTAAAAGTTAATTTAAAGGTAAACAACCACTTTAAGTCAGACCAGTACAGTAATCAGAGCAAATTGTCTCTAGGTAATTGGATAGCTGCTGGATAAAAAACAAAAAAAACTCAAAAAACACAAATAATAAAAAATGAAAATGAATTTCAAATTGTCTCAGAATATCACTATCTACATCATACTAAATGTTAATTTTAAGGTGAACAACGACTTTAAGCCAGACCAGTACAGTAATCAGGGCCCATGAAGTCAAACACCAGTAAACTAGACTCATAAAGAAATCCAGCAGCAGAAAAAGTCAGCGCTGCTAGCCAATATTTTAATTCTTATATTTTTTTCATCCTGCTACTGTAGCATCTGGAGGCCCTGCTATAAGTAACAACAACCAATTGACATGATGGGAATTGTAGTTCTCAGACTCTACTCCTCTGTCTCATAAAATCCATCTAAATCCTTCTTATTGCTTCCCTAACCCCCACACCAGCTGACGTTGGCTATTTGTATACAGTGTACACATTTATGTATACATTATAGCGTGTGCCAATACATTATATACAATTATATATAATTAAATGCTGCGCCTCAGCTACTGTCTAACAGCACGGGGCACATTTACTTAGCTCGAGTGACGCATTAGAATAAAAAATACTTTTTTTGGCTACTTCGACCATCGAATTGGCTACTTCAACAACGACTTTGAATCGAACGATTCGAAACTAAAAATCGTTTGACTATTCGACCATTCGATAGTCGAAGAACTGTCTGTTTAAAAAAAACTTCGACCACCTACTTCGCCACCTAAAACCTACCGAGCACCAATGTTAGCATATGGGGAAGGTCCCCATAGGCTTTCTAGCCAATTTGGGATCGAAGGAAAATCGTTCGATCGATGTATTAAAATCCTTCGAATCGTTCGATTCTAAGGATTTAATCATTCAAACGAACAAATTTCGCTAAATCCTTCGACTTCGATATTCGAAGTCGAAGGATTTAACTTTGAGGGTCGAATATCGAGGGTTAATTAACCCTCAATATTTGTCCAATAGTAAATGTACCCCACATGTAATTCTATTGCACTTCAGTGGATAAAAACCCACCACATTAACAGTATGTGATTAAAAAAGTCATTTTTTTTCTTGTAACATTACTCTGTGCCCCAAATGCCACCAGATACTGTGCATACAGGCAGCAACGTAACTAGAGGGGGGCGGGCCCTGGCGCAGGACGCGCAGCCGGGCCCCCGCCCCCCTCCGTACACCTGGAACTGGCCGGAATAAGTGGCGCGTGAGCTGCCGGGGGGCCCTGAGGGGGTGCGGGCCCTGGCCCAATCGCACCCCCTGCTCCCCCGGTAGTTACGCCACTGCATACAGGTATATAGACACTGACCCCTGCTCTTAAAATGGTGGTTTACCAGTATGTATAGAATCGCAAATTCTAAGCAACTTTTCAATTGGTCTTCATTATTTATTTTTATCATTTATTTGTCATTATTTTTTATTTTATCATTATTTATAATAGTTTTTGAATTATTTGCCTTCTTCTTCTGACCCTTTCCAGCTTTCAAATGGGGGTCGATGACCCCATCTAAAAAAAACAAATCTGTAAGGCTACACATGTATTGTTATTGTTCATTTTTATTACTCATCTTTCTAGTCGGCCTCTCTTCATGTTCCAGTCTCTTATTCAAATCAGTGCATGGTTGCTAGGGTAATTTGGACCCTGGCAACCAGACTGCTGAAATTGCAAACTGAACAGCTGCTGAATAAAAAGCTAAATAATTCAAAAACGACAAATAAAATGAAAACCAATTACAAATTGACTCAGATTATCACTCTCTACATCATACTAAAAGTTAATTTAAATTTTAAAGGTGAACAACCCCTTTAATGCTGGTGGCACTCAGGACTCTGGGGGTGGGGCTATATACAATATATATATATATATATATATATATATATATATATATATAAGGCAACACTCTGCTTTCTGTGTGCACAGCTGGGGGCTGCATGTTGTACGACTGTGACAGAAAGTGCTGCTGGGCTGGCACCATATTGACCTGCTACAAACACAAGCCTCTAGTGGGCTACAATGAACTTTATTCTACAAACTCACCTGCAATGTCCAGCTATACACCTGCTGATCTCTGCGGCGCTTCTAGTATTGACCCAACAGCAAAAGCGGAGGCTCAATAACGCGCTGCCCTCCATCATCCCCTGCATCTTTATCCTATGCCACATGATGTTGTTTCCAACCACTCTCCTTATGTTCCGAGCATCCACCCCGCCTTCATCCCTCGAGCACCATCTCCCTGAAACCCAAGCTCAGCATCCGGTCTCTTCCTTCCCATACTGTACCACCGCAATTCGCTTCACTTCTCTAAACCGCAACCTGTCGTAGCCCCGCCTTCCCGACGATCCATGTAAGTGGGACAGCAAATCAACAAGCGCAGTCACTTAATGGGCGGAGTTTCACGGAGAGGTAATTGCGCAAATAAAAACGGCGGGAAGGAGGCGGAGCCTGACTGAGAGAGTGACAGGGGGGAACCAGTTAAAGGACCAATAATGTCAAATTGTTTAAAAGTAATACAAATATAATACAGTGTTGCCCTGCACTGGTAAAACTGGTGTTTTTGCTTAAGAAAAACTACTATTATTTATAGTATAAATAAGCTGCTGTGTAGCAAAGGGGGCAGCCATTCAAAGGAGAAAAGGCTCAGGTTATACAGCAAATAAGCACTGTAGAACATAAGCATATTATCTGTTATCCACAATTTAACCTGTGCCATTTCAGTTTCCACCATTGCTACACAGCAGCTTGTTTATATGAACTATAGTCAGGCCCAGACTGGCAATCTGTGGGTTCTGGCAAATGCCAGAGGGGCTGCTATAAGGTCCTATAGAATGTCAGTATTTAGTGGGCTGGTGGGGGCTGTTTGGGCCTCTATGTGGGTTGATTGGGCTTCTGTGTACCTGAAATACCAGGGCCTATTTTAATTCTCAGTCCGGACCTGACTATAGTAGTGTTTCTGGAGCAAACAGATCACATTTACCAGTGTAGTGCAACACATCATTACTTTAAAACACTGTAATTTCTTGTTGTTACTGTTACTTTAAGGTGCATACTTGCTACTTCTGCAGGTGTTTGAAACAGTGCTTTATAATGGAATTCAACTGGAATTTTATATAAATTTTTATTGAGGCACTGGGGGTCTAATAGGGATATTTGGACAGGACCAGGGCCAGATTTACATAACGGGCACCCCTAGGCCCACTGCCGCAGTTGCATTATCCCAGCTCATTGATATAATTTATATGAGCCCAAAACTGCACTGCATACTCCAGATGAGGCCTTACCAGGGACCTATAAAAAGGCACAATTATGTTTTCATCCCTTGATTTAATGCCCTTTTTTATGCAAGACAGAACTTTATTTGCTTTAGTAGCCACAGAATGACACTGCACAGAATTAGACAACTTGTTATCTACAAAAACCCCTAGATCCTTTTCAAGTAAGGAAACTCCCAATGCTCTGCAATTTAGTGTATAACTCACAATTATATTATTTCTGCCAAGGTTCATAACTGTGTATTTATCAACATTGAACCTCATTTCCAGTTTGTGGTTCAGTTTTCCAATTTAGTCAAATCACTCTGCAAAGTGGGAGCATCCTGCATGAAACCTATAGTTCTGCACATTTTAGTATCATCTGCAAAAATAGAAACAGTACTTTCAATGCCCACCTCCAGGTCATTAATAAACAAGTTGAAAAGCAAATGACCAAGGATAGAGCCCTGTGGTACTCCACTAACAACGCTGGTCCAATTAGAAAATGTTCCACTACTCTTTGTAAACTATCCTTCAGCCAGTTCTCTATCCAAGTACAAATACTATGTTCCAGGCCAATATTCCACACAAACATAACTTAAGCTTTTTGAAAAGTAAAAACAATTTCAAGCAACTTTGCAATATACATCAATTAAAAAAATATGCAGACTTTTCATGATTTGTAATGGTTCGCTAAGCCTAGCCCCTGCTCTCCTTCTGATCTCTCTGACTACTTTGCTGAGCTGGCTGACTACTGTTAATTTGTATCAACAGCCATCTGTCCTTAGCCTGCATCCTCCAAACCCCACAATTCCCTGCACATGTAATTTGGAATGTAACATCACAGTGCAATGCATTGTGGGTTATGTAGTTCCTATATGCTGTCTGTAAGCTGTGGAGTAACATCAGTGTTTTAGTCCCTCCTTCCCTGCCAGGATTTCAAATGTTGCAGAAAGAGAAGAACTGTTAACCAGCTGGATTTCAGCATAGAAAATAGCATTTATTTATACTTTTTTTATACAGATAACGGTGATGGGTATATTAGGGGTTTCTGTGTTATGTGGGCCTCTTTATCAAATTTTGGTTTGGAAGCCATTAACCATTAACCTTCTGTGCGGCACTGTATCAAATGCTTTAGCAAAGTTTAAGTAGATTACATCCACTGCCATCCCAGAGTTCCTGCTCACCTAAATTAGTCTGGAATTATCTGTTCTGCATAGAATTGGGACTATTGAAAAATAATAGGTCGGAATCTCTGCTATTTCTCTCTTATCCTCAACCAACTGACCCCCCCTGACATGAAGGGGGTGCTTTATCAAGGTTTAAATTAAAATTTTTGCTACAGTATCTAGTAGAATTAAGTCAAAGGCAACTGGACGCCAGAATTGCTCAGTTTTGCGGATTATCAATCAAAACCCATTGCAGATCACAATATCTTCAAATTGTAAAAGGAACATCTCCCACTGACTTATACATGACCTCAACAGGTTTGAGATGGCAGATTTCAGATTCATTTGTAGCTTTGGGGTATAATAAATCTTAAAATATTCGAGTATTTTTCCTTCTAAAAAATTGAGCTTCTCGGCCAGAAAAAAATGAGGTTTAGTAAATAACCCCCTTTCTTGAAACTGCTTCACTGCTCATCCAAGTTCTTATGTCCAGTTGCTGTTGACTGAATTCTACTAGATACTGTATATCATGAAAGGAGAATCTTCCTAGACAGATTTTGCCACAGTTTTAATTTTTTTTACACATAAAACTCACAAATTTGAAACATATTTTTAAAAACTCAACACAACAATTACAAGTCAGCCATGTTGGTGGGTATACAGTATCTTCCCATTATAGGTCACATCATGTGCAAAAAACGTAATTTGGAGATGTCAGCTAATCCTGTATCAGGAGGGTGAAAACAGTCTCAGATGTTTTAAATCTTAATTTCTCTTCACTGTAAATATGGTAGCATAAATTCAAAAGTGCTCAGAGTTCATCATGGTTAGTGGACATTTTTCAAATATATTTTATACTTAAAGGTCTACATATAGTCTTGTGCTTAGGCACACCTCATTTTAAGCTTGGCATTCTTAGCTTTCTGTTGCTGTATATAGTAATGTATGTAAGAACCATCATTTTACTGCACAAATTACAAACAAAATAAAAATCATTTAATTTAAGTGAGGCTACATGCTTGCTTATTATTTGTTGTTTTTAGTGTTTATAGTTTATAGCTTGTATCCTCTGTCATAGTTTTGTAAACATGCTTGGAGATAAATCTGTCAGATTTAATCACTGTAGTTATTACAGATTGAAATGCTCTTTGTACTAGACGACACCTTCCTTTAAACCTGCCAGCTTACTGATTAAGTAAAATCTTTTCCTTTCTGCAGAAGATGCTGTATAGATCAGTGTCGCTTATTTGTCTTCTACTAGAAGAAATAAAAGTTGTTACTTTAGATGCATTTCTTCCTGCAAGAAGAAAATATTGAAGTGGTGAGTGTAACATATTTATTATTATGCCCTTTAAGGTCTACAAGAGGTAACATTTTGCTTGCAGTAAAGTGAAAACTAATGAAATTCAGCAAAATCTTAGCATTTTTTCATGGTTTTGTCATAAATAATATATATATATATTTATACTGTATATATATATATATATATATATATATATATATATATATATACAGTATATCCTTAAAAAAGGCCTTATTGAAACAGTAAAGAATAGATAACCGTCTATCCAACATATCATTATACATTAGTGAATAAAACATATTTTAATCCCTTTGGTTTATAATATTTTCCCATTGTGAAAGTGTTAGTAAGTTGCACTGTAGGCAACCTTAACATTTTGTTGTTCTTATTGTTGTTTTGAATAGAATAGCAGCAGAAAAGCTGTTCTGGTTCCACATTATTGACGAAGGAACACAGTCCTAATGGTTCACTGGCATAATGGACAATAACTGCAAGAATGAATTTACTATACAAGGTACAAATTCCGTGAGTATTTATATGTATATATATAAATATATATATATATATATATATATATATGTGTGTGTGTGTATATATTATTTATATTTGTGATGGTTTTACAATGTTTTCATTACAGTTCTATTATTAAAGGGGCAATATATTTATTTTTTCAACATTAGCTTATTGAACGGCATGTGTGCAGAACATGCATTTTGTTTATTATTTTTATTCATAAATCTGCATTTTTTTTATATTGCTTTCACTAAACAGGGCAAAATTGAAGTAATTGAAAGGAAATTCCCATTTTTTCTACAAACACAATCAAAGCAAATCACACTTTAAAAAGCCTCTGTATAATGAGTTGCTTTTTTATCTGAGTGCCTAAAAAAAAGCAATGTCTGGAAGAAAGGAAGGGTTTGTATGGAGGCTTATTAGTGGACTGGTGATTTGTTTAGCTTGTGCTTCTAAAAAACAGGAAGTACAATCTAACTTTACTTTCAATCTAAGATTTTTCCCTGTTTTGTTCAAGAAATTTTGAAAAGTGGGACAGAAACAATGATCTGGTATGCCCATCATGCCCATCATCATGCAACTATAGTACACCAGGTAATATGACCACAAAAGTGCTCTCAGTGAGAACCACGGCAATCAGATGAATGATAAACACACAGACACTGACAATATGGGTCAGGGATCATGTGAGAAAGCTTTTATTGCCCTTTAACAGAAAATTAATATATGAAGGAGCTTTGTACTTTCCTAAGAATGATGGTTGTATTTATATTCACATTATTATCACACACTAATTTTATACATGCTGATACTGAGGGGTTTTCGGTAATCCTAAGAGTTAAAGAAATCTGAATGACTCCAATGAAACTGGTATGCTGTACCTCTGCCTTCACTGATAATATAATAATCTGATTGTGTGTGTTCTGGGATTGTAGGACACACAGCAAATGCAAATCTAATCTCAAAGGCCTATACATCATCTGCTTTTAGCTGTATAATCAGCTTTTCATAGGAGCCTTGTTTATTTCAATCTATTGCCTTGCTATAACCACACTGTGGACACATATACAACGCCTTCAAAGTATCACAGTGGAAATGTCTGTAAAGGAAGAATGCAAAAGCAATATACAAAGTATAGAGACAGTGGGGGTCATTTATCAACACTGGGCAAATTTGCCCATGGGCAATAACCCATGGAAACCAATCAAACTTCATTCATTCATTGTTCTACTTGCAGCTGGCTTTAAAAAGCTAATCACTGATTGGTTGTAATAGGTAACTGCCCATGGGCAAATTTGCCCAGTGTTGATAAAAGTGATACTTTTGGCCAAAATTATATGTAAACATGCTCTTTTTAATAAGCAGTCTGTTTATTCTACCCTAGAAAACAATGAAAGCTATTTGTGCAACATAATTAATAATGCTATGGGTTGTAACAATTAATTACCTAGTAATCTGGTAATTTAACTTTTTACTTAAAACATGTTAATAAATGTTTTTTCATACAACCTAAGCCAGGAAATTTAACAATCCCCCATACTAGTTACTTTGTTATAACCTCTAACCATTAACTGATACTATATTAGTAAGTTTATCTGGGACCCATGAGCTTCAATTATACTTCTTCAGATACAAACATTGTAGTTTCTGGAATTTGTCTAAATGAGTTCTGTACTCCTTTCACATTACTTCTTGCCTTTATTATTAAGTAGCGTCCAATACCTTGGGCAATTAGTTTAAAACTGAGGCAGTTTAGCTAGATAACTCTTGCTATATAGTAGTATATTTGATAGAGGTGAATGAATAGCATTGAAAATTACTCTATGTTTTGTAGCAGTCCCAGACATTTAGGCGTATGTCAAACATAATATTTCCCTGCCTGCGGAATTTTTTGTGAGTTTAATAAATAACCCACTTAGAGTTTAGTTATAGTTTCAAAAACCTCTAAAACCACTAAAATCCGGTCTTTGATAAATAGGCCCTTTAGAGTATCTTAGGGGCCGATTCACTCAGCTCGAGTGAAGGGTTCGAATGAAAAATACTTCGAATTTCGAAGTATTTTTTGGGTACTTCGACCATCGAATGGGCTACTTCGACCTTCGACTACGACTATCGAAGGATTCGAACTAAAAATCGTTCGACTATTCGACCATTCGATAGTCGAAGTACTTGCCCTTTAAAAAAAACTTCGACCCCCTACTTCGGCAGATAAAACCTACCGAATTCAATGTTAGCCTATGGGGAAGGTCCCCATAGGCTTGCTAACCTTTTTTTGATCGAAGGATTTTCCTTCGATCGTTTGATTAAAATCCTTCGAATCGTTCGATTCGAAGGATTTAATCGTTCGATCGAACGACAAATCCTTCGATCGATCGATCGCAGGATTAGCGCTAAATCCTTCGACTTCGATATTCGAAGTCGAAGGATTTCAATTCGAGGGTCGAATTTCGAAGTATTTTTAACTTCGAAATTCGACCCTAAGTGAATCTGCCCCTTAGTATTGAAATTTATGGGATTTTTAGAATTGTATTTATCAATGCGTGAAACGTAGAACTCACTTTTTGATAAATACGATTCTAAAAATCCCATAGGGGCCTATTTATCAACAGTCTCATTTTCTTGGTTAGTGGTTTTTGAAACCACGGCTAAACTCACAAACTCTAAGGGGGTTATTTAATAAAGGTCGGGTTTGTTAGATCGAGTTTTTTAGTGCCCGGAAACTCAAGTTTTTAGTGGAAAGAAAACTGGAGATTTATTAAGCCCCACTGTTACTGACTGGATGTTTAATAGCCATTACACAGCTTCATGCTTTGCAGGTTACTTATTGGTTACCAGGCAGTAACCAATCAGTGTCTTGAGGGGTCATACCTGCTCGCTGACGAACTTAGAGTTAGAGATTTGAAAAGCAGGAAGTAATGTTCTGTTCTTTTAGACATCCGCTCACTCCAGCCTTTATACATAAAGGGGCCGATTCACGAAGGGTCGAATTTCGAAGTTAAAAATACTTCGAAATTCGACCCTCGAATTGAAATCCTTCGACTTCGAATATCGAAGTCGAAGGATTTAGCGCTAATCCTGCGGTCGAACGATCGAAGGATTTTTCGTTCGATCGAACGATTAAATCCTTCTAATCGAACGATTCGAAGGATTTTAATCAAACGATCGAAGGAAAATCCTTCGATCAAAAAAAGCTTAGCAAGCCTATGGGGACCTTCCCCATAGGCTAACATTGACTTCGGTAGCTTTTATCTGCCGAAGTAGGGGGTCGAAGTTTTTTTTAAAGGGCAAGTACTTCGACTATCGAATGGTCGAATAGTCGAACGATTTTTACTTCGAATCGTTCGATTTCGTTCGACTTCGATCGAATTCGATCGAATTTAACCAATTCGATGGTCGAAGTACCCAAAAAATACTTCGAAATTCGAAGTATTTTTCATTCGAACCCTTCACTCGAGCTGAGTGAATCGGCCCCAAAATGTTTGGCTAACTATGTTAGAAACATTTTATTATTTTGCACAGCCTATCTATTTACCCATTTTTTATTATTAAACTGAACTGTTCCTTTAAAGCTCTAAATCAGCTGAATATTTTCAGTAGTTAAGCTGGCTCTTAGACAAGTTCTGATGTTCAAAACTGTTACTGCCTGTTGTCCTATCCAGTAAGGTTCACGATTGCTAGGCATCATTCCAGAAAAAAGGAAAAACCATTACATAATCACAGTTCAATGCCACTAGAAGAGACACCCAGAGCAAAAAGAAGAGATTCATTCAGTTTCTGTAGTTATTGTGTTTCTAGTAATTGACCACTTGTAGCTTTACCTTTTCACTAATGGAGAACATCCTTAGCGAAGGATTTGCTGAATGAGTTCTATTCATCAAAGTAAAAATAATGATTGTCATGCTATGGCTGTGTTTGCAACGTTTAACTGAGCGTGGAATTCATGCAGTCACTGAATTTGCCACTTTAAAAAGCAAAGAGAGAGGGAAGGAGAGGGGGAACAGCAGTCTCTTTAACAATATCTTCATCAACTGCTTCTCATGCTGCATTCCCAAAAGGACTTATTTCTTGTGAGAAACCCCTAATCTGAAGTGTGTGACAGAATTTAATTAACCTGTACTAAAAAGAAAAAAAAAGAAAACACTGAACAATAAAAACATGTAACAATTGCGTAAAAGAGGACGAAATGCACTCAGAAATACAGAAAATGTTATATACTGTAACCACCAGGATAAAAGTAGCAGAAACAGTGAAGCTAGACGCAAATGACAATACATGGCAATTATATTTCATTTAAATTAAAAAATGTGGATTATCTTCTAATAAAAGTACTTACTGTAAAAAATTCCTGTTACTCCTGTAATATCACTAGTAATCAGTGGCATAACTACAGAGAAGCAAATCCCTCCTGCTTTCTTTATAGCCAAAAATAATCCCCACCCCTGTGGGTGGGGAATGGGGATCCCAGTGTGCCAAGCCCCTCTGAATTTTTTTTCAGGGGTGGCCAGGTGCACTCTAGTTACGCGACTGCTAGTAATGAATGCATACTAAATATTACAGGTAATCTGGGCATATTTTAAATGGAAACCCTAAGCAGAAAACTCAAATGCAATACTGCACCTGTGAAAAAATTGTATGAACAGTTTAGCTTTCCCTATAGCAGTCCAACAGGTATATAGTATCTGTAAAAATAATTCCAGCAAAATAATTAATATTGAAGTAAACCTCAAGTGTGGTAAAATTATTAAAGGGTTATAAGAATGCTTTCAGGCAAAGCAGTAAATAGTGGCAGCACAAAAAATAAATCTCTAATGCTAAGAAGGTATGTGATAACACCTGTCACCCAGACATAAAAAGCTGTGTAATAAAAGACCTTTAAAAATTAAACATGAAACCCAGATTCATGGTTTATACATCTATAATACACAAAAGGCATGAATATCTTGTAAATTATATCCTTATAAACGGTGAGTAGTGATGTCATCACTTATAAACGGTGAGTAGTGATGTAATTTCTGTCACATGACTCACTAAAATTTGTGTATTATAATTAATAAAGTACCCCCAGTTGTAAAATATGAGGATATTATAAGTTGCCTCGGAGTTCCATGACCTGTATAAAAACACTCGGCCTTCGGCCTCGTGTTTTTATATGGTCATGAAACTCCTCGGTAACTTATAATATCCTTATATTTTACAAGAGGGGGTACTTTATTCACTATATAATCTACAGTCTGGTCATTTCCCTGTGGGACCAGACTGTAAATTATATCCTTATAAACGGTGCGTTCTGACGTCAGAATGCGCCGTTTACAACAGGGGCCCCCAGGCCGCCGAATTTTGACGCAGCGCAAGCAACCAAAATTTCGACGCTAACCCCTCCGACCCCCCCTCCGGACCCCCCGCAAAATGTAGATTATAATGCATAATGTACCCCCTACTAGAAATTTATAAAAAATATCAGAAGTCACCTCGGAGTTATGTGGCCTATATAAAAGCCTGCGGCCTCGTGCTTTTATATGGTCACATAACTCCTCTGTGACTTATAATATCTTTATAAATTACAGTAGGGGGTACATTATCCACTCCTTCGAATCTTCGTTGAATGGTTAGTAGCTTGGGAGATTTAACAAATGCCGATCGTTGGACATAATGATTTACAGTTTCTGCAATCTATGACCAGCTTTAGATATATTGGCAGGCCAGGCAATTATTTTCACTTTCCATTCTGCACTTCTCAGATGTCACTGCAGCTCTTACATTCCCCCTCCGATCCCACCATCTAACTGTGTAGCCAGTGCAGGGGCATGGGCATCAGGTGCCCTGTTCTGGCCCATAAACAAGATTTATGCATGATCTAAAGCTTGCCTTAATAGCAATGTCTTCAAAATGGCTGTTGCCTGCTTGATGTGATTGTGAATTCCAAGATTAAAAGAAACAAGACTGAAATAATTCATGTAGTGTAAGTTAAAGGGATTCTGTCATCGGAAAACATGTTTTTTTAAAAACGCATTAGTTAATAGTGCCACTCCAGCAGAATTCTGCACTGGAATCCATTTCTCAAAAGAGCAAACAGATTTTTTTTATATTCAACTTTGAAACTGAATGTGTCTCAGTGAGACATGGGTTTTTACTATTGAGTGTTGTTCTTAGATCTACCAGGCTACTGTTATCTTGTTTTAGGGAGCTGCTATCTGGTTACCTTCCCATTGTTCTTTTGTGTGGCTGCTGGGGGGGGGAGGAGGGGGTGATATCACTCCAACTTGCAGTACAGCAGTAAAGAGTGATTGAAGTTTATCAGAGCACAACTCACATGACTTGGGGCAGCTGGGAAATTGACAATATGTCTAGCCCCATGTCAGATTTCAAAATTAAATATAAAAAAATCTGTTTGCTCTTTTGAGAAATGGATTTCAGTGCAGAATTCTGCTGGAGCAGCACTATTAACTGATTCATTTTTTTAAAAAAAAAATTCCCCATGACAATATCCCTTTAAGTTTATTTTGCTTGACTACCATCATAAAATAGGATTTAGAATTATTTCTTAGGGTTGCAAGTCCCCTTTAAATCCAGCTCCAACTACCTGAGGTCCTTTGCTCCAGTGCTTAATTAAGTTCCTTAAAGGAGAAGGAAAGGTGTTTTTACTTGGGGATGCCAAAAGTTAGTAAGTGATTATATATACTTACCTGAAACCTGCTCCTATCAGAAGAAAACTGCACCGGTCCGGGTTTTATTCCAGCGAGCACCACAGAGCAATCGCCTTCCTGCTTCTTCTTTCTTCAAATTTCCCGGGGCAGACGCATATGCAAAGAACGTAATCGGAAACTTTTCCATTAAAGTATGGCTTTTCTCTCTAATGCGCAGCCGTGAGAAGAACCAAGAAGATATTTTATATATATATATATATATATATATATATATATATATATAGTTTATATATATATATAGTTTATATATATATATATAAAAACATTCACAAAGTACCTGCACCCCTTCCTTGTTGGTCGAACGTGGGTGCTTGGTCAATCAAAGTATACAATGTTCAAAGTGGACCAGCACACCAAATCTTCAATCAAAAAAGGTTTATTTCAACATCACTCATGTGTCCAACGTTTCGGCCCACATTAGGGCCTTTATCCTTATCCTTGATAAAGGCCCTAATGTGGGCCGAAACGTTGGACATATGTTGAAATAAACCTTTTTTGATTGAAGATTTGGTGTGCTGGTCTTGTGGACTTTTGTCTTTTCTTTTTCTTATCTATGTAATTAGGATAATATAGAAATGAAAATATATATTCTAATTTGAGCCTCACAATTGATTGAAATTATAGGAGCAAGAGAGTGCCAACCCTTTGGATGCTTAAAGGAATAGTTCAGTGTGAAAAGAAAAACTGGATAAATACACAGGCTGTGCAAAATAAAAAATGTTTCTAATATAGTTAGTTAGCCAAAAATGTAATGTATAAAGGCTGGAGTGAACAGATGTCTAATAAAACAGCCAGAATCCAACTTCCTGCTTTTCAGCTCTATAACTCTGAGCTAGTCAGCGACTTGAAGGGGGGCCAAATGGGACATTTCTGTTCAGTGAGTTTGTAATTGATCCTCAGCATTCAGCTCAGATTCAAAAGCAACAGATATGTCCCATGTGGCCCCCCCTCAAGTCTCTGATTGGTTACTGCCTGGTAGCCAGGGTAACCAGTCTGTGTAACCAAGAGAGCTGAAAAGCAGGAAGTACTGTCTGACTGACAAGTTATACATCAAATCACTCCAGCCTTTATACATTACATTTTTGGCTAACTAACTATTTTAGAAACATTTTTTATTTTGCACAGCTTATCTATTTACCCAGTTTTTATTTTTACACTGAACAATTCCTTTAAATGCAGATTTATCAAAATGTGAGTTTAGATTCTAATAAATAAAAAACTCAACCACATTCCAATCATTCCTATGGGATTTATGAAATGGTGAGTTCTAACTTTCACCGATTGATAAATATGCTTCTAAAAATCCCATAAGAATGAACAGAACGTTGGTGAGTTTTTATTTATTAAAATCTAAACTCATATTTTGATAAATTTGCCCCAGTTACCACAAAAAAATTGGGCTATACCCTTTTCAATGCCCCTTTAAAGTTTGTAGAAAGAGTTGGGAATCATTTATCAATGTTTCCTTTTTTCATCTATTCTTATTTTTTTGTTCATGAATCATGAATGTGAGTAATGGTTTAAAAAATACAAATTTAAAAAGACACTCGTCTAAAGTTAAGTCAAGTTAAAGTCAATGGGAGCTGTCCTAGCCAAAATGTAAACTATTTATTTAATTCCAGTTTTTGTTAAAAAAAAAAATTTGAGCTTGTAAACTCACTAAAAATGGAGGTATTCAAGTATTTAGAATAACATTTTCTATCCTTGGGCAAAATTTTATTTTTGGTTTACATAACCTTTAATATATTAAAACGTTGCCTAGAATAACATTTTCTTTCCTTGGGTAAAAATTAATTTTTGGGTTTACATACTCTAAAGGCTTTTACAAGGTTCAGGTACTCTTTACTTGCTGGTGGTTTGTACAGTGCATTTTACTACATTACTCATCATGTATTAACTGGCATTCAACCCCAATGAGCCACAGTCATTAAAGGAGAAGGAAACCCAGTCGGCGCAAAAACCCTCCCCCCCCTCCCGTGTGTTGCTACCCTCCCTCCTCCCCCCTGGCCTACCTGTCCCGCTGGGCAAATGCCCCTAAATTGTTACTTACCCTTCTGCGCAGGTCCAGTCCACGGAGTTCACAGGCACCATCTTCTTCCACGCGATCTTCTTCCTGCTTTGACCGGCGTTTTGGCGCATGCGCAGTAGGAGCATTTCGCCGGTACGGATCTACTGTGCATGCGCCAAAAGTCACGAAGTTTTCCGATTTCACTTTGTGATTTTTGGCGCATGCACAGTAGATCGTACCAGCGAAATGATCCTACTGCGCATGCGCCGGTCAAAGCAGGAAGAAGATCGCTTGGAAGAAGATGGCGTTGGTTAACTCCGTAGACTGGACCTGCGCAGAAGGGTAAGTAACAAGTTAGGGGCATTTGCCCAGCGGGACCGGCCAGGGGGGAGGAGGGAGGGTGGGCAACACACGGGAGGGGGGGAGGGTTTTTGCGCCGACTAGGTTTCCTTCTCCTTTAAGTAGTAGGTAGGTGGTGCAAAAATATAATGTGTCAGGGGCCTATGGGCTCCCAGCGGAGAAGTCCAGACCAAGGAGGAAGCTTCAGGATAAAAGTCCAAGTTTGCAGTAACCAAAAGGGATCAGGAGTAATCGTAGTCAATTTCCAGGCAATACTTCAATAGGCAGAAAAGGATCTAAATCACAGGTTCAGGCAAGGTCAAAAGTTTAGGAACAAGTTTAAAATAAATTTAGGAACACCTTTTATTTTCAAATTTTCCGCCGTTCCTCGACACGCTGATGTCACTCGTCTGGCGCAACGCAATGACGTCAGTGCCGGGTGCTGGGCACCACCATTTTGGACGGGGAGCAGAATGCTCCCAGTGCTCCTGACAACATGTCCATCAAGTTCAACATTTTCATCAGATGAATGCTTTAAAAAAAGGGGGAACCCTTACAGACAAATACAATCTTTTCAGGGAGACAATACCACAGCTCACACTATATACAACAACGATTTGCTTCTCAAAGGGGAGGTAAAAACTTCCCACAATGTTTTGTAAACAATGATGGGTCAACGTTTTTTAGGCTGAATCAGCCTAGTGCTAGGATTTCAAATCCCCCTTTCATACACCCAAACTATGTATATGCTTTATAAATAAATGCTAATAATAATAACAATAGCTTTGGAGGGAGTTTTTGCTTGACCAAAATAAATAAAAGCATTTCACTACTTTTACCACCAGATGGCAGCAGAAGTAAACATTAGAATACAAAGAACAGGTATTTTGTAGGTATATATTTTAATAGAGAGAATATCTTTTTTTTCATCACCAGTTTGTATCACCAGTTTTCATCTTCAAGCATTTACTTGTGAATGAAAAACATTAAGAAAATGTATTAAGTAATGCATGATTCCCATAAGCTTTTTTTGTATTACAAATTCCACATGGCCTCAGACCCTTTTCCCAACTTTATCACAAGACACAGAGCATTCAACAATCTGGGGTAAAAATGGCAGGAAAAACAAATAGAACGTTGATAAATCTGTTGCTAAGGGCTTTATGCCACAATGGGGTTTCGTTCAGGCCTGTGCTTGACCGCCCCATGTGTTTAGTAACTGACATGAATGCCATCCACTTGTAAGGGCTAGTCCACACGGGGAGATAGCGACGCGTCTGCGGTCGTGGCGACAAAGCGCCGCGACAGTCGCCGCGACCGGCGCAGGCGACAGTTTTGTATGGGCGCCTATGTAAAAACGCCTGTGCTAACCACACGAGGCGATGCGCTTTTCAACAGTCGCCTGAAAAAGCCTGGCGAGGCATTTTCAGGCGACTGTTGAAAAGCGCATCACCTCGTGTGGTCAGCACAGGCGGTTTTACATAGGCGCCCATACAAAACTGTCGCCTGCGCGGTCGCGGCGACTGTCGCGGCGCTTTGTCGCCGCGACCGCAAACGCGTCGCTATCTCCCCGTGTGGACTAGCCCTAAAACCATATGTCTGTGCAGTGACATGCGGATGAAATTCATGTGAGTTACTGCACACACATGTCGATAGAGGTCTGTATTGGCATTTTCTCTTCAGGAAATTCCATGTCTGACATTAATAATAATAGTTAACCTATAGCAATACCTTTCCCCTAAAGTAAGGGGAGGAAAAGTGATAATTAGGGGCACTTTTACTTTGCTCGAGCGAAGGAATAGAATAAAAAAAACTTTGAATTTCAAATGTTTTTTTTGGCTACTTCGACCATCGAATTGGCTACTTCGACCTTCGACTTCGACTTCGAATCGAATGATTCGAACAAAAAATCGTTCGAATATTCGACCATTCGATAGTTAAAATACTGTCTCTTTAAAAAAAACTTCGACCCCCTACTTCACCACCTAAAACCTACCGAGGTGCAATGTTAGCCTATGGGCTAAAGTTGGTCGAACGATTCGAAGGATTTAATCGTTTGATTTTTCGTTTGATCGAACGATTTTCCATTCGATCAAACTATTTGCGGTAAATCCTTTGACTTCGATATTCGAAGTCGAAGGATTTACATTCGGCAGTCGAATATCGAGGGTTAATTAACCCTTGATATTCGACCATATGTAAATCTGCCCCTTAATGTATTAATAGTCTGGACCTTTCTCAAGACATATATATATATGTTTACATATCAATAAATATTTGGAGTTCAAGGACCATGTTTAGGTCCATGGTTGTGGTGGTAGACAAAGTAGTAGTAAGGGTTCAGCATGAGATCTGTAATAGTGTAATTTTGATAAGTGTTAGCTTGGTTCTAGCAAGTAAATCAGGTGGGGGTGGGGCTTGGCCTAGTATTATCCTTATATAATACACAAAAGCCATGAATATCTTGTAAATGATATCTTTATAAACGGTAAGTTCTGATGTCATCAGTTATAAACGGTGAGTTCCAGTGGCGGAACTACCGGGGGAGCAGGGGGTGCGAGCGGGCCAGGGCTCGCCCCCCTCTAGTGACGCTACTGGTGAGTTCTAATGTCATTTCTGTCACATGACTCACTGAAACTTGTGTATTATAATAAATAAAGTACCCCCAGTTGCAAAATATGAGTATATTAGAAGTTACCGAGGAGTTCAATGACCAGTATAAAAACACTCGGCCTTCGGCCTCGTGTTTTTATATGGTCATGGAACGCCTCGGTAACTTATAATATCCTTATATTTTACAAGAGGGGGTACTTTATTCACTATATCTGTACCTAGTTCAGATCAGTAGTCTATGTAGGTTTCTTCATGGCTGGTACAGATACCACTTTAAATTAACACAGTCACTACACTCCTTACAGTTCAGGTGCATTGGAAGCAAGGGCAAACAGAAGAGAAAGAGATATAATACAGGTCGAATATAGCAACAGTGTTATTTAGATATACTGTATCTTAGGTTATGCATATGTCCACTTATCCTCTCATCCTCAGATTTCCTGTTGGTGTCACACATTTTTCGTGATTGCTGTGTGATGAGGTATATATATATATATATATATATATATATATATATATATATATATATATACTTCTAATATATATTAGAAGTTACCTCAGAGTTCCATGACCTGTATAAAAATACTCGGCCTTCCGCCTCGTGTTTTTATATGGTCATGAAACTCCTCGGTAACTTATAATATCCTTATAATTTACAAGAGGGGGTACTTTATTCACTATATAATATACAGTCTGGTCATTTCCCTATGGGACCAGGCTGTAAATTATATCATAAACGAACGCGCCGTTTATAACAGAGGGTCCCCGGCCGGCGAATTTGACACAGCACGTCCGAATTTGACGCAGCGGGTCCAAATTTGACGCCGCACGTCCGAATTTGGACGCCGGCGACCAGAATTGGATGCCGAACCCCTCCCCACCCGACATTTCACACAAAATGTAGATTATAATGCATAATGTACCCCCTACTGAAATTTATAAAGATATTAGATATTAGATATCGGAGATATGGTCACATAACTCCTCGGTGACATAATATCTTTATAAATTACAGTAGGGGGTACATTATCCACTATATAATACACAAAAGAGATGAACATCTTGTAAATTATATCCTTATAAACGGTGAGTTCTGATGTCATCAGTTATAAAAGAAAATTGTGTATTATAATAAATAAAGTACCCCCAGTTGTAAAATATGATTAGAAGTTACTTCGGAGTTCCATGACCTTTGGCCTCGTGTTTTTATATGGTCACGAAACTCCTCAATAACTTATAATATCCTCATATTTTACAAGAGGGGGTACTTTATTCACTATGTATCTATATATCTATATCTATATACACACATACTGATATATATTTATATATATTTATAGATACAATATTTTTTTTTTTTCTTGCTTGGAATATATATATATATATATATATATATATATATATATATATATATATAAGCATTCACAAAGTACCTGCACTCCTTCCTTGTTGCTCGGATGTGGGTGCTTGGTCAATCAGCGTATACAATGTTCAAAGTGGACCAGCACACCGAAATTAGGGCCTTTATCAAGGATAAAGGCCCTAATGTGGGCCGAAACGTTGGACACATGAGTGATGTTAAAATAAAACTCTTTTGATTGAAAAATTTCGGTGTGCTGGTCCACTTTGAACATTATATATATATATATATATATATATATATACACCAAGCAAAAAAAGGATTCGCACTCTCAGGTCTTAAATAAAAAAAAAAAGTCAAAGTCTGTTTGTTTGTAAGAATGCCATAAATACAAGAATTTGGCGGGAAACTAGACAAATCGGAACTGACGTATTGATAACATCACCGAAACGAAACTACCATTTAAATATCACTAATGACATCTCAAGAAATGTATAAAAGTGCATAGCACATATATAAATAGCATTTTGTTAATAATCTCTATGTTTAAACAATATAACACTCATACTGCTAAAATCACCATATAATGTAACACTGTTTCAATATACTATTTTTACTGTCACTTTTCACTTCATTATCACAGCCTCAAATATTGTTACAACAAATGAGCACAGTATAGTCCAGGAGGCTAGACGCGGGTTGGTCAAGTTAAGTTCTGCCTGATAGAGAGAAATAATCTTTTACCTTATCTTATCTATTTCTGCACATATTTAAGGGCTGGGACACACTGGGCGATTTGGGGAGATTTAGTCGCCTGGCGACTAATCGCAGCGACTTTTCTCCCCGAATACCTCCCCTCGCTCTGCGCCTGGCTAAAATGAAAAATCGCCTGCGCTAATCACACGCGGCGATTCGTTTTCCGAAGTCGCCCGAAGTTGCCTCACGAGGAAACTTCGGGTGACTTCGGAAAACGAATCGCCGCGTGTGATTAGCGCAGGCGATTTTTCATTTTAGCCAGGCGCAGGGCGATGGGAGGCATTCGGGGAAGATTGGTCGCGGAAAGTCGCGGCGATTAGTCGCCAGGCGACTAAATCTCCCCAAATCGCCCAGTGTGTCCCAGCCCTAAACTGAACAACAATTCACACCTGCCCTCTATCAAAATTAGTCATTATAAAGGTATGGAATCCATTACCTGGAAACCCATTATCCAGAAAGCTCCAAATTATAGTAAGGATGTCTCCCATAGACTCCATTTTATCCAAATAATCCACATTTTTTTAAATGATTTCCTTTTTCTCTGTAATAATAAAATAGTACCTTGTACCCAGACTAAGATTAATCCCTATTGGAAGCAAACCAGCCTATTAGGTTTATTTAGTATTTAAATTATTTTATAGTAGACCTAAGGTGTGAAGATCCAAAGTAAGGAAAGATCCATTATCTGGAAAACCCCAAGTCCCAAGCATTCTGAATAACAGGTCCCATACTTGTACTCCATGCAGCTGATGTGTATTGAGAAAATTGAGTGAACATTACGACAACAGGGTGTAATACAGACAGGGTAGAAGCTTCTGTATGAACTAGTGAGGTGTGGGCTGGCCCAATACCCGCAAACCCGCAGGTTTACCTGCGGGTCGGGCGGGTTCGGGCTGACCTCGCATCCCCCTTTCCGGGTAACAGGTGGGTTTAGGTTGAGCACTTTTGCCTGCTCTACCCCCCATGACCTTACAATGCCGGCTTCCAACTTCCAGGTTCAACTTTTATAGACGTGCGTCTGCTTGCTCCGCCAATTTTGCAAAGTCATCGGCGGGGCGGGTGGCGGGTCTATAAAAGGAACCCGGAAGTTGGGCTTGGCAGGCGTGGGTGGAGGGAGGGCGGATATCGGGCGGGTGCAGGTCGGGTAAAACCCAACCCACACATCACTAGTGTGAACGTATGCCAATAAAAACCATGGTTCGCCAGGGACAGAGTCTCAAAAGTCCTGCCAAGTGTGATTATTGTACTGCAACAAATAGCATTTTTTATACCTCAAAATAATCTAGCACCTAATGAATCCCAATAGCTCACGAAAATATATTCACTGACACTGTTATGAACTGTGCTTGTGACCTGGTCATTGGAGGCAAATGCAATAATTTTCTTGTCTCAGGTTTAAAAAAATAAAACAATTATAACTATTAAAACTTGATAACAATAAAAATATTATACTACTTTGCAAATTGAGCTAAAAACAATGATAAAACTAGAAGCCAGTGAATCCATTGGATTCGGCCGAACCCCCGAATCCTTGGCGAAGGATTCGGCCAAATAACGAACCGAATCCGAACCCTAATTTGCATATGTAAATTAGGGGTGGGAAGGGGAAAACATTTTTAACTTCCTTGTTTTGTGACAAAAAGTCACTCAATTTCCCTCTCCGCCCCTATTTTGCATATGTAAATTAGGGTTCGGATTCGGTTCAGCCGGGCAGAAGGATCTGAATCTGAATCCTGCTGAAAAAGGCTGAATCCTGGCCGAATCCCAAACCGAATCCTGGATTCGGTGCATCCCTATTATAAACATCTTCCAAGCTCATTTCATTACAATCAGTTCAGAAGACTCAAGTAATGTGCTGAATCAAATGTACAGTTATGTTTTTTTCCATTAACTTGAGAGCAGTAGTGTATATAGAGTCCTCTGGTATTTGCAGAATATTACATTTTGTATCTGCCAATATACAGGTCACATTATACAGACCTCCATTAGAGATAGCTTAGCTAAGTTATACTATACTAATATTGCTTCAAGCTGAATTTGGGACTAAATTATAGAATAAGAAGGTGCCTTTGCATCAGTGACATTTCATATGAACTACAAAGTCCATGTGTGTGTCTCATCTCACAGCCATTGCAAAGCGTTGATCCTCTCTTGACAAGCCTGCATATTTGCATTTTATGACCCGATAGTAGGCCCAGGGCCAAGCATGTAGGGGCCAAATTGAGCAAAGATACTTTTGTTTGCCGACCCTCCCAAACAGCTGATCTTAATGTACGCGGTTATCTTTACATACATCCAGTGGTGGCCGCCCATCTTAATTATCATTATGTATTTATAAACCCAACATATTCCACAGTACTGCCCAATAAATGGGTTTATACATTAAACAGATTTAGCAGATTACATACAAAGAATAACACAATAAACAATAACCAATACAAGAGGTTTTCCTTATATCTGCAAGGCAGGTTCTACCTTTTTAGGATGTCTATAAAGACTTCATTGTATTACCCATTTTATTAAATCTCTGTACTGCCCATTTTATTAAATTTCTGTCTCAATTATTTTTTACTGCATCAATGGACACAAAACAAAGCTTTTGCTTTGGGTACTGTAATGGGGCATATTTATCAAAGAGTCAAACTATAATTCATAACAATCTGACAGTCTTGATTTCTATGGGATTTTCCGAGGCGTATATACAGTATGAAAGACTGCCTATGATTAAGCGATTTGTAGCACTAAACAATCCTTTTTAAGGACATGTGGATTACAATAAAGATTTTATTTCCACCTATTTGGCCTGTAGGTTGGGATTTCTTGGAGTGCCTGCTCACCTTTTCACATTTGGTTTGACCTTTCCCTTTTACCCCTTGATACTCCTTAAAGCCACAGAGTGGCAGAATTTGACAAAGTTTCACACTTTTATAAGTATACCCCAAGTATTTAAACCCTCTATTCCAGAATCTCACAGTTCTCTACTAAGATTTAGAACTGAAAAGAATAAATAATGGTTAGAAGTCTCCATGACTTTGTGAAGTTTGTGTGAAGATTCTGACCACCATATTTATGATTTTATGACCATCACTTTATAAGCAAGATAATCACTAATATATCAAGCAATCTGTGAATACCAAGAACAGTACTATCTTTTTGTGTACTTAAAGGAATAATTTCATCGGAGGCAGCCATTCAAGCACAGGCCACATATTAGATAACAGATAAGTTCTGAAGAATCCCTTGTATACTGCAGAACGTATCTATTTTCTACTGTTTAACCTCTCTTTTCTACTGTTTAACCTGTGCCTTTTCTCATTTTTCAGCTGTAAATGGCTGCCCCCATGGCTACACAGCAGCTCAATTATATAAACTATTGTAGTGTTTCTGAAGTAAATACACTAGTTTTACTAGTGCAGCACAACAGTACATTATATTTTCATTACTTTAAAACAGTTACATTTTTGGTGTTAATGTTCCTTTAATAACCGTGGGACCGTATACTACATAATTAGCAAAGCCCTACCCCCAGGGGCCCCTGGTTTATTAACCCACTGAAAAAATCTGTCTCCAAATACAACAGAAATTAATGTGTCCGATGCTCTAGTTACTCCCAGTTACACTGAAACATGCCAACAATGCACCAATCCTTGCCCACCTGAAAGCCCTGTCCACAAATTGGGCCATGGTTTCTTTCCAAAGATATTCTTGAACTTCTTTTTTTTGGTAAGCTATAAAAGTAAAGTCAGGCTGCAGAAGAAATAGTATATTACTTCTTAATGAAAGAAGTAATTAGGACTTGATAGCCTCCTTCAATCTGATAGATAAGGCACAGATATTTCTAGTTTTTAAATATTATTTTCAGTGTTCTGACGTGTGTTTTGTTTTCCTGAAATCAAGGAGGTTGTCTAAGTCTGAAAATGATTAGCTAGCCAGCAGCTATTTGTATATATAGTTTTAACTGTGGCATCTAATACAGTCGTTCTTCTAATTACTTGTGTAACTTCCTGTCTGTGCGATGAAAAGATTTATCATATTCTTACAGTACAGTCTACCCACAGCATGACAGACCATTTAGAGAAAGTACTTCTAAGAAAGTTGAACTATTAATAAGACCTAGCTAATGGTAAATGGAATGCAAAGTCTTCTCACCAAATTAGGAAAAAACGGAGTGGTAATTTAACAGTACCTGCACAGCATTGTGATCTCAACTTGTGACACGAAAGTTCACCTTTTTACAGATATATTATCCCAATACTTTGTGCATAAATGAACACAACTTGACTAAGCCAAGACTGGAAATGTGGAAATTATGGCCATTGCCATAATGCCTTAAGTGGCCATAAAGCTGTGCTTTGTTCTTGGCTTTTTAGGTTGCCTCAACTTAAGTGTCCTTGAAATGTCAGGGCAAGTAATCTTTAGATAATTGTTGTTGCTCCTTGTTTCCAAGGTAATTTCTGTGCCCAGACTGACCTCAGATGGCCTGTTTGCTGCCCCCCCCCCCCCCATTGCAACACCATGCTAAGAAATTCAGAGTTGGAGCTGGTCAAGGATGGTCTGCATCTGTAGTTCAGGGAGCACAATTGCCTATTCTGCAATAGAAGAGCTGAAATTTCAGTTTAATAACCAGTAACCAAAGTTACCAGTAGCTGTTTTTTGCTGCCCCGGGTAATATGCGAAACGCTGCTACCTGAGGAAAGATTCTTACCTTGCCTCAAAATAGCAAACCCCCTATTTGTTTCTTATAATTCGAAAAATGTTTGTTTTCCTTTAGTCTGCTAAAGGTGTTAAAAAAAAACAGTGGACAGATCATCCAATTTACTTTTGATAGGTGTATATTTTCAGAGATTGATAAATGAGAAAGAATATGCCGGCAATCAATCAAAAGATCAGTTCAATATCGCCACCCATTTGTGTATCCAATAATTTTTGCCTCTCTCTTGCCAAGGGTCTAGTTCCAAAGAAAGCAGAGCTATTGTAAACCATCACTCCTTTGTCATAGTAGATTTCTTTGTAGATATATTTGTTTACTGTCAATTGCTTATTGACCCTTTCTCGGTGCATCCAGCATTAACTAGACTATTTATCAATTTCACTAATAAGGTATTACAGCAATGTTATAGGTTCTACTGGTTAGCCAGCTGCCAGGGGAATCAGGCTTAGGTGTAACCAGGGGGAAGCCACTGCAACAAGCTATTAACTGGATAATGCAAATTCATGTTAGTTCCTTTCATTAATGTTTTTTGATTATTTACTCAATCATTTGAATTTAAAGGAACACATAAAAGTTAATTCATTCAATATAATCATCACTAAATACAACGTGCACAGTCATGCTACTGGATATGAAATTACTGCTGTAATTGTAAGTTCAACATAGTATTAGGCTAATGCCAAACAAGGCTGTTCCTCTGCCTGCATAGAAATTCAGAATGGAGAAACAGCCCATCTGCATGAAGGGAAGTCGCATGTAAACATAACGGTATGTATTTTTGTGACCATCCCTAAGCTAAACTTAGCTTAGCACCTAGAAGCCACACTTAGCATGTGACTGATTCAAAGATGGCCAAGAAGATCAAAAGATGGGGAGTTGCAGTGGACATCTTTGAAGGCATAAATCGTCACATTTATAGGGCTACTTAATCTCTGGGCTTGTACAGCACTTCAATATATAAAATGCAGTGGGTATTTAGAAATCAGGTCAGCAACAGGGAGGTAGTTCTCTTGGGCTGGCTCTATGGCAGAGGGGGCTGAGAGGCACAGAGGTGTGATTTGTGCAACAGAAGTTGGTGGGCAGGGTTTGGGCAGATTATGGGAAAATTCTGGGCATTCATATTCTGTCCCTGTTGTACTTAATTTGTAGATCCCGCTAACCAGGGGTCCAAGTTTGACAGATAACTAATCACTGGGACCCCTTGGATTCTGATAGTAACCTGTAAGGAATATCTCCTTGACAATAGAAATTAGAACTTAAACAGGAGCGCTCATTGTTACCTATTAGCTCTGTTTCTGTGCTTATACACAATGGAACATACAGTGTTAATAACAATTATTTGTTTTCCTTTGTTTTATACCTATATAAATTGGAAGCAATGTGCTTTTAAAACTTGCCTTTTGCTATTACATATTACATATTACATATGTCATGGGAAAAAAATGTTTTTTCAAAATAAATCAGTTAATAGTGCTGCTCCAGCAGAATTCTGCACTGAAATCCATTTCTCAAAAGAGCAAACCGATTTTTTTATATTCAATTTTGAAATCTGACATGGGGCTAGACATATTGTCAATTTCCCAGCTGCCCCAAGTCATGTGACTTGTGCTCTGATAAACTTCAATCACTCTTTACTGCTGTACTGCAAGTTGGAGTGATATCTATCACCCCCTTTCCTTTCCCCCCCCCCAGCAGCCAAACAAAAGAACAATGGGAAGGTAATCAGATAACAGCTCCCTAACACAAGATAACAGCTGTCTGGTAGATCTAAGAACAACACTCAATAGTAAAATCCCATGTCTCACTGAGACACATTCAGTTACATTGAGAAGGAAAAGCATTTCTCTCCTAAAGTGCAGGCATAAGTCACATGACCAGGGGCAGCTGGGAAATTGACAAAATGTCTAGGCCCATGTCAGATTTCAAAATTGAATATAAAAAAATCTGTTTGCTCTTTTGAGAAATGGGTTTCAGTGCAGCATTCTGCTGGAGTAGCACTATTAACTGATTCATTTTGAAAAAAAACATGTTTTCCGATGACAGTATCCCTTTAAGGCACCTTATTTACATTAACATTGGTGTGCTGCAATCTGTTGTTTATAGTTCAATCTGTCAAGGATTGGTTCAGGTTAATTGAGGATGGGAATCAAAGCAAACATGCATTTTATAGACTCCTTGGGAGACCAAGAATTGGGGTTCTCTCTATTCCAAATAAAAGCTCTTATAGGAGCAATGTGTGAAGAATCACTTAGGGGCAGATTTACTTAGCTCGAGTGAAGGATTAGAATAAAAAATACTCCAAATTTCGAAGTTTTTTTTGGCTACTTCGACCTTCAACTATGACTTCGACTTCGAATCAAACGATTCGAACTAAAAATCGGTCGACTATTCGACCATTGGATAGTCAAAGTACTGTCTCTTTAAAAAAACTTAGACCACCTACTTTGCAACCTACCGAGCACCAATGTTAGCCTATGGGGAAGGTCCCCATAGGCTTTCCTAGCTTTTCTTGATCGAAGGAAAATCGTTCGATCGATGGATTAAATGGATACTTTGAATTGTTTGATTCGAAATGCGGTAAATCCTTTGACTTCAAGATTCGAAGTCAAAGGATTTTACTTTGACGGTTGAATATCGAGGGTTAATTAACTCTCGATATTTGACCAATAGTAAATGTGCCCCCTAATGTATTGTCTGTAGTACTTGGCAAAGTTTATGAATCACTGGGTAGCTTGAGTAACATCGGCAATGCCATTCCCTGATGGATACAATTTTAGAAGGGTCAACTTCAAAGCCACATTATTCAGCCCACTCTTTTCAAATTTAGCATCAGATGTAAAAGTACTTATATGACTTGGAGACAATGAGTAGCCAATTCTTGGAAAATACTAGAATATCAGCTAAATAGATGACTGACTGATTGACACAAGTCTCTAAAGAGGTTGTTGACAAATTCTCGGAGGACAGTTAAGGCTTTGCTGAGCCTGATAGCATTATCAGGTACTCATATTGCTTCCTGCTCGTCACCTTTTTGGATCACAACAAGTTGTATGCACATGGTAAACTGAGTTAATAAATAAAAAATATATTCCTGCCCCTTCTGTTGGTCAAAATGTTTTGAAAAGAGCATTAAGGGATAACAATATTTGATGGTAGTGTTTTCAGTAGTGTATAAGCAATCCAAGGCTGGAGACCCATATCTTTTTTCTCCATAAAGAAGAAGCCCACATGGTAGAGAAAGGCTGAATAATGCTTTAGTAGATTTTGTTAAATGTGTTTTTTTCTAGCATGGGCTGGTGATTGCAGGGACACATGACACGGGAAACATGACACGAGCACTAGCACAATTAAGAAAAAAATTGAACAGAACAGTTTTGGTTGCATTTTGTTGCAGAAAGTCATAAACAAAAGATTTCCAGTGAGGCTTAGAAATTTTAATAAACTGGGAAAAAGAAATAACAAAGTTTTGAGACAATTCCCATTGACTTCAATAAAAATAGTCAGCTTTTGCTTGCTTAGTTTTATTTAATTTGTGGGGGTTTTTTTAAAGAAATAATGAAACTTTCACAAAATATTCTCAAGTATATTTGCATTTTTCTCTGCATTCTTTTGCTGCCATTTTTCTCAAATTATGAAAAAAACTCAATCTTGAATTTTCATTAACCTGCCCTGTTGTGTTGCAATTGTGACATTTCTCCCTGCTACAGTTTACTACAAACCCCAGTGAATACTAGAATACCATGTTTCCACATTTGATCCCACAATCATAGCATAGTCCTGTGCAAAACAATATTGGCAGATTTATATTAAATTCTTTTTCGAGTACTTTTCTAATTGATATCAGTTGAAAAAGATAGTCTAGTGCAGGGGTCCCCAACCTTTTTTTACCCGTGAGCCACATTCAAATGTAAAATGAGTTGGGGTGCAACACAAGCATAAAAAAGTTCCTGAGGTGCGAAATAAGGGCTGTGGTTGGTTTGGTAGGCTCTATGTGGACTGGCAGCCTACATGAGGCTCTGTTTGGCAGTACACTTCTTTTTCATGCAACCAAAACTTGCCTCTAAGCCAGTAATTCAAAAATAAGCACCTGCTTTAAGACCACTGGGAGCAACATCCAAAGGGCTGATAAGCAACATGTAGTTCATAAGCCACTGGTTGGGGAACACTGGTCTAGTGAGTATCTTCCTGCATTTAATTTTGGGTCTTCTGTTATGGCAAATAGACCTGGTATCAAATCGTAGTCCCATGTTAAATCATAGTGCCTGTTTAGACAGTATGTTTTGCTTCTTCTTTTGCAGTTGGATGAGCCAAAAAAGTTATTTTGTTCTATTTTGTTACATAAAAAGCAAGGTTTTGTTCAGGTGCCAAAACCAGCCTCTCTCATTTTAGAAAATAAATTACAAAGATAGAAAAGGAAGTGTGGTGTGACCAGACCTGCCTGCAAGATTTTATACTCAATGGATTATGTGCAGACCGTTTGGTGTTATGTGAGTACTTTATAGCTTGCAGGTAGTAGCTTGCATGTGCTATTTTTTGAGGGATTTGTAGGATATGTATATGATTGTGCTCCTATGATTGTTACCCCTTGCTTGAAAAAATGTACTGTATATAGTTATTTTAAGGAGGGTATCAATATAGTTTTCACACACCAAAGTTCTGGGCAACGCACCCTTCGGATCACTCAAGGAATCGCTTGGTCATCAGATCGTTGGTAAAAAACTTGGTTTTATTGAAGATTTAACATTTTAACAAACTGTGTAGCCCTGCGCCATGAGGTCTGATGCGTTTCGTGTCACTGCACTTCATCAGAGACCAATCAATAGTACTATTAAGTATAGTGTGATCTGTGATCTTGAAGAGGCCAACCACCGCCATCTGGGATTTTGAAATAAACGGGTCTTTGCAAAACCAGGATATGTTTTACATATTTTTCAATTCAAGTCTTAAGCTGCATTTGCAATATATTTATTTTAGATCAGCCGTCACTCATAGGGGTAAATTTATCAAAGAGTGAAGTTCCTCCACTAGAGTAAAATTCCGCAGCTCTCAATTCATTTCTATGGGATTTTGAAAGGTGTATTTATCAATGGGTGAAAGTGAAAGTTCACCCTTACATACGCCTATAAAAATCCCATAAAAATGAATGTAGAGTGGCAGAATTTCACTCTAGTGGCGGAACTTCACTATTAACTTCACTCTTTCATAAATATACCCTTTAGTGTGCTAAAGCACGTGATATTGAGTAATTAGCTAATTCTGTAGAACAGTACTTGCAAAATACCCACAAATTGGTCAGGAAAGAAACCCCTGACCTGCATGGTGCCCAGCTTGATTGCAGGATCTCATCCCACCCGCCTCCCCCAGTTAAAATATAATTTTCTCCCCCTGACCTGGTGACAATGCTTCCAGTTACCTGGGTCAGGTTAGAAGGCAACTTGAAGGCAGGAATAGATCAGTGGGTCCAGGTCACCACGGGTCTACCATACTGGACCAGTGCAGGACTCCAGTGTATGGTTCATGGTATCAATGTAACTAGTTGATTCACCATATTCTCAGACAGTTTCTCATCTATCAGGTTTTTTGTTTTTTTTTGTAATTTTCAGGTTCAGTCTTCACATTACCTTTCCCTACAATCGTATGTTTTTTGTTTTTCTTTTATCAAACATCCTAATATTGTTCACATATTTATATAGCAAATAAATGCTCCTACCAAATATCAGCCTATTTGCTCCTACTGCCTAAGCCAGATGCCTCTCACCATTTGTTCTACCTACGGGGCTAACCAGAAACTAACTAGACTTACTAGCAGGGACTAAAGTGACATGGGATGCTGTGCCACCTCTTGACCCTGGACACAGGACATGTTCAGCTATTAAGATAACTAGAACTGTACATGTTGCTTCCCAGTTCTGTTTGTTTTTCTCTGGTCAGTGATGCCTAACTCTGCATTGAACACAGAAATGGGTACAAGACCCATTATGAGACATGTTGGATAGGTCTGCCAGTTCGGTTGGTTAGTTAAACACCTTGCGGGCAGTGAGGGACAAGAGCCCAGACTAGGTGTAGACTACATATGAGGTACATGCCTGGTGCCCCCCATTTATGTGCCCTAGGTATGCATACTCCTAGTTTGCCGCCATTCCTGTCAATGGAGCTACAGGAAGGAGCACATTACAGCAGATCCACTTTCCTCTGCCTGCATACAAAATAATTCTTACTAAAAGTGCATTGTATTGAAGACTGCTTAGATTTGAATATCCACATTATTAGTCATAGTACAGGCCTGCTAAATGGCCATTTATATTTAAAACAGGAACACAAGGGAAGGTGCGAGAGTGAGAGAAGGTAAAGAATTGAAGTATAGTAAGGGAAACAAATTGTTAGATACCCCAGGAGACTGGTGTGCCTGCCTACCTTTGCACATTAGCAGCTCCACAAATCTTGTTGCTGCCATGCGTCTGGAGACTGTGCACATCATAATTCTCTGGCATTACTTTTGTCACTCTTTGGCTGGCGAAGGGTGGGCCGGGGATGGTTGGTGGGCCTTCTGCCTTCTGCTCACCAAAGTGTGCAATTCCAGTGTTCCTGCTCCACAGATCATGACACCAATTAAGATTAAGCAAACCAGTAAATTCTACCTTACTACACACGTATTAAAGTTATTATCCCTGCAAGGTTGCTTATTGGTTGCTATAGGTTACTAGATGTGGGCAAATTTTTTTATTACATTATCCCAATATAGCATTTAAATGAGCAGAACATTTAGGGGCCCATTTACTTAGCTTGAGTGAAGGAATAGAAGAAAAAATACTTTGAATTTCGAATGGTCGAATATGGCTACTTCTACCATCGAATAGGCTACTTCGACCTTCGACTACTATTTCGACTATGAATCGAACGATTCGAACTAAAAATCGTTCGACTATTCAACCATTTGATAGTCGAAGTACTGTCTCTTTAAAAAATACTTCGACCCCCTAGTTCGCCACCTAAAACCTACAGAGGACAATGTTAGCCTGTGGGGAAGGTTCCCATAGGCTTCCTAACAATTTTCTGATCGCAGAAAAATCATTCGATCAATGGATTAAAATCCTTCGATCGAACGATTATTCCTTAGGTCTTTCATCGTAGGAATAGCGCTAAATCCTTCGACTTCGATATCGAAGTTGAAGGATTTACATTCGGCAGTCGAATATCGAGGGTTAATTAACCCTCGATATTCGACCCTAAGTAAATCTGTAAATCTGTTGTGTAGAGTTTCTCAGGCTACTGTGCTCTAGCATACATCTAGATCTTCCATGTCAAACATAAATGACACGTAGGTCTAAATTGGATTGGTGAAACTCAATGAGGGCTACTTAATTTCTAAATTGGGCTGCATTCATATCATAGAATATAGCAGTATATAAGGGCTTAACAAACCTTTCTACACCCTTCTAGAGTTCATTACATGTTCGTTAATATTACATTGACAACTGCAAAGACTGCTTACAGTAATCTAATTTAGCATACAACTCATCTTTTAGCTATAACTATAACTCCCACAAAACATTGACTTGAAAAATAACTTTACTACTGAGTATTACTAATTGGCCCTTCTGCTAGACAGAAGCTTTCACAATACTGGGGTGACGGGTCTGCATGTAATGGTAAATCAGGAAAGTGGTAGTGAGCCTCAGAGTACGAGCCATTGCACTCAATATTGTTACATGCCTGACACAGACTGTCTTACAGCTCTATCTGGCTGAGCTGTGCAGAATAAAACATAACTTTCATACTGTAGGTGAGGTTGTGGCTGCTGGGTTCAGAGACAGTTGATTCATAACACAAGCCTTGGCTTGGAAACTGTTCAGTGTTCTGCATCCTCAAAGGAAGCCTGGTCATATTGTAAAATAGCTGTCAAGGAGGTACTCAAATGTAATAGAGATGCATAAAATGCTTGAATCATATGTTTATACTAATATATTATATATATATATACTTATACAGTACCTGTATATATACAGTAAAATTAGAGGCATTCATTAGCACCCCTGTCAAGGTCTCCCACCCCTTACATGGATTATTGAAGCCAAAATGGACCTAGTTTCAGCTGCACATAGGGCAATTCATGCAGGCTGTGGATTCCATATGTGTTCAGTTTTAAAGGGGTGAGTGTAAGGGCCCAGAGGTGCAGTTTGGAGTAGCAGACCAAAGATGAATCAGTTAGTCCAATTGTGGCCGCTGTGTCTTGTCGTTGCATCGTGAAAAAGCTGCGCACGCTTGACGCACTGGTGTCAGAGCATGCCACGTGGAGACCTTAGGCGCAGCCATCTTGGATGGGAACCGCTCCCTGAGCAGAGGCCGAGATGACGACAGGGTAAGTTCAGGCCCGGAACTAGGGGTAGGCAGAGTAGGCACGTGCCTCGGGCGCAAAGCTGGGGGGGGCGCCAGGCATGTACCTGCTCTGTTGCCTACCCCATGTCCGGTCCTCTCACTCCCCGTCTTCCTGCACGCCGATTGATGCTTCTGCGCATGTGCGCACGCCAGCATCATCTTGCGCACGCGCACACAGCCGGCGCAGCGTCGGCCCAGGTTGCCTAGGGCGGCCACCCAGTGTGGCCCAGCTCTGGGTAAGTTGTATTTCTTACAGTGAGGTGGAAACCCAAGCTGCACATGATCTTAATCAGCAACATATCGTTTTAAATAATACATCACATGATGTGAGAAGGAGCCTGCCAACCAGGCTGCTCTACGCTGCCTTTTCTGGACAGTCAGTATTAATTAATACAGGTTATAAACTGCCTGATTTGTTTTTACTGAGTTGGGAAGAAATATACTTTCCCCCTAATTGCCCCCTGACTTACTAGGTTCTTTTTGTTTGCTTTAAAGGGATGTTTCACCTTTAAATTAACTTTTAGTATGTTATAGAAAGGCCAGATCTAAGTAACTTTTGCGTTTTTATTTATTTTTGTTATAGTTTTTGAATTGTCTTGTTCTTCTGACTCTTTCCAGCTTTCAAATGGGGGTCACTGACCCGATCTAAAAAACAAATGCTCTGTAAGGCTACAAATGTATTGTTATTGCTGCATTTTATTACTCATCTTCTACTCAGACCCTCTCTTATTCATATTCCAGTCTCAATGCGTGGTTGCTAGGGTAATTTGGACCCAGATTGCTGAAATTACAAACTGGAGAGCTGCTGAATAAAAAGCTAAATAACTCAAAAACCACAAATAATGAACATGAAAACCAATTGCAAATTGTCTCAGAATGTCACTCTCGACATCATTCAAAAAGTTATTCAAAGGTAAACAACCACTTTAAGCCTGCATCAGTTTTTTTAACCTTACTATTTATTCCTAGCAACTTCTTAAGATGAAAGACTCTGAATTCAAAGTTTGGTGCAGAAATTCAGAATGAATGTTGGCTTTTGCTTTGCACAAGGTTACAACAAAGCTGCTGTTTAGACCCAATTCATTTCCTTACCTCTATAAAGTATAATCATCTGTAACCTATTAAAACACAAGCATCATTTTGTTAAACACATGAAGTTTTACCCGAGTAAGATTTTAAAATTCTATTCAGTAGAATAAATATATGTTTAAGAAAAACTAGAATGGTCCATCGCTTCAGGAAAAGTGGAGCTTGTATTTTTATGTGTCAGCATTTTACCTCCACTCATTTATAATTGCATATTATGCTCCATATCCGTTTCACAATCTTTTTTTTCTTCCACTTCTTTCACTCTAACTAACAGAGCGAGAATTGAGAAAAAGGGATAAGACTGTGAAAAAGGAGTGGGAAAAAATGCAGAAGGTTGGGGGATGGAAGATCACTAGGGGGGAAGGGAGAAGATACATAATGTAGACTGTGAAAGCTATACATAATATCTCATCAATAGAAAAATCAAGCGCTCATTGTTTATTTTGGTTTATTGTGTATGCACAAGGGAAAATGCAAGATATGTAGTAATTACAGAATTTGTTACATCCCAGTTTTAGTTCATGTCCCCATTGAAATGTGCCACTGATTTTAATTGGCTACAGAAACAAAGAAATCATTAACAAAGTAGGAGAGGCGGTGCTATATTAATGCCTTTTTAGCCTTATGGGTATATGCACAAGACTTCTGGAAAGAATTCTAGAATTCCTTACGCCGGCCATACACTTACTGATAAAATGATTTTCAGTACGCGCAAAGAATGAATATGTTCCCCCTATGTTTGGGTATGAGTTTTCTCCGGGTACTAAAAGTTTCCTTCCATACACTAAAAACATACAGGGAGTTTATTGGTTTCTGATATAACTGACTGTGTTTAACTGGTTCCTGTCAAAACTGACCATAGTTTGTGTGAATGGGACAGGGACCTTAGACTGTAATCTCCAGTGGGACAGGGACTTATGTGATTGATGTATAATCTCTATAAATCGCTGCTAAATAGGTTGGTGTAGCTACAGACAAATGAGTTCTGAAATCTTGACAAAGTGCAACTTATTAAGAGTCACATGCTGATATATTCTTTTAGGCAGAAGATAAATATACATAGTTACATAGTTACATAGTTAAATTTGGTTGAAAAAAGACAAAGTCCATCAAGTTCAACCCCTCCAAATGAAAACCCAGCATCCATACACACACCCCTCCCTACTATCACATAAATTCTATATACCCATACAGTGTATCTATACTAACTATAGAGTTTAGTATCACAATAGCCTTTGATATTATGTCTGTCCAAAAAATCATCCAAGCCATTCTTAAAGGCATTAACTGAATCAGCCATCACAATTGCACCCCCTGCTCTCCTGGTAGTTACGCCACTGCTGTAAAGTACACATAGAATAGTAATGTCACAATATAAGGCTGATTAGTAATTAATACAGATAATTACTACATGGCAGCACAGAAACCAGTGCAACTAGCATCATAATTTAATAATCAGCCCTGTAGCATCAGCTTATATTACCAACCTCATTTTCATGCTCAGAGCCCACTGAGCATGTGAGTGCCGCAGACACTTTCCAAGATGGTGACCCCCTGTGACAAGTTTGAAGTCCTGGATCATTGCTGCTACTGACAAGCTGAAACTTTAGGCTGGTGCAATTAATTCATTATATAAAATATGGCATTTTTGGCTCTATTCATATTGAAAAGCTTGACTCGGCAGCGGCACCAAGCAGGTTACCAGTAGGGTTGCTATCCGGTAAAACACCTGTCAGGTCCGGGGCCGGCATTACAAATTTACCGGCAATGTAGCTGCCGGTAATTTGTAATACCCTTAACAAAAGCCCTTGCCCTCCGGTGGAAACTTTTCTTCTGGCGATGTGGCACGCCCCATCTTGCGGCACGACCCCCGCAGCTCTGCCCCTTTTTGCATCACGGCTGCCCCTTTAGTTCCTGCCCCCACCACTGGTGGTAATTTGGTGGCAATCCTAGTTACCAGGGGCAGCAAAAAGATGCAGCTGGTACCTTTAAGAGCCTAATTTGGTATTTTTAAACCATAAATTTGACTTTTCTAGTGCAAGAGGGCTCAATTGCCCTTTCTGCACTAGCACTGCTCCCCCCCCAGACCCCCGCGCAGGAAAGGTAACTGGGTGAGGGGGAGGGCACATTTCAGGAGCCACATCAAGCGGCTTCTCTCTCAGAAACACTGCTATGGGTAACCTTCTTTTACTATTGTTTCTTTTCCCAAATACACACAAAAATGGTAATAGTAAATCAATTTTACAAGTGTGGAAGCTCAAGATGTATCAGGTGTGTTGTGGGGCATATACTTCTAAAAAATGTGGATGTTATGTTGCTGGGAAATATTATGACATTATAATATTAAGCACTTTATAAATTGCAATAGAAGTTCGAAGGAGCTGTGAATTACAATGTGTTATTTGACCTATTTATAGCTGATGGTCTGGATAAGTTAGTGACTGACTTGACCTTTAATTGACAATAAAAGTGATTTTTTTTTTTTTAAATATTTTTATTTGTGTAGTCTTCAACAGAAATATAAAACAAAGTACATTCTGTTATCACATTTATATATAATACAGTATATTTTGTCAGAGTACAATGTA
This sequence comes from Xenopus petersii, assembly GCA_038501925.1. Classification (NCBI taxonomy): domain Eukaryota; kingdom Metazoa; phylum Chordata; class Amphibia; order Anura; family Pipidae; genus Xenopus; species Xenopus petersii. The sequence goes on from CM076686.1 coordinate 35,227,404, forward strand.
TTGGCAATGTTACAGAACTACATATTAAGTATACATGCCTAACAAAAGTGATTTTTTTTTATTAAACAAAGCTCAACCAAACTCCCATACATCGTTTTGCCTTATTTATCATAAAAATAACTCAAATTATCTGGCTAAACCCAGCGCAAACCACAATATCTTCAAATTCTGATCTCCCACTGACTTATACTTGACTTCAACATGTTTGACATGGCAGACGTCCAAATTCTGTCTTTCGGGGTATAATAAATCTCGAAAAATTTGAGTTGTTGTCCCAAAAAGCACAACCAGAAAAAATAGAGTTTTAGTAAGCGACAACCTATAGGTCAGATTTCTGTTAATCCAATCTTGTGGTTTATGTAAAACAAAGTTAGTACAGGTATGGGACCTGTTATCCAGAATGCTGGGGTTTTTTAGATAATGGATTTTCTGTAATTTGGATCTTCATACTATACATCTAGTAGAAAATCATTAAATAAAACCAATAGACTGGTTTTGCTTACAATAAAGATTAATTATATTTTAGTTTGAATCAAGTACAAGCTACTGTTTTATTATTATAGGAAATCATATTTATATAATTTGGATTATTTGGATAAAATGGAGTCTATGGAAGACATTCCATAATTCAGAGCTTTCTGGGTAATGGGTTTCCACATAACAGATCCCATGCCTGTAAAATGCAAGTGGATTGCTTAATACCTTGTTCAGTATGCTTCAGTGTATTTACTGTTGCAATTAATGCTTTGTTATTTTCATTGATATTTAAAAGTGATGTGTAAGTAATTAGATTACATGTGATATGAGTGATTTTAGAAATAAAGAGCATGCATAGACATGCATCCTGGTTGGGGTGGGTTACCATAGCTTCTCTGTACATATACATACCCTATGTGTAATTGTCTTCATTTGCTTACTATTAAGTGCTAGACACGGCGAGTCAAGCTTTTTTTTAAAATTTTTGTAGCTATGTCTAAATAAATGTACAGTATGCTTTAACTGATAACTAACCTGAATTTTGTATTATGTAGTCCTCAAGGACTAATTGGACATGGGTCGTTTTCTCTGCTGGCGTCAGTGCATGCACATTCAGGGAAAGAAGGCAGTGAATTGGCTTTTCTCAATGCCAGCAGAGAAAACAACCCATGTGCCATTAGCCTAAACCACTAATCTGGGATTGTTTCATTGATTTGTTTATCCTTTCAATTCCTGTAGACTTTTACACTTTATTTGTTTGAAATGCCTGCTGATTTATTAACATTTTATGCTCTTTCATTTATATCATATTATTACATATATATTGTTTTCCAGTACATAATGATTTGGTAATTACACTTGTATAAAAATAAATATGAATAATTCCATATTTGTCATATCAGAAAATATAATTTGTCATACAAATGAAAATACAACATATTTGGCAAACTCCATTTCTTTTCACATTTGTCAGTAACAAATACGTTATTTATTTTTTTTTAAGTTTCCAGACTTTGTGAGGACAAAAATGCCACTTAATAGATTGTCTAAACAGTAAGTTGATCCCTTGAAAACCAAACATTTTTTGAAGGTACATAATCGACAAAATAAAGGTAAATATATATTTCTGCGCCAAACTGAATAACTTTACCAAATTTAGCAATTTTTATGATAGGAGGTTATAAGGAAAACACAACATACAGTGTTCCCCCCAGTAAACAAAAAATTCCAGGAGGTGAAAATAGAGTATGGCGTTAGTCTCCTCATTGCGCTTGTGTTATGTTTTGGATTGCCCAGGATGAGGAGATTATAACAGTGCTTTATTAGCAGAGTCATGCAGGCATTACACAACAGTAACTTTCACTTTTAAGCTACCAGGAAGTATGCACAGTTTAAGTATGCGCAGAGTGACATCTACATGCCATTTGTAGAAACACCACATATTCCCCCTATAGTAGGAAAGCATTTGGGCAAATGTAATAAACAACAACAATGCATCTTAAAGCAAATAATATACATTATTCACATTACATAGTCCTGGGTCCATGCAGGTAGTTTTCTGATTCTCTCAGTATGCCTTATAGGTTCACTTTCTTCAGGCCTATTGCAGTTGACATCAGGTTAGGAAAATGTCCTTCATCAAATGGAGCTTCCAAAGTCATATCTAACAGGAGTAAGATGACTTGCATTCCATATGCGTCCATCAGGCAGTTCATATGTGTATGGTCCTCGTTGGCATCTCACTTCAAGTGGTGTAGTAAATTTAAATTGTCCTTGTTTCAGTATTCCTGGTTTCTTAATTCTGACTAAAGATCCAGGCTGAAAGTGTACTTCTCTGGCACCACGTTTTCTGTCAGTATAAGCCTTGCATTTGGCTTGTTGACTTTTCACAATGTCAGAGTAGATGATTTTGTAGGCACAGTATTTTGTGGAAGTTTGATGTCTGCAACATGTAACTTTCTGTCTGCCATGTAATAATTCAGCTGGAGATGATTGGGTTGTTGCATGGCACATTGCTCTGTAGTTATGTAGGAACTCTTTTGTAAATACTTTCCAAGATTTCCCAGTTAGATTTGCTGTCTGCAGTGCTTCTTTCAGACTTCTGTTGAATTGTTCGATTTCTCCATTTGCTTGTGGGTAATACACTGAAGATTTCCTATGCACAATATTCCTCTCAAACTCAGATGAGACAAACTGTGGTCCGTTGTCTGATATTAACTCCTTTAATTACCTTCTCTGCTGAAGACTGTAGATAGAAATGTTATTACTGCAGCTGATGTTGTATGAGAAACAAATGCAATTTCAGGCCATTTACTGTAATAGTCTGTCAAGGTTATAGCAAATCTGCAGTCTATAGGAGAAGCTGTAAAAGGACCGACAATATCAATAGCAAGTTTTTCCCATGCTGAATCAGGGAATGGTACTGGCTGAAGTTGTGGTGTATGTGTGATAGCTGTTTTGTCATGATTCTGACAAGTAACACAAGAATGAATGGCAGTTACCAAATCGGCATCCTTTGCTGGCCATCAGTATAGTTCTCGTAGTCTTTGTTTTGTACATACAATTCCTTGATGACTCTCATGCGCAAGTTGTATGAGCTTTTCTTGCAAGGTCTCTGGTACTAGTAAGCCATGAGCTCCACGGACAACATAGCCATCTACTAAGGACAGTTTGTGTCTAATCTTGTAATACGGTTGAAGATCAGGACTGAATTTCTTCTCAGCATTTGGCCATTTGCTTTGTAAGATGTCCCAGAATTTTACTTGAATTGGACATGTGAGGCTAGCTTGCTTAAAATCAGCAGCTTTAACTGTAGATGATAGTAAGTCAGTCAATGCTACAACTTCTATGTCCTCATCCAATGTATCGGAATCTGCAGGTAAAGGTAAATGTGACAAACAATCAGCAGTTACATTTTTCAAACCTGGTTTGTATTGCATTTTGTAGTTGAAATTCAGTAGCCTTGCTGACCATCTAGCTATACCCATTCCAGCTCTTCCTAGTGCCTTTGTTTTAAGCAGTGTAGTTAAAGGGCTATGATCAGTGCATAAGGTAAATTCTCTACCCCATAGGTAGGTTCTTCATTTTTCTGTTGCCCAAACACACCCTAGAGCTTCTTTTTCAACACTGTCTCTGTAAGTGTTCTGGATGCAAATGCAACAGTTTTCTCTGTATGATCAGCATGGATCTGTGTGAGAACTGCACCAACGCCATAGTCTGAAGCATCTGTAGTAACCATAGTGGGTAGTGCAGGATCAAATAAAGCTAGCGCTGGACTGTTCACAATACGCTATTTCACTATTTCAAAGCTATGTTGAGCAGACTCTGACCACACCAGACTTAAAGTTCCACATAGTAGTGCTCTAAGTGGCTCCACATCTGTAGTAACCATAGTGGGTAGTGCAGGATCAAATAAAGCTAGCGCTGGACTGTTCACAATACGCTGTTTCACTATTTCAAAGCTATGTTGAGCAGACTCTGACCACACGAGACTTAAAGTTCCGTGGCTCCACAACTGAAACATAGTTTGGAATACCATGAAGTAAGACTTAAGAAAACTTGTAAGGTGTGGAAATCAGATGGAGTAGGTGCTTGTGTAACAGTGTTGACATGGTCAGGGTCAGGCAGTAATCCATCTTGTGAGATTATATGACCCAGAAATGACAGCTGAGTTTGTCTGAAGTGACATTTGGAAAGCTTCAGTTTCAGTCTTGCAGAATCAATGCATTTCAGAACCTTTTCTAGGTACTTGTCATGGAGATCCATAGTTGGAGCATAGACAATTATATCATCCAAGTAGCATTCGACACCAGGTATGCCATGGAGTATAGAAGACATCAGTCTTTGAAAACAACTCGGTGCTGAAGCCAGTCCATAAGGTACACGCTTGAACCGAAACAAACCATCATGGGTGATAAATGCAGTGAGGTCTCTGCTTTCCTCATGCAGTAATACTTGATGGTAAGCACTCTGAAGATCCAGAGTAGAAAAGAATCTTGCTCCTCGGAGTTCTGAAAATATTTCCTCTATGTGTGGCAAGGGATGATTATCCATAACAATTGCTTTATTAGGTTCACGGAGATCAACATACAATCGAATACCTCCAGTTTTCTTCATTGTTACAACAATTGGTGAAACCCATTCAGAGGATTCTGATTTTTCAATCACATCTTGCTCTACCAGTTTCTTTAGTTCCTGTGAGACAGTCTCCCTTATAGAGTAGGGCAATCGCCTCAATTTCTGGCATACTGGTTTTACATTTGGTCTCAACTTAACTTTGTGTACAAAGTTCTTTGCACAACCCAGTGAATTGTTGCTTTGTGGTGACATTTAATACACTGGCTGTGTGGCAGGCACTGGTGCTGTAGTAATGAGACCATCAACTAATTGTAGGTTTAATGCAGCAAAGAGATCCCTTCCAAGTATAGCAGTACCCTTATTCACAATGTAAAAGTCACATTTTGCAGTATTTGATTCAAATTGTACAGTCACTGGCAAGCAACCAAGCACAGGGATTGGATCCTTTAAATTACTGACCAATTTCAGGGCAGGTGCAACAAGAGGATCTTTTGCAAAGTATTTCACGAAAATATCCTTTGGTAGTATAGAAACAGCTGAACCTGTATCAAGCATCAGGTAAATGGAGTGTCCTTTGTCAGCAGAAGCAGTACTGACACTGACAGTGCATATAAACTTGTCTGGAATAAATGTACCAGCTTTATCCACACTTAATACTGTAACATTTGTAGTAGTGACTTCATGAACATCTTTAGCAGAACTACGGCAGATCTTAGCAAAATGTCCTACTTTTGTGCAGTTGCAGCACCGTTTAGCTTTTGCAGGAAATGTAACATGATTTGCAGTGTTGAACAACAGCGAAAGCAGTATTTTTTAGTTGTATTTGCTGCACGGTTTTACAGTGTAGGTGAATCTCTTTCCTTAGCACTGTATTTTGCCTGTGACTGTGCATTATTAGGCCACAGTGTTGAATTCACAATCTGTACATTCCCAGCAGTTCCCTGACTGTGAGTTTTAGCTTCTGCCACTGCTGTTTCAATTTGGCTAGCAACTGTAATAGCCTTTGCAAGGGTTAAATCCTACTCTAGGAGCAGCCTCTCTCTATAATGCGAGGTGAGTTTGTTTTTTCCACTATTTGGTCTCTTAGCATTTCATCTGTTAGAGTCCCAAACTCACAGGTAACAACCAGCTCTCTCAAAGCTGCTACAAATTGTTCTGTGGATTCGCCATTACGTTGTCCACGTTGGCGGGATTTATATCTTTCAACAACCACATTTACTCTTGGCATGAAAAACTTCTTTATAGCAGTAAGAGCAGTTTCATAAGTATCATCAGGTAATGTTAATGTATAGAATATATGCTGTCCCTCTGCTCCCAGGCAGTGAATAAGTAAAGCACACTTTCAAGCAGCAGAAATCTCCCCTTGATCAGCAGCAATAATATAATTTTCAAGCACACAGATCCAAGCAGTAAAAGGTATGGTAGGCTCACCAGGGTTTGGGAGAAAAGATGCAGGCTGCTGCTGAGGTAGAAGAGCCATCCTTGTCGCCATTTGTTATGTTTTGGGTAGCTGAGGATGAGGAGAGCATAACAGTGCTTTATTTGCAGAGTCATGCAGGCATTACACAACAGTAACTTTCACTTTCACTTTTAAGCTGACAGTATGGGGTGCCGTTTGTCCCAAATACATTCTGCATACAAAACAATCCCTAATACACAGAATGAATGTCTCTCATGTTATATAAGTATTTGTGACCATACACAGAGAAAAAAAATATACAATAGACTTATTTCTATTAAAGAATGAAAACAAAATCTGGTTAGTGCACAAAAGGATGTCATTATATCACAAACTCCATTCTGTACAGTTTAACAAGCAATCTGTCGCACAAATATATAACCTCCATGTAACCGACGCACTTATGTGCAAAGTTACTTACAGAATGAATTATGTAAAAACAAAGTTGGACATAATATATAATAGTGTAACTAACTAGTGCTTGTCAAGCTAGATTTGATTGACAAAATAGATATCTGTGACAGAAAGCAAGATTTTATAGTACAGGATTCATTCTTTCCACAAAATGACAGTTTTGTTCCACAAAACAGATAAAATAACCATTCTGTGAAGCAACACTGTCAGTCACATTCCTGAACCAATAAGAACAAAGCTTATTGCCATATACAAACAAGATGAGAAGTGGCCAGCTCTGCTCCACATGGCTAAGGCAAAGTATCTGGCCTGCTATAGAGGGCGCCCTCTAATGTCCCCTGTGCTGCATATTAATAAACATGAACAAACCTTTCCTAAAAGAGCTACTGTTAAACACTATAGGTTCATAAATGGAAGTTTTTACAAATGGCTGAGAAATATAATGCTGCACTTATAATGATTGTAGAGAAAGAAAAGTATGCAAAACTAATATAAATATGATCATTTTAGGTGATATGGCTATTCTTATTGTAGTAACCTGCTTGTGTGGCCATTTTGGTGAAGGGCATTCCTGCTGCTTTGCCATTATCTTATGACTCACTCCTGTTCCTCTTCCTGTATAAGCTGAGAGCAATAATGGGACAGGCCACACCCACCTGCAATGTTGTATTAAATGTACTAGAAGTTACTGTGCTTGTCTGGCTGCTTTGCCTGACTCTCAGAGTCAGTTTAAGTTTTATATATGATAGTTAGACTCCAATGTCTCCTCCTAGCTGTAATCTTGCACCAATTAGCTTGTAGTAGTCTCTTAATAATGTGCTTAGCTATAGTTCAACTACTACATAATAGCTTTAGCCAGAGACTTGGGACTAGGGTTGCCAACCGGCCGGTATTTTACCGGCCTAGCCGGTAAAATACCTGCCAAGGCCGGGATTACAAATTTGCCGGTAAATTTGTAATACGATTAAAAGGAGCCCTCGGCCTGCCCCCAATCCCCTGGAACATACTTTTTCTTTTACTTCTTCTAGCGTCCGTGGCGTGGCCCCACCCACTTTGATGTCACGGCCCACCCCTTTTGACGTCACTGTCCGCCCCTTTATGTCCCCGCCGGTAAAACATTTTAAAAAAGGTGGCAACCCTACTTGGGACTGATCATGTGCACACACATTGTGTTTAGTATGATGTGTAGGTTATATGAGCAGCCACTCCTGAGTACTGTGTGTAAACAAAAGGCTTCAGGACTTCAACTTCACCTTCTTTCATGAATTTGGGTCTTTTCGCCGCTTCGGGTCTTCAGCTTCGTCTTTTCGGCACTTCCACATTCTGTAATATAATATGCGAAATCGCCGCATGGCTCAGGCACTCGTAAAGGGGACCCGGCTCTTTGAAAAATGCAGCACTTCTGGGCCCCCCTTCAGGCCCAGAACACTTGTCCCCCCTGCTGGCGACCCTGGACATGCATGTGACATGGGCACAGTTGTGCTTTCTGCTCTAGTGTTGTGCCCACCTCGACCCACTCTGATGTGAAAGGGTTAAGCACTGGGCAGGTAAGGGGACGGCATCATTAGAGTCTTTTGTTATAAATAAATATAAAGTATTGTGCAGCTTGTTGCTTCTATATAAATAGATTATGATCCCCTAAAATTGCCCCTGCCTAAATGACCCCCTTTTGTTTACACACAGTACTCAGGAGTGGCTGCTCATATAACCTACACATCATACTATACAGAATGTGACTGTACACATGATCAGTCCCAAGTCTCTGGCTAAAGCTATTATGTAGTAGTTGAACCATACCTCCCAACATTTTGGAAATAAAAAGAGTCAAAAAATTATTTTGCATGTAGTGCAGCAATTTTTTTTTACCACACCCATTTTGTGGCCACCACACTAATTACCATGTTCATTTTACAAAGTTTGGCAGGTTATAAAAATGTGAAAATATTTCTCCTTATCTAAACTGTTAAAATTACTTATTTTCTTATCTCAAAATTGTTATAAAGCATTTTAGTTGCACCTGTTAGCTGTACTGGCCTCTCTGCCAAAAGCCAATTAAATTAGAAACTTTGTTTTTTTTCTGGCTGTTCAGTGCAGAGAAAAGAGGGACTTTCCAGTACAAATGAGGGACCTCAGGTTGAGCTGTCAAAAGAGGAACTGTCCCTCTGAAAAAGGGACAGTTGGGAGGTATGTGTGCACATGATCAGTCCCAAGTCTCTGGCTAGAGCTATTATGTAGTAGTTGAACTATAGCTAAGCACATTATTAAGAGACTACTACAAGCTAATTGGTGCAAGACTACAGCTAGGAGGATACATTGGAGTCTAACGATCATATACAAAACTTATAACTTACTCTGACAGTCAGGCAAAGCAGCCAGACAAGCACAGTAACTTCTGGTACATTTAATACAACATTGCAGGTGGGTGTGGCCTGTCCCATTATTGCTCTCAGCTTAGACAGGAAGAGGAACAGGAGTGAGTCATAAGATAATGGCAAAGCAGCAGGAATGCCCTTAACCAAAATGGCCACAGATGCAGGTTACTAAAATAAGAATAGCCATATCACCTACAATGATCAAATTTATATACGTTTTGCATACTTTTCTTTCTCTACAATCATTATAAGTGCAGCATTATATTTCTCAGCCATTTGTAAAAACTTCCATTTATGAACCTGTAGTGTTTACCAGCAGCTCTTTTAGGGAAGGTTTGTTCATGTTTATTACTATGCAGCACAGGGGACATTAGAGGGCGCCCTCTATAGCAGGCCAGATACTTTGGCTTAGCCATGTGGAGCAGAGCTGGCCACTTCTCATCTTGTTTGTATGTGGCAATAAGCTTTGTTCTTATTGGTTCAGGAATGTGACTGACAGTGTTGCTTCACAGAATAGTTATTTTATCTGTTTTGTGGAACAAAACTGTTATTTTGTGGAAAGAATGAATCCTGTACTATAAAATCTTGCTTTCTGTCACAGATATCTATTTTGTCAATCAAATCTAGCTTGACAAGCACTAGTTAGTTACAGTATTATATATTATGTCCAACTTTGTTTTTACATAATTCATTCTGTAAGTAACTTTGCACATAAGTGCGTCCGTTACATGGAGGTTAAACATTTGTGAGACAGATTGCTTGTTAAACTGTACAGAATGGGGTTTGTGACATAATGACATCCTTTTGTGCACGAACCAGATTTTGTTTTCATTCTTTAATAGAAATGTCTATTGTATATTTTTTTCCTCTGTGTATGGTCACAAATACTTATATAACATGAGAGACATTCATTCTGTGTATTAGGGATAGTTTTGTATACAGAATGTATTTGGGACAAATGGCACCCCATATGACAGGAAGTATACATAGTATAAGTATGCACACAGTGACATCTACAGGCCACTTGTATAAACACCACAGCTTGCTGTAATTAAACAGACCGGTAGGACTTCTGCAAATCAACTGTGTGTCCTGACAGCTTCTGTATTTTATAAACACAGGTGGGAGTGGAACAGGGCAGGCACAAAAAGTGATGGAGATCCACCTGGTAAAAATGCACTGGGTTGAACACTGATCATAGATGTAAAAGGCTAAGGGTCTTCTGAACAGTTTGATGCCTTTGGATTACCAATGAATTATACCTTGTGTAATATTATGACCCCAAAATTGGTCTTAAAAATATAGGTGGATAAGTGGGATAATTAAATTGGCGGTGACTGGGGTCAAGGAGCTTCAGTGCAAAATCTAGTTGCACAACTGAATAAAGCCAGAGAAAAATACCAAAAATTATGCAACTGGAGTACAAATAAATACACTAAATAAGACAATACGTGGCAGAGACATTGCTCTTCAAATGTCTTCAAAATGACAGGGCTAAATCATTTTAGACTCCAAACACTTTATGTCCTTGTATTAATGAAGGTAGGTGTTAATTAAAATGTCTGTATCTCATTTAGTTTTTTAATTTTGTGGTAATTTAAACTGTCTAGCTGACAGTGTTTTCACTGAATTGTATTTGGAAGAGTTGACTTTATAGTCACCAAACATATTTAAACTATGCTTGAATAGGTTTATTAAATATGCCCATGTACATGGGCTGTTTATTGGTACATGCATGTATACAAACAGTTTATAGGATGCTTGCATCTTGAACATCTTCCTGTGTTTGGTGCCAGATTGTAACTCTTTTCTTTGTATGTAATCTGCTCAAGGTATTCCCAAAACATGGATTACACTCCATTTTTTTTTACCCATTTCACTCACGCAGAGTATAAAAGAAGAAAGTGTTCACCCATTTATTGGCTGGTTTATAAATAGAAAATATAAAGCAGTAGATCCAGGATCGATATCAGTACAAACATGAGTCCATTGTTTTACAGTACTCATACAAGGATTACAGCCAAAGGTAGTGTAACAAATCTGACTCACCCTGGTGGTCCAGTGGTGCGGCAGGGGACGCCCGCCACACCGCTCCTCTTCGACCGCAATGTCTGTTTCTCAGGGTGCGCGTCTGCGTCTCGTTTCTAAAATAGATGCGGACGCGCTGGCGTTATGACGCTGGTGCGCAATAACGTGCAATGCCACGAAAATCAAAACAGTATAAAAGGATCATTTGGGCTTCAAGACCTTGCCCGTTATAGGATCTTGTTCCTGGTGCTTCTGTGCTATAGAGCTTCTGATTAATCTGTGTTTTGATTCCTGTTGTGACCCCTGCCTGGCTATTTGACTATCCTGACTTCTGAATCCTGACCCTTGCCTGATTACTGACTTTGATTCTGCTTAACCCTTCTGATTGACTTCCTGGTTTGACCCTTGCCTGCCTGACTATGTTTATTCTCTGCCTGCCCCGACCCGGCCTGATCTGACTACTCTATTGCACCTGACTACACTTTGTACCACGAACTTCTGCCCAAAGAGTTTGCTTACAGTTGTGCCCCTCTGCCTGTCTAAAACCCCTCACCTTGCACCCCTCGTTTTAAGACCTGGGGCATCTGAGTAGCTGAGGGCTCCTCCAGAGGCCAAAGGTGGCTGCTACAGGGTGAAGCACCAGCCAAGAGCAGGGTGCTTGGCATTGGTTCTAGATTTAGGGTGCCAACCGTTACAGGTAGCCATACACTATTGGATCCGCTTGTTTGGGGAGGTCGCCAAAGAAGCAGATCTTAACCCGATATGCCCAGTAACGGCAGATCGGATTACAACAAATCGAATGGGCGCAAATGGGCCGTAGGACCACATCAACTAGCCGATGCGGCCCTTGATCGAAAGAAAATCTGCCTGATAGTTATCTACCCAATTTTTGGCCTGATATCGATCAGGGGGACCCGTCGAAAGCCCTACACATTGGCATATAAACTGCCAAATTGGTCTAAAGGACCAGTATTGGCAGCTTCAATCTGCCTGTGTATGGCCACCTTAACTCCTCCAAGGACTTGCAAGGGATAGAGCCAAGGCTGCTCTACTACCTCTTGCTCCTATGATACAAATGAAAGTGCTCCCCCCCTGTTACCCACCTGTAGCTTCAGTCTGCCTGAAGCTCGACATTAACGCACTTTCTTTTATGCTAACACACTGTTTTAGGGGCAGGAGCTTATACGCTCACAGCACATACACAGTCTAACAAGTGCACACAAACACATATACACATTTGTCTCACTTGTTTACTGTGCCAAGTCTTTTTGCCCTACAACTGTTGTATTTCCCAGCATGACTTAAGCTGATCATAGACGCAAAGATACCATCATACGAACCAAAGGTTGTACGATTTTCAGACTGTGTGGAGTGTCCTGACATTTTTCATATCATGGCGATCTTTTTTTACGATTCCTGTCTGTCAATTAATGGCCCGAGCATTGTGTGATTTATTCTCTTTAATACTTTATATTAATCTGAATAGTTAATTGCAGGTTGGAAGATTGGCAAGGATGATGTTTGCCGAGGTAGGCTATAATCTGCTCTTCCATGGCCATCTTAACATAGGTACTATTTGTGTTTTTTGTGCTATTTTGTTCTGTTGATTTAGTTGCAGTGAGGGATTTTGAACACATGTTCAGTTCCACATGGTTATTGGTTTGTTTGTACTTGAAAAATGTTTATTGCTTAGTGGGACAAGTGGAACTGGATTTTTGAGCACAACTATTAAGGTTTTTAGCACAATTGTCTATTTATAGTTACATCAACGGGGGTGCAAAGGATTGTATACTTCGATCAGACAGGTTTAAATTTTTTTTTTTTTTTTGTGAGACTATTGTGATTGTGACTATCATTGTGAGACTATGAAATCAGTGGATGATACAATCAGATAATCATCGTTAAACAATTGTTTATCACACATGCCTTTTGCGAAAGTAAACTAAGGGACGGTTAATACTGTATATATGAGGTCTTGCAGCCTACATGACAGATATGACCATAGTCTCCTCATATCGTTTACTGTGGATGGGTGAACCACTTGTTCAAACGATTGTTAAGATGATAAGATCATTCACAGAATACTGACTAAATGTGGATTTGTTTATTATCGTAGGTCCTGAAAACGATTTAAATTGTTTAAATGTACAATTTGTCCAACAACAAAAATTACCATTTCAAGTGATATTGTCTAGTTGAAGCTAAGAAACTGCGTGTTGTTGCCTGCTTGGCCCTGCAAGATCGATTTTCTGACAAAAATTTACAGTAACAGATTTGACTGATCTTACGAATCTTAAAGTCTATGGCCACCTTAACTGCTCAAAAAATTGTTTATTGCTTTTATTGGGTCCCTTTACCATAGCTTTAGAAGTTTTAGGAGTTGCTATTGTTTAATGTTCTCATTGGTCTCTTTCAGAATAGGTGGACGCAGATTATAGTGGCCCTTAAAGGGGACAGCAATAGGACATGGTTGACAGCATGTGGAATCAAGAACTATTGGGGGCAGATTTATTAAGGTTCGGGTTGATGTTATTGGTCAAAATCCACATTTTCCCGTAATCAAAAAAAACTTGAATTTTTCAAGATGTATTATACCCTGGAAATAGTTCAAATCTATGTAATAGTCAAATGCAGAAGTCCCTTGAACCATTTGAAGATGTTAATAGCCTTCATGAGGTTCAAGTTGTTTTTGGAGGGCTTTTTCCTGCTGAAAACTCAATCAGTTTGAGTTTTTGATTTTTTTAACCCCCGAACTTGCTCATTCGAGTTTTTCCCATTTGAGTTTTTTTTTTTTTTTTAAATTAGAAAACAGTTGTGAATTCATTTGAGGTACATAAAACTCTAAGATTTGCCCTTTGATAAATAACCCCCTTAGGGTAAGGGCACACGCTAAGATTCTGGGAGATTTAGTCACCTGGCGACTAACCTCCCTGTAAAAACCTCATGCCGGCTAGAATCTAAATCCTTTTTCCAAAGTTACCCAAAGTTTCCACGTGAGGCACGAGTGCCATCCCGCAGGCGATTTCGATTCTAGCCGGCAGGAAGGCTTTTCAGGGAGATTAGTCGCTTGAAGAAGTGGCGATTTGTCGCTGGGTGACTAAATCTCCCCAAATCTTAGCGTGTGCGCTTACCCTAAGTGCGAGGGTATTCTTGTACTGCAATTTCCCCTAATGCAGCAGAACTGATTGGGTTGTTGCCCTATACTCTACGTTATTCTAAAGGTGGCCATACCAAACGAGCGGATCTTTCCCCGATATGCCATTAACGAGCATGGCTATATCGGGGGGTAATCTGAACGTTCAGCTGTATGGCCGAATGATCCGATTACGATGCGCAATGGGCTCCTTCGGGATCGGTCGGGTCAAAATCAAACCTGTCCGATCGACCAAACGAACGATCTCCGCTGGAGGAAAAATGACGGCACACTCCACACGCGATCCGAAAATCGTACGAATCCTTGATTCGTACGATAGGATCTTTGCGTCTATGGCCACCTTTAGGATATGCTTTTTCAGTAGTTCCAAGATGGACTTAGATTTCATTATAGCAACTCTACTGTGATCTGACAAATGCATTCCGAAGTGACCCCCCCCCAGTCCTCAGTATTGATTGTGTTCCAGCAGTGAATGCACATAGATAATATGACAGCAGCATAACGCAGTGGTACACAGATCTGCAGAGTGGAATGATTTCACAGCTAGGGGAAGTGCCAGACTGTTGTGCAGCATAATGGCAATCTGAGAACATTTGTGCAAATGACAAAAGGGAAAACAAACAGTCTCAGCAGATTCCCAAACTGTGTATAAAGGAACTGTATATTATTTATTAACTACTCTGTCAAATATGATACAGTCAGCAGCCATAGCATTCCGCCAATACATTCAATATGGCAATGTTCCTATTTGCAATGCTCAAATGTAAAGAGGGGCAATATATTGTGTTAAAGGTGGGGGAGGGGGAATACCTGCAGAGCACATGTGCAGGTGCATAGAATCATTTTCTTAGTAGAAGTAAAAAGCTATGAAAGTCGTTTGGCTGTAGGTTGCATATGTGATGTGGGAGTGGAAGATGAGAGAGAGAGATTGTGTCAGTGAGGGGGTTGCCAGTCTGCAGTGCAGTAGAGTTAGCAGCACACGGTAGCTCGGCTCCCTATATGGTATGGGATTAGCTGTATGCTAATATTGCTGCTGGGAGAAGAGCTGCACAGCGCGCTCAGTCGCCAGTGGAGGCAAAGCAGAGTCTTAGCAGAGCTGACTCCTCAAGAGCCATGGCTGAAGGGGGTGAAGTGGAGGACGAAATTCAATTCCTCCGCACTGTAAGTAGAACCATTTCATTCCAGCCGGCCGACATTAAAAGCACACCCCGGTCGGGCTGCTTGTGTGGTGTATCCTGTCCCTGCAATCTGACTGCACTACTTCTCATTCGCCTCTTCTTCTCCAGTCATCTGCGCTGAAACGTCTGCACTTCTACTTCTATTTTATCTTACAGCACGGGAGGGGGGGGGGTTGATGATGATTTGGGACAAGTTGCACGCACAGTTACTGTTTTCTTCTTGGGCGCCGAATGTGGAAACGAAGGGGTTAAAAACTTTGCGCCCGGCGTTATAAGACGCGTTAATTACATGTCAAAGGGATTCGTCAGGCGCTCTTTTGTTCTATGCGACGCCCATGTAATGTGTTTGTACGTGAGACATACAGCCTGTCTGTGTGTGTATCATGAGACAGAGAGAGAGGGACAGAGAGAGAGAAAGAGGGGTAGAGAGAGATGGGGACAGAGAACGGCAGAGAGAGAGGGGGGGACAGAGGGAGAAAAGCACAGACAGAGAGAAGGACAGAGAGAGAAAGGTAGAGAGATGGGGACAGAGAGAGAGAAAGGCAGAGATAGAGGGGGACAGAGAGAGAAAAGCAGAGACAGAGAGGGACAGAGGGAGAAAGGCAGAGAGAGAGGGGGACAGAGAGAGAAAAGCAGAGGCGGAGAGGGACAGAGGGAGAAAGGCAGAGAGAGAGGGGGACAGAGAGAGAAAAGCAGAGGCGGAGAGGGGGACAGAGAGAGAGAGAAAGGCAGGCAGAGAGAGAGACGGAGAGAGAGCGAGGAAGAGAGAGCGAGGCAGTCTCGCTAGAGCAGGTGTTTCTCCTACCGGTCCCAGATAGTTTGGCTGCAGATAAGGGAACCCTGGCTAATAATATCCAATAGCCACACCACACAAGGCTCATGACCTTTTCCTCAAGACTGTAAGGAATTTTTTATTTATTTTTTTTTATTTCTGCTTTGGTGGAGTGGACTTGTGATTTAGAGGTTATAGCTGTGAAGCTATATTTGTAATTAGCACTCGTGAAAATTAGTCACGGTTGGCAGTATTGAAAAAAGAAATAGATAAAAACCCAGCCGTGTTGAAATGAAATAGCTGCAGCTTGATTTACAGAGTCTTGTGTTTGTAGCAGTCGCTGGGGAAGCTTGTAGCAGTGTGATGTGTGTGTGTGTGTGTGGTTGTGCACTTCCCATTGTGCTTTGTGACACATCATGTCAGGAGTGAGCTCACACACAAACCTTCATAGTCCGTAATTCTGTCAATGTTTGCTGCAGTTAGATACGTGATAGGGACTAGAACGCCTGGAAACCAGGAAGCCCTGTGCAATATGGACAGGGGCGAAGGGGTTAAGTGACTGATGGCTGAACAGTTAAAGGTCCAAACTGCAGTGGTGTGTGAGGAATCAGTGCTGTAAGAGCACCCTGCTGCTGCTGCTCGTGATGATGAGTGGTCTCAGCTCGTCCAGTGATGATGCACATAGAAAGGGCCAATTAAACTGCATTGCGCTCCTCTGCTCATAGAACTCTTTCCACATGAATCCGATGGGTTGCATGCCAATGGATATGTTCAGTCGCAAAGGCTCTTAAATCATTTGAGATGCATGTCGTGTGGTGCGATTATTCCTCATGATGAAGTGTGTATGATATGAAATGAATGCCAGGCTCCCTCTCAGCAATGCCTGTCTTGTGTGTATGCACATGGCTCGCGTTACCACAGAGCCTGTCTGTTACTATTTATCACAATACGCCATGCGCATCACACAGCACATTGCCTTTACCTTTATATGTTGGTTGCAACAGCAAAGGATATTTATGCCCCTCTGGCACATTCTCATTTGTGTTTTATCCTCCGAATTTACGAATGCGTCTTGAATTCAGTTGAGGTAATGGCCAAAAAGCACCAACAGATGCAGTTTGTTGCACACACTTGCTAATAATACATTTGAAGTTACTTAATGGGGTGATTTTTTTCATACTTTTAGTTTTTGAATTATTCACCTTTTTTTCTGACACTTTGGAACCTTCAAATGGGGGTCACTGACCCCATCTGAAGAACAAATGCTCTGTAAGGCTGCAAAGTTATTGTGTGTTATAGAATGGCTAATTCTAAGCAACGTTTCATCTGGCTTTGCTTTTTTCGTACTTATAGTTTTTGAATTATTCGCCTTTTTTTCTGACTTTTTCAAACTTATAAATGGGGGTCACTGACCCCATCTGAAGAACAAATGCTCTGTAAGGCTACAAAGTTATTGTGTGTTATAGAATGGCTAATTCTAAGCAACATTTCAACTGGCTTTGATTTTTTCGTACTTATAGTTTTTGCATTTTTTGCCTTTTTTCCTGACTTTTTCTAACTTTCAAAATCAGTGACCCCATCTGAAGAACAAAGGCTACAAAGTTATCGTTATACCTACTTTTTAAATCATCTTCCTATTCAGGCTCTCTCCTATTCATATTCCAGTCTCTTATTCAAAGCAATGCATGGTTGCTAGGGAAATTAGGACTGGAGAGCTGCTAAATAAAAAGCTAAATAACTCAAAAAAACACAAATCTGAAAAAAGGAAAACCAATTACAAATTGTCTCTGAATATCACTCACTACAGCATACTAAAAGTTAATTGAAAGGTGAACAACCCTTTTAAGAAACATCCCATGAATGTCCATGCCCCTGTGACTGTTGGATTAGTTTAAATTAACTGTATTTGTGTAGAAGGAAGCTGGAATATTATGGCCTTTGGTTCAAGTTTGCCTTGGAGCTCACAATAATCTGCAGTGCTTTTTCCAGCAGCTCCACCAGCCTAGACCCGGTACTTGCACGGAAGCGGCTTCCGACCTCCGTCCCTGGCCCCCAGGGCGGCTGAAGAAAAAGAACGACGCTGATAGGATGGGCAATATCGATTGTGCAGAACATACTTTTTGTTGTTTTTTTTTTAGATTTTTCTTGAGTTAAACATGGCAAACAGGAATGTTTAAGTCATTCCATGTTTTACCTCAGGAGGTAGATAATTTGATTACCATCATTCAACCCCCTTCCCTCTTCACATATGTTAACATGGATCCATTAATCAGAGGATTATCTGTTCACTGGTAATCTAATTTCTAATTATCTACCCTGCGAGGCGAAAATATGGAGGAGCTTTAACTTCCCTTTTTTACCACAACCTAGCATCCTCCAAAAGGCATAATAGCATAAATCAACCAAGTTAGACTCATTTTGAAACAGTCAAAGATACTGGTGTTTAGCCCTTGGGATTTTAATAAGTAAGTGTACTCCATCAGAGCTTTATGAAAGTTAAACTAGTGGGTCTCCTCTGCAACATTAAAGAGATAGTCATGGGAAAAAAAGATTTTTTCAAAATGCATCAGTTAATAGTGCTGATCCAGCAGAATTCTGCACTGAAATCCATTTCTCAAAAGAGCAAACAGATTTTTTTTTTATATTCAATTTTGAAATCTGACATGGAGCTAGACATATTGTCAATTTCCCAGCTGCCCCAAGTCATAATAGGGGTTGATTTACCTTTTACGATTTGAGTCTTAAAGGGGTGGTTCACCTTTAAGTTAACTTTCAGTATGTTATAGAGTGGCCAATCCTAAACAACTTTTCAGTTGGTCTTCATTTTTTATTTTTCATAGTTTCTGAATTATTTGCATTTTTCTTCCAACTCTTTCCAGCTTTCAAACATGGGTCACTTATAAACAAATGCTCTGTAAAGGTACAAATGTATTGTTATTTCTTATGCTTCGTCTTTCTATTTGGGCTTCTCCTATTCATATTCCAGTCTCTATTGAAAACTGGAGAGCTGCTGAATAAAAAAGCTAAATAAATCAAAAACCACAAATAATAAAACATGAAAATGAATTGCAAATTGTCTCAGAATATCACTCTCTACATCATAGTAAAAGTTAATTCAAAGGTGAAAAACCCCTTTCACGGCTTAAATGGCCTAGGTGCATAAGCCCTGAGCCCGTAGCTTGGAGTTCCAAATATCCAAAAAAACATGATCATGTACCAAACTCCCAACATGGTGTTAGATAAGATTAAATTTTGTTGTACATGGTATCCTAGGTGGCCTTTAAATAGACATAATAAAATCAGAGACGGACCAGAAGCCCAAGGCAACCTGGCCAGTAGCGGCGCCTATTAAGCGAATGAGCGAATCGGCATGTGTGGAAGTGCAAAAACACGCGGAAATATTATGCTATAGTGCCTGTTTAGATTTTTGGGTCTGTTAGTAATTTAATAAGAGAATATCTTGCATAAACATTTTAGTTTTAGTGATCAAAAACACATCTGGAAAACATTATTTTCCAAATGATAAGCCATAAATGCATATCTAAGGAATTGGATACCCATTTAACTCAAAATCTGTAATACTAAAATATTTGGCTTTGCGAAGGTTAAAATAGTTGTCATTTGTTATATAAGCAAATCTTTTATTTAGTTACAAAGATGTAATAGTTAATTTCTTTTCAGTTGCATGTCTAGATGCTTCTTTACCTTGCATCAAAATTCTTAATTAGAGCCCTCAAACTTTGGGGCTTATAACCTTGTTCACAAACATACTTATTAAAGATGTTGTTCATCTTTAAATTAACTCTTAGTATGATGTAGTGAGCAGTACTCTGAGACAATTTGCAATTGATTTTCATTTTTTTATTATATGTGTTTTTTGCGTTATGTAGCTTTTTATTCAGCAGCTCTCCAGTTTGGCATTTCAGAAATCTTGTTGCTAGGGTCCAAATTACCCTGGAAATCTGGTTGCGAGGGTCCAAATTACCCTAGAAATCTGGTTGCTAGGGTCCAAATTACCCTAGCAACCATGCATTGATTTGAATACAAGACTGGAATATGAATAGGAGAGGGCCTGAATAGAAAGATGAGTAATAAAAAGTAGCAATAACAATAGATTAATATTTTAAGGGAGAAACAAAGGTGATTTTCTCTATAGTCTACTGTATGTGAAAAATGGTACCTTACTAATGAAGACAGGTATTTTCTGGTATAAAATGCTATGCTCTTACATTCCCTTCTGTTATAGTGTTCGCCAGGTGCCCAAGCTTATTTTTAATCTATTATCAAAATGAATGATCACCTTTTTATTCACTATGTGTTTTTAATCGTTTTTCCAGCCTTCCCAAACACATTCTACAGCTTTATACAGAATGAGGCAAGCAAATGCTCAAAGCAGCAAGTTAGTGATTCACACTGAGTATAACCAAAACATTCTTGACCCTAAAATTTCAATCAGAGTGTGCCCTGGATCAGTTGCAATTGATTTGGCAAACAATTATTTGTGCCATTTCTTGCCAGAAAGTTATCCAAACCTTACTACCTGCCTCCAGGGTTGGTATAAACAAATTTTGAGTAATGAGCACCACCTGCCTCTATATTGCAACCCTTATATTCCAGAAGGAATGTATTATTCATGGTTTCTACATTGTTTTAAAGGGCAAACCGGCAATAAATATCCTGTACACTTAAAAATATCTTCTTGAAGCTGCAGTCTTGGGCTTTATTAATAATGATAACAATAATAAAAAGTATTCATTAGACATATGTGCCTTCCTTATTATTCCTTATAAATAAATTCTTTGTTTAGTCATCATCATCATCAGGGTCTAAAGAAAGACAGACCCTTTTTTGTGACGTCACAACTAACTTTTCAGTTTTACTGTAATCATTAGATTTTTTTTCTATAAACCCAAATAACAGATTGCCTTTCTTACACTAGCTCTAATCGAGGCTCATGTTAATATCGTGCCTCTCAAGGTTAATTAAAGGAGAACAAAACCCTTTAATTTAAATTAGGTGCCCCTGCGCGTTTCACTCGTATTCTCTGGGAGAAAAGTACCAGAATAAAATAAAACATAGTTTTATACTTCAATGGACATGCCATGTTCATCTAACACAGTTTCTTTTCATGTGAATATTTTTACAATACGTTGTATAATCCATACTGTCAGAGTGTTGAGCAGATCAAAGTAAAGCACTTAATCATTTTAATTGTCATCTATAAAGCAAACTGATGTCCAGGCCTAGGTTTGTGGGAAGGCCAGAAAGGCCTGGGTTTGAGGCAGCATACCACCCATCTGCATTCACATTAGTTCTGAAGCACTGAGGAAATGCTGGATATTTCATAGTTTTTTAAATCTTCTGGACTTAAAGAAGGAAATTTGCGCATGCATAGTGGCTGGCCTAGGGGCCCCGATGAGTAAATCTGCAGATGTCCTATGCTTTGGATGTTCTGTGGATAATTAAATATTGGTAAGACTTCTGCTTCTCACATTTACTGATGGAGGTCATCACCTGGCCAAACCATCAGTGCATCCAGACTAGAATAATGTATGTATAACTTTATTTGTAAAGAGCTATTAAGGAGGTGCAATGCAAACAAGTACAATATATATAAAAAATATACACAGGGAAGACAAATCACATAATAAATATACATAGAATTTGTATCCGGACAAAGAGCATATGTGCTATGTGGTAAGAGACATGAGAAGAGTGAGAGAGAGGGAAGAGAGAGAGTGGGAAGGAGGTCCCTGTGAATGCACATCCTATTGCACAGGGGCGTAACTATAGAGCAACAGGGCCGGATTTACATAGCGGGTGCCCCTAGGCCCACTGCCGTTTGTCTCCCCTGTCCCCTACCCTTTATTCATGCAAATTTTCATGGAGATTGTATCTCCTGCGCATCCCCAGTGTTTTTGAACCAATGTGGGTGTGGTTGGGCAGCATGCCGCCCCCCTAAAATCCTGCCACCCTAGGCTCGGGCCTAGGTGGCCTTCCCACAAATCCGGGCCTGTAGAGGAAGCAGACCCTGCGGCTGCAGGGGGGCCCAGGAGGTATAGGGGCCCCATGAGGCCCTACAATTTCAATAAATATTGGAAAAACAAGTCAACCTATAAACATTTTGGGGGGCCTGAAAAATAATTTGCTGTGGGGCCCAGTAATATCTAGTTACGCCACTGCTATTGCACCATGTGTGACCAGTTTAAGTAACACAGCACATATACTGTATTTTTCTAAAAGTGATTATAAAACATTGCGTAAGAAATCTGTTATCTTCTGTACAAAAAAAGTCTAAAGTGAATTTCAAAGCTGTCTAAAACCTTGTTATTGCTTGTTACTGGGCTATTCTATATTTTTTAAAAACACTTATTTAGAAGATGGAAGTACTGGGCAATATTTAGATTAAATATTGACTTGTTATTCAGTCTGTGCCCAACATTTATTAAAATATTTGTTCAAATAGTCCAATTAAATCCATATTCATTGAGCTCCATACTTCTAAGTTATCAGGACCCTCCTCCCTAGGGGCCCTAAATATTAGCCCCCAGTCACCTGTGCACCCTTGGAAGTGGGTCCTGCCACAAAGAAGAAACAGGGCCCCAATAAGAAAAAATTACCTGCATGGGCACCCCCCTGTTTCATCGAGGCCACTTCCATTATTTTAATCCCTGTCTGTGAAGTGTCCCTGTAAAAATGTAGGTAACATGGAGAAAGAAAGAACCAGCACAAAAAATGAATAATTTCTCAAAAGGATTTTTGAGGCCAGATGCTCTTCTTGGACCCTTCTATTTGGCTTGAAAAATTTTTTTCTATCTTTTTATTCATGTTTGCACATTAATTAGAGGGGTTCGTTTTTGCTGTATGTTACTGGCAATCCGCTGTATTAACTTTGTTCAGCCTAAAAATCACTCTATAGACTTCTACTTTTGGCAGCCACTTTTGACTTTGCGGAGTATTCAACTCAAAGGTGTAAAGTGATCTAATTCACATTATTTTAAAGAAAAATTGTTAATTTAAGAAATCTTCCATTTTGAGATTAATGGGCTTCTTGTGGTATTGTTATTAACACCATTGTTATGTACCGTATATACTTGAGTATACGCCGTCCCGAGTATAAGCCGAGGTACCTAATTTTACCTCCAAAAACTGGGTAAGCTTATTGACTCGAGTATAAGCCGAGGGTGAGAAATGCAGCAGCTTCTGGTAAGTTTCAATCAAAAAATTGAGGGTTTCTGCTCCCATTGGAGGTGCCGGCGTCTCGTTTTTGGATGCCAGCGACCATTCTTGGACACCGGCGGATATTCTTGGAGACTATTCTTGGATGCACAGTGCTACGCAATATGTTGGCGCTATATAAATATATGTTAATAATAAAATGCCGGCGACTATTTTTAGGTGCGGCGACTATTCTTAGACGCCGGCGGCCGTTTTTGCTCTTGACCCGAGTATAAGCCGAGGTAGAGTTTTTCAGCATATTTTGGGGGTTGAAAAACTCGGCTTATACTCGAGTATATACGGTAAGAGCTCAGCAATTAAAAACAAGTGTTTATCTATCTTTGTTTTAATTCTACCTCCGGAAGCTTGAGGTAATACAAATGCTGAGCAATAGAATAAGATTTTTCAAAGTCAATTGTGATGAAAATTGTGTCCTTAGCTCAACTATTATATTATTATATTTAATACTTTAAGAAATTGAAAAGATATTCTGTTTTTTGTAGGCCTAGTGCAGTCCAAGGATACATTTATTTCTTTGCTTAGAAAAGAATCTGGTGAAAGCTTATATACACATTTAGAAGTACAGAGTGCCACTACTACCTACTGCATTCTATTGGCATGTGGATGTTTTGCATCCAAAATAAAATGACTTGTTCTAGAGGCGAAGCATACAGCAACACATGCAAATATGTAGCTTTCTATTTTGTGCCTTTGTTTTGAAACCTTCTTACTGTAAACTTCTAAGCTGTATGATAGGAGAAATACATGTATTACTTGAAATTACTAATGTGAATCAGCCAAACAGGATTAATAACAAGCAAAGTAACCCACAAGGGAAGAGAAATGTTTAAGAAGTGATTTATCTCTTTCTCTTCCTGTGTTATGTCAGTCAGTGCTGTTGTTGACCAAGGCTGCAATAGTGTAAAGGTGGTCATACACGGGCAGATTAAAGATGCCGATATAGGTCCTTTAGATTGTTTCTGCGGTTTATCTGCCCATGTGTGGGGGCTCCTGATCTATAATCGGTCAAGTTTGATTTTTTTTTAACGATACAGGACCACATCTGCTAGTTGATGTGGTCCTCCGACCCGTCTGTGCCCATTCGTAGCATTGCAATCCGATCGTTCAGCCCCAGGGCCGAACGTTCGGATTCACCCGATACCGCCCAGCCATTAGTGGGCATATCGCTGGGGCCGAACGTTCTGATTCACCCGATACCACCCAGCCATTAGTGGGCATAACCCGATATGCCCACTAACGGCTGGGCGGTACCGGGTGAATCCGAACGTTCGGCCCTGGGGCCGAACGATTGGATTGCAATGCTGCGAATGGGCGCAGACGGGTCGGAGGACCACATCAACTAGCAGATGCGGTCCTGGATCGATTAAAATCTTACAGTGTATGGCCACCTTAAGACTAGTAATTCTTTACTCCACTACCTTTGACGGAGGAAGAAATATGCTCTACCCCTTTTTGGATTTGCTCTATCTCTCTTTTGCAGTATAGGGGATTCTTCACAGTCAGGACAGTGAGGTTGTGGAATGCACTGCTGGGTGATGTTGTGATGGCTGAATCCGTTAAAGAATGGCTTGGATGATTTTTTGGACAGACATAATATCAAAGGCTATTGTGATACTAAGCTCTATAGTTAGTATAGGTATGGGTATATAGAATTTAATTAAAAGTAGGGAGGGGTGTGTGTATGGATGCTGGGTTTTCATTTGGAGGGGTTGAACTTGATGGACTTTGTCTTTTTTAAACCCAATTCAACAAAGTAACTATGTAGGTATGGGACCTGTTATGCAGAATGCTCAGAACCTGGGGTTTTTCCAGATAAGGGATTTTTCCGTAATTTTGATCTTCATACCTTAAGTATCTTGTCTTAACCCTATAGGCTCTTTTTTCTCAATTTTGTTCTATTATGTTCAAATACCTGGGAAAAAAAACGTTTCAATAAAACAAGTTACAAGAGAAAATCATATAAACATTAAATAAACCCAATAGGCTGGTTTTGCCACCAATGAGAATTAATTATATCTTAGTTTGGATCAAGTAGAAGGTACTGTTTTATTAATACAGAGATTTTTAGAAATGGGGATTTTTTTGGATAGAATGGAGTCTATGGGAGATGGCCATTCCATAATTCGGAGCTTTCTGGTTAATGTACTTCCAGATAACGGATCCCATACCTGTATGGAAAGAAGAGCCATAGGCTAGGAAAACACAGAAAGAAATTGCCAGAATAAAAATTATTACAAAAAATGCGGTGTTAGTTCCACACTTTGGCCAAAATATGTAAGCTCACATGCCACGTAAAGGACCCTTACCCTTAAACCAGGGATTCCCAACCTTTTTAACTCGTGAGCTATATTCAAAAGTAAAAAAGATTTGAAGAGCACCACAAGCATAAAAAAGTTCCAGAGGGAGCCAATTATTGGCTGTGAGTGACCATTTGTAGCCCCTATGTTGACTGACAACCTATAGGAGGCTCTGTTTGGCAGAACACCTTGTTT
Organism: Xenopus petersii; assembly: GCA_038501925.1. Lineage (NCBI taxonomy): Eukaryota > Metazoa > Chordata > Amphibia > Anura > Pipidae > Xenopus > Xenopus petersii. Next base: position 35,253,066 of record CM076686.1, read on the forward strand.
TTTATGCAACCAAAACTTGCCTCGAAACCAAGAATAAGCACCTGTACTGAGGTATCTGGGAGCAACATTCAAGGGGTTGGAGAGCAACATGTTGCTCATAAGCCGCTGTTTGGGGGCCACTGCCTTAACCTAAGAACTCTAGTGAGCAAGCAAGGAGCTTTTTGTAGCCCCAGTTAATTAGCATATACCTGCAAGTAATTACCTGTTCTAAAGGTCGAATGGCAGCTAAAAGCAATATTTGGCTACAATTTGCAGAGAAAACACAAAGAAATCGCCAGTGCTCAGTCTAACCCAGCCAGCTGCTAGGTTTCCAGTGTAAGGTTGCAGACACAGTACTGATATTTGATCATTTATCCTGTGTCCCAGTATCAAGAATTAATCTACTGTATATAGAGTGAGTCCTCTGTGGGAGTTTCCTTCAGGTGCTACACTTCCCCCTCCTCAGCCTTAAAAATAGTGGTAATTAAACTGACTGCTGATGAACTGAAAGGTAATTTAGATTGTAAATATTACTGGGCATTGAGTGATATGATTGGCTTAATATGATTGTTCAGTATTCTCAACATATAAAACAAAATCATTTTTAATAAGATTATCAAGTATTTATATATTGAAAGCAGCTTGTACATAAATAATGCAGACCAATGCAGAAGGTGGACTGCTTTTTGAAGACAATATCAATAAGCACTAAATTAATATTTAACTCGGCATGCAGAGGTCCTTAAAGGGAAAGTATATCTTGTTAATAATCTCATTTTTTTTTTTGTCTTGAAATTTTAGTCGAACATAGATGATTCATCATTATACACACTAATTCAGATTTTGGGCATAACTTGGAGCCATCATCCTTTTTACTTTAGCCAAGGTAAAATATTCGTCATATAACTCCAGTAAGAAAATATTCACAGCAAACAAGGCTTTTTTGTATTTTGTTACCAAGCGAAATATTTCTCATTTTGTACATTAAGTCGATTAAGTAATGGGAGAACATTTTTTACCCAACCAAAACAAGTGTTTTTTCCAATTATCTGTACATATCATTTCTGGAGCTGTTAGTGGAGCTAAGAACTAAAATCTCTGCATGTAATTAGATCCCCCGTTTGAATGCTCTCGATATTTCAGTGAGTATAGACTTCCCACTCACGCAATGTGTTAAGGGTTGGCAGAGAGAGGCTGCTTGTTTTAGTTTCAAGTATCTGGTTCTTCAGAGATTAATTTACCAAGAAACTTTGCGATGATTCCTTGTGGATTGGTTCTGAAATCTAAAATTTTTGTTATTTGCTTGTTGCCATTGTTCTAGTGTAGACAAGAACAATCTTTAAAAATCATATTTTTCATTTTCCTTATGTCATGGGGATAAATAATGATTCTGATCATTCCTTCATTTTGAGGATACCTATTGCTTTTTATACTGTAAAATGCTTGCAACTAACCTCAAACCAAGAAATTATAGCGTTAATATTTAATATTGTCTTTAAAAAGCAATGACATTTATGTATACAATTTTTTACAGTGCATTGCTTATTTGCAATTATATGGATCAATATTTCTGTTATAATTCGCTTATAATAGCTCTCAGGCTTTTTGAGAACTCAAAGCCTGAGACGCCTGTTGTCCTCTCTTACAAAGCCTTACTTATAAAATTTAACTATGAATAATTTCTGTAATATTCACCTTAGTATAGGTCAAGCAGTTTATGGTTACCTTATATGTATCCAAAATTCAGGTTTTGGTTTTTTAAAATTGAACAGCCATACAGACTGGAAACCTGTGGTTTAAGGAACGCGCACTGTTTGTGGTCCACCACACCAAGCATTGAGACTGTCACAGAAGAACACACTGCGTATACTGTAGCTAGCATAGATCCTATTGACTTTCAGTTTACATTGCTTGTAGGTGGTTTCATTGGCACAGAAGATGTTGAAGATTTTTCGTTTGCTCAGCAGTTCTTAACTGGCAATACAAGAGTTAGTGAGGACTTTTAGAGGCACATTTATTAAAGGCCCTACTTGAACAAAGAGAAATGCGGCACTCTGGATATAAAATGGTGGTTTATTGCAACAGGTCACAGGCCAACATCGCCTGACGCGTTTTGGGAACACCTCCCTTAATCATAGGTCGAATTTGAATTCAACTAAAGTCTAATATTTCTCTGAAGAAACTTGAATGTCAGGAAGGCTACTAACATGTCCAAATTGGTCCCTTGACCTTTCATATTGACTTATACATGAACTCCGCAGGTTTTAGGTGGCCAATAGTCGAATTTCCGTTTTTAAAGAGCCAGAGTGTGATAAATTTCAACATTTCGAATTCAAATTAAAACTCGAATCGAGTTTGGATAATTAACAATTCATATTTGAGAGTTTTGGCCCTAAAAATTTTTTTTAAATTAGAATTTTTCAACCCTTAATAAATCTGCCCCTTAGTGTCCTACTGTAGGTTTAAGCAGTCCAGCTTTTTCTGTATGGAAAACCAAGGGTGGTTTGTGTGCAGGCCTACTCCAATTCACATATGTAACCCTTATTATATCTGTAATGGTTTGTTCCATTGAATTTTGTATATATCTTTTCGGAAAAAAAAAATACAAAGGTGGGTGCCTGCCCCGCACAAGTACCTATATATTTTATTTTACATCTGCCCCTCCCACTGCGGGGCACATGTAACAAAATATGGTCACAGAGAAAGGAGTAGCACTCTCCCACTGGCACATTCGTTATGCAGTTTCTGTAACGTGCATTCAGTGATCCAGCCTTTGGGCTTATTTTAGACTACATATTACTGGAAATTGAAACTGCCACCATATACACATTTGCTTTCTTTTTTTAGTTTGTTTTAATTTAATGCAGACCAATAAAGGTAAAGTTTTAACATGCCTTTTGCCACATGCTTCACCAGACCTGACTAGTGTCTCTTGCTGCCAGTTTTCAGTCGTAGTTATAACATTTGGTGTGATTTGTTTGCAAACTTTCTGTCTTTCAGCCTTCAGACATGTACGGGAGGAATCATAAGCTGGGTTCCTCATCAATAGGCAACTGTTTAATCTGTTTTACACATAACTATTCATTATAGTTATAGTTTAAAGGAGCAGTAACACCAAAAAATGTAAGTGTTTTAAAGTAATGAAAATATCATGTACTGTTACCCTGCACTGGTAAAAACAAGCTGTTGTGGAGCAATGGCGGAAATTGAAAAACGGCTATATGGCACAGGTTAACTAATGGATAACAGATAACACCATTAGACAGACAGAGCTTATCTGCTATCTGCTGTGTAACTTGAGGTTTTTCTCCTTTGAATGGCAGCCCCCATTGCTACACAGCAGCTTATTTATATAAACAATAGTAGTGTTTCTTAAGGAAACACAGCAGTTTTACCAGTTCAGGGCAACACTGCATTATATTTTTATTACTTTAAAACACTTTATTTTTTGACGTTACTGTTCCTTTAAGGGCTCTTATACAAAGAAAAACCTAATTTGGTTACTGTCTCTTTAAATAGAAATAAACGTGTGGCAATTCAGGGGCCCTGAGTCCCTTTTTTATATGAAAAGTACTGGGGACTGGGATTTACAGCGCAGTGCCTCCACCTATGGAACACTGAGGAGCACACCTCAGAGTGGGTCCATTAGGAAAAATAAAACGAACAGTTTGCAAATGAAACAAATATAAACATTAAATAAAACAGTAGTGAAAGCACTTGGGCAATCTAATACTGAATGCAATCCTGCACTAGGGAAACGTGGGACCTACCTATCTCACTATTAGGTACTTGACTGTTTCTCCAACACAGTCCCAATCCTCTGAGAAATGTAGCGTTACCTGGGGTATAAGAGCTCTGGGGAAGGGGCATTCTATTTGAACTGAACTGTGTGGTTATTAACCCACACAGTTCAGTTCAAATAGAATGCCCCTTCCCCAGAGCTCTTATACCCCAGGTAACGCTACATTTCTCAAAAGTACCACTCCCTTTGGAATTTAGCAGCCGCTCCCACGTAGCAGGTAAATGCACAAGACCTGTCCTCAAATTGGGGCCCCACATTTGTATCCTTGCCAGTATCCTCCTTTGGGTGGCTCACTCACCGGGGTGCTCTCAGAGGCAGTCACACTGGACATTACAGGCAACTCTGCATCAGAATCAATCTCACCAGTGGCACCATTCACCTCCTGAGTCTCTAGCAGCTTGGCAGGGAACAGGATGGGCTCACTCTGTACTTCTACAGATGCAACAGCTTGGACAGTCTCACAAGAACTGGTTCTGGCTGGATGTTGCAGCATACAACCCCTGTTAAGCTCTGTTGGAGATCCTGTACAAAAGGCTCCAAAGTCAGGCACTCCCTCTCTCCCAAGGATGCACCGGGGCACCCAGCCAATCGGATGGCTCTTCAGCTTGTAACGGGGCTGGATGATGTCACAGGCAGAAACAGGAGAAGGATTTGTCTGATCCTCTACAATGTATAATTTGTGTGCTAACTCAATATAAGATTGTTTCCCTCATGCAAAAAATCTGTCACTCGTGCTGTCAGTTTTAGGCTTGATGCCAGTACCAATTGGCTGTACCAATAAAGACTATTGGGTTTAGGAAACATGAATTATTTAGTGATTGACCAGTCTAAAAAAAATCTCACTGAGTATAAAAATATATTATGTAGCATCTTTATTTAGTTTTTATTAACAAAATGAGCCCAATTGCAACAAAATAGCAACAGTAAAAGGGAGGAGGGCCATAATCAGTATGAACATTCAAACCGAGTAATTGACATCATCCAGCAGGATAGGTTGAGAATGCTGGTGTGTTACAACATGGTCCATTTTTCGCATCAGTTGAAATAAAATAATGGGGGTGTGTACATAGTTTTTATATTGTTTTCATATTGGTTGGGCAAGTGTAACTCCCTTATGACTTGTGGAATAGTTGGCACACTTAGTTTTCCACTTTCTCAAAATTAGATTCCATATCACTCAAATAGTAATAGTTCAAGCATGAAGTTCAATTATAACGCCTTCATAGACTGAATGCAGTGTTCTTGTTTTTCCATAGTTGGGTAAGTGCTTGTCAAATGTGGACCACCAAATGTGGGAAGCATCTCCTGTAGTCTGGCAGCTCCTACAGCAGGGGCTGGCAGACTACACTGACCATGGTAGAAAATGACCAGGTATTTCAAACATTTTGTCACTTTTGCAATAAAACAACCGTTCTGTCATTGCCCTAAAAGAATCATGCACAAAAGTTGTGTGCCCCTGAATGCAACAGCAAAGTGTAAAAGTGCAAAGGTTTTCATAAAGAACATTATCCCTGCCTCTTTACTAGGAGAAAGCCTAGTTATTTGTATGCTGACCCTGTGGCCGATGGTATGGTTTGGAAAGAGGTTACAAAGTTAAGTAAAAAGTGGGTAGTCTTTAAAACCCCATTTTCCATCCAGACACGACATTTAGTAATGATTGTTTGTATTACAGTGAGGGTGCCTAAGGCATAGCCAGTAAAAGCCATACATTAACATTTTAACCAAAGAAACAGAGGACACCCTGCCAAAAACATACAGGTATGGGACCCAGAAAGTTGTTATCCAGAAAGCTCCAAATTACAGACAGGCCGTCTCCCATAGACTCCATTATATCCAAATAATCCAAATTTAAAAAAAAAATGTATTTAATGTTTACATGATTTTCTAGTAGATTTAAGGTATGAAGATCCAAATTACATGATGATCCATTATCCAGAAATCCCCAGGTCCCAAGCATTCTGTATAACTGGTCCCATGCTTGTACAATGAATCTAAAGCCTAAAACATACTTAGGGAAGGGATACCATTTTCCTCTTAGGTGTGAAAAGTATTTGAGTGTTTTTTTCCACACAGTAATCCACATCCTAAAAAGTCCAGGAAGGGTGCTTACATTCTTTATTTAGAAAAACGCCATGCTATGAAGAGGGCATAGACTGTCACTGATGACTTGGCTTGAGTGATGTAATGCCTTATGAGTGAACCCAGCCTTGGATATTATGTTACTGTTCTGCATTACCAAGTTAGTTGGCTTCAAGGTTCAATTGCTATTTTAATATGTTTATCTAAGAGAGTGTTGAGAGTGTCTTACATTTTGATAACCTATATGCTCAAATTGCTGTTTTTCACTCAAGTTTTTACAAGGGTTTTTGTATCGATAATTAGAAAGGTAGAATATTGCACTTTTGTTTTTTGGCTATAACTTTCACCTTTCCAAATTGCTACAGTCTGCCCAAGTTCTGGCCACTGTCTGGCAAGCACAAAACTGGTCTGCGAACATTTGAGATGTCATATTTGGCCAGATATGAAACATGATAGAATGCTTGTTAAACTCTCCTGAGCCAAAGAAAGCTATAATGGGGCCTTATGTGTATTTAAATATTGCTCTTCCGAATATCTGCCTATTGTTACCCCCTTAAAGTGGATCTGTCATCTACAAATAAAAAGCTGCATAATGAAAGTCCTTTGCAAATTAAACATGAAACACAAATTATTTTTATTCTTTAAAACATCCATTCCTGTTATAAAGGTGTTTAAATATCTGAGCTCAAACAAATATTATTTGCCCCGCCTCTATGCCTGAGGCATAGAGGTGGGGCAGTCATACATAGTAACATAGTAAGTAAGGTTGAAAAAAGACACATGTCCATCGAGTTCAACCTTTTTTTTTTTTTTTATTAACTACCTATCTGCCAGTTGATCCAGAGGAAGGCAAAAAACCCATCTGAAGCCTCTCCAATTTGCCTTAGAGGGGAAAAATTCCTTCCTGACTCCAAAATGGCAATCGGACTAGTCCCTGGATCAACTTGGACTATGAGCTATTTCCCATAACCCTGTATTCCCTTACTTGTTAAAAAGCCATCCAACCCCTTCTTAAAGCTATCTAATGTATCAGCCTGTACAACTGATTCAGGGAGAGAATTCCACATCTTCACAGCTCTCACTGTAAAAAAACCCTTCCGAATATTTAGGCAGAACCTCTTTTCTTCTAATCGGAATGGGTGACCTCGTGTCAGCTGGAAAGACCTACTGGTAAATAAAGCATTAGAGAGATTATTATATGATCCCCTTATATATTTATACATAGTCATCATATCACCCCTTAAGCGCCTCTTCTCCAGCGTGAACATCCCCAATTTGGCCAGTCTTTCCTCATAGCTAAGATTTTCAATACCTTTTACCAGCTTAGTTGCCCTTCTCTGTACCCTCTCTAATACAATAATGTCCTGCTTGAGTGATGGAGACCAAAACTGTACAGCATATTCTAGATGGGGCCTTACAAGTGCTCTATACAGTGGAAGAATGACCCCCTCCTCCCTTGACTCTATGCCCCTTTTAATACAGCTCAAGACCTTATTTGCCCTTGATGCTGCTGACTGGCATTGCTTGCTACAGCCAAGTTTATCATCTACAAGGACTCCAAGGTCCTTTTCCATAATGGATTTGCCTAGTGCAGTCCCATTAAGGGTATAAGTGGCTTGGATATTTTTACATCCCAGGTGCATGACTTTACATTTATCAGTCAATTACTTTCACTTTCCATTCAGCATTTCCTACATGTTACTGTCCTTTAATGCTTGTCCTACCTTTTTGTATTTTTCTATCGTCTAGAATTGTACAGAGCTGCATATCTTAGTACAGGTATGGGATCCATTATCCGGAAACCCTTTATCCAGAAAGCTCTGAATTATGGAAAGGCTGTCTCCAATAGACTCCTTTATAATCAAATAATCCAAATTTTTAAAAATGATTTCCCTTTTCGCTGTAATAATAAAACAGTAGCTTTTACTTGAGCCCAACTAAGATATAATTAATTCTTATTGGAAGCAAAACTGGCCTATTGGGTTTATTTAATGTTTACATGATTTTCTAGTAGAATTAAGGTATGAAGATCCAAATTACTTAAAGATCCATTATCCGGAAAACCCCAGGTCCTAAACATTCTGGATAACAGGTCGCATACCTGTAATAGAATTATAAATACATACAAATATATGCATGCATATTTATTATTTAAGGCTTAGCATACTGTACACCAGGTAGACTTTGTTTTGCCAACAAATAAAATGGCTGAATACAACAGATTACAGCAAACAGTCTGCAATAAAAATGTGGACTGTTATGGGCGGATTTATCAAAAATCGAGTTTTTTCACGATTCAAGAAAAACGCAGTGAAAAAAACACTAGTATGAATATATACTCGAGAATATTCTTTGTAAAACTCGAATAGTTGCCTTTTATTAAAGAATAAAACCACAAAAGGTAGCCAGAAAAAAACTTGGCAAATAAAAGCTGGCAAGGTTTTATAGAAGTCAATAGGAATATTCTCAGACAACTTTATACATTTTTGCAGTTTATTAAAACATTCGAAATTTTCAGCCTCATTGAAAATTAATGGGACAATGAGATTCTCACTGGCATGAGACTTTTTTTCCCATGAAAAAACATGCACGGGAATATATTGTTGTGTTTTTTTTCTTAAGCTAGAATTTCAGAAAAGAAGTTGCACAAGTTTTTTTTTTCATTGCGTTTTTTTTTTTTTTACGTACTCGAATTTTGATAAATCTGCCCCTTAATTTTATCCTTTTAAGGGGCAGATTTATCAAAGGTCGAAGTAAGTTTTCAAATTCAAAAAATTCGAATTTCAAGCTTTTTTTGTGTGCCTCGACTAGGGAATAATCCAAATTAGATTTGAATTTGAAAAAAATGTGACTATCGAGATTTATGTACTGTCTCTTTAAAAATTCAACTTTGACCATTCATCATCTAAAACCTGCTGGATTTCTGTTTTAGCCTATGGGGGACCTCCTAGTGAATTGGTTGACTTTGAAAAATTTAAGTTTTTATTTTGGAAAAACTTAGATTCGAATTTGATTCAATGCGATTCGTGCGATTCGAATTTGGCCAAATACGGACCTATTCGATCAAAAATAGAGCTATTCGGCCAAAAAAAGTTTCAAATTTATTTCGGTTGGTCTTTTTGAATTCGAATTTCTAAGTTTTTCAAATTCGAAATTCGACCCTGAATAAATATGCCTGTCACCTATGTAGAATAGTCAAGCAGACAGCAGCAGATTCATGAAACTGCCATCTACTGTTTTCTTTGCTTACTTTCCCAGCACCATCTAACCCATTTTATCTTAGTAGCTAATGACGTGGGAAATAAGATGCTATAAATTGCAAGCTTCAGGGTGATTTTAAGAAGCGTTGTTAAAAAAACACTAGAAAAAGCTTTACCACATTGTAGTCGCCAGTCGAAAGACACATTTACCCATTTTGAATTAGTTAGAAGGTGTAACAAAAAATTTCTGGGGTAAACCTAGTTTTCTTTTTAGGCTTTACCATAATATGCAGAAAGTGTCTTCTGTGACTTTGCAGTAAGCTGACTTGTCAGCCATGAAAATTCACGTGTAATGTTCTTATTTATGAGTCCATGTATGCCATATACTTTGGTAATCCTATGCATCAGACTGTTGTTCATATTTAGAATGGTTTATCTTTATATCAAAGGACATGTGGGTGAAAATATGGTGAAAACAGGTAAATATGAATTGATTTTTCATTAGGGATGCACCGAATTCAGGATTCGGTTCGGGATTCGGTCAGGATTCGGCCTTTTTCAGCAGGATTCGGCCGAATCCTTCTGCCTGGCCGAACCGAATCCGAATTTGCATATGCAAATTAGGGGTGGGGAGGAAAATTGCGTGACGTTATGTCACAAAACAAGGAAGTAAAAAATGTTTCCCCTTCCACCCCTAATTTACATATGCAAATTAGGGTTCGGTATTCGGAAGAATCTTTTGTGAAGGATTCGGGGGTTAGGCCGAATCCAAAATAGTGGATTCGGTGCATCCCTATTTTTCATACATTTCATATAAATGCTAACTTTACCAACAGATACTGATCTTGCTACAATAGTCCACACTATCCATTCTGCCTCTTTTGTGTAGTGTGACTTGAATTGATCCTTCTGCATACTTGACCTTGTTCCCTTTCATCTTCTCCAGTCTTTTCACTTTTAAACTCGTGCTATTTGAAATCAGATATTTAACCTCTCTCTTACTGCTGGTATCCTTCCATCCTCGTTTAAACATGCTGTTACAACTACTATCTTTAAGAAAGCTTTTTGTGACATACCTTTCTAATTATCACCCTATCTGAAGCCTCCCTTTGACTTTCAAACATCTTAACAAGTTATTTCCCAACTGTTTAATTCAGTTTCAATCTTCTAACACGCAGCTTGACTCCTTACAATGAAGATTCTGGAGATTCCATAACAAGTAGCCAGTAACATTTTTTTTTTCTATGAAAGGGTTTATTAGGGTTTATCTGTGCTCACTCTTCTCCTCTTTCTTTTAGTGTCAGTTTGATTATATTTTCTTGTTCTTGTAGATTCAATTAATAGATTTATGGTGATGGATAAGATGCTTATTCCTAAATCTTACGGCCTGGACTATTTCTACAATGATGGGTCTAGGCCTTTCATCTCATCAATATTGAAATGGCTTAATTATCATTTGGCATTTTCATGTATTTATAAAGCAATTACAATAATAAGGAAGAACATGAATGCAGCGCTGTACTGTTAATGTATCATTTAGGACTATAAAGATTAATATTGTAAACTAATAAAAGTATTGTTTAGGGCTATGAAGATTAACATTGTAAACCTACAAAAGTATCATTTAGGGCTATAGCCTATAAAAGTATCATGAAGGTTGCATATTGTAAACCTATGAAGGTTAATATTGTAAACCTATAAAAGTATAGTTTAGAACTATGTAGATTAATATTATAAACCTGTAATTACTTATGGTGGTTCTGTGGTTGACTGGAGGAAACATTTCAAAGTGATCCCCTGAGATTCGTAGTCTATTTGATTATCATTACTGCAGTCAAAAGTCTGCATTTTTTAAATGCAGAGAGGCAACAAAGTTTCCAGGAATGTTTATATATATATGAAGACGCTCCACCTACAGAGCTGAAACGTTGATAATAAATTTTGTTTTCTTTGACACAATGGTAAGACCTGTTTGTTGCGTTTTTTATATATATATATATATATATATATATATATATATATATATATATATATATATATATATATATATATATATATATATATATATATATATATATATATATATATATATAGCAATGAAGAAGATAAGCGCTCCAATGTTACTGGTCAACAATCTTTTATTCCACTGTGCATACCACAGTGGAATAAAAGATTGTTGACCAGTAACATTGGAGCGCTTATCTTCTTCATTGCTATTTATCATACTTTGATATAGCACCCACTTGGACAAGTCAGAGTGCGGATACACACCTGGACTATATATATATATATATATATATATATATATATATATATATATATATATATATATATATATATATATATATATATATATAAAAAAAAAACCTTTGGGGTTATTTATTAAACTTCGTTTTTTTTTCTGGTCAAGGTTTTTGGGGGAGAAAAATGTAATTTTTCGAGTTTTATTATACCCTAAAGCTGAGTGTATGGAACCCTAAGAAGACGGCACAGATGCTATGCAGAAAGTAGCCCAGGCTTGTGTGTTCTTTTAAGAATAGGAGCTCTGACCATAGGTTGAAAATTAGCCATTACAGTACTGGGTTGGAACCATCCTCCAGTGATTATTTTTTTCCATTTGGCAATTGATAAATGATCTTCAAAATAGTAATACACTGAGGAGTTTTATAATGCAGCATGAAAGCCAAATGCATGCGTAGAAGTAGTCCTTCCTTGTGCAGCATTCTTACATATTACTGCAATGTGACTTCATAAATAAAAAAGCATAAAAGCTCAGCCTTATGCTCTTTCAATGTTATGCTGCTCAGACATTATTTAGGTGACCTAGTAAAGTCAGCAGATTGTTGAAGTATCATTCATTTCACTGCCTGAGTATCTGTAAGCCGTACTGTTCCCAGGGGGAGACCTGATGCCATGGTAACTGCCTCCATGTTTAGAGCTTTGATCTGTTACCTGCTGCTATTGAAACTGAAACTGCCTATAGTTTTTGATTATAGTGATATATACACCTATAATGTTGCACTTCATCTAATGTATGCAGTTGCATAATGCGTTACTTGGGGTTTTAGTAAACTTTTTTCCCCAAAAAGAATAGAATTTATTTATTTTTTGTATAAAAAAAATTAAAAGTATAAATTCATAGCATCACATATCCCTAGAATCAAACCCCTAAATGACCCATGTATATTAAAGAACATGCTATAACAAGTAGGTTATTAAGCTTGATTTAATAAATTTTTCAGGCCTACGTGCTAGCGAACATAAGGCCGTATGTGTGTATGTACAATTAATGCTGGAGCAACTGTTCTTTGATCACACTAAGTTAGACTTCTGTTTAATCACTAGGAAGAGTGCAAAGGAAACTGCTTGCCCCCAGTATAATGAAGAAGAGTATTTGTCTCATGCTATATTGAAGACCTTGGCTCAATTAGCTGTTCATTTTGTGTCATATGTACAGTATGTGATAGAGACCTTGAATCGTAAACTCCACTGGGTCAAGGACTGATGTGAATGATGTGTCAACTTTTGAAAAGCGTGCTGTGGAATATAGTGGCTCTATATAATTGTAATAATTATATTACTTTAGTGGTAATTTTTTTTATCAGGAAATCACATACTTATGTTATTACATTTAAATCATATGTATTCCGGATATCTACAGTAGTAATTTCGCAAGAAATTCATGTGCCAAATTCTATTCAAGTCCATTTAAGAGATGTTCTCTCCCCATGTAATATATATGGAACTACAGTTTCAAATTAGTTGAATTGCTTCAGTTTCTAAACTTGAAAACAGCAAATTAAAGTGAAATGCACACATTCCAGGTATTTTTAAGAATCTGCCAGTATCTCCTGAAAACCATAACCAACAGTCTAACTCTTACTCCTCAGCTACTATTACTTACATGCAGGGCCGATACGGCTGGCATGCAAGGTGACAATCTTGCCTTAGGCAGCAGTGTGCAGCATGTTCCCAGAAACAGTAAGAAACTGCCTTTGGTAACTGTAAAGGGCTGATTGACAAAAACTCAAATTAATTAGTTTTTTATGAAAAAAGTCATAGTTAAAAAAAAAAAAAAGTCGACCAAACTCCCTTCCACAAATTGAACTCAGATTCTGATTTTTAGAAGGCTTTGGGTATGATAAATCTCTCTCTCTAAAAAAAAAAAATGGGTGTTTATTTTTCTGCAAAAAATATGAGTTTCCCCCAAAAAACCTCAACGAAAAAAAAATTGAGATTTAATAAAAGGGCCCATTAGAGCTAAATTTTTACAGTACTGCTCCCTGTACTAGTGATGTCACACCCTATAGACCCCCTCAACTGCAAACGGTAAGTACAGGCATGGGTGTCCACAAACATTTTTCCAGGGGGGCAAGTAAGCTAATATCACATAGGTTAGCATCCCACTGAAGATTAACCTATTCATTACAATGCAGTATATAACCTAATTATGCATATATAGTGAATAAAGTACCCCCTTTTGTAAATTATAAGGATATTATAAGTTACCAAGGAGTTTCATGACGATACAAAAAAACAAGGCCAAAGGCTGACTGTTTTTATACAGGTCATGGAACTCCGAGTTGACTTCTAATATCCTTATAATTTACAAAAGAGAATACTTTATTTATTATAATACACAGGTTTTAGTGAGTCGTGACAAAAATGACATCACTACTCATAGTTTATAACTGATGACATCAGTAATCACCGTTTATAAGGATAAAATTTACAAGATATTCATGGCTTTGTGTATTATATGGTAATAAATTAATACACTCCTAGCTAAATTCATTTTCATTTATGAAAACATTTACAACTGTTACTGTTATTTAAAATGTTTTGTGTTGTTGGGAATCAAATTTACAAATAAGTTTTTTTTGGAACTAGTTGATGGAGCCCCCTTTTGCGGACATCCAAGAGCACAGGAGGTGTAGGAGGGGGGTGTGTGGTGGCTGATGTCTCAGACAGCAGCGGCCCTTGGCACACCCCTGCAAGTGTCAAACTTTAGCAACTCTTCATCTATGCCCGCTGAGGTAGGAAGCATATATATAAAAAAGTAAAATTAAAGCTGGCCACAGTCTGCCAGAGAGAAAGTGCAACTTATTAATTTCTCTTGGATATTTAGAGGCAAAGGGTGAACTCTCACTTTTACCTATTGATAAATATACCTAAAAATTACATATGAATGAATAGACAGTGGCCCAATTCCACTCCACTGGCAAACTGGGCCAATCGCTAGTTTCACTCTTTGATAAATATGCCCCGTGATGTGCAATCATGCCTCCAGGTTTGTTGTCATGGGAAAGATCTGAGAAATGGGTGACAGTAGTAGGTTATCCATTCTATGGGCTTTTACCCTATCTCACCTGCATACTTAGTGCAGTAGCCAAGGGCTTCTTAAGCTTGGCATGGGCATGATGAAAGGGGAAATGGTTTAGACTGCAACAGTAAGAGCAATGGCAGAAATGCTTTTAAAGTGATACTTACAAATTACTATAAAAACCTGTAAATGTGTCTATCACTTTAACAACAATTCATGTGTTGAAAATTATCATCAATCCTTTCTTAGCTGGATTTCCTTGGCTTGCTCTCTTATTACGCAGGGGAATTTTCACTCTTTATTTAGATATGTTGGTGTTTACAAGAAGGACCCCTGCTATGGAATCCTAGCACAGTTTGACTTTGTAATGTCACATAAAAGTAGACAGTAGATTATTTACTAACTAATGCGCTTCATCTTTCTCTCTCACTTGTCAGATTCTTTTCATAGTTTCAGATTACATGGCTAAAAGATTTCCTCTTTTACATAGTGGAGTGCAATACAAGCTACTGATTTTACATTAATAGTATTACCCATATAAATATCAAAGACTTAACACACATAAAATCATATAATCCCACCATAAAAAAGAAACAACTGCTCAAACTTGATTCATTCATGTGTCATGGATAGCAAAGAATATAAATGTTTATAGAAAACTATACAAACTAACAATGTAGGTAGGTCTCTATAAAAATATACTGAATAAAACAGCTCATATGTAAAACGCTGCTTCACGTAAATACAATTTTCATAATAATATACTTTTCTAGTAACATGTGCCATTGGGTAGTCATAAATAGAAAATTTACATTTTAAGAACTAAGGGCCTACCCCCTGGGATCGTAGGATTCACAGTGCACACAAACATAACAAACAAACCATACATGTTAGGTCACATGAGCCAATTAACAAACAGTGTTATGTATTGTGCTTCCACACTTCTTCCTGTTACAGTTGTAGTATTTCTGGTCAGGTGATCTCTGAGGCAGCACAGAGACCATCACAAAATGGTGGTTCAAGGCTGAGATGTAAAAGGGCAATATTTACTTAAATATTTATACCAGTTTGGTATGATTCTTTAATATGCCACTAAATTTGATATAAACTATCTGTTGCTTAAGTGTTCATTTTGGGGGTATAGTTTTCCTTTAAGAACTATTTTGTTATATATTTTGGATGAGAGGGCTAATTCCATTTATAAGAAGAAAAACCTGCGGCTCTATCCAAATATTAATTATTTAACCATTTCTAATAAAAAGCCAAAGCTCACCCTGTATTAAAATTGACCTAGGTGCAAAGCCCCAGGTCCGTCTCTAAAGGGGGTCAGCCTTCTCAGCGCTGTTGCACAAGTAATGTATGTATGTAAATTGCTCGCACTCACCGATGAAGATGGGTGGCCCGGGTGCATCGCCCCAAACTCGTAGCTTGGGGGTGAGATGCAATGAAATTCTGAAATAAGCACGCACTCCTGCGACACAACCAGTTCGGATAAAAATTTGATCTTTATTCCATGAATTAAAAACAAAAGTCCTAACGTGTTTCGTATCTAGAGATACGTAATCATAGGCACAAAATCAAAAGAATTGTTACACTAATTGAAACCTTAAGAGAGGATATGACGTGAGGGTGAACTCACTCAAATTACTTTTAACACTATGGGTGCTGGTTAACACCTAGATAATATAAACTTCCATCTCTTATCAGATTAAACATTCATCAGAATAAATTAACATATGAAACATTAACAATGAGTATTTTAGTATATCTGTCTTTCAAGTGAAATTTTATCCAGGAAAAAGAAAAACACACACACACACACACAGCGCTACATCATCAAATGTAAGAAATACAATATAAAAGTTTTTTTTTAAAAAAAGTTTTAAAAGTTTTTTTAAAGATTTTAAAAGGGCAAGAGCACACAGGATATAAGGATATTATCTCAAACGGGAAATTGTGGTTATTTATATCCCCACTTCCAACACACAGGATTTAATTCCGAGATTATCATATTTACACACTAATTGAATAAGCAAAAAATAAACAAAATATAACTAACTACATGAGTTTTAAAAAAAAAAAGTTTTT
This sequence comes from Xenopus petersii, assembly GCA_038501925.1. Lineage (NCBI taxonomy): Eukaryota > Metazoa > Chordata > Amphibia > Anura > Pipidae > Xenopus > Xenopus petersii. The sequence continues at coordinate 35,269,537 of CM076686.1, forward strand.
TATATTGTATTTCTTACATTTGATGATGTAGCGCTATAAATATACGTGTGTGTGTATATATATATATATATATATATATATATATATATATATATATATATATATATAATGTGTAAATTACTTCTGTTTCTGTGAAAGACAGATATACTAAAATACTCATTGTTAATGTTTTATATGTTAATTTATTCAGATGAATGTTTAATCTGATGAGAGATGGAAGTTTATATTATCTATGTGTTAACCAGCACCCTTAGGGGCAGATTTATCAAGGGTCGCATTTCGAAGTAAAAAATACTTCGAAATTGGACCATCGAATTAAAATACTTCGACGGTCGAAGGATTTTTCACTGAATTTGGCAATCGAACGTTAAAAGTAAAATCGTTCAAATTTAACGTTTCAACGATTTCTGCGATCGATCAAAGGATTTTCCTTCGACCTCTAAAGACTTAGAAAATTGTTGTAGAAGGTCCTCCTAGGCTAACATAGCACTTCGGCAGGTTTAATTTGGCGAAGTATTGAAGTCGAAGTTTTTTCTAAAGAGACAGTACTTCGATTATCGAATGGTCGAATATTCAAACTCCGAATCGGAGTCGAAGTAAATTCGAAGTCATAGTATCCTATTCAATGGTCGAAGTATCCAAAAAATTACTTTGAATTTCGATTTTTTTTTTTTTTTTAAACTTCAAAAATTCCCTTCACTTTGACCCTTGATAAATCTGCCCCATAGTGTTAAAAGTAATTTGAATGAGTTCACCCTCACGTCATATCCTCTCTTAAGGTTTCAATTAGTGTAACGGTTCTTTTGATTTTGTGCCTATGATTACGTATCTCTAGATACGAAACGCGTTAGGACTTTTGTTTTTAATTCATGGAATAAAGATCAAATTTTTATCCGAACTGGTTGTGCCGCAGGAGTGCGTGCTCATTTCAGAATTTCCCTAATTCCATTTATGCCAAGGAAGTCTCTAGTGATACACTAGCAACACCTCTCTCCTATCAGAGGGTGAAAGATCACATTCCAGTTGTACCATGCTTCTTTTCACCTCACAGCAGCATCCCTTTTAAAATGGTATGTTGAACCAGTGTTATCTAGAGTGAACTATATCGGTTTTCTACCCACCCTCTGTCTCCTTGTGTCTGATGCAATGGTTGTAAAATGCATCTTATTCAGATTAAAAGTTTACGTTTGGTCATATCTTCCGTGAAGCTACTGTTGTATGTCAGTGACACTGCTATCTTTAGATTAGCTTTGCATGAAACGATAACAGAATATCTGTGAATGAGCTCTGTCTGACAAGATTCTTTTTGTCCAATTAAGATTCTCATGAAAACTCTTCATGCACTGTAGTATGTGTACTCTGTCATCTCTGATGTGAAATTTATGAATCCAAAACTAATAACTATTTACAATGCTATTAAAATGTTTTTCATTTGCTTGGTATTTTTATATAGCAGGGTTGTTGGACTGCAGGCCTTTGGGGGCTGGACGCAGCCTTCATTTTAATATAATGTGGTTCACCGGCATTTCTCAAAAATTGTTTGGCAATTCAACTAATAAATGGGGTGTTTGTGCCATGGAATTAACATAGTAAGTTAGGTTGAAAAAAGACACACGTCTATCAAGTTCAACCTTTTAACTCTTTTTTTTTTTTTTTTTTTAACCTGCCTAACTGGCAGTTGATCCAGAGGAAGGCAGAAATATCCCATCTGAAGCCTCTCCAATTTGCCTCAGAGGGGGAAAAAATTCCTTCCTGACTCCAAAATGGCAGTCGGACCAGTCCCTGGATCAACTTGTTCTATGAGCTATCTTCCTTAACTGCTCGCAGGGCCCTAAACAAGCTTTGTGAGTAGATCCAGTTTTATTCTTCATCCCTGAAAATAAGTGTAATACACTATATATCTTATTTTTCCATCTAGGAACTCCGCAATAAACTAATCCAACCCCTTTTTAAAGCTGATTGAGGGAGAATTCCACATCTTCACAACTCTCACTGGAAAAATATCCTTCTGAATATTTAGGCGGAACCACTTTTCTTCTAATCGGAATGGGTGACCTTGTGTCAGCTGGAAAGACCTACTGGCAAATAAAGCATTAGAGAGATTTATATGATCCTCATATATTTATACAGTTATCACATCACCCCTTAAGCGCCTCTTCTCCAGCGTGAACATCCCCAACTTTCTTTCCTCATAGCTAAGATTTCCCATACCTTTTACCAGCTTAGTTGCCCTTCTCTGTACCCTCTCTAATACAATAATGTCCTGTTTGAGTGATGGAGACCAAAACTGTACGGCATATTCTAGATGGGGCCTTACCAGTGCTCTACACAGTGGAAGAATGACCCTTTCCTGCAGTGAATGAATTTCTGTAGAGACAATGTAACCAAGGCAGTTTTAAGGCCGTGGTGGGCTCTGGGCAAAGAGGTACTTGGTGGGCCCCACTACTGTGGCATGTGCATTGTGGCAAAAAATGTTTAAAACCTCGCCCACAGCCCCTAAATACAACACCCATTTTACTACCAGCACAACCCAGATAAGTCAGTAGAATTACGAAGCATGAATAATGAGGATATTAACTCCAGATGTGCCAATTTAATCCCTAAGTAAAATGGATAATGGCCATATTAACCCCAGACGTGACCGTACAATTACTATGAAAATAAATAAACCGCATAATTACCCCAGACATACTAGCACAATTGCTACAGAAAATGGATAATCAGTATATTAACCCCAGCTGTGCCAGTATAATCACTGTTGTAATGGCCAGACACAATCCATCAATCCCAGACAAGACAGTAAAATCACTGAAAAAAGTCCAATAAGCACGCCATTAACTACACATTTGCCAGTAAGATTTCTGAAAAATGTCTAATAAGCACTCCATTAACTCCATACCAGTAAGAGCAGTGGATACCGAAGATTGAAAGCATTACCTTAAACTTGCACAAGCAGAATACCAGTAGTGAAGTTTTCTTCCCTTCTGCTCCCACAACTGCTTGGCCCTCGCTTTCTCTCTGTCTGTCTGTCCGACTGCCTTCTGTACGCTGCTGAGAAATCCATGATGGCCGTGCATTCCACAATGGAACGCACAGGCTTCATGAAGAACAGAAGAGGAATGGTCAGCGAGAAGGGCTAAGGGAGCAGTGGCAATGGCCTGCAATAATTCCGTGGGCCACCCAAAATCAGTGGGCCCTGGGCAGATGTCCCATTGGCCCTATAGATAAAACGGCCCTGAATGTAACAAATTATATATTAGGAGGTTTTCAGAATCCTGTAAGTTTAGTGAGGATGTATGAAAGTGAATTCACTTTGATAAGCATGAGAGCTTTGGTTAAAAATGCTTGAGAACTTATTGTTGAGAAGCAGTTTTTGGCATTCTACGTCTAACTTTTCTTGTCATTTTCTAAGTTCAGAAATGAAAGCCAAAAAAAGCTTTATGTTGTGCTAACATTTGGACCCCCCATTGATTTTAGCTTTTCTCTGAGCAGGTATGATATGGCAGGTGTGGAGTATTTTGTCAACATCGAGCTTGCCTTAAGTACCTCGGGTACAACCAAGCCACCTGCATACCTTTTCTACTTCTTGGACCAGTTTGAGAGCAGTTGTCCGGTCAGATGTTGAGCACAGAATGTTATAACCCCCTCTTTGTGTATCAAATTCCCTCATTGGCCTACCAGTTTCTTGTTTTTGCCCCACAAATACATAAAAAAAACTTCACCTATTTGTAAATGCACCACATTTTAAGAAAAAGTGGGATGTGTGTGTCGTCTTAAAGGATACTGAGATTTCATGATTTCAACTATTTTATCACATTTTTATGCTGATATCTATATGTGGTCAGTTTCTGTTACCAAAGACATTCATCTGTCATAAAAACCATGTTTGAATCATAATCAATTTGCTAATCCTGTTACAGGCTGTGAATCATGCAGTGATGTAAGACGTTGGCTCAGGGTGAGATCTGTGAGCTGTGACAAAATGCTCTAAACCTTTGCCACGAAGCATAAAAGAGCTGTGTTGTTGAGAGAAAGAAGGAGATTTAGCCATATGAGCATATTACCCCTTGCAAGAGCTATATGACTGTAACATGTCAACATCTTTATTGATTTGTTATTTATAGATTTTTATAACATAAACCCACTTTTCTAAATCTATACAGGCAATTTTTTTTTTTTATTTTATCAAAGTCCCTTTAACCAACTCTGATCTAAAGAACCTAGATATCTGTGTAATATGTACAATGAGATTTTTTTTTTTTTATTCCCTGGCAACAAATCGTAAATTCTGCTTTGTTCATTCATAATTGAATGATTTAAAAAACTCAATAGCTTATCATATTTTTATTTTATGCTTCTAGCTTCAGATGGGACTTCTCTGGATAATCGGTGCTTTTTCACTGAAATGGCTTGTCAGTTAGTGCCCCACTGTAGTCCTACACCTCCTGGTCCTTCCAAGCAGTTGCACGGGCTGCTTCTTCTACAGTCACACCCTGAATGTAACCTAAATATTTGAGCAATATAAATTACCTTAAATATTTTAATACATACTTTAAACTTAACAAATGTACAAATAACATGTTTCGAGTAATTGATATTAATAGGGAACTCAGCTGACATGTGGCGATTAAAATAACATTCCGTTTCTGTTCCCAAAACTGTTATATAATACAATTGCATCTTGCTGTGCAAAAATTAAGACTGTAAAGCTGGCATTAAATTGGATTTATCTGACATACATTTATATATGAATTTATTTTAAGGTTCTACCTGTGCTTGAAGTGGTCACATATGTGCCTAGGGCAACCTTAGAACTGAGTATGTGTCAGGAAATTATTTGGCAGGGCAGTCTGTTAAGACGTCTCCAGTTACTGGTAATGTATGTATCAGATTTGTATTTCTTGCACTTCTCTTGCACCTGCTACTGCCATTAAAGAGCAAGTCAGGAAAGTCAGTTGGTATTAGAGACTGTTCTGCACTAACAGAACTGTCGGCTTTCTTCTAGACATAAGCTTCCTTTTTGGTGACAGATGTATGTATCATAGATGGATGGAAGTTGCTGTTTGGAAGAAATGGCTCAGTTTATTGTTAATATCTATATTTTAGTCTCAACTTGGGGGGCTAAGTCCATTTATTCAAGTTCAATTAATGAAAGTGAACAATTTATGATCATTAAAAAAAAAAAAATTAAGTTCAGAGGATTTAAAATTAATTATATTTCATGTATTACTAATAATAATAATGAATTAATCCGTTGTGTTTTCAGTTTTCCCCTCCCTGTCATATTGCTTACCTTCCTTGTCAACCAGTATAGGTTTATTACACCTAAGTATAACAAACATACAGTTATTACAGTGTTACTTTGGCAAAAAGATCAAAGTCAGCAAAGCACGATAAAACACTTGCCTTATAACTACTCATCATCTAGATTTCCCTTGATGCAGTTAGCTAAGGGACTATAATGGAGCAAAGACAGCTGCAAAACACTGGTCTCAGCAGTAACATATATGTAATTATGAGATGTTAATATGTATAATATCCTAATGTTTCAAATGCCCCAGTCCTAAGCACTGAATTGTGCAATATATTGCTAGCACTCATACGTTATGCTGTCTCTAGGCAAAATATTTCCCCTTTGATATATTTGCAGAGGATTTGAAGAGTCTTTGGGGGTTATTTACTAAAACCCAAATGTATCTCATATTTTATTTAAAAAAAAAAACTCCCATGCCCGATTTTAGCTTATTTATTAATAAAAAAAAACTTGATTTAATCGGATAGCGTGGAACACTGATAACATGCAGCTCCAGGCGGATGTAAGGAGCTACATTGAGCAGATTTTCCTTTTTTTTTTTTTGCGTTTTTTCATGCAGTATCTGCTCTGTGTAGCCCCATAGAAGCTGATATCATGCCTGTCAATAGAGCTACAGGAAGGTGTGCATGACAGGGGTTCCTCTCTCCTTCACATGTCTACAAAACGCAAACGGGGAAAGTGGATGATCTACTGTGTGTGACCTTGGCCTCTTAGATTGTAAGCTCCACTGGGGCAGAAGGCTGATGTGAGTGATAAAAAGCTGTTTGTGAATGAATTCTATAAATTGAAAAGATTTTCTTTTGTTTCTAATTAGTTTACAATAATAACATTAAGGCCAGCTAAATTCAAATCTAAATCAGGTCTTTAAAAGGAGAAGGAAAGGCCTACAGCACTTGGGGGTGCCAAATGTTTGGCACCCCCAAGTGGTTGTATTGACTTACCTGAAACCCAGGGCTGATGCTCCTATCAGCAGAAAACTGCACCAGCCCGGGGTTATACCAGTGAGCACCACGGAGTAATCTTCTTCCATCTTCCTCCTTCTTTGTGCGGTAGAATGAAAAGGCAACTTTAACTAAAAAGTCGGCTATTTCGTTCATCTGCGCATGCATTTGCCCCGAGAAATTCGAAGACAGAAGAAGACGGAAGTGGATTACTCTGTGGTGCTCACTGGTATTACCCATTGTCTTCAATGCGTTTCGCGAATTTTTCAGGACAAAGTCGCCCATCACTAGTCCTGGTAATTTCAGGGTTCCCATAGTGAGCTGTGTCCAAAAGACATGAAAGACTTGTGCTCAAAGAATCACACGCAAAAGAAATTTTAACACAGCAGGCAGTCATTGACACTATTCTCACTTTCACTGTGGCCAAAACTTGCGTCTGATTTATGAAAACGTGCAATTGCGGTCATTTTGTGGCACAATTGTAGTGGTTGGAAATCAACAATTATGCTGGAATTGTGGGGCAAATATTGATGTATGAAATAATTGCTTGCATGTTTTGCCTGTTTGTGCCTTGTACTGTATGTGGACAATAATGCAGAACTGTCTATCAGGAACATTTGGTGGAGGTCCTTTTTCTTGTTCATGAGGGCATCTATAGGAGGTTCTGATTAATGTTCTTGTAGTTTTATTATTGGATGATGCATACTTTTCGACGATCATGTGGTATTTGTAGAAATGTTAAGGTGACCATACACAGTCAGACTTAAGCTGCTGATTTTCGGCCCATCAGACTAATTTGGCAGCTGATCTGACTGCTGTGTATGGGGCCCTCCAACAGGCCCATCCGACTAATATCAGTGTGAACATCTGCTAGATGTCAACCAGGCAGGTTTTTCCCATTGGATTGAGGTCTGCGTCTACTTGTTGATGCGTTCTCTGGTCTGACTGCTCTTATAGCAGCAATTATGATCCAACCATTAGCCCAAGAGCAACATGGTCAGATTAGCCCAATACTGAAAGATCCGCTCATCTGGTGACCTTGCCCAGGTACCAGATCTTATAATGTATGGCCAGCTTAAGTTACCCCAACATTGCTGAGAATTAGTGGTCGAGGTTTAGAGGCATCATATAACCAAGACTGCAACTGTTACGCCCAGGTAGGTGGTGTGTGACAGCAACACTTTTTTTTGCAGCAATATCTGGGCTCTCCTGCTTTGCTCCTGCTAAATCTGTATGTACCATTATGTACAGCACGGCAGAAAATAATAACATTTTATAAATTATTGTAATAAGACAATATCTGGGTCCCAGTGACTCATTCAAATGACCCAGCACACAGTCTGGGAAAAGCCCAGGATTTCTTATGGTTAGCTCTTTTTGAATCCTAAAGAGCACCCTCAGACCCAGCTCCTGGTAGCAGGAGGTAAACAGATATGAGGATGAAGGGGCAATCTTGAATCTGAGCCAAATTGGCACACTATTTATAAGGTTTCCTTATTACTTTAAGGGGCAGATTTATTAAGGGTCAAATTGAAAATTCTACTTTTTTAATTTTTTTATGGTCAAAACTGTAAAATTCGACTAGGGAATTATCCAAACTTAGTTTGAGTTTTGTTTAAAAAATGTGATTTACGATTTCAAGCTTTATCAAAGTCTTGCCCTTTAAGAATTCAAATTTGACCATTCGCCACCTAAAACTTGCCAAATTTCTGTACAAGTCAATGAGAGAGGCCCAGTGACCAATTTGAAGATGTTTGCAGCCTTCCTGACATTTGAGTTTTTTCCGGAGAAAAAAAAGTCGAATCGAGTTTGGTCGAATTTGAATCAAGTTTAGGGGTCTGTAAAATTCTTCCTAGTTTTACATATTACATATTTTTAAAATAAATAATCGAATATTCAAATTTCTAGTAAACTCGAATTCATGTGAGTTAAAAAAAAACATGAATTCAAAATTCGACCCTTGATAAATGTCATTGTGCCTTTAATGAACTTTCTGTTAAAATTTATACGCTTTATATTTCTGTTAATATCCTAGCCCATGTGAAGTTTGGATTTGTGAACACTCCACTCCAAGTTTTTTTTATTCCTGTTTATTAACTGTTTGCCCATAGATGTAGTACATTGTTTGTACATTTTGTTTGTTAGTTACGTTTGTTAATATCTCATTTAGGCTACAAACCAATCTCCCTTTGTGCAAATACTACTTAAGACATAAATTTATTGCCAGCTGATAGAGTTCAAATTGTATCCCTTTTACTTTATAAACACTGTCTACTTGAGAATGCTAAAAAGGTAATATTGCAGTTCTCATAAATCAGTGACTTGGATGACGGATGTGTTATGGTGTCCTCACAGCACATGGTGTGAAATTGGGTCTTCAGCACGGTCATTTATCAAGGGAGAGTGATGCTGTTTCAGTGTCACGGTAATAATACTTTGGCAATTTACTTTTTATGTTGTCTATATGCTTGCTTTCTATCTAAGGGTCCAGGATATGGGCACTTGTCGTTTTTAGTTATTGTAGGTGATTGTTTTCCAATTTTCCTGTTAGATGAAGGGATGCTTAAATACTTTATTTAAATCACATAGGGAGGCACAAATTCATGTGAGTTTTTTTAAACTCCCCTAAATTCGAATGAATTCAAAATTCGACTTTGCCAAATGTATTTATAAAATTTAATTATTAAAACTCAAACACATTTAAAGACCCGGAAACTCGAATCGAATTTGATTTAAATTCTATTGATTCGAGTTTTTTCTCCAAATAAAAATGTGAATGTCAGGAAGGCTATTAACATCTCCAAATTGATCCCCGGACCTTGACTTAAACAATAATTTGGCAGGTTTTAGGTGGCGACTAGTCGAATTTGAATTCTTAAAGGGCCAGAGTATGATAAATCTCAAAAATCGAATTCAACATTTTTTTAAAAACTCGAATCGAGTTTGGATAATTCCCTAGTCAAATTTGACAGTTTTGACCAAAAAAAAATTCTAAAATTCTTATTTGTATTTTCAATTCGACCCTTACTAAATCTGCCACCTAATGCAGGGGTGCCCAAAAGGTAGATCGGGATCTACCAGTAGACCTTTAGCTGGTGTTCAGTGGATCTCAAGACTCAATCAACTCAATCTAAATCACTCTCCTTTCAGATATATATTATGTTAAGAAATAGTTGTTTGTTAAATATAGCAATATACATTTCCTCATCAATCAATATTTAAATAATATTTTTCATGGAACAGAATGCTTGTATGGATGTAGATCATAATGGGACAACATCACCAGAAGTAGACCTCATATTAGTAAAGTATGGGCTCTCCTGCCCTACTGTGATACGACTGTGATCCTAGGCCACTGTAAAACATAAATCAGAGATTTAATAAACCCCTCGCTACCACCAAAGCACAGCAGTACATTTAAATTTTTTTCATGTTTTTGCTTTGTACGTTAGGGACATACTGATGTCTAAAAATGGTAGTTAAGCTAACAAATGAACTTGTATTTAGGCCAATGGAGTCTAGAATACAAATATAAATAATAAGTCAGTTATAAAAATCAATTAAGCCTTTCACTCAAGTGAGTGAAGAGCCTATGACTGTTGCTGTTCAAGTTCAGCTTATTAAAGCATGTTAATAAATAAGATATAATCCAGAGTTGCTGCCATCCTTCTTTTCACTAAGAAAAGCCTTGATTCAGGTAGTCATGGGAATCTTCTGATTGGTGATTACAAGCGTGTTTTTTTCCTTTTTTTTGTTTGAGAGAGACCACGTTCATTCATTTGGAAACTCTATTATTATCTTTAGTCTTGTGAGGCATTAGCCTAAGTCCCTGTCACATTCACACAGCACATTCATTTTATCAGGAGCCAATGAACCTGTCTATATGTTTTGGATTGATGGAGGAAAACAGGGCATACATACGGAGAACATACAAACAACTTGCAGTGCTATTCCTAGAAATACTGAGCCTTTAACAGCCCATTATGCTTCAATGAATAGATAACAATAATGGGTCTGTGCAGAAGCCCAATATTTTTATTTTATTTTTAGACTTTTAGAGGCACATTTATCAAGGGTCGAATTTCGAATTCATGTCTTTAAAACTCTCATGAACTCGAATTTCAACCAATCTAATTTTATTATTAAAATCTAATTTTCGGAAGTCGGTTGAATAGAATCGACCCGAAAACTCGAATCAAATTTGAATCGAATTGATTCGAATTTAAAAAAACTTGATGTCAGGAAGGCTGCAAACAACACCAAATTGATCCCTAGACGTCTCCCATTGACTTAAACAGCAATTCGGCAGGTTTTAGGTGTCAAATTTGAGTTCTTAAAGGGCCAGAGTATGATGAATATCAAAATTAGAATTATTTAAAAAACACGAATTGAATTTGAAAAACTCCCTAGTCAAATTTGAGTGTTGACAATAAAAGAACTCGAAAATTCTAATGTCGAAATTTTCAATTCGACCCTTGATAAATCTGCCCCTTAGAGTCTTTGATATAGAGTGAAGCTAGTCAATATTTCAGTCCACTACCACTATATATATATATATATATATATATATATATATATATATATATATATATATATATATATATATATATATACAGTATAGAATAGATAGATAGATATATATATTTTTTTTTTCCTCAGAAATCCACCCCAATGTGTGCACTGACAGTGACAGATGCCATGCCTCGGTGCATACTGAAGTTAGGTGAAAAGACTAGCCTGATTGTTAGGAGGCATTTCACAAAAGGTGCACTAATAAAATCTTTTTGAACATTATACTGTGTTTATTTGTTAATGATGTAAACATGATGCCGGTGAATAGATACTACTGCAGCAGTTCATTGCAGATCTCAATCTAATTTTTTGTAAGATTTCTCAGAATTCTCTTTTTTAAGCTGTTGGCAGCTTTTCACCGCTAATATCATACTCTTGGCTCGCACTCTGAGCTGCTGTTGCAGCCAGCCTGTTAAATTAATGATACAGGTCTGCACAGTTCTCTCCTTCCCTAAAGCTGTGCTGGCAGCAAAAGAGAAGTGATAGCTTTCCTGTCAGCCAACTAATATCGACCTGATACCTTTCCTGACCGGCTCCTATATTTCCTTACTGGAGACTAAGTGGAGAGATGTGCTGTACTGGAGCTCTCCTGCTGTCAGCGCAGCTTTACAATCCAAACAAGAGAGGCAGAGAACTGTGCAGTGGCATCCAGAGAACTGTGCAGTGGCACCCTGCATCAGACATTTAACACTGTAGCAGCCAGCTAGTAGATCAGCTCAGAACTGCTTGTGAGCCAATATTTTATTATAAGCAGTATACATTATTAGGTAAACTAATTCATCTTGGCAAACTAACACTTGAGTCTGTAGGCTAGTGCCACACCTAGACATGAAGGCAGAGAATAGACCAATCTGTTTGCATGTGCTCCCTGTTATGGCAGGCATGGCATTACACATAATGGGTAGATATTGGCCTGGAACCCCAAAATGTGCATTTTTACACTTCAATTTACACTGTGTGTTCTGACAGGTCCAATGGAAGTCCACAGATCTGCCTTTTGTTAGCCTGTGTTTCTACACAGACGGATATATAACTCCTAACTTGCCACTTCTCACTTCATGACGAGTTTCACTTGAGTCCCACTTGCATTTTCAGGAAGGTCAAATAGTCCTCTTCCTCCTTAGGTTCCTTCACATATTGAGACAATAAACACAATGTATGGAGTTTTCCAAAATAAAACAGAGATAACGCAATGGAAGGATTGGGCCTAGGTTTACTGCTCTGAATTATGGATCAGTAGGCAGGTACTCTGTGAAACTCCAAAGCTGTAATGAGCTTTTGTTTTTTAGACAAATGACTTATTTTAATAAACCTGGTTTGGAGATGCTCACTGAGTGTCAGACCACAATTCCATGGATCTTCACAGTTTTTTCACTTTTCCGCCTATATATTTCTATTGAATTTACGTGAGATAAATCATAACATTTTAATCTAGCAGTAAAATGGCTTATGACTTTTTGTTGGGTTTTTTTTTGTAGATTTTCTTTTGTTTTTAAGGGATTTGTTTACCTTCCAAGGCTTTTTTTTCAATCAGTTGGTTTCAGATAGTTCACCAGAAATAAAGACTTTATATATAGAAAATTACTTTCTATTTTCTATATGTGACTGTTTTTCTAATATGAAAGTATAAGTTTTCACCTTTCTAAAGCTGTTCTGGGAGGGGGGGTCGCGACCCTGTGAACTATTCTGAATTGGTACATTTAGTTGATACATTTATTATCTTTGTTCCTGCTGAGCAGAATCTCTGAGTTTCATTAAAGGCAGCTGGTAGAATTGATACAATAGTTGGTTAATGCTCCAGAGAGGCTGCTGAGAAGGGGCAGGTAAATTGAAATTTAGTACAAAAAAAAAGGTTTTTTTGGCCAAATAGGTCAGTTTTTGATCGTATAGGTCTGTTTTCCATTGAATCGTACAAATCCAAGTAACAGCGCATTTAATCGAATTTGATTCTAAGTTTGTCCCAAAAAAAAAAACCCCTTACATTTTTCTACCAAAAAAAAAACCCCTTACATTTTTCTACCAATCAACTGGTTCTAGGAGGTCCCCCATAGGCTAAAACAGCAATTCAGCAGTTTTTAGATGGTGAATGGTTGAAGTCGAATTTTTTAAGAGACCGTACATGATAAATTTTGATATTTGAATATTCAATTTTTTTTTCAAATCAAATTTGGCCTATTCCCTAGTTGAAGTACACAAAAATTAGCTCGAAATTCAAATATTTTAATTTAAATTTTCACTTCAACCTTTGATAAATCTGCCCCTAAATGTTGCAAAATTGTAACAGTTTCAAAGCTGCACCTGAATTACTGAGCTGTCAGACTGAAACACCAGAGTCAGGGACATTAAACTTTAAACTTAGATTTTGAAAAAACGGTAACCAATAAAAAAACGGAAACTAGTTGAAAAAAGTCTTTGTTTCTGGGGAACAATCTGAAAATGAACTCAAAAAAGAACAACCCCTTTAAAAATGAATCTGGCAGTAATGGCTTGTGACTTTTTGTTTATTTTTATTTTCTTACTAGACCATAGATTTTCTTTTGTTTTTAAGTCAACGTTCCATATTGAATATTCTGCATTTCCCTTAAAGCTCCCCATAGACGTGACGATTCTTCTTGCGGAATGACCGATTTTAGCGAAGTCCGACCAATCCTTCGAAATTATCGTGCGGTTAGAGGGATTCGAACGATCGTACATCTTACGATTTTTCGTCCGACATCTGTCAGGAAATTGATCGGTCAGGTTAAAAAATCTTTGTCGGTCCCAGTGCAATCTGTCTATGTTTGCAGGGCCAAGCAGGCAGCTCCCCTTTGTTTTCCTGCCAAATTGGTCTTTTTAGGGCTGGGACACACTGGGCGATTTGGGGAGATTTAGTCGCCTGGCGACTAATCGCCGCGACTTTTCTCCCCGAATGCCTCCCCTCGCTCTGCGCCTGGCTAAAATGAAAAATCGCCTGCGCTAATCACACGCGGCGATTCGATTCGCTCGAAGTTGCCTCACAAGGAAACTTCGGGCAACTTTGGAAAACGAATCGCCGCGTGTGATTAGCGCAGGCGATTTTTCATTTTAGCCAGGCGCAGAGCGAGGGGAGGCATTCGGGGAGAAAAGTCGCGGCGATTAGTCGCCAGGCGACTAAATCTCCCCAAATCGCCCAGTGTGTCCCAGCCCTTAGTTGATGGACAATTCATATGATCGTACGATCTTCCCGAGAAAATCTCGGTCTTACGATGAGGATCTGATCTTTTAAAAATCTCAACATCTATGGCCAGTTTAAGAATTCAGAATTCAGTCACTAGGTTTGTTTCACTGGGCTGGTTTCTGTTAAAGTACTGTGCCACCATCATAGGTTACTTTTCCCAGCGGACTCTCGTTAGACTGAGACTTGTGCCTGCATAGTAGTAACTTCTCCAGACATTTGTAACTGGCAGTTACAGGGAGTTCTATTACTAAAAATAGTCCTGGATTTTCCTGGAGGTACATCAGTTTCACAGATAGACAGTCAGTAAGAGGGAGACGTGAAAACCTTTTGATAAGGGTTTTTTATAAGAGTGCTTTTGTCAAAAGACTGATTTAGGCAGTGAGAGAAAGAGTATGGTAACAGCAAAATGTGACAAATGAATGGGGTTGTGTAGTGATGAGATCCAGTAAACTATACATAGACTTAACGAGTATCAGTAGTTATACACAGAGACCGAAAATGGTTGTGGCAGAAGATATCTTTAGGAAAAAAATGTTAAAATGTGAGAGATCAGAAACTGAAAAATATTTTTCAAATGTTATTTTTGCAGTGATGTATTTGCCATTATTTGTAGCTATTAAGACAAGATAATAAGATTAAGAATACGATTCTTTATTTGTCACTTGTATAGTTATACAGGTACAACATGCAGTGAAATGCATCCTGATCCACTTTTTTTGGACTGTGCAAAATTAAACATACTAGTTAAATACTACAACTTAGTATAAAAGGATTAATACTAAGAAAACTTTTAAGTACAGCAGCAGAGCAGATGTAGTGCAAGGCGAACCATGTTATTTACATAAGTGACAGAGAGCGAAGATTGTATAAAAATGTCAAATTATAAAAAATCAGCACAGCAATGCAGTACAGTACACAAATAACCATATTACATGAAGTGACTGAAATAAATGTAAATGGACTGTACTATGAGAAAATAAAAAAAGAAACAGTGCAGTAACAGTACACAGTATTAAAGTGCATAGTATGTGAATTGTATAGTACTATATTATGGTGACGTAGTGTCACATACTGTAGGTCAAGTAGGTGCAAGTAAGAAAAAGAAAGGGAGGGGAGATTATGGGTAAGGTGACATGAACCATGTTATTTACATAAGTGACAGTGAGTGAAGATTGTATAAAAAATATATAAATATAATGTTACCTAGAAGGGGCTCAGGGCTGTTATTAGTGTCCACGTCAAATCATTGCCCTCCAAAGTCTCCTGGCAACTAAGCAGAATTGGGCCTCAACTGATTTGTGTAGCCCTGTTATGGCCAAACCGGCCCTCGAACTAGACCATCACATTTGTCAGGCCCCCCATCTAGGACTGGGTCTCTGTTGTCTCGGAAAGGGGCAGAAATAATATTTATAGGTCTGAACCAAGTAAGGAGTCTTCCTGGAATCTGGGCATTAACTAGATGTGGGTTAGGCTATGCCCCATAGTTGTAGGTGCAGCCTATTACAGTGAGTCTTACCAAAATCTCTGTAATGTCACTGGGTTCAGCATTCGTATTGCAAAAGTCCTCTGGCAAAAAAATCTGGCGGTTTTGGTCTGTACCTCCAACTGGCCCAAAGGTGAAGTATAATTCACATAACCAAATGGACTTTTTTGAAGGACATTTGAAGGACATACCTAAGTTTTGCACATGAAATTCCATGGCATTCTCATTTTAGGCAAGAGATGAAATATTACATCTAATACCACAAACAGTAGATGCTATCGCATGTGATATAAAACAAAATATGTAACATTCTTGATAATCCAGAGTGAGATGAGGGAGATGAGGGACATCAGAAGGCTCATTACTGAAAGGGACTGAGAAAGCTGCAAAATAGTTTTTATAGACATATTGCATTGATTTCCTTTCTTTATGCTGTCCACAAAGAAGAAGAGCATACGCTGCTATTTCCATGAGTAACTATTATTAGTACAACATTTTCTACACTTGTTTCCTCTTACAGTACTGTTATAGTCACATAGCTACGGGGGACCTTTGAAGCCCCGTATCATGACACTGACTGTATACAAAGTTTAGGCTATGACGTTTGCATCTGCCCCTGAATTAATCTCTAGTAGTTGATGCTATTGTTACACTATGACTGCACTGATGCTAATTGCCTACATAGTGCGCAAGAAAATACCTTGAGTGCTAGGGGCCCAGTCACATGGTAAACACGTATTGGTTTTAGAAATGGGCTATACACCAATTATATAAGTATACATACATCAAGGTTTCCGCAGTATTTTAGTCACGTCTGCTTATTATGTGATTTAGTTATATATAATGAGTGTATCAGCTTGCCTGGGTGCAGATAACCAAGTAGTACAGTGGTGTGCAAAACTATTTGCCCCCTTCCTGATTTCTTATTCTTTTGCATGTTTGTCACACAAAATGTTTCTGATCATCAAACACATTTAACTATTAGTCAAAGATAACACAAGTAAACACAAAATGCAGTTTTTAAATGAGGGTTTTTATTATTTAGGGAGAAAAGAAATGCAAATCTACATTTTCATGTGTGAAAAAGTAATTGCCCCCTGAACCTAATAACTGGTTGGGCCACCCTTAGCAGCAATAACTGCAATCAAGCGTTTGCGATAACTTGCAACGAGTCTTTTACAGCGCTCTGGAGGAATTTTGGCCCACTCATCTTTGCAGAATAGCTTTATTTGAGGGTTTTCTAGCATGAACCGCCTTTTTAAGGTCATGCCACAACATCTCAATAGGATTCAGGTCAGGACTTTGACTAGGCCACTCCAAAGTCTTCATTTTGTTTTTCTTCAGCCATTCAGAGGTGGATTTGCTGGTGTGTTTTGGGTCATTGTCCTGCTGCAGCACCCAAGATCGCTTCAGCTTGAGTTGATGAACAGATGGCCGGACATTCTCCTTCAGGATTTTTTGGTAGACAGTAGAATTCATGGTTCCATCTATCACAGCAAGTCTTCCAGGTCCTGAAGCAGCAAAACAACCCCAGACCATCACACTACCACAACCATATTTTACTGTTGGTATGATGTTCTTTTTCTGAAATGCTGTGTTACTTTTACGCCAGATGTAACGAGACGCGCACCTTCCAAAAAGTTCAACTTTTGTCTCATCGGTCCACAAGGTATTTTCCCAAAAGTCTTGCCAATGATTGAGATGTTTTTTAGCAAAATTGAGATGAGCCTAAATGTTCTTTTTGCTTAAAAGTGGTTTGCGCCTTGGAAATCTGCCATGCAGGCCGTTTCGGATGAGTTGTCTCTGTGCTCTTGGGGTAATTTTGGTCGGCCGGCCACTCCTGGGAAGGTTCACCACTGTTCCATGTTTTTGCCATTTGTGGATAATGGCTCTCACTGTGGTTCGCTGGAGTCCCAAAGCTTTAGAAATGGCTTTATAACCTTTGAAATTGAACTCAGGTGTGATAAACCACAGTTAAGTTATTTTTTAACAAGGGGGGCAATCACTTTTTCACACAGGCCCATGTAGATTTGGAGTTTTTTTTCTCCCTTAATAACGTAAATCTTCATTTAAAAACTGCATTTTGTGTTCAATTATGTTATCTTTCACTAATAGTTAACGGTTTTTGATGAGCAGAAACATTTAAGTGTGACAAACATGCAAAAGAATAAGAAATCAGGAAGGGGGCAAATAGTTTTGCACACCACTGTATAAGCATAGCAGTGACTGTGCACCAGTTTTCTAAAATTTAGGTTTTAAAAATGAACTGCTTTTATTTCCCTCCCTGTTCTATAAGGATAATGGAGTTTGGGATTATGGAGCTTGGGGAGCCGACTGAAGCCGCTGCTTAGCAATGTATTCATTAATGTATCAAACTGTATCAATTTTTAATATTAATCTTATTTACTGAGCTGCTCATACTGGGAAACATGACATATATTTTACAATAATAGTAAAAATGATTTATATGAGAGTTACTATTTGTGGTGTATTGTTTAAATTGATATGGTTTTTCCAACGTGCCTGCCCCTTTAGGTACTTTTTTAGCTCCATACTATGGGTTTTTATGAAACACAGTGCCTTCATGTAATTTGAACAACACTTCAAAATCTGAATTCATCTCAATATTTTCTGCTACAAACTCTGATTTTTTGTGCTTATTTATTACATTTTCCCAAAAATTTTCTATGTGTATTTTTTCTGCTGAAAAAGGCCGAATCCCGAACCGAATCCTGGATTCGGTGAATACCTATTTCAGGGACATGGTCCTGTACGGCTATGAGTTAAATATGCTGTGTCTGTGTTGGTTTCCATAGTAAGTTTTAATTGCAACATTTATTAAAGATTACGTTTTAAGCTGGCCATAGATGCAAAGATCCGATCGTACAAATCATCGTACGATCGTACTTTCCCATCTCCCGACCCGCCACTAACCATTCAGATCAAAGTCTTACCAGTCAGATTAGTTAAAGAACAGATCAGCAATGTTCTGCCCCTGACAGCAATCGTACGATATCTATGTCCAACCAAACTAGTGACAGTCTCCCACTGAAAATCGTACGATCGGCAATACACGCAGAGATATTATCGGCAGCCGACAGAAATCTTCTAACCTGTCCGATCGACCAAACGACCGATCTCCACCAGACGAAAAATGTCAGGACACTCCACACACGGTCCGAAAATCGTACGAATCCTTGATTCGTACGATCAGATCTTTGCGTCTATGGCCAGCTTTAGACTCATTGTTTCAACTGTTATCTGAACTAGTTTACTTGTTACAACAAAATCAAAGTGTGATTTGCTTACATTCCATCTTAATTTGTTTCAGTTTTATTTTGAGTACTTAATAGTTTGTTGCAAACTTGTGGAGTAACAGTTGTAATAAGTACGTTCTGCTCTATATATTAGCCACAACTATTTCTATTCAATCCTTTTTCAGTAATCCATCTACAGCCAACTGATCAAAGCTGATTATGGATTGGTTGCTATGGTTTAATGCACACAGGTAAATGTTCTCATTGTCTCTCTAATCTGATTTACCAGAAATGATGGCATATTACTTGAAAATCACAATCTTGATTATGCATCTAATCAACCTGTGTGGTGTATATAACCAGCTTGTGCATCTAACCAACTTATTTATATTAAAGGGATCCTGTCATCGGAAAACATGTTTTTTCAAAATGCATCAGTTAATAGTGCTACTAAAGCAGAATTCTGCACTGAAATCCATTTCTCAAAAGAGCAAACAGGTTTTTTTTTATATTCAATTTTGAAATCTGACATGGGGCTAGACATTTTG
The DNA here is from genome assembly GCA_038501925.1 of Xenopus petersii. Taxonomy (NCBI): domain Eukaryota; kingdom Metazoa; phylum Chordata; class Amphibia; order Anura; family Pipidae; genus Xenopus; species Xenopus petersii. The sequence goes on from CM076686.1 coordinate 35,288,848, forward strand.
CCAATTTCCCAGCTGCCCCGGGTCATGTGACTTGTGCCTGCACTTTAGGAGAGAAATGCTTTCTGGCAGGCTGCTGTTTTTTCTTCTCAATGTAGCTGAAGGAGTCTCAGTGGGGCATTGGTTTTTACTATTGAGTGTTGTTCTACCAGGCAGCTGTTATCTTGTGTTAGGGAACTGCTATCTGGTTACCTTCCCATTGTTCTTTTGTTTAGCTGCTGGGGGGGGGGAGGGGGGAGATATCACTCTAACTTGCAGTAAAGAGTGTTGAAGTTTATCAGAGCACAAGTCACATGACTTGGGGCAGCTGGGAAATTGACAATATGTCTAGCCCCATGTCAGATTTCTAAATTGAATATAAAAAAAATCTGTTTGCTCTTTTGAGAAATGGATTTCAGTGCAGAATTCTGCTGGAGCAGCACTATTAACTGATTAGTTTTGAATTTTTTTTTTTCCCATGACAGTATCCCTTTAACGAACAAAACCAAACTCTTTCCACATACAGCCAAGAATGCCCACCTACAGGCTATTGGATGTAACTGTTCATGTATAACTCAGTAGAGTGACATACAGAACTGATCCCCCTTAATATATCTTGTACATAATCTAATGATTAAGTACCAACTGTTTGAGTCATAATTGTTACATAGATCGAACAAGGCAAATCAACTGGATTTTCCTGCTGAGTCTGCAAACTGGTGATACCAAAAAAAAATGTCAATGATTTACTGCTGGCTTAATCATTCTATGAGGAAGTCATTTACCTTTTGATATAAAATATAATTTGCATGTTGTATTCTGAGACCTAACTTGGGACAACATAAATGAGCTTGCTTGAATATCTTTCCAATGGTAAGGGAGGGCACATCCTGCATTTAGGCAGACCTAGTGCAGCAGCAAAATATGATACTGCAGTGCTCTGAATTACAATAGCTGTCCTATGCTGCAATGGAAATGATAGCTGAACAGCACTATACTTATTGCTTTCTCAAAGGCCTAACACATTGCAGTACTAAGGGTTGAAAAATTCCCCTGCATGGCAAGAGTACATTGCTGTGCTGCCTCAGTGGCCAGCAAAACTCTCATCCAGTAAAGAGTTAAAATTGTCCAAATAATAGCTTCAGTCAGCTAAGGTAATCACATACATAGTATTCAGATAAGCAATCAATGTAGCAATCTTGTAGAGAAATAAATCTCCTAGATATTTTTTTTTACTTGTCTGCAGCTCATGCATAATTCATAGCACATCAGCTGGTGATGCAGTACAAGCTGCATGTATATTTCATTAAATATTTTTTTTTTGTACTCTAAGACCTGAACAGTATTATACGCCTGTTTGATACTCCGAGTAACGCCAGCTTGATGATTTATGTGAGGGCACGGCAGACTGCCCTAGAATGCAGAATGCAATAATCCAAAGAACCATAAAATGCAGTATATCTGTGTTTAAGATCACATTCTCTTCTATTCAAAATGCTGGCTATGTTTTATAAAAAAAGAAGACTTTGGCAATCATGAACCCCATGATGTATGTTCACTAATGCGCTGCTTCAATTAAAACGAACATAAATTAGCCTATTGTTTTGCTAATGTGAAGTGTGGTGGTTTGTTTTGCTTATATTATGCTTATTTATAATTCTGTGGTAATGATTGGAAAAATAGTACCGGCACAAACAGGCTGTTATATTTTATTTTGTCACAGTGGTCAAAAAATGTTTTTGGGGATGAGCCCCTTCATCGGATATGACCTCATAAAGTGGCGTGACCCACACTTTGAGGGCACAACATTTTTGTCAGGAGAGAAACTACAGAGGAAGCAGACCCTGCGGCTGCAGGGAGTATAGGGGCCCCATGAGGCAATAATTCATTCAACAATTCCAATAAATATTGGTCAAACAAGCAGTGCCGGGCCAATACGACTGGGTGACCTGGCCGGCCACCACACTTCCCTCTGTGCTCGTCCTCACGTGCACGTTCCCCTCCGTGTACGCGCCGAATGCAGTGTGTGCACACAGGCGCAAAGCACTTTAGGGCAAGGCTGGGGAGAGCGCCGGAGGTTAGAGGGAGGGGAGAGTGCCAGAAGGGGAGGGAGAGGGAGGGGAAAGAGCCGGTGGAGAGGGAGAGCAGCGAACATGGACTAGAGGTAGGCAGAAGACAGGTACCTGCCCAGCGCCCCCCTTTCATTGTGCCCTAGGCAGGTGCCTCTTCTGCCTACCCCTAGTTCCAGCCCTGAAAACAAGTCAACCTCCAGACATTTTGGGGGACTGAAAAATAATTTGCTGTGGGCCCACTACTGTCTTGTTACACAACTGATTCGTGTCACAACCTGCATGTAAGCCATCCAAGTATGTGTCATAACATTTCTCTTTTCAAAAACTTTGTGCTTGGGCTGGATATGCCCACCCATGCAAGTCCCCCAATGTTGGGCTTTGTTGTTAGTACACTGTAGTAAGAGACATGGAACAGCTCTGAGTATTTCAATCCTTATGTGAGTGTTTTCACTCATTACACAAAAAAAGGTTAGAAAACATAACAAAAGGTTATAGATTTTGCAGTTTGAGATTTTGGAGCTTCTGCATCACAGTAGTTACTTTGCACTGCTGCAGAGGTTTTTGGGCAGTTTTAGGTTGAGTTCAAATAGATGTGGCCCTGGTAAGAGTTATCGTAGCTAGTTTATTCCATTATTTTTTGAGGGTGGGTGTTTGGGAATGGAAAGGTAGGAAGATATTCAAGTCTACTGGGATGTCCCAGAAGCAATGGCCTAGCTAATAAAAATAGATTAATGACTTGCCAACAGCAAGCTCAGAATCAAGTAACATACTTGTGAGCCCACATTAGACGCTGAAGAGTGATCAGCATCTCTGTCCAATGAAAAAGGTTAAACATCAGCTAGGAAGCATCCAGGATTACAAAAATAAAATCTGCTGTGCCTGCAGTATCCTTCATACCTGATGTGCTTGACATGCTACCCTGACTGTTGAATTGATCCTTCTGACATATGCTCTTGTCTTAATTATAGCAATGCACATTTTGTAGTGTCCAGAAATTTATATTATCCAACATAATAAAGAGAATGCTAAAGGGTACTATTTTGATATGTGATTTGTGCATCCTGGGACCATATGACAGCAGACACGGCCATGACTATATTTGACATCTGAGTAAGTGTCAAGATGGAATGTTCGCACACTCCTAGGCTGAAGGAAGCAGCAGCATGATAAGAATTCGCTTTTCAGTTCTCCTCTGCAATGTTGGAGACATACTTTTCATGTGATTCTTTTTATTATTAGTAAATGGCTTATTTACATGATGTTTTACAGCAACCCACATACAATTAAAGATCACTGCCATATAGAAAAGCTTTCATTTGTTGAGAAATATGGTAATTTTTGTGGATTTGCCTGCCTTTGCAACTTTACTGGGGGTGATAAAGCAGGGGTTTTCAAACTACGGTCCGCGGCTGGATACGGCCCTCCAAAGTTATTTATCTGGCCCCCGCTGTGGCTGCGTCGAGAGTCATTAGCGTCACCCAGGGGGAAGCGCTCACGTGATGTGCTAGGGCCGAGGAAAAGAGCATCTGGGAGCAGCTAGCATAATAGAAGTGTGCCACTCACCCGGTCCAGGTACTCCTCTTGCACGCACCCTCTGCATATGTCGCATCCTTAGCAAGGGTTACAGGGGAACAGTCAACCAAATCCCCACTCTCAGGGCGAGACCGATATGGTGCACAGGGCCGCCTTCAGGGGGGCACCGGGGGGCCCAATCGCTTCTATATGTTAAGGGGGGCCTGACCATGCTGCGTTTCCTGGATTAGCTGGGCCACCTCTAACTGCCGAAGTAGGAGCTGAGTTGCACCAAAGTAGGACCCGAGTTCCGCCAAAGTAGTTGTATATTGTATTGTATTTTTGCACTACAAATAAGATATGTGCAGTGTGCATGGAAATCCGCCTTTTTTTAAACTATAGTCCGGCCCACCAACAGTCTGAGGGACCCTGAACTGGCCCCCTGTTTAAAAAGTTTGAGGTCCCCTGCGATACAGGATCTTTCTTGCTTCAAAATTCTTCAAACTGAATTGACCATAGTAGTATAGCATGTAATAAATAAAGGGAAATCTGCTTTTTGTTTTTGCTCCTGGGCCGTAAGAGGGAGCTTCTTGAACTCTCTCTCTCTCTTTTTTTTTTCCCTTTGCGGCACAAACTACAGATTGATCATAACTCGTGTTATGAAACTTGATCAGTATAATGTTGTCAACGTAGCAATACGATAAAACGAACGCCATTAACAAACTGATGTCACCAAATATAGAGTTTATATAGAGATTGGAAAAACTTGAAGCAAAGGTACTTCCCATTTCCGTACCAACCAGTTTAAAATATAGATTAAAAACAAAGTAGTTGTGGGGGAGGATAAACCTGATACCCTCCAATACAAACTGCTACTGAGGGAGAGAAATCACTATATAGATTTAAAAAGAACTTAACGGCCTCAAACCCCCCCCCCCCCATGTGAGGGATACATGTACATAGTGATTGCACATCCAAAGACACTAAAATCATGTCCTCTTCCCATTCAAAATCCTCTAAAACACCTAAAATCAATGATGTATCCTTCAGATACAATGGCTGGCCCATTACTAATGATTGCAGAAGTTAATCAATAAAAACGGATAAATGCGAGGTCACTGAATTTATACCTGATACAATCAGCTGGCCTGGTGGGTCCGGCAGATGCTTATGAATCTTAGGGAGATGATCCAGAAATGGTACTTGTAGAGGAAATTCTTAGGCTCATAGGCCTTTTTTACTAATGCTTTTAACTCCCAAAAAAATAATTCAATAGTTGGAACTGAAGACAAATGAATATATGTAATACTATCTGAGAGCAGCCTTTCTGCCCTAGAAAAATGATCTTTAATGTCTTGAATCACTACTCTACCACCTTTGTCTGCTGGGACTAAAATAATGGATTTTTGTAAAATTTTTAAGGCTTTATACTTCTTCCTATTTAGATTGGATGGTAATGTGCTTTTAAACTCAAGGGGATTTCTATAATCTACCAGTTTAATAAAAGCATCTGTGTATTAAAAATCTTCCAATATGGAAAGAGTTAATTACTCACCTTTAAAGGAGAAGGAAAGCTACCGCAGCAGTTTATTGCCAATAGATTAGCCAAAATAGTGCAAGCTATAACACTATATTTATTCCAAACCATACCTGAGTAACAGCTCTAGAAGCTCTCTTTGTTTATTTAGGATAGCAGCTGCCATATTAGCTTGGTGTGACATCACTTCCTGCCTGAACCTCTCCCTACTCTGAGCTCAAATAATAGAGGAGGAGAGAGGAGCAAACTGAGCATGCTCAAGCCCTAGCCTTTGAGGTTTATGCTGAAAACAGGAAGTCTGATACAGAAGTCCATGTGTACACAATAGAAGGAAAGAAATGTGGTGTTTCTTTTGACAGAGGACTCGGAGCAGAATTTCTTTGAGGGTTTACTGGTGTATTTATATAGACCTTTCTAATAAAGCTTACTTAATTTTAGCCTATCCTTCTAAGAACTAAATGGATTGCTATTTAAAGTGTAGTAATGGTGTGGTCCCCCTTGACCTCCTGAGTGTGAAACATGTTGAGGCTGAAATCTATTTTCAGATATTGATGAGGGCATTGGTTTGTTGTTTCTCATAAAGTAAGAAGGAAGGGTGGTATTTTTTCCACATACCACTAATGGTAGGTTGATTTCATGTCACTGGATTTAGCAAGTAGCAAAATATATAAGATTCTATTAGATATATTCCAAATACCTTAATTAACATGAAATATAAATGCTTTATTATGAATATGATATACATATATTGTTATAATTGTAATTTGAGGTGTATGATGTGAGTCCTCATTGGTGTATATTACAGGTGTGGGACCTGTTATCTGGAATGCTCTGGATAACGGATATTTCTGTAATGTGGATCTTCATACCTTAAGTCTACTAAAAATCATGTAAACATTAAATAAATCCAATAGGCTGATTTTGATTCCAATAAGGATTAATACAATCTTAGTTTGGCTCAAGTACAAGGGACTGTTTTATTATTATTATGGAGAAGAAGGAAATCATTTTTAAAAAATTTGGATTATTTGGATAAAATGGAGTCTATGGGAGATGACCTTTCTGTAATTCGGAACCTTTTGGATAACTGGTTTCCAGATAACAGGTACCCTACCTGTATATTTGATATGATATATATGATATAGCATATTTGATATGTTGTGTATGATTTAGCCATTTCATAGGACAGTAGGTCAATTTTCTTTGATTTTTGGAATCTTGACTAAGTTTTCTCATATATTTTCAGTCGTGTTTCTCAAAGTCTTTACTAGACATGGTGAGGATTATTTGCTGTAGTGTACAAAATAAAAGAATCTGACAAATTTTTCACTATGCAGCATTGTTCCCCAGAATTTCAGCACATTGCATCTACTACAAATCCCTGCAAAATCTTGTACCTAACAAGTCAGATGCAAAATCTTGCACAGTGTAGTTGCACACAGATTGCATCTGCAACAGAAAAGGGCATCATGAGTTCAAACCTGTGCACAGTTTTGTGTATGCTAACAAATTATGTGTGCAAAGAGAGCCCTGCTTACAGTCTTGCAGATTTAAAGTATTCCTTGAGCATCTGCATGCAAGGCTTGCACTTCATTCACATTGTGACAAGGAAATCATTGGCACAGCTACAGTCTGTGTGATGTTTAGCATTGCCCCACTAATAATAAATGTAGCCTTCTGCATATGCTATAATTTGTTAATGGGTGTCTTTTCCTAGCCACTTTATTTTCACATTTCAAGACTTTTTTTTTTAAATTTAATCTTGTTTGCTCTCCACATGTATGTTAAAGCATTAATTTGCACACTGCTGTGTGATATCGTTTGTGCACATAGAAAGTAAATATAAGGTCACATCTACATACAGAGAAAGGACTTTATATGTGCACAAACTATATTACACAGCAGTGTGTAAATGAAAGCTGTTAAAAGCTCGATTTATCCTCTATATATTTTTACTATGTAAAAGTATATAAAAAAGTTGCTTAGAATTAGCCATTCAATAACATAGTTAAAGGTAAAGAAAGGTAAAGAAAAGTCATCTTGCACTCGGAGGAGCCAAATGTTAGGCGTCCCAAGTAATTGTATTGACTTACCTGAAACCCCGGGTGCTCCTATCAGCAGAAAACTGCACCAGACCGTGGGTTATTCCAGCAAGCACCACGGATCGATCCTTCCGGCTTCTTCTTTCTTTAAATTGCCTGGGGCAGACGCATGCACAGTAGAATGAAATAGCCGACTTTTTCATTAAAGTTCGGCTTTCCGTTCTACTCCACATGTGCAGCCGCGCAAAGATAGAGGACGCCAGAAGAGGATCGCTCCGTAGTGCTCTCCCCGAGCCAGGGCAGTTTTCCGTTAATAAGAGCACCTGCCCGGGGTTTCAAGTAAGTAAATACAATCACTTGGGGGTGCCTAACATTTGGCACCCCCAAGTGCAAGACGACTTTCCTTCTTCTTTAACTTAAAGGTGAACGACCCCTTTAGGGTAAGAGTCGGGGAGATTTAGTCACTCGGCAACAATTTGCCTCTTCTTCGGGTGACTAATCTCCCTAGATGGCGGGAATGCTTTTAGGGGAGATTAGTCGCCCGAAGAAGAGGAGATTTCTTAGAATGTGCCCTTACCCTTAAGTGTATGTATATACTGTTTTGTGCTTATGGATCAGGTGAGATCTGTGTCTTTTTTTCTAAATGTCTGTTCATTAATCGTCAAGAGAGTGACAGAAAACATGGCAAACCCTGAATCTCTTGGAGTTCGGGTGAGATCCCTGAAAAAATACAGTTTTGGAAGTATACATAGTGATATGGCCTATGGTCTCTCCATGTTGACATATCTCTGTTGGCAGTAGGCTATCTCATGATCTGTCTAGACCTGAAGATTTGGTCTGTCAGTAAATCTAGTCAGTGTGTGTGAGGTCACTGGCTGACCCTGAAGTTACAAACTGAGAACAAGAGTAGCCCTACAATTTGGCAATTCAAATAGCGCATACGATCTTCTTGTTAAACCTTTAGTACACACAGATGAATAACAAGAAAACTTGCATGGCTTGCTTTTATTGCAACCATTGCAAACATGGCTGCTTCCACCTCATTTGTACTCTACATAGTGCAGAAAATAAAAAGCAATAATGAACTATTCAAGTTCATTTATGAAGAAGGGGCAAGATGCATAGTGCAAAAATGTTCCAAAGGGACAGATTTTTTTCTTTTTCTTCAAACGTGCATCTTCTTTAATTAAAATTTGTTGCTATGCAGGCGACGCAAGGTGCCAAGGAGCTCTAAATAATAGTATCAGTGTATATTGTGTATATGCACTGTATGTTTTGAGTGGGTCTCTGATCTATGGCAACTGACAGCAGCACAGAGCATGTGCTGGAAATCAGCAGAAAAGAAGATGGTGGCATTTTGGAGGCACAAATCTTCATTGCTAAAGGGCTTCGGTTGTTTACTGAAAGAACTCACCAACTTTTTCCGGCAAATGCCTCTATCTAATTTCATTGGTGAGATTTGATGCACAAGCTTTCGGGGACCAACCCCTTCCTCAGGTGCACCTGAGGAAGGGGTTGGTCCCCGAAAGCTTGTGCTTTTTAAATTTCTGCAATAAAATGAGATAAAGGCATAAACCAGAAAAAGTTGGTGTGCTTCTTACCTACACAATCTGGATGATACAATTGGCCTGGAAGTGGTCTGGGATATAAATGCACCCTGCAGTGATAAATAAGTGGTGTGCTGCAAGAAAAAAACGTGTTAAAGTGCTTTGATGGCATTGGTCTGGTACAGCATTTCGACACACAGAAAATACAAAGATGCCTGCATTTAGCAGCATTGTATTCAGGAGGGGCAGGCAGAGACACTTAAATCTCATTCTGACACACGAGTTAGGACACAAGTGTTCTGGGTGCAGGCAGGACATGATGCTAATGCCAGCATAGGGGCTGATTCTAGGCCAGCTTATTTTAGCAGCTAGATTTTCAGCCCTGTCTGGCATTCACCTAAAATTCGCAGCTCTTTGGCATCAGAATGGATGGGCTTCTCCAATTAGTCCTTCATGAACAAGCTTCATAAGGTTTACTGTTTACGTAAGTAAGTAAATCCAGTATTTACTTTTGAGATGCCAAAAAAATGAAACTCTGTATTGAGTGTGCACACAATTAGTAGTGGATGATACATTTCTTTGAAGAAACAGATTCTTAAAGTATGAGTGAATGCCTAATGCCTGGGTATGTTCTCATTGTAGTATTTGGGATGCAAAATGTCCTACAAAAGGTTGTGAGAACATGTAATGAGAGTATAGGCAATGTACAAGACCAGAATGTTATCTAAAAGGGATGTAGACAGACTTCTTGGGAGAACAAATGTATGAAATTATATAATAGTATTTGTGTTGCTTAGGTAGTAAGGGTTTAAGTTACAAGGTAGTTAGTTTTTTTTCTATATTTCGGTTAACTGAAAAACAACAATAACAGAATTTAGATGGATCTGTAGGTCTTTCACCTTGAACTTCTGTCGACGTGTTTTACAGACTTATTAGAAATGAGAACATTTCTATATATACATTCTCCCAAAGGCAAAAGCACATCAGCACATGTTATAAGTTATATAGGGCATTGAAAATATATCCTGCCTAGTTCCAAAGGAAATACTTGGGATGACCTCCAAAAAGTGCAGTGAAAGCAAAGTTCAGTCAAAAGTAGTATTTTCTTTTACCTTCAAATCTACAATCCGTGATGGGCAAATAAATTTGCCTAGCGCAAATTTGCGGCAAAGTTTAGCCACCGGCAAATAAATTCTTCCACGAAAATTGGCTGGTGTCAACTTATTTTGTGTCTGAAAAGTTGATTGCGTCAAAAACACTGCGCGTCAACAATATTTGGACGCCCATTGACTTTTCGGACGCGCGTCCAAAATTGATGCAGGCGGCAATTTTCAAGTATCACAATTTTTTTTGCAAATTTTTTGCCGTTTTGCAAATTTGCAGGAAATTCCTGAATTTCGCCCATCACTATCTACAATGCATTAACATCCCTAAAAACAATATTTTCTAATTTGTTTATCTGTAAATATTTGCTATTCTGCATATATGACAGAATAGCCAGTGATTTAACTATAGAGGAAGCAGACCTTGGCGGTTGTATGTGTGGGTCTGAAAATAGCAAATAATTATTTTTTTGTTCTAATTATAATTCATTACTTTCTACCTGCAAATATGCCATACAAATATCAGATGATACCCAAAAAAAATGCTCAAATGTCAAAAATGTAAAAGTAATACTAAGGGGTAGATTTAGCAAAATGAAAGATTAGCGCTCACCACAAAACATTTCGCCCAGTTTCGTTCATTCCTATGGGATTTTTAGAAGCTGATCAAATTGTAACTTTCACCCGCTTACAAAGCTACTTCTAAAAATCCCATTGGAATGAATAGAAAGTGTGTGGTAAACTCTTGTTCTACTAAATCAACATTCAAGGAAAACATCCATCGTTTCTGGATGTAATATTTGCCAACTTCAGCTTAGTAAAAGCCCATATTGACACAGGTTACAATCTTTTGTTTAAAAGAGAACTAACTCCTAAAAATTAATATGGGTAAAAATCCTGTATTTTATACTGTATAATGAACTTACTGCACCAGCCTAAAGTTTCAGCTTGTCAATAGCAGCAATGATCCAGGACTTCAAACTTGTCACAGGAGGTCACCATCTTGGAAAGTGTCTGTGACACTCACATGCTCAGTGGGCTCTGGGCACCAGCCACGTAACATCTCTGGCTCCTATCCCTAGTCTGGTCCCCTCTTTCCTCTCTGGACTGTCCGTGTTGATTTGTTTTTGCATTTCCATGTAGTTTTGCGCATTCACTGCCGCATCGATTTGTGTATGCGTGCCAGCGTCTATGTATGCACCAACTTGGAGCCGCAGCTGGCCAGGTTGCTAAGAGCATCTGACTGGCCTGGCCTGGCTTGTCTCTGGCTACAAGGCTGATTATTAAATTCTGATGCTAATTGCACAGGTTTCTGTGCTGCCATGTAGTAATTATCTGTATTAATTACTAATCAGCCTTAAATTATGACATTTATTTTCTATGTGTACTGTATATTTAGAGTTGGTCCCTAAACTCAGTAAGTGACAGCAGCACAGAGCATGTGCAGTGAATCGGCAGAAAAGTAGATGGGGAGATACTGGGGCATCTTTGGAGACACAGATCTTTACTGCTTAAGGCCTGTGGTTGTCTTGGGCTGGTACAGTAAAACAAAACATAATCTACTACATTTCTAGCTACTTACTTACTTAGGCTTTTGTTTTCCTTTAATCTGTGCAGTGGAAGCAGGTTGTTAATTTAAACGCATATTGGAATAGCTACTCGCTGCTTATTGACCTGGCACAAGCTTAATCTAGCTGAATGCTGTCTTGTGTGCTCAGTAGGGTCAGATGGTGGTTTGTTATTTAAAAAGAGGAGGATACATTTTGGCCATCGAAAAAGTGGACCTGTTAACAACTGAAAATGCATAGCAGTGCCTAGAGAGAGGAGATGAATCTTTGTATGTAAAGTGCCGCATATATGGTTTCTAGGTTTTACCACTATACAGCAAATACCTTTTAGTGTGAGCAGTTTTAAGTGGCAGTCAGAAGGAGTCTTTTGGGATTCTTGGGAGACGCTATGAAGGACAGTGTGAGAAGAATCTTTTAAAAGATGAAGAAAGTTGGCTATTATGGCTAGGGCAGAAGTACACCGCTATGTCTATAAATAACAGGAAAGAGATGTACAGAAAGCAGAATTATTTATGGCATTGGATGCTAACATCAGAATTTTAAATTGGATTCTGCACGGTATGGTACGTCAATAGAGCACCTAACAAATTAGAGTAACAGATGATGTGCTGTGAAAGCAATGATTGACCCAGGCACCAGCTCTGCACATTTATCATCCACGTGGATGGCATCTTGAAGCCCATATGAGTTATTACGTCTCCAGAAATATTAGTCAGTTGTGATGAGCTCTTGGCTGTGTATTGAACTTTGTCATACTACATTAAAAAGAGGACACATGGGGTACCAGGAAACAGAGCGTTGGAATGTTATTAGAAGAAATAATGCAATTGGCTTAAAGGGCATGTAAAGGCAAAAAAATAAAATTCCATTTTTACTTTCTTTAATGAAAAAGAAACCTATCTCCAATATACTTTAATTAAAAAAAATGTGTACCATTTTTATAAGAAACCTGACTGTATGCAGTGAAATTCTCCCTTCATTTACTGCTGTGGATAGGAATTATCAGACGGCCCCTAACTGCTCTGCAGGGAAACAATCATACTTATGAACAGCAGGGGGAGCCCCTGTCTTCCCAACCCTGCAGAACTCAAGCAGCTTTGTTTGTTCCCCTGTAGAGCAGTCATGACTGTGTAGAGATTTGTACTGGATTTTATTTTTGCCTTTTCATCCCCTTTACTGTTCCCAACTCCAGCTGCAGGGACAAAGATCCTGGAGCCAGATTTAAACAGATAAACTGGGATTCTATTTGGAGGATTATTTTGCTGCAGCCACTGGTTCTGCAGAGTTGGAGAAAATTTCTAATAAACACTACAAAAACTATAAAATCCACATTAGATTACATGACAACACAGGACCCTGTGCAGTCTGTATATTCTGATTATTAATCAGTCTTGCTGTATCTGTTTCTGACAGATATTATTTGACTTGACAAACCCTAAGCAGCCCAGACCACACTGAGCATGCACACAGTCTTGGCCCTCAAAGATGTTTAACAAAGTTACAAAATGGAGACCCCTGTGGCCAACTTTGAAAGCATAAATCATTTGTTTGATTAGGCTTGCGGTAAAGTAAGTTTATGTTTAGTATACAAAATACAGCATTTCTAGCCTTATTCTATTTTAGACTTTACTTCCCCTTTAACTGCAAATAAACAGACTTAAAAAACACAATGATGAATTTATTTTGTCTAGAATCATTGACTACAGTTTTAGGAGTTTTGGTTTTGCAGGAGAAGGCATTGTCTGGTGATTATGTGAGCCAAATGTTTTAGTGCCCAAGATCCACATTTGAATTTTATTCAAAGATATTTTCTGATATTTGGTCACCTGTGTTAGAGGAGATTAAAGCTGCCCATAGATGTGCGGATTTTATTTTTTGTACAATTGATTAATTAAAAGACCAATTGACTCCACATGTGGTCCGAAATTTATTTCAAACTGTTATGTCTTTGCATCTATGGTCAGCTTTAGTCGAGGCAAAACAAAAAGTACCATGTTCCATCACCCTGTTATAGAAACTATCTGAGGGAATAATTTTAAAGACTCATTTGTTCACAGTGGATAACTTCCCCCCATATCCGTTTGAATAGTGAGTTGTCATTAGGTTGGTGACATAAACCAATAGACCGCTCTGAATTTGTTTTTAAATGTAGTTGAGGCACTAAAACCAAAAATGCTTGATCAACGAGCAACACTGAAACAAATGTAATATACATGCTCTATACAAGACTGCTTGAATAAATGGTCAAATAAGGCATTTGCAATAAAAAAATATTGCTCTGCATACTATTCTTTCTGGGGCACAGTAAACTAGTACTACATCCCTTATTACCTATATTATCATCGAAAAAAAAATCCATATCTAAGCAATATGGGAATGACTATACTCAATAGCCCAGTGGTGATATTACTACACCTCCGGTAATTATTTCTGAAAATAATTTTAAATATGTTTTGAACATACTGTGGTTTTGATAACAGCTATTTAGCTTTGCTGCTTGAAAAGTTATTGGTACATGTTAAACTTACATTAGGGAATCTGTTTACTTGAATTTACCTGGCTATTTCTGGAAAGTCAGCACTGCGCTAACTGGTATTAAAGAGGTTTCCACAGAGTATTTAAAGGGATTAATTCTAGATTAAAGGAAAACTATACCCCCCAAACAATGTAGGTCTCTATTAAAAGATACTGAGTAAAACAGCCATTGTGTAAAACCCTGCTTCATGGAAATGAACCATTATCATAATAATATACTTTTTTAGTAGTATGTGCCATTGGTAATCATAAATAGAAAATTGCCATTTTAAAAAATAAGGACCGCCCCCTGAGATCGTAAGATTCACTGTGCACACGTACAAACCACATGTAAGGTCACATGAGCCAATTAACAGCCAGAGTTCTGACTTTTGCTTCCTCACTTCTTCTTGTTACAGTTAGTGTTGTAGTATTTCTGGTCAGGTGATCTCTGAGGCAGCACAGATAGAGTCACGAAATGGTGGTTCAAGGCAAGAGATGTAAAATGGCAATATTTATGTAAATATATATTCCAGTTTGGTAAGATTCTTTAATATGTCATTCAATTTGATATAAACTATCTGTTGCTTAAGCATTCATTTTGGGGGTATAGTTTTCCTGTAAACAAAGATTTGGTAAATGTAAGTTTCTTAGAGTTTGCCATAATTGCAGCTGTTCCCACAAACATCTGTATGTATTTGGAAAAATAAACTAATTCTTGTCTTGCGCAATCCATCCCATTAGCCTTGACTTTAATAATTAAACTAAGTTTTTGGTAATATGACTCATTGTATTGATTTTGTCATTAATCTTCCTTTGTTGTTCTACAGGATGATGAAGTTGTCCTTCAGTGTGTTGCTACAATACACAAAGAACAGCGGAAATTTTGCCTGGCAGCTGAGGGACTTGGGAATAGACTATGTTTTTTGGAACCAACTTCAGAGGCTAAAGTAAGAGTTTACCATTATTAAATGTTTGTACATGTCACTGCATTTTATTCAGCAATGTGTAAAGAATGATAGAATTTTGTGGTAATTGCAAAACATTGCACTGTTGCCCTAAATTTTTTGTCGGAAGCAGTGGTTTGCATATCTGTAATTTTGACCCACTAAATTGCAGGCTCTCAGCATATAATTACAAAAATACAGTTACATCAGTATTGTACCCGTGTAATGTGACATGCCCTTGCTGTCATGAGCAGCATTGAGCACTGCAACAGTAATCTCCAGTGGCCTAGTAATCTCCAGTTGCATTGTGTGGGGGAGGG
Source organism: Xenopus petersii (assembly GCA_038501925.1). Classification (NCBI taxonomy): domain Eukaryota; kingdom Metazoa; phylum Chordata; class Amphibia; order Anura; family Pipidae; genus Xenopus; species Xenopus petersii. Next base: position 35,303,986 of record CM076686.1, read on the forward strand.
GCATGGGAAGAGCAAGCGTGGAGCATGGGAAGAGCAGGGGTGGAGCAAGTGCTGGATAAGAACTTTCTACTTTTTGTGGAGCACCATATTTTTAAAGGAAAGGCTTGCAGCACTTGGGGTGCCAAATGTTAGGCACCCCCAAGTGATTGTATTGACTTATCTGAAACCCCGGGTTGGTGCTCCTATCAGCAGAAAACTGCACCGGCCCAGGGTTATACCAGTGAGCACCATGGAGCGATCCACTTCCGTCTTCTTCTGTCTTCAAATTTCCCGTAAAAGTGAAAGTAAAAGTTTGGCTTTTTGTTCTACTGCGCATGCGCAGCCACGAGAAAAAGAGGAAGACAGAAGAGGATCGCTCTGTGGTGCTCACTGGTATAACCCCAGGCCGGTGCAGTTTTCTGTTGATAGGAGCACCAGCCTGGGGTTTTAGGTAAGTAACTAGGGGGGTGCCAAATGTTAGGCAAGCAAGTGCTGCAATCCTTTCCTTCTCCTTTAAGGCTACTACTACTGTTTTATAAATGTATGCAGCTCAGTTACTATTGAGTACAAGGTACAGTCTTGCTATTGCAGAGAAATAGTATATCAGTCAAAATAGAACTCTAAAGTAAATTAACACCCCTATTTCTTGGTAAGGGATCACATACCTGTACTAACAGGTAGTATCAGTAGAGTAACTAGATGTTACTGAGCCCCACAGCAAATTCAATTTAAGGCCCACATCATATCTAAAGATTGTCCTGTTTTACCTATGTTTATATTGAAATTGCTCATTAAATAGGGCCTTGTGGGCCCCCTGTACCTCCTTGACCCCCCTGCAGTCACAGGGTCTGCTTCCTCTGTGGTTACTCCCCTGGGTAGTATATCCAGTTTACAAATATTTTAACAAAGAGGCAAAATTTAACTAAGACTAAGAGGTGCTTCCCAAATAAACTGGAAGATTTAAGCAGTTTTTGTACCTACATTTGATGCAAGCTTATTCACTTCTTTGTGTAACAAAATGAATGCTGAATGCAAATGTTCCAAAGTATATTTATTAAGTAAATGTTTTAATGAATTCTTAACACCCACAAAAAAATAATAATTGGCTTATATTTGTAAATCTGTTTCTGTACTACCACTGATTCCTAGTAACACTGACACTTCTCTGTACAAATTTGTTAGGTACCGTACATAAAAGGGCTAAGATTTGGGAGCCTATTTATCAACACTCCCATTTTAGTGGTTTTAGAGTAGTTTTATTAGTGGTTTTTACCACGAAGGCCATGGAATTTACAAAAAAATCAGAATATCAAAAGTACAATTGGAAAAAAAACAATACACTAAAAAATATGATTACCTCTAAAACCTCTAAAAAATGTTTTAAAAGCTTTTCATTTATTTATGGGAGAAAAAAAAATATGAAAACCTCAAAGTCTTAATGGTTACAAAAATGGTCCAATAGGATCAGCACAACTCCCATTGACTTCTGTAGGACCTCGAATACTTTTACTTGGTGAAGTTTTTCATGGTTTTTAAACTTAATAAATCTTGATTTTTTAGGGGTTTAAATAAATATAGAAAAAACTCACATTTTTAAAAATTTGTGAAAAAACAGAAATACAAATCGTTAGTAAATAGGTCCCTTAACCTTGAAAGGAACCAAGTTTCAGGTAAAAATTAGTACCTTTGTAAATGTATAATGTATGCATTTATACAGAATTCTTATTGAATCAAGTGAAAGTGAGTGTCGGACTGGCCAGTAGTTGTAGTTGAATATATTGCACTATATGGACAAACAATCCCTGTTTTGTTTAAAAATAATGCACAAAATATCTCAGTCATTAATGTGTTGATAAAGGGTTGAGCTCCTAAACAGTCAATTGTAATCAAATAATTCTATAAAGTACCTTTATGCATGATCCTAACTAAGCTGCATGAATCTATTATGGGTTTATTTTAGGGATGCAACGAATCCAGGATTCAGCCTTTTTCAGAAGGATTCAGGTTCGGCCAAATCCTTATGCCTGGCCGAACCGAATATTAATTTGCATATGCAAATTAGAGGGAAGGGAAATCACACGCCTATTCAACACAAAACAAGGAACTTACACATTATTTTTTTACACTTTTTCCCTTTCCTGCCCATAATTTGCATATATGGATTCGTATTTGGTTCTCTATTCAGCCAAACCTTTCACAAAGGATTTGGGGATTCGGCCAACTCCAAAATAGTCCATTCTGCGCAGCCCTAGTTTATTTAATGTTAAATGATTTTTAGAAGGCTTAAGGCATCCAAATTATGGAAAGATTCCTTATCTAGAAAACTCCATGTCGCAAGCACTGTAGATAATAGAGCCTACACTGTACATATATGCAAATCATTGTTCATACTACAACCTACAAATGGTTATGTCCCCATAGACAGTGTTCACCTGTTACCAGAGAATTAAAAAAATGATCTGGATTTATTGTTTAAAGAGAACGAAACCCCCCCCCCAAGAGAGGGTCCTCATCCACTAGCCCCTATTTGCCCCCCCTTCATGCTTCCTCCCCACATAGTCCACTATTTATAAAAAAGTCACTGAAAGTCGCACAGACCTCTCCATGCAGAGTAGCGCAGTGGACCACATGTGCGCCACCTTCGATATCTTCGGATATGTTCTCAAAAGGACCACTGTCACTAAGCTTTTTTTGTGCATGGCAGTTGGAGCTGTTTGGTATACATGACTACTGTGCATGCGCCAAAATTAGGGGATCTGAATATATTGAAGATAGTGCCCGTAAGCTCTGCTGCTCTATCCTGCATCGAGAGGTCTGTGTGACTTTCAGCGACTTTTTTCTAATCCAATACAAACAATCTAATAAATTGACACATTTATAAAAGCCAATAAAAAGTCTTTGATAAATGTGACAATTGATTAAAACCCTTTCCTATCAGGGCAATTTTCGTGACAGTAAAAGAAAGTGTTAATGATTATGATAAAATTCAGGCTGCTGGGAAACCGTTCTCAAGTTTAAATTTTAATAAATCTGCCCGTTAAATTCGGAGAAGTATAAATAATTGATTTTTCCTAGGCAAGACAGAAAGATGTATTTCACACAGCTGTGAATTAGACAAATCAGGCAGTTTATCTGATTTACTCTCTCTCTTCCTAGATATGCTTTTCAGATGTTGCCTTATATTGCTTGATGTATTAGGCAGCAAAGAGCAGTATAAAACACTGCAGAGAGGCTCATGATGAATTAATTGAATGGACTGCAGTAGGTAGTTCAGTGCCAGCTCTCACTCTGTAATTGGCTGCAGTGAAAAGCTGTCTATTCCTGCTCCTACTCACTTGCCGCTTACCTCCTGTCTAGGCTGACAATTTTTTTCTTTTAGATCTACACAATTGCAGATTTGCAAAAGAGAAAGACAATGTACCCTTTTGGTGTCAGAACAGTTGGAGACATCAAGCTTAACCATAGGTCATCTGCTTGTATCCAAAAACGGCAAAACTGACATCTAAGACAACCCATATATCTCTTGACTGATGAGTGCAATTAATATAAATTGTGCCTGTAAAGGGCTCCATGTATTGAAATGTTCCAGTTAAGTTTTTGATTGTTGGTCTCTAGCCAAGTGAAGTTTTTTTGTAAACTGCTGATAAAAAAACATTCTGTTTGGTTTTGAACAGATCTGTTAATAATTTTAATATTATTAATATTATTTTGTATTATTGTACTCATCAGGCCCAGATTTATGGTAAGGCCTGGGCCTATGGCGGCAAGATTTTAGGGGCGGCATGCCACCCAGCCGCATCTTAAGGAGCCAGCGCCTAGGGGTGCCCAAGCCCGAAATTCAGGCCTGGTACTCATGCACCTTGCTTTCAAATGAGGTAGGTAGTGAAATAGATAATAGAAGATGCAGGGAAAACCAATAGCCAAAGTAAATTTATAGACTTTTACTAAAAAGATGGTTATACTAAGGCTCTGAGGTTTTCCTCCAACTAAGACCATCTTGCACATCTACTCTGTGCTTTGTCCAAAGATAGGAAGAAGCATGGTTTTTCTCCTCTTTTATACACTAGCGGACTTGGGTGAATGGGAGGCACTTCCCTTACTCAGGAAATAATGGCACCACATTTGTAATTTTCCAGCCTCTTGTTACAGTGCCAGACATCAAAAATCATGTTATTTTAAGTAAAGACGTTTGGAAAATACAGAGCTAAGCTCCTTTAGTGCCCTGGGTCTAATACCACAAGGTAATACACATGTTTCCATTCTCATGACCTAGTCTCTTGAATTTTCTCTTGAGTCAACTGTACTTAAAGAAGAATGAAAACCTAAAATGCTGATGAAGTCAATTCACATTTTTTTCCCCCCCTGGCTAATCTCTTCTTGATGATGTAGCCTAGAGTACTTTCCTCTTTAACAATAATATTTTCATCCTGCTTCCAGATTTTGTATGCCTTGTACTGTTTGAATAGAACATTTGTATTTGTATATTTTTTTTGTTTGAGTTTTTTGATAATTTGTGCATTTTTCCCTACTCCAATTTATAAATATTTCTTGTTCCTAGGCATTTAGATATTAAGAGTTTTATTTATTTATTTTTGCACAAATTATTAACATCTTTTTGCTGTTTATACCAATACATGGTCCTTTAAATCACCACGGAAAAAGGACTGAATCGGCAACTATATGCAACTCCAAGGACATTGTGTGGTGGCTATATATGGAACTCCCAACTGCAACTTTGTGCACAGTTCTAAACCATTCAGAAACACATTTTGAAGAACGCTTTATTTTATATGCACTTTGCTTTCTCATGTATTTCACAGCATTTGTTAAACCAAAATAATTAGAGCCAGGCCAAATAGTTTATAACACTGCTGTCCAAATGTGCCGTTTTTATATACCGAAAGGCTAGATTTAAATGGCAGAGTTTGTGAAGTTTTGCTCATCCTAGGTCTTTACTCGTCTTTACATTATGTCACTTGTGTTTACTGGAATACTGTACAGCAACAAAAGAAAAAATAACATGGGAAAAAAACAAGCCAAAGATGTATAATTTAGACACTATAGATAATGCTCTCTGCTCAGTTAAACATCTGAGTCAGCTGAAACATCCAGTCGATAATACTTAATGAACATACTCGTAAAGAGGCCTTTGCTGCAGATGAGACAGATCAGCAGTAGTGATTGAGAACTCTTAAGGACTTGATCTTGTTGCTGGATAAAAACACACCCATATAGTAACTGCATTTTGATACAAAATATAAACTGCATTTCAATAGAAAATGAATCATAAGTGTGTTTTTGTTTTGGTTACTTATTCTTCATAATAAGTCATAGGCCAAAGACACACTGCATGTTCATGGAGAATCAAAACATTGTTGACGGCTGCTTCCTATTCATATTAATATTACATATGCTGTCTAGGACTGAAATTGCTCGGAAACAGACTAAAGGTGGCCATAGACGTAACAATTACTATCTTTCTTGGAAAAGATCTTTCCAAGAAAGATTGTTTGTTTCAATACACAGGTGTAGAGGTGAATCTTCAGATATACAGGTAGAAACAATAGAATTCTACATGTATCTGACGATTCAGCATTAACAATGGCCTATGTTTGGATGCCTTCAAAGGCACCCAATTAAAATTTTCAGTCCAGCCCGATCGATGAGTCGACCGATATCCAAGTCTTCTGCCGATATTGGTTGGCTCTTTTCCCACCATACACACACTGAATATCGTACGAACATTTTTTCATATGATATTATCTGTGCCTATGGCCACCTTAAAGGAGAAATCAACCTGTGGGGGGAAAACCCCCTACCCCCCAGCCCAGGTAGCCCTCCCTCCCTCCTCCCCCCAGGCTAACTACCCCCCCCCCGGGGAGATGCTCCATACTTACCCCTCAGTGCAGAATCTTCCAGCGAAGTTCCACACGTCCATCTTCCGGCTCCTCTGTAAGCTGACTGAGAGAATGGCAATTTGCGTGTAATTCTGCACATGCGCAGAAATATCAATCTCCCAGTCAGCTTACAGAGGAGCTGGAAGATGGACGCATGGAACTGCGCCGAGGGGTAAGTATGGGGTATGGGGCATCTTCCCAGGGGGGGGGTAGTTAGCCTGGGGGGAGGATGGAGTGCTACCTGGGGTGGGGGTAGGTTTTTTTCCCCACAGGTTGATTTCTCCTTTAAGACTGAAGGCTAGAATTGTCACATGGCTGGTGTTTCACCGGCCTGGCTGGCAAAAATAATGCTTGTTGCCAATGTCATAAATAGGGCTGAAAAATAAAAAAAATTAGGAAGGTCAGCACTTTTTCCAGGAATGGTGGCAACCCTACAGATGGCACATTGGCATTTTAGATTCCTGTGATCCCCTCAGGAACAACTTTGATATCAGACTATGCTTGGACTCTGCCAGGTCCAACAAAAAAAAGAATTTAAGGTTCCAGGTGAGTCACATAGCTTGGATGCTTGGCCTGCAACCAGAAGTCTAACTGTACTTTATTATCTAATGGATTAAAGCTAGCAACTGTGCATTTATCTCATGTTTCAAAGGCATTGGCATGCACATAGAGCATATTAATATTCCAAAGAGATGTTTAATGATGGTGACATACAGGCTGATTATCATGGTATTCGATCAATGCACCCATAAGAAGAATGGATATCTGCAGAATATGCCCACAGGTACAGATGGCCATAGACGCAAAGATCTTTCCCTGATATGCCATTAACGAGCATGGCTATATCAGGGGTATCTGAACGGGCGAACGATCCGATTACGATGCGCAATGGACTCTGGTGGGATGGGTCGGGTCAAAAACAAATCTGTCCAAACGACCGATCTCTCGCCGGACGAAAGATGTCGGCACTCACCACACACGATCCGAAAATCGTACGAATCCTCAATTCGTACGATAGGATCTGTGTGTCTATCGCCAGAATGTCCAAAAGAAACTGGTTAAACTGCTTGATTGGTACATGAAATTGCAGTCCCATGTATCTACAAGTTAACTGAAAGGCTTTAAAAATGTGTTATTGGTTAGCCCATCGTATTTTTCTGTTTATTTGATAACACTAGAGTTGCAATGGCCAGTCACTTGGAAGAGGGGACTGTATTTACACATATACCCTCCACGCAATTTACGTGAAATGAGGTTGAATGTGCCAATACACTCAGTGGAGGGCACATATCTGTGACACTTCTGTATAGGACCTAACAGAGATCTAGGGTATCAAACAATGTGATGCTTGTTACCAATATAGAAATCTGCATAGTATTTTTAAGGCATGTATGTGCATCCATATTAAATTAGCTTGTATACCAAAATAAAATGTTTGTACTGGGCAACTTATGTGCTTGGTGATCAGTATGATGTTCATTTGTTGCTAAGATGTTTAAAGTAAAAGTACTGTAGTACAAATAAATATTTCATTTCTAATTGGCCTCAGTTCTCGGTGTTATTGAGTTTGTATATTGTTTATTTACCCTGTGATTCAATTATACTCTCATCCCCACTGAAAAATACAGATTCAGGCATGTGGACAGTTTGATTAAATGTTTTTGCCCAGCATATGTAATTAATAACATTTTACTTTGAGTTTAATGAATATTGTCATGATGTTCCAGAGTTTAATAAACAACTTATTCAAGTGTCGGCAGCCCAAAGCTAGAATGTTTTCTGTCCTAGTACTCCCACAGTTGATGCTAGGCTGATCATAAATATAACAGATGAAGTGAATGAAGCTTGCCTTGGATGTCAGGTTTCGCAGAGGAGAAGGACACTGGCACAAACCCCAGTGAAGATTTCATCAGCCTACACTGGAATTCAGACTGGTGCTGAGCACAGCATGTCCTAACTCAATCACCTCCGCACAAACTGGCCATGATAATATCCTTTATCCAATAAAAGTACACTAAAGTTGCTATATAAACTGACAACACAGCATGGCTAAATAAACAGTATGATTATGAAATATTGTATAAGATAAGAGTATTTAGTCACTGTATTTCCTAATTCCAATCAGCTAAAATATACCAGTTTAATATTGGGTTCTTGACCATCTGCCTTCTGTATATTATTACATTATTATTATTTTTATGGAAACAAGCAAGCATGAAAATAACGGGAAGAATGAAGTTGTTACATCCATCAACCTATGGCTAAAGCTTATCCAAACTGATAAAACCTGCGGACCAGCCAGAAATATATCCCCTAGATTTTAAAATCTGCATCGAAGAGTGCATCAGTGTGTTGATATGGTCCTCTCTAAATGTGTTTGCTATCACATTCACTCACACACTGGGGTCATTTTGATCAGAAGCCAGTTAAAGGGATTCTGTCATGGGAAACCATTTTTTCCAAAACGCACCATTTACTTTTGGCACTTCTTTAAATGTCATTGAATTTCAAATGCTCAAATTTATTACAAAGAAACTTTTATCTTGCCTTCAGTTTTTACCACTGATAACAAGTGAGAAAAGGTGATACAGAAAAGTGAAAATATCTTGGGCTGCATTCAGGGCAGTGACACACCAGGCTGCTTCTCTGGGCAATTAATCTCCTGCACTCTCCAGTAAAAAGCTTTCCCATAGGCAATAATATGAATCGCTGGTGGTAAAACCCATGTGTTGCTCCAGTCTCCCAAAATCGCTACAAGAGGAAACTTCAAGCGATTCTGGGAGACTGGAGCAACACATGGGTTTTACCACCAGCGATTCACATTATTGCCTATGGGAAAGCAGTGATTTATCGCTAGCGATTAATCTCCTGGTGTGTCACTGCGCTTAATTTAAAATATTGGGAGCCAGTTTCACATAGGTGTTTTTGAAATGTGAATAGACTGATCACCTAACTGTTGGGCTTCTAGAATATTGCCAGTCACTAAAGGCAGCCAGAATGACCCTCTGGTGGAAATGATCAGATTTTGCACAATTTGGCCACATAGTTGAATGAGCGAATTTTATTTTAAGCCTATGGAGACCTGGGTCACATGAATAGCACCACTCCTCATTTCCTATCCAGTTGGGAGCCATTGCCAGACCACTTATTCCATGTATTGGGTTGGCAACCACAGATTTGCAGTCAGAGTTCTCAATTAAGCCTCCAACTGGACAGCGTTGTTGTGGTTAACAATAATAAAAAGTGTATGTGTCTGTGCATACTGATATATTTTAGTAATCTTTCATCACATCACATAGTGAACTGTTTTTTCCCTTCTTTTTTTGGCAGTATGTTCCTCCAGACCTTTGCATCTGTAATTTTGTTCTGGAGCAGTCCTTATCTGTCAGGGCTCTTCAAGAAATGCTGGCAAACACAATGGCAAATGGCAACGAAGGGGTAAGTTTATTTTATAAACTACAATCCTTGCAGGATTAAGAATTTCTGTTATTTGCCTTAAACTGTGCAAGTATAGAGAAATTCCCATTCCATCCCTCTGTTTTTTATAAATTCCATTTTTGAGACTGATTATTTTGCTGACGCTGTCATTGAAATCACTGATTTACATTGAACGAGGGTATAATCTATATCTAAAATGTTTACTGTTTCCTTTTCAGTTGTGTTTATACAAATCAGAATTTGAAAAGAACATTTTCAGCCAGTGCGCTGTTCTGTGCATGTTGATGAGCTAGATCTGTAGAGTACAATTATTCATTCACAGCTGCTATTTGCAGAGCCACTTGAAGAAATGAGTCTGTCGAATGCTGTCATACTGGGAGTTTACAGTAAAGCTGGCCATAGAATCAAAGATCCGCTCGTTTGGTGACATCGCCAAACGAGCTGATCTTTTCCCCATATGCCACTAACGGCATGGCTATATCGGGGGTAATGTGAACGTTTGGGCGTATGGTTGAATGATCGGATTATGATACGCAAAGTGGCTCCGACAGGTCGGTCAGGTAAAATCAAACCTTCTCGATTGATATCGTGGCCTGATATCGATCAGGAAGACCCGTCGGAAGCCCCCATACACAGGCAGATAAGCTGTAAAATTGGTCCAAACGAACGATATCGGCAGCTTTATCTGCCCCTGTATGGCCACCTTTAGACTTCGTTTATCAACACTGGTCAAAATAAACTGATATTGTTATTTCCTTTACACCATGCTGAGTGCAATTACCAAGCCTCCAGCTACAGAAAAATCGTGATGAACAAAGTTAGGGTCTTCATTTCCTGCTTCCTCACCCCACTTTTTGATATTTTTTGTGACTGGATATATACTTAAAAAAAAAAAAACGCTGTTGGCTGGCGTTTTGGATTTGGAAAGATGAAAATGGCCAGCCCTAATGTGAACAGCCTGTTAAACCAGGTACATTAAAGGGGAACTACCATGAAAATTAAAAATTTCTATAAGCTTCAACACAATAAAATAAGAAACTAACTACAATCAATTATATATTCTCCATTGTTTCTGAAATAATCTAATTTATCTAAACTGTTCCTCTCTCAGCATCTGTTTCTCTTCATTCTGTCTTCAAGCAGCAGTTGGGTGTCAGCTATTCATGGACACTTAGATCCAATATATCTTATAGGGGGCTCTTTTTCTAGCAGATGCATTACATGCTCATTCACATAACTGATTCCAGTACAAACAAAATCGAACAAAATTATTGCAGAAATCCTGCATGTAGAGAGACATGATTTCTGGTGGTTTTAATAGAGTGAACTCTAATAATTCTTATAGGCAAAAGAAGCCCCCCTATAAGATATATTGGATCATTCATCTGACACCAAACTCTTGCATGAAGAGAAACAGATTCTGAGTGAGGGATAGTGAAGATTATTTCAGAAAAAGTACCGAATATTTAATTGATTGTATTTAGAAAGTTTCTTATTTCAGTATGATGAAGATTATATTAAGTTATCATTTTTGCGATAGTTCCCCTTTAATATTATAGGGAAGGAGAGATCTAGGTTCAGGGAGCCAGACAGAGAAGGGGTATTATAAAAATAAAAAAAACTCAGATCAATTGAATTAATAATGTATTTAATATCTGAGGCATGAGGTCCTCTCTAGTCTCTTTGACACTTAGGTCTTAATCCTTAATGAAACTGTACTTTGTATTTATTTGTATTTTTTATTGTTATGACCCCGTTCTGTCAATTATTGTTCTTTTGTACAGTGCTACATATTTAAAGTGGTTGTTCACCTTCCAAACACTTTTTTCAGTAGTTTTCAGATTGTTCTCCAGAAATAAAGACTTTTTTCAATGACTTCCTATAATTTATTTTTTACTGTTTTTCCAAAATCTAAGTCTAATGTTCCTGTCTGTGCTGTTTGAGTCTGGCAGCTCAGTAATTCAGGTGCAGATTCTGAACTGTTACAATTTTGCAACATTTAGTTGATCCATTTCTCAGCAGCATCTCCGGAGTATTAGCAACTATTGTATCAATTCTAACAGCTGCCTTTAATGAAAACCAGAGATTTTGATCAGCAGGGACAAAGGTAAGAAATGTATCAACTAAACGTATCCATTTAGAACAGTTTACAGGGTCGGCGACCCCCCCCCTCCCAGAGCTGCTTTAGAAGATGAAAAAACACACTTTAAACTAAAATATTAGAAAAACGGTGACACATAGAAAATAGAAAGTAAATGGAAAAAGTCATTATTTCTGGTGATCTATCAGAAAACAACTAGTTGTTTGAAGGTGAACAACCCTTTTAAGCAGCACAATAAAATAATATATACAAAATATAGATACATATTTTAATTATCAGTCATGAGCCTCTGATAATCTAGATTTCATGGTAAAATTGTTAATCCTGTTTCTCACATATTGTTTGCACCACTCTGTTATTTTGATATTTTATTGTATGGTGGAAATGGTCCACACTATACTATAAAGTGAAAAGTTGGGTGGTTAATATTAAATTCTGATGCATACTTCCTAGGTTCAGTTAACCCTAATAGGGATGGGTTAATTTGACCCATTTCGTGTCGCCAAAAATTCGCCGCTGGCGAAATGTTGCAGACGCCCATTAGTCTATGGGCGTCAAAAAAATTGTCACATGGCGAATTTTTTTGAAGCGCATCTTTTTATTTTGACGCACGACACCATACAGGTCTATGGGCGTCATTATTTTGGCGAAACAAGGCGAAAAAATTCACCCATCCCTATACCCTAACTCTGTTGACTTGCAGTTGAGCAAAAAGCCTGGCAGTAGCAGTCAGATAATGCAAACATCTCTGAAACTGCTAATAGAAAATGGTTGTAGATTGCATTAGTGGTCAGAAAAGCGCCCTGAGTAAGTTTATATCAATGTGTTTGTTTACAAGTATGAACCAACTTTTCACAATGTTCCAAAGTAATTTTAGCAAATTCTTATAGGCAGATTTGCTCCAGGTTGTTGAAGCTAGTTGGATGCATATGGTACCTTGAGTGCAACAGATTCTCAAGTGGTGTGCTTTCCTGACCATACTTTACTATAGGTATGGTGATTTTTGAAGTGTTGGTAGTTTTTTTTGTAGCCATACCTGAATCCACCACTGCTCACCAAACAAGTGAATCTTTGCCTGGTTTTGCCACTCATGTTCAGATCCTAATTGTTCTGATCCACTGATGGGCCCAGGGGGTTTACATTGGCCTGTGCAGGCTGGCTGGGAGAGGGCTTCATCATCATGCCATTGTGCTCCTCATACAACATTATTTTCTGGCTGATTTTCATCCAGATATCAGTTGGGCATATTGTCAGAAGTGGCAGCCAACTGGGTATGTAGGGGTTTTTATCAGTTATATATGAAATGCTTTGTAGCACCCATGTTGCTTTAAATATTTAAAAAATGCAACTCTATTTTGTTATGTGACCACAAAATTTTTGCCACACATTGACTTAGTCATTCTCGTGTTTTGGAAAACACCCAATGTTTTTTCACACGAGTCTGTTAGTGGAATTTCTTCTTTTGTACCTTCCACCATATAGGCCAGTTTTAGGCAGAGCTACTGATATGGATGACTGGTGAATCAAGTGATTATTGGCCTTTCTATGGCTTCTTTCACTAGTCATCTTGTTTGTACAAAGAATTTTGAGAGGAATGATACTTTCCTAGAGAATGGTTTGACAATCTGATTATTGTGTCTCCTGAAACATCCAAACTCTTGACTTTTTTTAATGTAACTTTTCTCAAAGAGTAATATTCTAAACAGAGCTTTGTCACGCTTATGATATTGTCTCTCTATAGGTTGATAAAGCATCTGAAAATAACTTTAATTGCATTTCACCAAGATTAGGCCAGATTGCATGTGTGAAGTCTTTTACGTGTGGAAGTCTGGCCTTTTTTGGCCACAAATGGAATGGGAATACTTAATGCATACAGCATTTTTTATTTATTCAGTTTAAGATTTTTTAACATTAAAGGCAGTTGTGTTTATGTCTCATTTTAATTTTTTTTCATTTAAACTACAAATATCACGGGAAGCAAAATTATATTACAGGTAAGGGACCTGTTATCCAGAATACTCGGGACCTGGGCTTTTCCAGATAAGGGATATTTCTGTAATTTAGATCTTCATGCCTTATGTCTACTAGAAAATCCTATAAAAATTCAATTAACCCAATAGGCTGGTTTTGTTTCCAAAAAGGATTAATTGTATCTTAGTTTGGCTCAAGTACAAGGTGCTGTTTTATTATTACAGAGAAAAAGAAAATCATTATTAAAAATTTGGATTATTCTATTATAATGGAGTCTATGGGAGACAGCCTTTCTGTAATCGGAGCTTTCTGGATAACAAGTTTCCGGATAACGGATCCCATACCTGTACATAGTTTGTATTCAGTAACATTAGAGAATCAGCCAAGTGGACTGCGCATGTTTTTCTTTAAAGGGAATTTATTCGTTTGTTCATATGCCAAACATCTGTACACATTGCCCCTTTATAAGACAAATACATAGGGCAGGGAATGCAGTGGAGAAGGGTACTTTGATCAGTTACCTTTTTCTTCTCCCATAGTTGCTCTGAAGAAACAAGGAAGTGAGATTAAGGGGCAGATGTATCAAGGGTCGAATATCGAGGGTTAATTAACCCTCGATATTCGACTAGGAATTGAAATCCTTCGACTTCGAATATTTTAAAGAGACAGTACTTCGACTATCGAATGGACGAAGAGTCGAACGATTTTTCGTTCGAATCTTCGTAGTCGAAGTAGCCCATTCGATGGTCGAAGTAGCCCAAAAAATACTTCGAAATTCGAAGTTTTTTTACTTCGAATCCTTCACTCGAATTTAGTGAATCAGCCCCTTAGTGTAAAATGAAAGTGCCTTTAATATCACTTTTCAACACTACTGAGTGGAAGGATTAACAAAAATCATGCTTAGGGGTTTATTTTCAAGGTCCGAATTTAATTTCTAATATTAAACTTTGAGCAATTTTGAATTCCTGAATGGACCTTATTTATGAAGAAAAAAGCCCGAAAAACTTTCCACGAAAACTCCAAATTTGTCAGAGTTTTCCACAAAAACGAAGATTTTTTCACCGAAACCCCAAAATCATTGTATATCGGTACAGACATCAGCGCAAACACTTGGACCTTCCCCCATTGACTTATACAGGACCTTGAGAGCTTTTAGATGACGGTATTTTGGATTCAGAGTTTTTAGACCATCGGACTTTAATCAATCTCAATAAATTTGTAGGTTTTTTGTTTTTGCTCTGAAAACTATGAATAATTTGAGGTTAGGATATTCGGAGCTTGATATAATTGTTCATTCCACAGGAGCTTAATTTGAAAACTAGAATGTGTTATCATATAAAATCATATCAAATCACTAATCAAGTTAATGTCTCTAAATAAGCATGCAAAATACAGTGATATAAAGTTTAAATCTTATCATGCCATCAAGACTCATCAAGAGGACAGCATGTTATCAGGGGAATGACAGATTTGATTTTCAGCCAGTGGAATACACACTTTGGGGCAAATTCAATTAAAAGGGGAAAATTCGCCAGCGATGGCTTTGCGCACATCGTAACACTTCGCCAGACGTAAATTCGCCTGGACAAAGCTAATTCATGAAGATCCGAAGTTGCGCACAGGATACCGAACGCCAGCGAAATTACGCTCAGCAGTTCGAAGTTACGCTAGCGTTAGCTAATTAGCATACGGTGTGCAGTACAATGGCCTTATACGCTGCAGCAAATACATTACACTACACAAGGTGCCATATGTCAGCAAATGTAGGGGGGAAGGAGGATACCCGGAAAAAAAAATTACAATCTTTTTCAGTCTATCACCCTTTAAATAGGAAAAAACGCGTGTTTTTTGGGACTTAGAAAAAATTTTAACTTTTTTTTTAGGAACTCCTATCTACTCCATTGCACTTTGCCTGGTCTGAGGTGGCGAAGGCAAGTCTGGCGATAGAGGTTAGGGTCAGTAAAATAAAAAACTTTGTGAATTTGCGTAGTAACGCTCTTTCGCCAGACCGTAAATTCGCCTGGCGTTAGAGTGCGAAGTTGCGCCAGAATCTATCTCCTTGGCGAAATTACGCCATCGAATTTACGCCAGCTACTGTTAGTAAATTGGCAAAGTGCCGAAATGACGTCATGCTGGCGAATTTTCGCCAGCGTCAGTCACTTCGCCCTTTAGTGAATCTGCCCCCTTGTTTCCACTTTTTTGCTTCATTGTATTTACAATAAATTGGAGATATCTAAAACTCTGTTTCTTATATGTACCTCTTGGATGTATTTGCAACGGGGAGATTTTTCTAGTTGATATGTTTTCTGAATAAGCATTATTCCTTGTTTTTTAGGGTTTTTTTTTTACAGGATTTATATATTTTAAAATAACAACCACATTATGTAACATTCATGTAACCATTTTGTCTTTGACTTTGATAGCCTAGTGACCGGTCCAGATGGGTATGTTCCTCCCTCTCTCTCCATTTATCTTTCTCCTTGTAATGTTTTTGCATGGGTCTTCAAATTCAGGTGGTCATGCAGTTTGTGAGTCCTTTCACTTGGGAGAGTCCAGTATGCCTGCCTCACCAAATAACACAAATAACATGACCCCATAAGAAACACCATACCATGAATTCACTTTCATAGCTAGGATGTATGCTTTCATCTGAGATGCTGTCAAGTGAAAGGAAAATCACTCCTCTACAGATGTGTCCATCCTATTTCTCCTTCTATTTATCACTTTTTCCACTTTGCTTGACCAGGTTGTTTGATTCTTTTTTTTAGATGGAACATGTGTGCTGACTGCTCGATAAATAATATTTAATGTAAATGATCCTAACCATTTTGAATGCAATTCTTTCATTTGCCAGGATATGCTTGTTTAAAGATTAACTTGTCAGAACAATCCTGACTCTAGATTTGCCTTAAATAATGAAAAGATATTTTCTTGAATTACCTTACTGGGGTAATTATGCAAATAGTTTTCCTCTGATGGGGGTAGTAGTTCCCTTTGTTCAATATAAATTCAGTTAATAGGGCTTGTGATTAACATGCTTTTTACTAATTTTTTAATCAAGTTAAATCAGTTTTTTGTTGAGCTAAACAGGATGGAACTTGAAACTACTCCATGTTTGGTCCTTGTGAGGTACAGTAGATCATGAAATAGGCACAAAGTATGTTTGAAACAAGCACTTTTCTTTAAACTCTCAGAACAAGAGAGTATGCTGCCCCTTTTAAGCATCAACATTTTCTACCTCCTTTAACATCTTGGCAGCAAGCAAGACAAGACTTTATCAGGATGGGGGTTGTCCACCTTTTTAATCTTTGATATCTAATTTGGAAACAATTATTTTAGCATTGACAAAGGAGAATGAACTGTGAATAGATAGTTCTCTGAAAGAACTTTGAATAGATAGTATGACTATGAAGATTTTCATTCAACCAGGTCATGGAATATGTAGTATAGGTAAATCTAAAAACAACTGAACTTGCTGAGTAATCATTGAAGACGTTTCACTACTCATCTGAGCAGCTTCTTCAGTTCAACTGACTGGTGGTTTCAGAACACTTCACACATCCATTCATGAAATTCTCACAAGTAACACCTGTTTCTAGGAGTTGCATGACACATTGGATAATCCTACCCACAGTAACAACACAAAATCAACACCTTTCTTCAGTTGTCACCTCTTTTGAAGAGTTACAATGTGCCATTGTGATTGGATTAGTGGAAGAGTTTATATGCCGAGAACTTCCCACACCAGTCAGTTGAACTGAAGAAGCTGCCCGGATGAGTCTTCAATGATTACTCAGCAAGTCTAGTTGTTTTTAGATTTACCTATACTAGATATGAATAGATAGCACACGTTACGGCAATGATACTCAGGTGATTGGTCACCCTGTGCTACCTCGGTCAAGAAATCTCCAGAAAATGCTTCACTACTGGCCGTAATGTAAATTGGTAGTAGGAAACCATACAAATTGCTTTGGTTTTTGGAATTTGCCTCACAAGGAAACCTAGGGCAACTTTGGAAAATAAAGTGATGTGTATGTTTTCCCACTGGTGATTTACATATTGGCAGTGGGAAAGTATTTTCATGAGGTTTGTCATCAGTAGTAGCACATTTTTACCATTATCATTTATTATAAAGTTATTTTGTGCAATCCCTTATAAATACGCGCAAAAACACAGGTGTCACGTCAGATGCAACAGAAATAAGGTGAGTAATTGAAATGTCTGATGAAATTTCAGCGTTAATCCGACACGACGCAACTGTCTGATGCAGACGCAGCGTCTGCATCCAACAGTCGCGTCACGTTGGATCAACGCTGCGACACCATCTGACAGTGCTATTGCTCACCTTATTTCTGTTGCATCCGACGTGACGCCTGTGTTTTTGCGTAGTGTGTCGGATCTCATGGAAATCATCCATGTAGTCCTACCCTTAATGAACGGTGTAAAGCAACAGACTACTGGGAAATTTGCATGCTCACAACTGCTGCACTCTAAGTAAATGACTTAGAGCAGAAACCCTCAATTTTTTGATTGAAACTTACCAGAAGCTGCTGCATTTCTCACCCTTATACTCGAGTCAATAAGCTTTCCCAGTTTTTGGAGGTAAAATAAGGTACCTCGGCTTATACGCGGGACGGCTTATACTCGAGTATATACGGTACATTCAAAAGAGCACACAACTTGGTTACATCTCCAGTATTGGCCAGACACAATCTAGAGTCACGCCATTGTTCTCACTTACTAAACAAAATCCTAGATTGGAATGGATCAAATTTTGAGTGACATTACTTTTTCTAACTACAGCACTGTGCATTCGAGTAGCTAAACTATTGTTGTTTCATGGAGGCATTCATTGAGATCCTCTCTGGTTCTTCTCCTCAGATACCATAAACTACAGCATATTTTAACGTGTGTGTATATTGAAAATATGGTTTGATAATGGTTGTGAAAATGTATATATGCATGTTTATTCAAATAAAGTACAGTATGTACAGTTTAGCAATATGTAGCCTTATATATTGTCATATGCATTCATAGCTTGCAGAAGTGGTTTCACTGATTTGCTCAGCAGTCTTTTTGAAGATCATCTCCTGCCCAAATGATGTACGGCCCAAGCATTCCAAGAAGGGTTTTATGTTTTTGTAACAGGTGTCTTCTGGAAATTGCACAGCACTTTGATTTACAGTGTAGTCATGTTAAGGTCAGAGTGCTTTGTAAATTCCAGCAGACAGGGCAACCTCTTAGTACAGCTATTAGTTGGTTCAGGGGCCCTGACCTCTTTACTAAGTACAAATTAAAGCTTCAATGCACTCTGTATAGCAGGTGGTTCCTTTGCTTGAGGCTTGACAGTACAAGTAAGTAAGAGTTTTGCACATGACCAGCTGGGATTCAGATCTCCTTGTTCCTGCACTGGTGCCACAGGTTTTAAAAACATAGAATGACAATCCGTGTTGCACCATGTTGTGTATGGTCAATGTGATTTACCCCATCATCTTTGACATGACTATGTATGCAGGGGCTGTATTTAGGTCCAATGCCGCCCTAGGCATTGAGAACTTTGTGACATTTATTATATTACCCCAAATATGTACTATATATGATATAGGATCTATTCTCTGGAATGATTGAGACATGGAGTTTTCTGGATATAGGATCTTTCTTTAATTTTGTTCACCATACCTTAGGTCTGCTAAAATCCATATAAACGTGAAATAAACCAAATAGGTTTTTTTCAGCAATATAGATTATTGATTCATGCAGTTAGAATAGATTAGATATATTAGAATTATTTGCTTAAAACAAACTCTATGGTAGATGGCCATTAGTAATTCTGAGCTTTCTGGATAACAGGTTTCCAAATAAAGGATGCCATACCTGTATAACATACATGCAATGCATTTTACTCCATTTTCAAATATTTTATTTATACAGGTATGGGACCTGTTATGCAGAATGCTCGGGACCTGGGGTTTTCCGGATAACGGATCTTTCCGTAATTTGGATCTTCATGCCTTAAGTCTACTAGAAATTCATTTAAACATTAAATAAACCCAATAGGCTGGTTTTGCTTCCAATAAGCATTAATGATATTTTAGTTTGGATCAAGTACAAGCTACTGTTTTATAATTACGGAGAAAAAGGAAATCATTTTTAAAAATGTGGATTATTTGGATAAAATGGAGTCTATGGGAGACAGCCATTCTGTAATTCAGAGCATTCTGGATATCGGGTTTCCGGATAAGGGATCCTATACCTGTAATAGATAATGTCAGATCAGCAATTATATAAATGTGTGTATATTTTCATCTATAATTTCCCCTTATTCTCAATTGGTATGTAAAGTAAGATGCAAATTGATAAAAAAGATACAACTGTGTAGACACTCCAGGAGCACTAAGCAAAAAAGTAGAAGTATGGACAAGTGATTACAATCTTATGTTTAATGCATGGAATGGTGAAAATAATATGTATAAGGCACAAAATTCCACATGCAGAATACCAGTTGATATTGGGTTGAATTCATCCGACCCTGGACTTTAACAAGGGCCCCAGTAGTCCCTGAACTAGCCACACAGCCCCACAGCATGATGGAACCTCCACTAAATTTGACAGTAGGTAGCAGGTGTTTTTCTTGGAATGAAGTGTTCTTTTTCCGACATGCAAAGTGCTTTTTGTTATGACCAACTAACTAAATTTTTGTCTCATCAGTCCAAAGTTCCAAAATGACTGTGGCTTGTCTAAGTGAGCTTTTGCATACAACAAGCGATTTTGTTTGTGACGTGAGTGCAGAAAGGGCTTCTTTCTCATCCCCCTGCCATACAGATGTTCTTTGTGCAAATTGCGCTGAATTGTAGAACGATGAACAGATACACCATCTGCAGCAAGATGTTCTTGCAGGTTTTTGGCACCTCCAGTCTCACAATCCTCCTTATATGCCGCTCCTGTATTTTTCTTGGCCTGCCAGACCTGGGTTTTACAGCAACTGTGCCTGTGGCCTTCCATTTCCTGACCACGTTTCTTACAGTTGAAACTGACAGTTTAAACCTCTGAGGTGGCTTTTTGTAGCCTTCCCATAAACCATGATACTGAACAATCTTTGTTTTCAGAATCTTTTGAGAGTTGCTTTGAAGATCCCATGCTGTCACTCGTCAGAGGAGAGTCAAACAGAAGCACAACTTGCAATGGGCCACCTTAAATCTTTTTCTCATGATTGGACACACCTGCCTATGAAGTTCAAGGCTTAATGAGCTAATCCAACCAATTTGGTGTTGCCTTTAATCAGCATTGAGCAATTACATGCATTCAAATTAGCAAAATTACAAGGGTGCCCAAATTTTTGCACAGACAGTTTTTCACATTTGATTTAATTTTATACAACTGAACACTTCTTCACTAAAAATCTTTGTTCAGAAAACACCTCAGTACTGAGATGTTTCTGGGAAATGAAAGACATACCACTATATCTTTTTTTTGTGTGTGTGTGTATATATATATATATATATATATATATATATATATATATATATATATATATATATATATATATATATATATATATATATATATATATATATATATATATATATATATATATATATATATATATATGTGTGTGTGTATATATATATATATATATATATATATATATACACACACAGTCATGTGTAAATACACCTACAAGCCAGTTATATTTTGTGTATAGCCATATAGGCACTCGATTGATAGTCAGTTGATACATAATGTATACAATCAGATGCAATCAAGAGGCTTTTCCATACATCTTTGCAGTCTGAAACAATTCCCTTGACATTCATGGAAGCTGATCTGTCAGAATGAAAGTGGTGAAACAGCCCTTTTAGCTGCACCTTTAATTTGTGTGTTGCAGACCAAATGGCAGGGAAAAGACCCATGGGAGAACATGTTGCTGGGACAATTGCACATTTGAGCGTATAGTAAAGATCCAGTCTTGCTGAGTAAGCACAACAGAAATGTAAATTGCAGATCTGAGTGTTATTAACACCTCAGACCCGTTTTTTCCTTAACAGTATAAAAATGTAATAATCTATTCATTCAGGGTTCCACTGAGGTGGGTAAACTAAGTTTTAACAGCATTAAGAGAAACAAAATCCACAGTGCATCGCTGCATGGGGATTTAATCTTATAGCATTACCATGGTCTATATGTCTTCTATAATCAGCTTTGCTAACTTTGCCTGCTAAAATCCCCCTCGTTCTGCTCTACACTGCCACACTTTCTGTTTGCTTGATAATCCCTTTATTTAATCAGTCTGCATATCTTTAATAGTATACAATCCCCACACAAGTTGGAAAATGAGTGCATTATTATAATTATAAATTTACTGCAAGAGATAAAAATGAATAATGTCAGTCTTGAGGCCCCAAGAGATGCAATGATAGAACTTTCCTAATAGAATTCCATCTCCTTGTTATATCAAGGCCTATTTTCAGTCATGCACCTTGCAATGTAATTAAGTGGACCTAGTTTTAATTGGGATAACAATTCGTGAAGTCCCTAGAAGAATTACTTTAGATTAAATACTTATGAACTGACACAGTCTCTTTGCTGGAAATGCTTACATATACGTGTACAACCCGAGTGCTGTATTAAAGCTACCTGAATTCCAAGGTGATCTGTAATGCTATTAAAATATTTAGGAATGAAGTGAAGACAAAGCCTGCACCTGGGCCAAAACAGTGGTTCTGGGTGAAGACAAGGAAAATGCTAATTACAGTGGCAGATTCTCGACCTGTGTTTTTCCGCAGGCCGATAATCAGCACAGTGTGGCTTTACCCTAATGCTTTGAAGTTAGAGTTGTGGATGAGATTTGATTAGCTATCCTATGGATAGGCTGGTGTCAGACGGGGAAGTTAGTCGCCCATTGAATAATCTCCCCTACTGCGGGCGACTAATTTCCCTAAATTGTCTTCCGGGGGGCAAGAATATAAATCGCCGGTGAGATCGATTCAGATTTCCCAAGTTGCCTCGTGAGGCAAAGCAGCTATCCCACTTGTGACTCGTATTCTTGCCGGCATGAAGGCAGTTGGGGAGATTAGTCACCCTAAGTGGGTGCTGTTCAAACTGAGGATCTTAAACTGGAGTTAGAAACACAGGAGTTTGAAGCAAGGAGTTAAACAAAATAAAAATTTAGAAAAACTGTTTTCCTGCTTTGTGTACTGTAATTTATCAGCTAATCCTCCGTGTTTCCAGCCATGCACAGTTAGAGCACGCATTAAGAGTGCATTCAGGTCACTGCAGAGCAATGGCTTATATTTTGTAAATGTCAGCAGAATAAAAGATACAATGCACCATTAAAGAATACCTATCACCCCATAACAGCTTTCACCACAGGAGGTGTGGGCTAATAGAGCCTACACTCTGGTTGGGGGAACCAATCGTTTTGTTTTAAGTAGTCCCCGAGCACTAGGCCACCTGCACCTGGAGTCAATTCCTGGTGTGGGCTGCCATATTGTGAGTTTGAGAAACGTGCCAGAGCTTTTGCTAATTATGCACATCACATGCAGGTGCATAACGAGCACACCAGGAGAGGTACTCATAATACAAATGCTTGCCATAAAACATGCTGTCTACACCAGGAGCTTCCCCTGGTACAGGAGACTGAGGGCTTGCAGGGGACATTTAAAATAATAAAACTATTGGTTCCCCCAACAGAATGTGGGTTCCAGGGCCGGAACCAGGGTTAGGCAGAAGAAGCATGTGCCTAGGGTGCAGAGATGGGGGGTGCTAGGCATGCAGCTCTTCTGCACTTTTGGTCTGGGCAAAGAGACTGACAGCTTGGCCTGATGCTGGTGGGTTCTGTTAGCCTGCACCTTCTGTGCTGGAAACAATTATGGGGTGACAGGTGCCCTTTCTTTAAAATTAGATTTGTTTCTCTCTATATGCTCACGCCAGTGCTTGTGCTTTTAGGCAACTGCCATGCGAAAATGCTCTGTGTGTGTTTTTTGGAAATAAACATGTGAAAAGCTCAGTTGCTCTGGCACTTTCTACCAGTTTCCATTGAAGATGATGGAAGGCAGCAGTAAGGAATTTCAGGTATCTTGATGCCCTGTTTAGGAGATGCCATCTGTAGTCATCTGCACTCCCATTTATTTCTTCTGTGTCACATATCAAGCTAATATTTTCTTATTATCCTTGGGAACCTACAGTTGACTTTCTATTCGAACGTGCAGTCTAGTAACTGTCGTACAATTGCTGGGAGGCAGCAGATTTATTGGAGATCACAGTTTTTGTAAGCCTTTCTGCATTCACTTCTGTTCTCTAGTTTTCTGTACACGATGCACCAGTATCTTCCCCCCCCCCCCGGATCTCAAAGCACAAGATCAGCAGATTGTTCTTTTACAGTTGTACAGGAATACAGCTATATGTAGTTTCTCCTGGGGTGGTGTCACCAGCTGTAAACAGCAGAGTGAATCAGAATATCACTGTACTGCAGGATTCCTATTAATCTGTCTGCTCAGGCATCTCATTAATGCCGCCTGTCAGTGTGATCGGTGCTGGAAGGGCTTCTGCTGCCGTGGCAGGGTTAACGTCTTTCTGCCTCCCCTCTGTGTAGTGTTAGAGGCAGGGATAGCTAAATCTTGTCTCTGGTGCTAAGGTAAATGTCAGCACCGCAGGGAAGAAGGGATTACAGCCCTTCCCCCACTCACTCTTTTTGAAGGGTATGATTGATATATCTCATTTATCATTTCATTGGCCCTTGTCATTGTAGTTTGCAGCCCATAGTAAAATGAATTGTCACTGCCCCCTGTATAGATCTGGCTGCTGTTGCGAGCATATCATTGGATGGAGATCCAGCGCCATGCTATGTACAAACACACAGCTCCTGCTTCTTCTAGAATACCTGGAAAATTACATACATTATTCTATAGAGAAATTCATCAAGAAAATGTTTCAACTGGCTGCTATTATGAGTGACTGCAGTGTAGGGCTTTATATTTAGCTGTAGTTTGTCCTAAAGAAGGAATATGGGGCAAGAAAACTGCAGATGTGATCTCAAACAGGCACCAGTTAATTAATAATATCTGCTTAATTGATCTATTGCTTTTACCAGCAACAGCCAGTAAGCAATTTAAGTTTTATCAGTCGAATAGAAAATGTAGGCAAAACATGATCTGATAGGCTGGGTTAGTGCACCTATGTTAGTTACTCAATCCTGTAGCCCTGTTTCTTATAGTTTATGGAAATGATCAGGCCTATGATACATGTGAGTAGCTATTGCATAGAACTACACTCTGTATCATGTACCATTGTTTATTCCCTTGTTAAAATGAATCCTGTATAGTTAAAATACTGTATACCGTAAAACCCACATTTTATGTTTTCAGGGGACTTGAAAAATATGGTTTAAAATCCAGGGAAATTTAATTATTCATTATATGTTGGCGGGACCACATATAAACTGTGTAAAATACAAGAAAAACATAAAATCAGGGCATTAAAATTGAGGTTTTTACAGAATCTTATATCTGTAATATGGAATACATTTTATAAAAAGAGTAGTCTTCTGCCTAGGGAAAGATTCTTCCAAACATAAACTCCATTCTATAGACATCAGATATGTATATGTATAACCATATACATCTGCCAGTCCCCTCTCTCAAAGTAAGAATGTATGCTTAGGTACACTTAAAGGGGTTGTAATATTTTAGTATAATGTAGAGAGAGACAATTTGCAATTATTATTTAGCTTTTTATTCAGCGGTTTTGCAGTTTGCAATTTTAGCAGCCTAGTTGCTAGGGTCCAAATTATCAAATTAATAAGAGACTGGGAAATGAATAGGGTGGGACCTGAATAAAAAGATGACTATTAAAAAGTAGCAATAACAATAAATATGCAGCCTTACAGAGAATTTGTTTTTTTTAGATGGAGACCCCCAATTTGAAAGCTGGAAAGAGTCAGAAGAAGGCGAAAAAAAAATTAAAAATGAAGACCAATTGAAATTTTGCTTAGAATTAGCCATGCTATAGCATACTAAAAGTTAACTAAATGGTGAACCACAATCACAATCTGTGTTATCTGCAGGTTATACTCGTTTGCCCTCAGCACATGAAGTCTATGATTCCTCTTAACCTGAAAAATCTGCAATATGCTATGATATACTCCTAATAAGACAGGCATTGCATATGAACGGGTACTACTAAATGGCCACAGGTTAGCATAGCCATGTGACTTAAAAAGTAAATATCAAAGTCGATGCAAAAAAGAACAGCCAGTGCAGATTCCGAAAACATCTTGAACTTGCTACATTGCATGGTTTTGTAAAATTTGGATATGATTTCCTTCAAATTTCTGAAAAAACAACTGCAAAGGCCAAGCAATCTTTTCATGTTTTGGAATACTTTTGGAGAATTTTCTCATCTCCCTTTGGTAAACATGTCTATGTCTATGGGCACACGTGCCTGGCACATGTGATGCTTAAGTCAGAGCTGGCTCATAGGTGAGTCATGTAATATCAAAGTCTTTGCTGCAATGTGGAGAAGACTGATGTCTCATGAATTTCGTATGCACACGAATGACGTTACTGCTTTCATTTCAGTGCAAAAACTGTAAGAATCCTCTGTAAAGAGGTGACATGTTGAAGGTCTACATGAAATTACACTCCATAGTTATGTAACGTCAAACAAATGAAAGATGTTTTGTTTATTTCAAAATGTAGAGACCAGCGTACCTTTTGTTATTTTGCAGCTTTTGATATTTTAAGGGGGGCGTTTACCTTTCAATTAACCTTTAGCATGTTGTTCTTTTTTATTTTGTGCTTTTTTTTGTAATTATAAGCAATTCCTCCTTTGCCTATTTCCAGCCTGCAATTGCTCCATCTGACTCTGAGCAGCGTCCGCGAAACAGACAACTGTTAAACAGATTTGTTCATGTTTATTTTCTTTCTTTTCTGCGCCTTTTTTGAATCTTTCATACTGACTTCCAAGCCAGATAGCAGTTGAAATACCAAGCTTAAAATCTGCAGAACAAAAATATCAATATTAAAAATATGTATATACACATTTTTAGAAAGTCAAATGCATATAGTTTTAAGGCTACGTTTAAATTTTATGGTGAATGACCCCATTAATGTGTGAAAGCAGGACAATTTAAAAAAAAAAAAAAAAAAACGTATATATAATCCCTACAGACCAAAAAGTTTGTCTTATCGCTATACAACGAAGGTTATATGATAGGGATGCACCGAATCCAGGATTCGGTTCGGGATTCGGCCTTTTTCAGCAGTATTCCGATTTGACCGAATCCTTCTGCCAGGCCGAACCGAATCCTAATTTGCATATGCAAATTAAGGGACGTGAGAAATTGCGTGACTTTTCCTCTTTCCATCCCGAATTAGGATTTGGTTCGGTATTCGGGCCGAATATTTTGCGCATCCCTATTATATGATGATCCTTGTTCTATTTTAGCAGGCTGATCAATGCATTTTCTTGTTTTTCTAATATGATGCTATTCTTGCCAGGAAGTTGTACTGTTGTAACCGTGTTTCAAAAATACACTATATTTCATTACTATTTGTTTCATTTATTGCTTCTAAGAAGTTTACCAGGAAGGTAAGAATAATTGTTCCATGAACAACACTAAGGGGGTTATTTATCAAAGGTTGAGTTTGTGAGTTTTTTTTTATAATGTAAAAAAACTCGAATCAGTGCAATCGGGGGGAAAAACTTGAATACTCAAATTGAGTTATTGGCAAAAGAATACTCAAATTACGCAAAAATCTCTGAAAAAAACCCGAACCTCATAAAGGCTACAGACATCTTCAAATGGTTGAAGGAACCTCTGCCATTGACTTCTACATGACCTCGACAGGTTTTAGCTGGAGTATTTTTGGATTCAAGCTATTTGCAGCATCGGAGTATAATAAAGCTTTTTTTTATCCCAAACAATTCATGTTTTTACTAAAACTACCCTCGAAAAATGTAAATTTTTCTTGAAAACCCAACTCGACCTTTGATAAATCTGCCCCTAAATCTTACCCACAATGCATCTGTTTTGGCTATATATCAAGCAGAACATTTTACTGTGATTTCATTTATTTGTGGTTAGGTTCTCATTTGATGTGAAATATGTGTCTAGTGCAAGTGTAAATCACAGACAGTCTCTTAATGATTATTCCTGCATATTTAATCATTGCCTTTTGAAACATTCTTTTTGTGCAAGATATGCTTGATATATAGCTTGCCCCCTTTTGTCAGCATGTACTGTGCCCCCATAGCCTTGTGCATTGTGTTTTGTACTTATAATCCCTTTATAATGTCAGTAACCGCAACATTGATTTTGTGGTTCAGTCTTTGGCATTCTATTGTTCTTTATCTAATTGTTAATAAATATTTATATCTTTCCTATAAAGTGTCTTTGAGATTTGGTTATCCCATGGAATGATTCCACCTTTCCAAAGATTGAACATATGCAGATAATGCAGCTGGATTTGTTCAGCCACCCAATTTAAGTTATTTGCTGATTGTCGATATTTTCTCTTGCTTATACTGTAGGCATCGCAAGGAGGAGGACATAGGACATTGCTTTATGGTCATGCAATCTTGCTTCGCCATTCGTTCAGTGGAATGGTAAGTGAAAATATGGCAGGTGACATTCCAGTATTCCAAGGTGGGAGAATGGGTGTTCAACATTAGAAAAGTTAGATGAGAATTTTCTCTTTTCTCTCCAAAAGAGGCAAAGTAGGTGCAGTTAGAAAACACTGAATAGGCTGGGATTTAAGAGTAGACCACAGAAACTCAGGGCTTTTTATCAGGTCTTCTTAATTACTGTCCATAACTACTGTTAATAATCTTAACAACATTTTGAAGCTCAACAGGTTTGGAAACAGTTTGAACAGCTGGAAGATTTAATACTGTTATGACTATTGTGCTTCATCCTTAAATAGTCTTCTGCTCAAACCAGCAAATTCTGAGAACGTTCCATTTTTGCATTCCATATGTTTAGATACACAACTGTTTATCCACACATCTTCTTTAAATAAATACTACACATTGTATTTAAATAAATACTTTAAGGATACTGCATATCCTGTTGGTATCACAGTTAAATGTCTTTCACTTCTTTGGCCACTAAAATTGATTTAGATTTGTGGACAAAATGTGAATGCCATTGGATAATCTCCCTCAAGTATTGGGTATATATCGATGTTGGTTGGAACAGAAAATAGTGATAGTGGCAGATTCATAAGGGGGATGTGTTTGAGTGGATTGGGAGGGGGTGGGGTTGCTGGGAGTCAGCCAAGGGGCCAGAGGAATAATAAATTCAACCCTGGTCATAATACTCTACTTCCAGACTGTAGAGCACCATCAGTGCTTTCATTTGGACATTGATGACAAATCTCCTCTTCTTCGCGGTGACTAATCTCCCTGATCTGCCTTCTGCCGGCTAAAATGAAAATTGCCTTGGGGAAGCCACACAGAGCGCTTTGTTTTCCGAAGTCACCAGAATTTGCCTCACTAGGAAACTTCGGGCAACTTCGGAGGCGATTTACATTTTAACCGGGGAAGGCAGATGGGGGGGATTACTCACCACGAAGAAGAGGAGATTTGTCGCCTGATGACTAATCTCCCCGAATCTACCTGTGTGGCCAGACCCTAAATGACAAAATTGACAGCTTAAGGGTCTGGCCAAACGGGCAGATTCGGGAAGATTAGTCACCAGGCGGCAAATCTCCTCTTCTTTGTGGCGAATAATCTCTCCAATCTTCCTTCCGCCGATTTAAATGTAAATCGCCTGGGGGCAGGCACACAGAGCAATTAATTTTCCAAAGTTCCCCGAAGTTTCCTCGAGAGACAATTACAAGTTTGAAAAACGAAGCTTTCCATGTACCTGCCCCGAGGCGATTTACATTTTAGCCGGCGGAAGGCAGATCGGGGAGATTAGTCGCCGCAAAGAAGAGGAGATTTGTCGCCTGGCAACTAATCTCCCTGAATCTTTTGGAAGGGCTCAAGTGTCTTTTGGGTTCCAGCATTTATTTAGGCATTAGGCATAAATGTATTTAGACATTGTTTATTATATTTAATTTTTCTTCTGATACTTATGCTAGTGTTTTTTCAAAATGTCGCCATCATTTGCAGTATTTAACGTGTTTGACAACATCAAGATCCCTCACAGATAAGCTTGCTTTTGATGTGGGATTGCGGAATACTTCTACAGGTACTGAACTAATTTGTGTATTTGTATGTATGTATGTAAAAAAAAATTCTAAAGAATTAACCTGCCATTCCTTACTGTACATGTCCATGTACTTCTTCTGTGAACTGAGCTCCACTGCAGATAAGATATCATCATCATTGTTTCTTGACAACACTTTAATTACTGCAGAGTGAAACACATGGCAATAAACATATATACATAAATGGTAAGTAAACCCTTAAAATAAGTGAATGTAACATTGATGAGGGTGCTAGTCTAGGAACTTTTGCAATGAACCTTCATTATTTATTATTTTTTCATTCCAAGATATTAAGGGAAATCTATTGTTTATAAGAATGAATTTTTATACAACAGCGCCACCTGCTGGTCAGTTTCCCACCAGTCTGACCACCAAGTAGTCAAGAAAGTTGTCAGGAGAAAGAAAGAGGCTACTCTGATGTTCTTCTGTGGAATTTGACCAGCAGGTGGCGCTGTTAGAACAGAATTCATTCATATTAACAGTACAGATTTCCCTTAATATCTTGGAATGAAAAAAGAATAAATAATGAATGTTCATTGCAAAAGTTATTAGAATGGTACACTCATCAATTTTACACTGACAATTTACAGGTTTACTTCTCCTTTATTGATAGTGTTTCTGCTTCTCTGCAATACCCAGACTTTGGGATTACACTAAAATAAAGAGAAAATCAAGCTCTTAGGTTCTCTGAGCCACTAGAGCAGTTAGGTCAGAGTAAGGGAAAATGGTTGAATCCTATACACCACTGAGGAATACTAAACTACAACCAAAGTGAAACTGTAGAGCAGCATGGTGAATCACAATGATGACATAAGGCACAGCAAATCAGTTGATAACGTTGCACAATCAATGATAACAAATACGTTGATTAAGCAACTGTCCATGAATTTAAAGATGGATATTTTCAGCATTATCTCGTGGTGGATAACAAGGTCTGGCAGAAGACTGTGTGGGGCCAAGAGAATCAGCTGGGTGACACATGAAAGAAAGCCAAATATAGAAAAAACTTGTTTCTAACCTCTTCCTGACTCCGAGGTTATTCACTAAAATCTGAATTTATTTAATTATTTAAGTAAAAAAATCTTGGTCAAACTCCCATCCCCAATTTTGCCTTATTTATTAATAAAATAACTTGAATCAATCGGATCTGGAAAAAAACGATAAAATCGAGTGAGAACCCAAATCATACGATTTTTTCTGACTTTTTCCCCCTAATCACTCAATTTTTTCTGTTTTTTGTCTGAAAACCCCAAATTTATTGGATTATTGGGCTAAATACAACGCAGACCATGAAATCTTACAACTGGGATAGAGACATCTCCCATTGACTTATACATGACCTTGACAGGTCTGAGATGGCGGATTTTCGGATTCTGGCTTTTTGCAACATTGGGGTATAATAAATCTCGAAAAATGTGTTTTGGTTTTTTTCCCACAAATTTTTTTTTAGGTTTTGCCCCAAAAAGCGTGACCAGGTAATTTTGAGGTTTAGTAAATAACCCCCTAAGTGTTCTAGCAAAAATAAGATATCCATTAGAGATATAGATACAAAGTTTCTCCACAGCTACAGAGTTAGCCGCAGTGTTACCAGACTTAAGCTGGCCATAGACGTAAAGATCTGATCGTACGAATCGAGGATTCGTACGATATTCGGACCGTGTGTGGAGAGTCCCGACATTTTTCGTCCAGAGGAGATCGGTCGTTTGGTCGATCGGACAGGTTAGAAAATTTCTGTCGGCTGCCGATAATATCTCTGCGTGTATTGCCGATCGTACGATTTTCAGTGGGAGACTGTCACTAGCTTTGGTTGGACATAGATATCGTATGATTGCTGTCAGGGGCAGAACATTGCTGATCTGTTCTTTAACTAATCTGACTGGTAAGACTTTGATCTGAATGGTTAGTGGCGGGTCGGGAGATGGGAAAGTCCGATCGTACGATGATTCGTACGATCGGATCTTTGCATCTATGGCCAGCTTTATAACCAGGCAAATTGATTGCTGATCAGACACATGTTACATCTTATCTACATGAGGATATGACATCAGCCAATAGCAACTTGCATGATCTTATTTGGAACAGTAGTATTTACTATTGTGCTGGTATGCAAAAGGGATCAACACAGCCGTCACCAATTTATATATTGATTTTGTGCCTTCATCATTTTAACTGTCTGAGGTGATATCCCATAATTTATAATAGCCTCATCTGAAGAAATTTCTGCACTGCGGTAGTGCCTGTCACCAGTTGAACTGACTAATTATCAGTAACCTGATACATGTCTGTTCACTATTCCCCCTTAACATTAAATAACTCGACAGCTCATGGCCTATTTGCAGCCCATTCTAGGAGTCAATTGTGACCCATAATTGTTTCAGAGAGACAAGCAAAATCATTCAACAGTTGTCCACACTTTTTGCTGCTCTATGACATCCGCTTCTGTCAGATAACTATTTTGTGCCAATGTGCAACTTTTGTGCTCGCAAAATGGTCAATGCTTTTTAATCGTCATCTGCTTTAGAATAAAGAATGAAACATATTTTTTACAGCTTTTTAAGATAAATTTGTACATGTTTGACTTACATTGGAAGAAGTAAAGTGACCTATAACTTGTTTGCATAGGTGAGGCCTGCTGGTGGACAATACACCCTGCATCCAAACAAAGGTCAGAAGGAGAGAAAGTCCGCATTGGTGATGACCTAATTTTGGTCAGCGTTTCTTCAGAAAGATACCTTGTAAGTAGGAACTATATGATTTGTTTTCATGTTTTTATTATCCCCTTAAGAACAATACTACATTCTGAATTTTGAGGGGGCAATTTTTGGTTCTATAATAATAACAAGCAACGTTGATTCTTTTGATTTCATTCTATTGGTACAGAATAGCAATAGTGAGAATCAGTAACTGAAGTACACATTTGGCCATTCCAAACAATGTTAGCTATATTAAAAAATAACAATTTTGCTTTTCATTCATTTAATAATATGGCTGATGAGGGGAGATTTATATTTTTGTTTCCCTGATTGTAAATTGCAAAGATAGAACAAGATAAAACAAGATGCAAGTGCAACGGTGACTTTTCCCACCCAATTTGAATAGAGGAGAAATTTGCTTTGTCCCTCTACCTCTGAAGCAATAGATTTTTGGGGTGACAAATACTACAATGCTCCCCCTGTGCCAGTTCTGTAAAGAAAAGGAAGGAAAAAGTAATGTATTCTTTTTGTAGCAAGCTGTTATAATAGTAACCAACAGGTTAATGATGTAATATCAATATCCAAAAAATGGACCACAGATATATTTAGTTTATAGATTTGTATTATTTACAATGCAGGACACAGTGTGCAAAGTGCAAAAAAAAGGGCCATATTCTTTTGCACTTTGCGTCTGCATGGCTGCTGGATTGAGTACTGCCTGCATTAAGCAGTGCTTGATCTAAGAAGGTGGGCTGGAGGAGGCATGTATGCGTACCCCTACCTGCCCCCTAACTTGTGCGTCATTTTTTTTGGAGCAAATTTTCTCCCATTGAAGTCTATGGGCATCATTTTCGCTGCGAAACTTGGCGGAAATATGTGCCTATCCCTATTCTGGATAGATTAGTACAGGCAGGGATCAGGCAAGATCAAGTTAAAAAACATAGCTAAAAGACAAAACTAAAAGACAAAGCAAGAGAGATCACTACACAAAATGCATATATTCTCATATGTGCCCCTTTGCCCAGCAACAGAGACTTCTTCACACTCACTGACATATATGCCTTAGCTAATTCCAACTTTTTTTCTTTTTACCCGATGTGCTGCGCCTCTAGTTGGGCGAGGGCACCTATTTTCTCTGCACTAGAAATGTGTTCCCTGGTACCAAGTCAGAGACAAGAAAATATAAGGCCAGGGACAAGGGGTTTAAAATGCCCATGATTGTAAATGATTAAAGTTGAAAATAGATACATTATGCATAAGGTTACTGCACCAACCTGGGGTTATAGGAGCCCCCTGACAGTGAAGACTCAAGCCTTCAAAGAACCAAATCCTTACGAAGAAGACATTGTGCCATCACATCAGTATAGTCGTCCGTGCCATGAAGTAGTAATTACTGTGGGTTAATGAATCCTCACTGTCATTGGACTGATTTATCTTTGCTCTTTTACAGCCTGCAAAATAATAACGCTGAATATTTTTCAAGCCTTTAATTTCAAAAGTTCTAATGAGTATTTAAAAATATGCTACATTTATTCAAATTTTTCAATACAAGTCTCCCACTTAGATGTGTGTAAGCATGTGTCTGGGTCTCTTATGTGGTTCAAAAGTTTAACTTGAATACAATTGTATATATATTTACAGCATCTCTCCATATCCAATGGAATGAGTAACATCCAGGTGGATGCCTCCTTTATGCAAACTCTGTGGAATGTCCACCCTACTTGTTCTGGAAGCAGTGTGGAAGAAGGTATGCAAGGAACTGCAACAGTAGATGTTTGTCTGTGTATAGAGCTCTAGAGAATACTCTTTTGTTTTGCAAAAAAATTGCTAATGTATTGAATAGGATTTCTAGCGATGGTTTGAAAATAATACAGATATGGATTTTTCTGGATTTTTTCTATCAGACTTACGCTACTATTTTAGCTCAAAGAAACAGTCTGTGATGATAGAATATTTTCTGTTCACTGGAAGAGTATGCTGCATACAGCTACACCTAACAGTGTCTGTCAAATGTTAAATTAAAAATCATATGTATGTACGAAGTGTTATAACTATGTATAAGCAGATCTCACAACCACAGCTTGGGGGGGGGGGTGCTTGAAAGACCTGCATGTGAGGGAAGCTCCAATACATTTTTTTGCACGGGGACCTGGGAATGTCAAGTTATGCCACTGCCTGTAAATCATAGTATTAGTAAAAGCTTCAAAGCTAAACCATAAAATGGTTTAAGACCATCAGCACTAGAACATTTCATGTTTGTTTTGTGTGCTACAGAGGCAATACAAATCCTAAAAAGAAACACAAACAAAAACCCTTATAGGGTACTACTACACCCTATAACCCTACTATAACAATATAATTAGATGATAACTTTAGATCCCAGGAAATCACCACGCAACATTCCATACAGACCAGTATCTTGATGTTCCAACATATAAGTGACCTCTTTATATCTTTAAGGTAGATAAAACAAGAAGGAAACAAATATAATACACTCCTTTTTTGTATACACGCATACCTCCCAACTGTCCCTTTTTAAGAGGGACAGTCCCTCTTTTGACAGCTCAACCCGCAGTCCCTCATTTGTACTGGAAAGTCCCTCTTTTCTCTGCACAGAATAGCTAACAGGTGCAAATAAGATACTTTGTAACAATTTTGAGAAGAAAAATTAGAAAATAAGTAATTGTAACAGTTTAGATAAGGATAAATATTTTCAAACTTTCCTAACCTGCCAAATCTTGTAAAATGAACATGGTAATTAGGGGGTGTGGCCACAACAATGGGCGTGGTCAAAGCATTTAGCCACGCTACGTGCAGAAAATAGTTTTGTCCCTCTTTTTACTTCCAAAATGTTGGGAGGTATGTACACGTGTGTAAGGATTCCTCAAACTACCCACAAAGCTACCCATATTATTCATAATTGGCCAATAAACATACACACATGCTAATGAGTGTCATTGTTGGCCAGCTCGGTTCTGAACCGGAGTTTAATCAAAATTTGGGCCCCACATATAGACAACTGGTGTGCTGTTTCAGTTGCAAATGCAACTGCAACAAAAGCTGAAAAGGAAGGAGCTTGAACTCTACTAAGTAATCTGTTGCCTGTATTAATTAATCATTAGAGTGTGATGATGTAATTATTACCATTATAACAGAAATGTGATGTTCTCTGTAGGCTTTCTTCTTGGAGGACATGTAGTCCGTTTTTTCCATGGTCATGATGAGTGTTTGACAATACCATCTACAGACTCTGGAGAGGTCCAGCACAGGTAGGTGACCTTTTGTTAAACATGTAAAACAAAAAAGATGAAGGAAGCCGTAAAGCAGAACTTTGCTACAATTCAATTTATTGAGTTGTAGCACTACATGTTTCAGGCCACAAGTTCTTTCTCACTTGAGAAAGGGCTTGTGGCCCAGAACATGAAGTGGCACAACTCAATAAATTGAATTGCAGCAAAGTTCTGCCTTAAGGCTTCTTATATCTTTTTTGTTTTACTTATTACAAGAAGTTGTTTGTGACGACAGGAGTCACATTTGTACGGCATGGTTGGAAGTAGCAGCCTTTAGTGTGTGTAAATGGCATGCTACTAATTCAGCAAGACTATAAAAAAAGACAATAAAAAAAAACTTTACACAACAGTTAGTAGCCTAGCTGCTGTTTTTCCACAAGTTAATAAACTGTTGCCCCGTTCAGTGTAGAGGCATGATTTTGCTCCAAACAATCTAACCATTAAACACAATATTTATTTTTCATTTTGAAAGACAATTTATCTGGATCAATGAACCTGTACTTTATTTTCTTTGTGCTTAGAAAAGTAAACTATGAAGCAGGTGGAGCAGGTACCCGTGCCAGATCATTATGGAGAGTTGAGCCTCTACGAATTAGGTATATGTTTCTTCTAATTTTAACCTTGTATATCTTAATACTTTCCCACCTTAGGCTATAATACCTTGTATGTGACTAAATGTAAATAAACTTTTTGCAGTTGGAGTGGAAGTCATATTCGATGGGGGCAGACATTTCGCCTGCGCCACATCACAACTGGACAATATTTGACACTGACAGAGGACCAAGGCTTAGTGCTGCAAGACCGAGCAAAAGCAGACACAAAATCATCTGCCTTTTGTTTCAGAGCATCAAAGGTACAACTGTGCTGAAGTATCTGCTGCATATAGTGAAGAGAGAGCAATATCCTATGTTCAAATAAAAAAAGTGCTAATTGAAGTATATATAAAGATCAGCTTTCTAAGATCTCTCACCCCACATTTACAGAGTGCTATTTTCATGTTTTAAAGATAGACAAGAACAATAAGACATTTGTTTTGAATTAGAAGATGCTAGCCTTGCTTCATGCAGAGGTTTGTTAAACAATCCATCTCTTAGTGAATTTCTTCAAAATAAAAAATAATTATGGTACTAAGGGTCAAATTGATGAAGGTTTGAGCATAAACAGCTAATGAGTTCCTGAATTGACTTAAGCTTTCTGAAATTGATTGCTTTGGCTTGGTGTTGTCCCATGAGTTGAGTTTTTGACAAAATAAAAAAAGCTTGCCACCTAAAACCTGACAGGCTTTTTGTTTTAAAAAATGGTTTGTTAGTAAGCCAAAGCAATGGATTGCCAAAATGTGGGCACTTGAGCCTTTTAAAAATCAGTCACTAACTGTACCAACAGGTACACTGGCTTCAATGTTGGTGTGGTATATGTTATTTAAGCAAATGCCTGGATAGAAGCATTCTCAGTTTGGAAAAGCATGTTTCATTACTTCTTTAGCAACAACTTTTAGAAGAATTTGTTTGCCCAAATTAAATGTCACTGTGTGAGGTGATTTCAAGGGAACCAACCCTGGTTCTGCAATAAATGAAGTTTCTTAAATCCGCTAAGTTAGTCTGCAGGTATCCAATTATCTTTCTTATATGTGTATCAAAGAGAAAGTGTAGATGTGAGCCAGTAGAGAGAATGATCACCCATTGAGCAGCAGAAAATATCTGAGATAACAGTGAACTATAAAACCACTATAAATTTTTACAAGGAAGGCACAGTAGAACTGCTTCCGGTGCGGGATCAATTGGATCATTCAATATATTTGCGGCTTATTGAAACACTTGTGGCCAAAATGAAAGGAGAGGCCTGGGGACCATGGAATGTTTCCATTGTTATAGTGATACCATCTATATAAGGCTTTATAGGCTGTTTCTTTAATACTGACATTTGGGGACACTTTGGGGCCGATTCACAAAATTCGGGTGAAGAATTCGAATGAAAAAAAATCAAATTTAGAAGTATTTTTTGGGTACTTCGACCATCGAATTGGTTAAATTCGTTCGAATTCGAACGAAATCGAACGATTCGAAGTAAAAATCGTTCGACTATTTGACCATTCGATAGTCGAAGTACTTGCCCTTTAAAAAAAACTTCGACCTCCTACTTCGGCAGATAAAACCTACCGAAGTCAATGTTAGCCTAAGGGGAAGGTCCCCATAGGCTTGCTAAGCTTTTTTTGATCGAAGGATTTTCCTTCGATCGTTTGATTAAAATCGTTCGATTCAAACGATTTAATCGTTCGATCGAACGAAACATCCTTCCATCGAACGATCGAACGATTAGCGCTAAATCCTTCGACTTCGATATTCGAAGTCGAAGGATTTCAATTCGAGGGTCGAATTTCGAAGTAATTTTAACTTCGAAATTCGACCCTTAATGAATCTGCCCCTTTGTGTATAGCCTTCCATATTTTAGGTCATATATGGGTGTCTTGGAGTTGTAAATCCAACATCCATTGGGACATATATGGGCACACATATATGAAATACAATGCGTTGCAGTTAATGGATAAAGACCGCACGATTCAATCATTGAGACCTCAAGTGAAGATCAAATTTGGATTGTGAGAATTAAAAAAAATAAATAAATTTTATTATATCGAAAATGTTCCATTTTTGGTAAATGAGGACTGGAAACTAGGATGCGTGCTGAACAAAAGCTATACACAAATTGTTCATGTAATTGCTATTGTTACAGATTTATGTACGTGTTTAAGTAAACATTTGGGGATAAATAAAAAAAGGACTTGTTTCTAGTATTGGTCAACCATGTCTGCCACGGCTGAAGTCAGTTAATTTTTGTTACATTGCTGAGCTGTGCAATCATATTTAAGAATGGAGTTTTATTTAAGGAAGGCGTTTCAGTTCCAATGTTTGAATGATAGAGTTCTTTTTATTTCAGTACCTCTGGTGTTAGATCTGATAACTGATCACTGCTCAGTTAAGTTATTGTATTTCTCTCTGAATTCTCACTCTACAGGCGCCGTTGCTTCCCTGGACGCTACCATAATTAGTCCACTTAAAACTCTGAATTGTATACTATTACTGGGAGTTTCTGCACCAACTACTGCAAATGATATACTGCAGAATGTATGCTTTTCAGACACCTTATTACTGCTGTTTAATCCAAGGTTCATTGAGCTAGTTTTCCTGGTATAAACTTGGGAAGTGCTGTAGATTGATTTTCCAGCCTCACACATTATACGAGTTAGTATATATAGCCATTATGTGGTGAAGAAGTCGCTGACAGTTGTAAAAAGATACTCTGCAAGGAAGGGGCTAAAGCAAAAGTAAAACAGAGTAGAGATTAAAGGCAGCTCTATTTTACATGTGAAAGTAAACTGACTGATGATTGTTTTATTATATTTAATGTGAAGGAACAGCTCTTTATTGACAGTAGCCTGTCAAATTCACCATCTGACATGAACACTCCATCTTTCTACACTTGGCAGGACCTATCGTTATTTTGACTAACGAGCTGGGTGCCATTTCATATAAACCATTTTTTGGTAGAACCCCTTGCAAAAGTAAAAGAAAGCAGATATTCTCTAAAACAGCTTTGTACAGAAAATATTCTATGTTCGTAGCTTATGTCTCATTCACACTATATAATCAGCTAGACCAATTCCAATTTTGGCGACAACAATTTAATCAATCCATGAAAGGAATGTTGGAAGCATAAATAAACTAAGAGCCTGTACAATTTACAAATAGAACCTCTTTAGGGGCTGACAGTCCAGGCCTATGGTACTTTTTCTACTCCGGATCACACCCATGGATTCCTTGCAGGTGTCCTTGAATAGGCACCTTTAATATATTGAACTTTTTGTATTTACATTATGGGCCTGTTGGAGACAAGCTGCTGTAAGATGCTAATTTTGTGTTGAATTTTGAAAATTGCCTAAACACTACAAGCTTAGCAAACATATGACTTGTCTGTTTTGTGTTCTAAAGCATATTTAACTATTTTGAACATAGTACTAGCGTTTTGTTTAATATTTGTATCTCATATAGGATTCACTATACAATTCATAATTGTAAATGTAATGAAAGTTTGCCAACCAATCAGCTCTTACTTTTCAAACAGGTGACTAATTAACGCTACCTACTGATAACTGACTAGACCTATAGCAAACCTTTTATTATATTACTCCCATAGGTCTCTATGTCACATCTTCCTCTTTATTTGATTGGAAATACCAGTCAAGCCATTATAGTTTCTCATTGTTTTGAGAGCATAAACGTTCCACTGCCAAACTCTGTTTTTTATGTACTTCTGGTAATAACTGCAACAATAGCCAATAAATGCAACAATATTCTTTTGTATTGCATATGTCACCTTCTCTCTGTGTTCTTAATAACTATAGGAAAAGCTGGATACGGGCTCAAAACGTGACATTGATGGTATGGGAGCAGCAGAGATAAAGTATGGAGACTCCATCTGTTTTGTCCAGCATGTTAACAGCGGCCTTTGGCTGACTTACAAATCCCAAGATGCCAAAACAGCACGCCTGGGACCACTAAAGAGAAGAGTATGCCTTTTTGCATTCATATTTTCCATCAGATCTTGTGCTATTTAGTTATCTTTACCTGTATACTTGTATTTAATGGAACTGTCTAAATGGATATGTGTGTGTATGTATGTATGTATACACTGAGCTTTATATTTAGTCTGCTAAATATGTCCTTTACCTAATAGGCGATACTACACCAAGAAGGCCATATGGATGATGGCGTCACTCTCCAGAAGTGCCAGCATGAAGAGTCCCAAGCTGCTAGAATAATTCGAAACACCACAGCCTTGTTTAGTCATTTTATCAGGTACACTTCAGTATGTGAGTCAGTGACCGAAAAGGCTCACAATTCTTGTTAGGACTGACAAATGATTTACTTTCTGATGTGATGTCCTTTAAGCGTTACATATATTTTCGTAATACTGCATTGAACTGATTTGACTTCACACAAGCCAAATGCTGTTCAGTTTGTAATTTAAATACATAAATGTGATTTGTAATCACTGTCAATCTTTCCTCTTGGTTTACATTAATAGTATTTATTTGCTTTCAGTGATCTGGATTCTGTGACTGGAAACAACAGGACTGGTTCAACCCCCATCACCCTGCCTATTGAGGAGGTAGTTCAAACACTGCAAGACTTGATTGCTTACTTCCAGCCTCCCGAGGAAGAACTAGAACATGAAGATAAACAGAACAAGCTCCGTTCCCTCAAGAACCGACAAAACCTATTCAAAGAGGAGGTAGGAAGATGATTTCTTAGAAGCCATACAGAATAATTGGATTTTTATTCAGATTACTGGTTTTATTATACTAAAAGCTCCAATGGCAACAATGCTATTTCCCTTAGTGTATTGTTATGTATTAGTGCACTACTCTCCAGAGATAGCCACATGGTATAAGACTCTGTATGTGGAACATCAAGAATGCAGAAGTTTTATACAATTAACAATTATTAAAGGGCTATGTGGATAGATTTTTCTCTGTAATAGGTACAGCACATTGTGCTGTTGGCTAATTTAGCATAAACTCCACTGGGTTTTTTAATATACTAATGTTTTTAATAGTTTTGAGACATTTTGCTTCCTTATCTATAAAACCCAGGGCCCAAACATTCTGTATAGTAGTTCACACACTAAAAAATTGCAACATGTCTGCAATATCACAGCTGTTAAAAATACTAAACATACTAACCTGGTGTGAATCCCAAATCCCTTCAAACTAAGCAAGAATTGCAACTTGAAGTAAATAATATATGGGTCTATTATATAATTGCTGCCTCCGATCGGTAACTATGAAAACTATGTTATTAACAAACATTGTTTTTGATAAAAAATGCATATTCAAACTGGCAAGAGTCCTAAACCCCCCATTTTTTCCCCCTCTATCTTCACCTCCTCTTTTTCTTTTCCTTTCTTAGATTTATATACTACAGTCTGCAATATAGTAATGCGGTTACATCACAGGAAAAACAAAGATTGTATTCTACTGCTAAAATATATAATGTGTAACGAATAAATGGACATTACATGTTAAATAAAAAGTTTTTTTAAAAAAAATACTAAACATACTTCAGCATGTCACCCTTTAAAAATTACTTGTTACATTGTTTTGAATATATTTAACATATAATATTATCTAATAATACAAGCATATGGTTCAAGATTTTATAGTGCAAGGACAGGCAATTCCACCTGTTAAAACAAACTTATCAGCAGCTGTCTGGCAGTTGAGAGTATGAAAAGCTTTTAGTCCTTGATATGCTGAGTTTTCAAATTATTGTTTTTGCATGTTTGTAAAATAGCTGCTCCTATCACTGATTGGTTCATTCATGTTTAAGTGTTGGGAGCAGTTTGTAGTAGAAAAGGCATAATATTGATGCCTTTAGGTAGCACAGCAGTTTGCTGAAAGCTTTCTTTTTAAACACAAGTTCATGGTTTAACTTCTACTGCAAGTGAAAGTTTCTAAGCGACTGTATAGCATATATATATCTATAATGTTTCTAATAATGGAATTAACACATAGTGGATTGAGGAATGGTATGATTACTTTTTTCTCTGTGACCACTGACAGTCGTCTCCCCATTTTATAGGGAATGCTGGCCCTAGTGTTAAACTGCATCGATCGCCTAAATGTGTACATCAGCGCAGCACACTTTTCTGAATTATTGGGGGAAAAAGAAGGACCAGCATGGAAGGAAATCTTGAACCTTCTCTATGAATTGTTAGGTAAGAAAAATCATATTCGTTCTT
The DNA here is from genome assembly GCA_038501925.1 of Xenopus petersii. Classification (NCBI taxonomy): domain Eukaryota; kingdom Metazoa; phylum Chordata; class Amphibia; order Anura; family Pipidae; genus Xenopus; species Xenopus petersii. The sequence continues at coordinate 35,346,364 of CM076686.1, forward strand.
GCCAATGACAGATGGCCATTCAGTGACCCCCACTAGAGCCATGATATTTTAAATTGTCTTGCTTCTATTTGTCATAAAAATTCTATTCCTACAAGAGCATTTTATTATTGGGTTCATACAGATAATGCTGATATTATTGTGATCTGTACAAAACGGTTGTTGCATTGCTAATATAAAATGTATTTTTTAGCTGCCCTGATACGCGGTAACAGAAGCAACTGTGCACAATTTTCCAATAACCTTGATTGGCTTATTAGTAAACTAGAGCGTCTTGAATCTTCTTCAGGTATGTATAAAATGGATTTTACATATTCAGCATTGCAAGTAGAAATTGCTAAAAAAAAAAAAAAACTACTCAAACTATTAATGTACTTGAAAAGTTACCTATAGGTCATGCTAATATTTTTTTACTGGTAGGTCTGCTTTTGTAAGTAACTGCTGCTTGAATTTTCTGAACCTGACTATTTTGCCAACTTGTTAGTTATAGCTTCTAATGCTAATGTACTACTGCTGAACAAATATGGCATCCTCCCGTAGAGCAACGTGGGGCGATCAGATAGGTAATGTTAAAGTATCAGGCAAAATTTTAAAATAGAATGCAAAGACCATGTTAGGATAGATGGAAAAAAGTCAGTATCTCTTCAAAGGTAGGTATTTGGTAAATTTTTATTCGGCCAAATACAAAATTTTCAACATAAAATTTGGTTGAATTTTAAACCCTTATTTGTATATTTCAATTAAAGTAAAATTTGCATTGATAAAATGGTCTTATTTTGTTTTCTAGACATTCAAAATCACAATACTTAAAGGTCTGGGTTCAGTTTAGCCAAATACTTGTGATTTGCTTCAATTCTGAAAAAAAAACTAACTAAATCCCGAACCAAATCCTGGATTCTGGGCATCCTTAGTTAAATGTGATATTCACTCAAAAACAAATATTTTGCATAATGAAAGGAAATGTTATTCTAAGAAACCTTACAATATTAAACTAATTAAACTGTTTTAGTTTTTTTAGTTGTTTGTAATTTTAATTGAAAGCCATTTCTGTCTATCCCATCCAATTCCCTCCCCCTCTCCCAGACTACTTATTCAGTTGAAACACTATATTTTAGTCTGGGTGGAGGAGAGTTGATTTATACACAGGGCCACTAACAGTGGAGTACAGTGGGGACTAATGTCAGGTGGTAGAGGGTGCCGCTAGAGATTTAGGGGGTTATTTATCAAGGTCTGAATTTATCTCAATATCGGTTGCTACAAACTCTGATCTAAGCCGCTCGGGTTTTTAACGCTTATTTATTTATTTTCACCCAAAAGCTCCGAAAACATTGTGAAATTGCCCGAAACCCCAGACACGACCAAAAATCAATGAGACTGTTCCCATTGACTTTTATGCAACCTCAACAGGATTGCGATGCCGTGTTTTTATATTCTGACTTTTTAGCCCTCGGGGTTTAATAAATTCCGAAAAATTCATGATTTTTTTAAAAGCCTATTATAACACAAAAAAATCACAAATTTTTCGGATTTCGGGGATTTTTGGGTATTCGGAGTTTAGTAAATCACCCCTAAGATTGCCATTCAAGGGTAGTTAAGGGGGCTTGTGGTAAAAAGGTAGGGTTACGTGAATTGGGCTTCGGATTTAATGTGGTAGGCTATTTTTAGTTGGTGACCACTCAACTTCTTGACATGGGTCCAGTGGGCTAATAATTGGGGCCCCCTTTGGGAGACTGCCCTGTTAATTTAATAGTTGGGGCCTAGTGATTTCTGATGGAAAACTGAGGGGGCAGTAGCAAAGGACAGACGAAACTTCGTTCAATTCAGTAAAATTGCATTTTCTTTAATTATGCAAAGAAAAAAATATAATTTGGTCGACTTCCCTTTTTAAATAAAAGAAAAGGAATTGGTGGCCTCATTTAATATTTCAAGTAGTAGAAACTGATATCAAATAAAGTCTGCATTTTTCTCACTATAGCCATTTTTAAAGATTAGATAATGTAACTATAATCTTTTATGTTCTGTATTTACACATGGATAGTTCAGGCATTAGCACTGTTGGACCGGTACAGTGTTTCTTTAATGGAAGGCCCTTGCTAATGAACACTGTTTAGTGATGGGGGGACCTCAGATCGATTGAATCTGTAAAGTTGCTGTATTCACTACTGCAATAGATTTAAACATGTAAGCAAATAAAAGACAAAATAATATATATAATACATCTATGCCATTAATGTTATCTGCCTTGCACACACACATATATCATGTATCAAAACTGTTTGAAATGGTTTAAATTAAACATTTAGTTACAGTATAAATGGTTCATAAACTATTTGCAGCAATGATAAACTTCCTGTGCCTTCAAGCCATTCCAGTGTTCTTTAATATTAAACATTAAAATGCTGTTTCTAATATTTCTGTAGGTATATTAGAAGTTCTGCATTGCATATTGATTGAAAGCCCAGAGGCTTTAAATTTAATAGAAAAGGGACACATCCGATCTATAATTTCTCTTTTGGACAAGCATGGACGGAACCACAAGGTAAAGTAGCATAATAAGTAGTTCGGTCTTGAACATTTATCACCGCTGAATTTGAGAAGCTAGAAACATTTAAAAAAAAACAATAGTTAAATTATTTTTTTTTTATAAGTAATAGGTTTTTAGTTAAATGTAAGGATCATTCATTGTGGGGTGTGAATTGTGAACTGGTTGGTGTAACTGTTCCACACAAGGTGAAAAAGACTTCTACCACATCCCACCCTCCAAAAATATCCATTTGTTTGTCCTTTGAACAAACAAGGCAATCCAGTAGAACCTAAAAGAACACACATTTTGGCATATTATTATTTCCTTTTTCCTATATCTATTGATAGATAATATTTTCAGAATCCCACATTGATGCTAGAAGAGCTCTGCCTTCAGTTTCCCGTGTCAGTGTCATTACTGTCATTATTACCATCACATTATACATTATTTCAGTCCAACATGGAAAGGCATCAAGAGTGGAGGGCCTTTTGAAATTAAGGGGATACCAACACGTGAGATTTCTTACTACCATCTTGGCAATAAGCCCACAAATCCCACTGGTGCCAAAATCAACAGAATTCCATTACCTTTAACCCATGCACTTGTTCTGGAGGAGACAGCCAACAATCAGGAAGTTATCGGAGGACAGAGGTTTGAACCACTACAAGCACCTGACCTGAGGCCCAGAAGCTGGATAAACAAATCGTGAGATTTGTGGATCACATTTTAATCTTTTCCACTGATTTCTATTTATGAATAAAGTTGATTTTCAGCACTAGAAAATTCTGTTTTGACACTTTGTGAGTTATGGGCTATAAAGGAAAAATTAAAAAGTAGGCACTCTGCTAGTTGTTAAGCAACATTCTTACAAAACAATGTGAAAAGTGTTTTTAACCTTTTTAATGAAATAATGTAATTGACATATCTAGCTGATAGGACTGCTCCAAGAGTGTGTTTTGTTCCCCCCTTTTTTTTTAAGGTTCTGGATGTCCTCTGCTCTCTGTGTGTGTGCAATGGGGTGGCTGTTCGCACAAATCAGAATCTCATTTGTGATAACCTGCTGCCTAGGAGAGATTTACTTCTACAAACACGTTTGGTTACTGATGTCACCAGGTATATTGTAGTTTGTGTTCTTTATTATTAAAGTGTCATTACCACTGTATTCTTTTTATTATTGTGTTCATATACATTGCTGCTGTACATATGAAGAAACATACCTGCAACTTATTAAGCCACTTTACTAGTATTTTTAAATTGCAACAGAGCCCTTTTGTAGAGTGTGTTAAACACTGTATAAAATATCAAATCTCTTTTTTTTTATGCATATAGTAGAACCCTTATCCTTAAACAATCCCATATGCAGCAGAACATAGACATTTGAAATGTCTTGTCTGGGCATGAAATATTGGCCTGTCTTAGCCAATTCTGACCTGGTTGGCAGCTTATTTACACAATACCTGATCAGAGTTGGATCTTAATTGGTAATGTTGGAAACTTCTGCTCGGAGAGGACCACAATAGGCTGGATGTGGTTATCATTCAGCAGGTCTGCACATCTATGTTAGAAAGGTAAATTAAACAATAAGACTTGGTATTTTTATACTGAAACCTTTTTTCATGGTAACATTTTTCAGGTGGTTTAATATATAATCATTGCTACTTAAGGGTCGTACAGATGGACAATTCTGGATTTACCCATTGCTCCAAGTCTTTTTGCCTGAAGAGAAAGTCTGTAAAATCTTATGACCATAACTGGTCAATGTTACATCCATGACTTGTCTATGGCAAGCGATAAGAACAGGGCTGTCTTGTGCCCACTGGCAATAGATTTGCACTTAAGCTTCCCACCAGGTTCTAGGTAAATTGCCCTATTCTTTAATTTATGGGAAGCCACAATAAAGTTGTCAGCAGTGAAGACTCACTGCTTCACCTTTTTCTGCTTCACCAGAACAGTGTTTATGATTAAGATATTTTATAAAATGTAACAATTTTTTTTTAAATATTAATGCTCTCCTTATTTTAGCATGAGACCCAACATCTTTCTTGGAGTGGCTGAAGGCTCAGCGCAGTATAAGAAATGGTATTTTGAGATGATTATTGACCAAGTAGATCCATTTCTCACACCAGAGCCCACACACCTACGTGTAGGCTGGGCCTCTACCTCTGGTTATGCTCCATATCCTGGTGGAGGTGAAGGATGGGGAGGCAATGGTGTAGGGGATGATCTTTTCTCCTATGGCTTTGATGGGCTTCATTTGTGGTCTGGTAAGTTTTATTTTTTAACTTCATTTAATTTTCGCATGAATATCTCATACTCAGGGTGCAAGGCGCAGAGAGTTGATTCATGAAACACTGTATATAAGTGATAATGTAAAAATATTTTTTAGCATATACAATAGAGCAGCCAGCACCTCAGGCTTTATGTTATAGTAGAATAGACAATCTGCAAATGGCTAAAATATACATTCCTGAAACATTTCAGCAAAATCAATGTAAATGGGCCTGATGCAAGTACACTTAGGTGTATGGTTCAGTCCTTGCAAGCAACAGAAGACTGCAGCACATGGATTAATATGCAGAATGGGGATAACCCCTGTGTTTACTGTGTCCAGCCAAACAATTCAACATTTTGGGGGTGTGCCCAATTGTCAGGTGATTTGTACGAATCCTTACACATTTCATTGAGTTGTACAGTGCGTATTTAATTTAAAAGTACATGTATCTCTTTTTGGTATGGTTCTTGTGTAACTATAACTTTCACAGGTACTTCAAGTGATTTGACCCATCCTGTACATTTTTAATTGGATATAGGATCTCTTGGAATCCCTCCGATGTTGATAACAATACATTGGACGTTTGAGGACTATATTTTTATGAACTGTATGCCTAGGGTTGCCTGGCCAGTAAAAATTATGCTTTATGCCAATGCTATTAATAGGGATAAACTGCAATAATATAGGAAGGCCGGTATTTTTTTTTCCAGAAAAGTTGGCAACCCTATGAATGCCTAGTATTTGGAGTAAATGTCTGATTTCTATGGAGGGGCGGGGTTACGTTCTGATCACATTTAAGGTAGTTGGTGTATTTGCACAGACCACTTGACGAAGCAGCACGTCCCAGAAACATTGTATTGTTTGGCTGGACACGGTAAACACGGGTTATCCCCGTTCTGCATATTAATCCGTGTTCTGGAGTCTTCTGTTGCTTGCAATGAACCATACACCTAAGTGTACATGCATCAGGCCCCAGAGTCCCATTAACATTGATTTTTAGAGGTACCTGCCCAGCGACCCCCTATCATTGCACCCTAGGCAGCTGCCTCTTCTGCCTACCCCTAGTTCCGGACCTGCAAAGACCTTGCAAAAAAAGTCTTTATCAGTAAATACTTTTGCATATTTACTTAAATCTAGGGTTACCACCTTTTCTGGAAAAAAATACCAGCCTTCCTATACATTTATCTTTTCCCCCTATTTATAAGATTGGGATCAACCATAATTTTTACCGGCCAGGTAGCAACACTACTAACATCATGTGTGATATTTTTTATTTATATCAGACACCAGAAAATAAAAAGAAGGCGAACAAAGGTCCAGGTGCATAGATGAGGCTACTCTGAGTACTTCAGTGTTTGATATTCCAAACACTATGGTGCGGCTATGATGATGTTGCCTGAAAAAATGCGCGCCACACTTCATAGAACTTGTTTTGTAATGACATGCAGAGTTGAAGCGTAGTGTGAAAAACAAGAGTCAATTCTCATTTTTGATCTGAAAAAATAAACTAATAATGTGTTGACAAATATCCACATTTAGTGATGCAAAGGGAACAACAGAATTGTTAGTTAGGCAGCCAAGTCAGTGCTGAAGTCTTTGCACAATTTGATCTATTTTGTTAGTACCCTACAGCTATGCAGGTGCCTTAAACAGTTTTGCGTTGAAATATGTGCTGGAATTGACTATTAACTATCAAATATTTAAGGAAGAATTATTTTTAATGTATGCTATCTTTAAAAATACTTTTGCATTGATTGTAGTTTTTAGTTGTATTATTTATTTATTTTTATTATAGGTCGTGTTCCAAGAGCAGTGGCTTCAACAAACCAGCATCTACTAGCATCTGATGATGTGGTCAGCTGTTGTTTGGACTTAGGCGTGCCCAGCATTTCTTTCCGCATCAATGGCCAGCCTGTTCAGGGCATGTTTGAGAACTTTAATACTGAAGGCCTATTTTTTCCTGTAGTCAGCTTTTCTGCAGGGGTGAAGTAAGTAAACATAAGTTTACAGACTTTCTGTATAGTTTGTTATTAGGTTATTGTCATTTACATGTCCAGTGCTAATTCCCAATTCAGGACTGGGCACTTTTTTACTTGACTTATATAAATGACATCTTACATTGTAGGGTTCGCTTCCTTCTTGGTGGCCGTCATGGAGAGTTCAAATTTCTGCCACCTGCTGGTTATGCACCATGCTATGAGGCCTTACTTCCAAAAGAGAAAATGAGAGTGGAACCTGTTAAAGAATACAAGAGGGATTTTGATGGAGTTCGAGACTATCTAGGCACTACACATTTCCTCTCGCAAGCTTCTTTTATCCCATGCCCAATAGACACCAGCCAGGTATGTCGCAGAAAGAGTAAACAAGAAACAATTTAATTAGTGGTGTTTATTCAAATACAATGAATTATATGAAGTAAAAATATGAAAACGATACTGCTTCATCATAAAGACCTATAGGGTAAATTTCTTTTTACACACAAAATGTTTAAGGCCATCCCTCACATACAAACAATGGATAGATTTAGAAAAGGTTGATCTGAATGTAAAAAGCGAAAGTCTGTATTCTACTTGACCCTCAAATTTTTTTGTTCCTAAGATCGTCTTACCTCCTCATCTTGAAAAGATCAGAGACAAATTGGCTGAAAATATTCACGAACTTTGGGGCATGAACAAAATTGAACTTGGATGGATTTATGGCAAGGTAATGTTTTCAAGGGTGTTTTGTTTGTTTTTTTTAAGTTGTGACCAACTTGTGAGCTGAGTTAGTAAGGGCATAAAACAAGGGCTTATGTGAGGGTTACAGTTGTTTCCCTTCAATAATGGCTTGTACAATCTCAGGATCTAATAAATTAATTCATAGTTTTTACTGGTTTTACAGTGTGGGAAAGGATTATACCATGTTTCCAAGAATTTGGGACAAATGCTCACAACGTAGCAACCTAATACTGACGTTTAATCGAAACTATTGCAAGAAGCTTAGCACCTGCAATTGTCCGCTACAAAGTGCTACATTTATAAAGATGTGTTGCACACCAGATTTCTCCCTATAGTCCAGTGTATTCTTTATTTGTTAAAGTAGGTTTGAAGCACAAGTAAAATACTGTGTAAATAGCTGGCCAAATTGGTAAACTAGTATAGAAACACCATACACATAGTTAGGAAAATTGCATATCGGTAATACATAAGTAAATTGCTTCTTATGTGCTATTTACAAAGAGGCTCAGCTCAAGTTTTCCATTTGTGGTGCTGTACGGCCTGTGCAAAATTATCATAGTGACTTTCAGAGGTTGCACTGGCATTATGAGAACTATTTGGGGGGAAATATGGCAAATTGCACTGCTGTTTATTGCTCTCCAAGGTACCAAGTGCCAGTTTTAGTTTGCTTATACAATATCCATATCATTTTCTCATAAATATCCATTTAACTAATCTTGCAAGTTCTGTTCAGTCCAATTCATTTATATCTAATGGGAAATATTTTCGTGATTTTAGGTTCGAGATGATAATAAACGCCAACATCCTTGCTTGGTAGAGTTCTCCAAACTTCCAGAGACTGAGAAGAATTACAATTTACAGATGTCTACAGAAACACTTAAGTAAGTTGTAACAAGCTGCCACCCTGTGGTTTTAGCTGTAGAGAAGCTGAGTTATCTCATATGAATTACTGACTGCACCACTGAAATAAAGGTACCCTCAGTAAGTTTTAATTCGTTTTTCAGTATTTAGGTAAAACTTGTATTATGTAGGTACACATAGCCAGTTTTTGTTACTTGTTTTTATGTGCGGTTAGTTTTTATATCAGTTGGTTTATATTGTGTGTGTTATGTTTAATGCACATGATAAATATACTGTATAACAACGACAGGCAATGAGTGAATCAAACTTCGCTGCACCATGCTGTTCTCATGTTAGTTTTAACATATTTAAATTCAAGTGCCAAAAGATTTCGCCTGTAACAATATGTGAGGTGCAATATTACCTGGTCTCATATTTAGAAGACAAACAGTTGGGGGCACATTTACTAAGGGTCAAATATCGAGGGTTAATTAACCCTCGATATTCGACCCTCTAAGTAAAATCCTTTGACTTCAAATATCGATGTTGAAGGATTTACCGCAAATACTTTGATTGAATGATCGAAGGAAAATTCGTTCAATCGAACGATTAAATCAAACGATTTGAAGGATTTTAATCCATGGATCGAAAGGATTTTCCTTCGATCAGAAAAAGCTTAAAAAACTTATGGGGAAGGTCCCCATAGGCTAACATTGTAGCTCGGTAGGTTTAAAGTGGTGAAGTAGGTAGTCAAAGTTTTTTTTAAAGAGACAGTACTTTGACTATCGAATAGTCGAATAGGTGAACGATTTTTAGTTTGAATCGTTCGAATTGAAGTCGTAGTCGAAGGTCGTAGTAGCCTATTCGATGGTCGAAGTACCCAAAAAAAACCTTCGAAATTCAAAGTTTTTTTTACTTCGAATCCTTCACTCGAGCTTAGTAAATGTGCCCCTTGATTTCCAGGTGAACGATTTTTAGTTTGAATCGTTCGAATTGAAGTCGTAGTCGAAGGTCGTAGTAGCCTATTCGATGATCGAAGTACCCAAAAAAACCCTTCGAAATTCAAAGTTTTTTTTACTTCAAATCCTTCACTCGAGCTTAGTAAATGTGCCCCTTGATTTCCAGTTGCCCGCTTTCAGGTGATGATGATATTTTTAGGGTGTTTTTTCGACATGAGCCTATTTAAAAACAAATGTTACAGTTGCCTTTAAAGTTTAGTAAGTCTTAAATACACACCTGGAATGGCTTAGGGTGTTATTTACTAAACTCCGAATGCAAAAATCCCGAAAAATTTGTGGGTTTTTTTATTTTATAAAATCATGAATTTTTCGGAATTTATTAAACCCCAATGATGGTAAAGTCCGAATCTGAAAATCCGACATCTCAGACCTGTCGAAGTTGCATATAAGTCAATGGGAGAACTCCCAATGATTTTTTGATGTGCGCTGGGTTTCGTGCAATACCCCGAAGTTTTCGGGTGAAAAAACGATAATAAAAAAAATCTTAAAAATTGGAGGAAAAATCCGAAGAAAAGCTTACATTTGGGAAAATGTAATAATAAGTAAGCGTAATAAACCCGAGGGGATTTTATCAGCTTTTGTTGCAGAAAATATTGAGATAAATTCAGAATTTAATAAATAACCCCCATCTGTATTCTAACCTGCCTACAGCTATACTGACTGACAGAAGCTGTGAGGAATAGAATTACCCAACCATATGATATTCTTTTAATTTCAACGTTTTTTATAAAGTATTTTTCTATCATTAAGTCTTCAGCCACCACAAATGAGTTGACCTGGCCTAATAGGGCATTACTTGCTAAAAGTGGTAATTAATTATTCTATTGGTTGTTTGTCATAATTTCGAATTCACAATTTTCACAGTCAGCACCCTCACCTCCAAAGTACTTTCTGTGGTGCTCGTCCAACGGTTTCCAACCTCAATCCGTTCATCAATTCGATTTGTGGTAATAGACGGCACCAATCAATAGATTATTTTCTTAATAATATCACGGCTTGAAAAAAGACCGTGATAGGTCTGAAACGTTGCCAGGTGTTTGGGGTCAGAGCCTATGTCCCAATAAAGGCGTTTTAAGAAAATAATCTATTGATTGGTGCCGTCTATTACCACAAATGTCATAATTTCGAAGACAAAAGCAGCTGCCCCAGTATATTTTATGCTTTATCCACTTTTTTATCTGAATGTAAGCCTAAGTGCCTAGTAGCAAATACAGCACCATTTTACTGCTTTGTTTGCTCTGTGGTTGCCAAGTATGTTGCACCTGCACTTTCACCTTCCTTTTTATATTTGGAAGTGTTGACAACAGGCTACTCTTCATCTCCATTTATTGCTCCACTCTCCCATAATCCCATCTACTAGAGTTGATGCACCAAACTAAACAGTGTTTCTTTACAGAGATTATTATACCAGAAAACAAGGCTCAGCATAACAAGCACAATACTAAGAGATTTGTCTGCATTTTTCAGTAGCGTAGCCAATTCAGAGAGTAGCAGAATATGATCGTTCCAATACATTACCAGATTTCTGTTTTCATTCCCATTGCTGACTTTTTGTCACCCATCCCATTAAAAGCAAGAAACAATCACTTTAGTAGACCCTTTAGTCTTTCATCTTTACCATGCTGAAATCAGAGTCCACTTTAAAATGGAGCCATCTCTTTACTTGATCATGTTTCTTACAAAGCTGTAGCACAGTATTTTCTGGCTGGTACTTACTGTCAAAGTACTAAGTGCATTTATTCTAAGAATCTGTTTCAAGATTAAGCTCTGTGGTCTGGAACCAGAGGAATGTTTGGCATCTTTGGACATAAAGGATGCATGCTTACACTACTACACACCCTGCAGTGGTTTAAAAATAAACTAGCAAGTGGACCTCTTGTTGGCTGGGATCCAGCAGATCAGTGTGGAAGCAATTGACTTAGGGAATTGTAAACGTGAAAGTGTGACGTGAGGGTGTCGAATTGTAAGGATCAGCCCGGGACTCGAACCTTTATTTCCCAGATTCTGGACTTTGTGTGTTCTTTTGAGCCACTGGGGGCTCTTTGAGGCTGATCCTTAGCCTTGTATGTCTTGTGTTTCATGTACCTGTCAGTTTCTAGTGTGTTCCTCCCCATTCTCCACCCACCTCGTTTACCCTCATGTGTTTCCCATTCCCAATTACCGTCCCTTTATTAACCCCGCCCTGAGCTTTGCTCAGGGCTGAGTCATTAATTGTAATCTTATCCTGTATCTGGTCGCTGTATCTTGTTCCTGTATCTTGTTCCTGTGATTCCTTACCTGTATCCCAAGCTCCTGGATTCCAAGCTCCTGTGTTACCTTGTTCCAGCATTGTTTCCTTATCCTCACCTTCCTGGTAATTACGTTATTTTGAACTGTTCCTGTGTTATTTGCAAGCTCCAAGTAAACCTGCTTTATTTTCACCATGTCTGCCTCCCCTATCATCTATGGGTACACCCCTGGGCTTCCGCCATATCCTCTCCCAATGGAATGGCTATCCACTATCACAGCGGTTCCACGCTGTAACCCTTACACGAATACACTCTCACATCATACTGTTAAGTTTAAAGAGATATTGACCCTAGAAATTAAACTTTTCTTTACATCTATCATAATATTGCCTTTGAAAGCAACTTATAACTTTGCCATAAAGTATTTGCACAATGTTTTTACATTACCTGTCTGATGCCCCATGTTCCTGTATGAGGGGGCTGTCATATTTGTGCAGCAGTAGTCTGTTAGCATTAGAAACTGTAACTGACAGGCTGAGATGGGACAGTCAGGTTAGCAAAACAGTCAGGTTTAGAAACTTCAACTAACAATTGCTTACGAAAACAAACCTCTCTGCAAAAAACGATCAACATGACCTGTAGGTAATTTGTAATGTACATTCATATTTTAAAAAGTAGTTTTTTGGTGTCAGTATCACTTTACGTAAGAAACCTTACATATATTAATGTAGTAGTTTTTAAGTGAGCGTAAGTGGGTGCAGAGTGGAGTGTGAGTGAGATGAATATCATTAGTGTGTGGATGATTGTGAGAGTATAAGCGTTTATTATTATTATTATTATTATTATTATTATTATATAAATAAGGCTGTGTTTGTATACAGTATGGGGCAGATTTACTAAGCTCGAGTGAAGAATTCGAATGAAAAAAAATTAGAATTTCGAAGTATTTTTTTGGGTACTTCGACCATCTAATGGGTCAAATTTGATTGAATGGAATGATTTGAACGGTTCGAAGTAAAAATCGTTGGACTATTCGACCATCCGATAGTTGTACTGTCTCTTATACAGTAAATACAATTGTCTATGTGATAAAAGTTAATTGAAAGGTGAACAGACCAGACAACTTGCTTATAGTACTCTTAGTAAGGAATTTGCATTGATTTATTATTATTTTTTTAGCTGTTTTACCATTAAGCATCTTTATAGAGAAACTCTTCTTTAGGAATAGGATTGACAGAATATGCAGGCAAAATCTTCATGAGACATCATAATGCACCATAGAAATGTTACAGTAGTCAACTGGAAATCTTATTCAAGCCCACCACAACTGCCCACCCTGTTTGAAGTCAGGTCTAATTTCTGAAGCTATTGCCTGTTTACTGTTTATGTTAATAATATAATGTGAAATGTGGCTCTAATATAAATATCCTACTAACAATCTTTTTTTTTTCTTTTTAGAACTTTGCTGGCTCTAGGATGTCTCATTGTTCATTCAAATCAAACAGCAGAAGAAAATCTGAAGAAAGTTAAACTTCCCAAAAAGTATGTAGATATCAGCTACATTTAATAAGAGCAAGCAATGAAGCAAAGATATGAAACGGGACAAATTGCCACCAGCACATCCACCCAAACTTGCATGCATATGTAAATGTACTTTTATTGTAGGCCTAGTAATCTGTCTTAATTGACAGAACCCAAATTTTAGCGTACATCCCCTTTAAACATGCCCATTAGTTCTCAGTATTCAGGAATGTACTTGTGCCCTCTGTGCACTGAGCATGGGTTAAAGAATCTGGAACTCAATGATGAGCACAGCATCAGGATGCGCCGCTAGCTCGGTACTTACCAACTGAGCGGATTATTAAAAAAAAAATATTTTTTGTTATACTGCTTTATCAAGTCAAGTCAAATATTGAAAGGTCTATCATTTGCTAGTTCTGGCTGCATGTTAAACTTAAGCTTTCTGTATAATCCAAAACTATTTCATACAAAGAAGTCTATAGTGCACTTGACCAAATGGGGGGGCAAAAAAATCTCTTGGAAAGTCACATACTGTCCTGGAGCCGACAGAAATACTAGAAGCCACAGAATGGAGTGGTCAACCTACAAACAAACAACATAGTCCAATAAAGAAGAAACACACCTTAGCACAATTACCTGCAAACGTAAATGTGCATTTCTTTGAAGTGTTAGTAATTTCCTCAACTACAACCCAGAATGTGGCAGCTCCAAACATAAATTATTATAAAAGTTAAATATGTTGTTTTTTTTTTTTTAAGCAGTGACCTGGGCCTTTTTTTTTTTTTAAATATGAGAGTGGGGTTATGAAATCTGTAGCATCTTTTAAGGGTTATAATCACAAACAAAATAAGGGAGCACCACCCATCAATTGAGAAAGCCAGTAGATGGTGTGCAGGGTTAAAGAGATAAGTATATAAAGGAAGAGAAAGTTAACCCTTGAAATTGCACCACCCCCATCATAAGGCCCGATAACTCAAGGAACATAGTTAAAACGTAACTTTTACTGATGTATTAAATAAAATTGTGAGTCCAGGAAAACATTAAAAATGAGACTAGGAACAGGGAGACAAAGAACCTAGATTAGGTAAAGCGACAAATGCAAACCATGAGTCAATTAGGAGGCTGATGCCTAAAATCTGTAGTGAACAACTGCAGCAAAAACGTGGTGTGGGGCGAAAAGGACAAATGTCAGGTGGCCTATAAGAATTATATGTAGGTAACCTATTCCATTGCCACCCATTCCACCACCAATCCGCTTTCCAGCCTTAATAATTCCACCACCCATTCACCCTCAGACGCACCCTCCCATTTCCATGGAAAATTGGTATATCATGGTGGTATCAAAAATTGATCCACTATTTAATTACTAGAATTAAATTATGGTACTGAAAAAGTTAGCATCAAGGTTCACATGAAGAGTTCAGTCCCCCTGCCTAGCTAAAACTAAAAGGCGCCTTTTAGTTTAGCTAGGCAGGGGGACTGAACTCTTATTTATTTAGGCCACCTCTTCACGGCTGAAACAGGTGGGAAGCTCTGAGGGTGAAGGGGTGGGTGAGCAACGGAGCCTCGTTCTGGGGTAGAATTCATGCGAACCTTGATGCTAACTTTTTCAGTACCATAATTTAAGCGTTTTTTGGGACTTTTTTTTTTCATCTTTTTTTGAAGCAAGCCCTATCTACTCTATTGCACTTTGCCTGGTCTATGGTGGCAAAGCCAAGTCTGGCGCAAGAGGTAACGTTCAGTAAAATCCGTAAGTTAGTGAACTAGCGTAGTTATGTCCCTTCCCCAAATTGAAACTTTGCGTGGCGTAAGGGTGCAAAGTAGCGCTAGAGTAGGTCCACTTTGCTAGTCAATTTATGCCAGCACCTGTTATAAAATCGGCAAAGTAATGAAACGCTGGCGAATTTTCGCTAGCATTAGCCACTTCGCTCTTTCGTAAATTTGCCCCTACAAGTTATCTATGTATAATATAGCCACTGATATTCTCAGATGAACTGGAATTATGCAATTTTGTGTTTTTGATCAATTAAAACGTAAGATGTCGTAAAAATGAAAATCTAGCTCCTAGTTGAATTTGCTTTGTGATTGCTGGGGCCACTGAACATCGCAACAAGAGGCAATTAGGGTTTCACTTTGGAGACTGGAAGTATAAATAAATAATGAACTAACTGATCGGTTACATTTCTTCTATCTGCAAAAATTACAAGTTATAAGTGAAGCTGAGGACTGCTTATGCTTAATTCTGTGCTTTGAAGGACCACAGAAACTGAAAGTTTTACTTTGCTGCAGAGTGCTACATTTGCTTTATATTCATCTATGAAATATTTTAAAATGTTTATTGGAAAGCAGCTGCCTTTTAATTTAATAACATTAAATCAGAAGGTATCTCTTGTATTATTGTATTGCTGTGCAGACCATTTCTAAATAGCCTTTAGGTTATTGGAACTGCCATAATTTAATATTAAAATACTCACTATTTTGTGTTTCAGCTACATGATGTCCAATGGCTACAAACCTGCCCCATTGGACCTTTCTGATGTGAAACTATTACCTGCACAAGAAGTTTTAGTTGATAAACTTGCAGAGAATGCACACAATGTATGGGCAAAAGATAGGATAAAGCAAGGATGGACCTATGGCATTCAGCAGGTGAGCAACACTGTGTTCTGTTTTATACTTCTTAAGAAATTGTCTCTTTGATAAATTCTGCTTTCATTCTCCTTGAATGACTTAACATTTTACGCAGGGAATAAGCAACATTTGGTTCTTGATAAATTATTTTTGAAAAAGTGTCCATTGTAACAGCATATGAACTTATGTTCTTCAGGATTTGAAAAATAAACGAAACCCCCGATTGGTGCCATATGCTTTACTAGATGAACGAACGAAGAAATCAAATCGAGACAGCCTGCGTGAAGCAGTAAGAACATTTATTGGCTACGGATATAACATCGAGCCACCAGACCAAGAAATTAGTAAGTGCCTTGTTACCTTTCTCTTTACCCTTCTGTGATATAATTTCAATAATGAAGGTAGACAAGGGAAATAATGGTTCTAACGAGGTCCGGATTTGTGGGCAGGCCATAGAGTCAGGACTAGAGCAGCAAAAATTGGGGGGTGGCATGCTGTCCATTGGCCACATCAAGAGTCTATAAAGTAGCAGAGCCAGTGGGGGAAAAGTGTGCAAAGCAGCAGTGCCATTGGTGCAAGTGGAGTATCAGCATGGGGAGGTTGGAACAGTGGGGGTGGCTGGGGAGGGTGCTAGTGCTGGCGAGTCGGGTGCGAGGGGAGATGTGAGTGGTAGGGTCTAATGCGAGCGGTTGGGGGCCCTAGTGGCGTGAGAATCATGGAATCCAGCCCTGGTTCAAACTATAAAAAGAAACGAGTATGATTTAAAAAATATTACGTATGGTAGGCATGGGTGACAGTCCTTCAACTCGTGGCTGAACATCCTTCGCCTATATCAAAATCCTTAATACCATGGGGTATGTTTATCAAAAAGTGAAGTTAGAGATCGACCACAGTCCTCGAGTGAAATTCCACCACTCTCCATTCATTTCTATGGGATTTATAAAAGAGTATTATTCAATGGGTGATAGTGGAAGTTCATCCTTTGATAAATACGCCTTTCTAAATCCCATAGAAATTAATGGAGAGCGGTGGAATTTCACTCTAGAGGACTGTGGCGATTTCTAACTTCACTTTTTGATATACATACCCCATGTGGTATTTATTTGGTTTGTTTTGAGCTCCAATCTTTGCTCCCATTATACATTTATAATTTATCACAGACATTTTCTTTTAGGTTATTTAGACTTTTTTATGCCCCCCCCCCTGCAAAAGCATTTTTTTGTAATTCAACTGTATATTTGATAAAGAGATATCTGTCAAAATAAAGGAAATCCTTGTAGGAGTGAGACATACAATGTTTTATTGTCACGATGATCAATAAGTTTGCGTAACCAATCCTTTGGTCATTTTAGTTTTTACCTTGCCCTGTGGGGCTTCATCACTTGGAATGGGTAATGAGTTATATAAATATTCTTATGTAACATTCTCCATTTTTTTCTCCAAATTCTGCTAATGTTGTGATGAACATCTTCCAGCCACCTCATCTTTGGTCTCCTTTCTTTGTTTCTTTTCTTCTGTTCTTCAGTGAGCCTGCAAATATTTTTTGCTAGCTTGTCTGGTGGCTTCCTCAAATATGTCCCAGCCATTGGCTCTTTTAATTTCTGTAACCAGCTCTGGTTGATCATGCAGATTATACTGTTGGTCTTAAAACTCCACACCTTTTCTTGATATAGGATAATTCTCGTCAAATGTCTCCCATATTTTGGTTATAGAATCTTCCACCATAGACATATGGAATACTAATCAGGAACTTTTGAAAGACATAACATTTAGAGGCACGTTTATCAAGGGTTGAATTTTGAATTCATGTTTTTTTAAATACCTTTAGATTTGAATATACTCAAAATTCGACTGGGGGATTATTTATAAAAAAAAATCGAATATCTAAAACTTGGACAAATTTTACCGACTCAACTCAAATTGAATTTGAATTGAATTCGAGTTTTTTTCTCTGAAAAAAACTTGAATGTCAGGAAGGCTACTAACATGTCCAAAGTGGTCCCTGGATGTCTCTGCAGGTTTTAGGTGGCGAATAGTTGAATTTGAGTTCTTAAAGGGTCCGAGTATATTAAATCTCAAAACTTGAATTTGAAATAAAACTCAAATTGAGTTTGGATCATTTACAATGCATAATTGAGAGTTTAGAAAAAAAAAAAAAAACGAAAATTCGGTTTCAGAATTTTCAATTCGACCCTTAACAAATCTGCCTCTTAATAGCTGCTCTTCTTATTTTTTATGATTTTTATGAAGTGCATGAAGTCTTGAACTCTCTTGAATTTGGAATGTTGAGGTTGTTAAAAAAAACTATATTTATCACTATTAGCAAATCGTATTCCTGGTCTGCTTTTCTTTCTTTAAATATTTTTTATAGAAATTAGATAAAATTCCAAGTAAATATTTTGTCCCCTGTATCACAGACTGAAGAAAAATTCTACAATGATGACATAAAGTTTTTTTTTCTAATTCAGTCTTCAACAATCTCTTCTATATTCCAGATAAGCCCTGTTTTGATCCTTTTTAAATGGCATTTAACATTTACACCCTCAAGTTAAGGGTATGTAAGGTCTAAATGTTGAAGACAGACTAGCCTATCTGGTTGGGATTGTTTACAGTGTATTAAGGAAAATATGATTTTCTTGCATACCAGTAGTTCCTCCAAAGAACACAGGCATATATCTTGAAATCAGAGTAAAGGCGTTTCATAATGAAGTCATGATATTCTCTCCCTGTGATGTCTGTACTAGTAGTAGACATATTAGTTAGTTTCAAGAAGGGTTGTAAAGCTCTATAATTGTTTTTTGTATTCCTTTGGATGAGCAAGAGGTTGGGCGTGCCTCTTCGTCAGATAAGCTGGTCTGACGAAGGGGCACCCCCCCCGAAACATTACTTTGAAAAAACACGCAGGACTTGTCCCGATTGCATGGAGTCCGTAGTTCATCCTCTTTTTATTCCTAATAATTGAGGGTGCCGATCCCTGAGACTGCGCACCAGACCTACTCGTGTTCGAGAGACCAGGGTGTGCTGGTGGGTTCTTGTGTTTTTAACTATGTACAGTCACGTGAAAACGTTTGGGAACCTCTCTTAATTCTTTGGAGTTGTGTTTATCATTGGCTGAGCTTTCAAAGTAGCAACTTCCTTTTAATATATAATATGCCTTATGGAAACAGTAAGTTTATTGCATTAACAGAAAATATGCAGTATTTATAAGTAAGGTGGATCAGGGAATTTGGAAGCAAAGTAACATGCAGCTCCAAAATGTGTGGTCTGTGATAACTGTAAACTGACCCAACATATGAGATTAAACAGTCTAGCAACTCTGTATTAGATGACTACACATAGTGGAGGGTGGGGTGATTAAATGGGCTGATTTTCTATCAGCAGTTAACTTTGATCATTCTACCGCAGCCAGAATAAATGAAAGCAGATATATAATTGTTTACTATGCAATTCTGTGCTGAGACAATTCCCAGTATCATTTTATGTTGCAGAATGACTGTCCTCATGGAATGGAATATTTATGGAGAAATTCACCCATATGCAAGGCCTAAGTGTTTTCCCGCCTGATGAAATTTATAATCAATAAGTGACATCAAATTCCTTGTGTTTGTATTTGCAGCTGACCAAATGACAGAGCGGGTCAGCATCGACAAGATTCGCTTTTTCAGAGTGGAGAAGACATATGCTGTAGAATCTGGCAAGTGGTATTTTGAGTTTGAAGTTGTGACAGGAGGTGACATGCGTGTAGGATGGGCCAGACCTGGCTGTAGACCTGATCTTGAACTGGGTGCAGATGAACAGGCATTTGTATTTGAGGGAAGCAGGGTAAGTACTGCAGCTTCATATCAAAAAGGCAAAAATGGGGCACAAGTGGATATAACTGGCACCTCCCTACCAGTGAACCATTAAGCAAAGAAAAAAGCATATCCTTTTACAGTACAAAAAAGTCTTTGTGTTTATTCCAAGTAGTTCATCTTGACACCATTTCACACCATAGACAACATTTCCGGGAGGTGTGTAACTCAGGTGTCCTGAGGAAAGGATTGAGTTACACACCTCCCTGAAACATTGAATATGGTGTTGAAGTGGTGTCAAGATGAACTACTTGGAATAAACACAAAAAGTTTTTTTTTACTGCAAGTGGATATGATTTTTTTTTTTTAAGTACTGCAGCTACCATTTATATCTTGTAGTGATCGTATATCATATTATAAATTTAGACATTATGGGGCAGATTTCTTAAGGGTCGAATAGTAAATTCAAATTCGAATTTTCGAATCTCTTTTGGTTTCAAAATTCACACATTCTAATTTTAATACCCCAATTCAAATGTGAATTCAAATGTGATATTCCTTCATGATTGAAACAGTTGAATTTGAATATTCGCCACCTAAAACCTGGCGAGTTAATTTACAAGTCATTGGCAGAGCTCCGTTGAACCATTTGAATATGTTAATTGCCTTCCTGACATTCAAGTTTTTTTCGGATGGAAACTCGACTCAAATTTGATCGTATTTTCGGGTCAGGACTATTTGATCGAATATTAGACGTTCAATTTTTTTTCTTAAATAACCTCCCATTCGAATTGGGAGTATATTTGAATTTATTAGAGTAGAAAAAATTCACATAAATTCGAAATTCGACCTTTGGTAAATCTGCCCATTTATATCATATTATATTATAAATTTAGATAACAAATCTCATACCTGTACAACGAAATAACAGAATAAGCCTGCATTGAGGCAGAGCTAATATAATCCACACAGCTTTTTCTAAATCTTCATAACGTTTATTTTATCATGTGTATGCAGGCTCAGTGTTGGAACATGGGAAGCTCCTACTTTGGTCGCAGTTGGCAGCCTGGAGATGTTGTGGGATGTATGATTAACCTGGATGACAAATCAATGATCTTCACCCTAAATGGAGAGCTGCTCATAACAAATCAGGGGTCTGAGTTGGCATTTGCTGACTTTGAAATTGAAAATGGTAAGTAATCTTCCCAAAGGTACAAAGGTATATGGACTGTGTCACAGCGTATAGGAAAACCATCTAACCCTCTCCCCCACATTATTCTGTACGGTACAATAATGTAAAAAAAAATCTTTAAATACACAATTGCTGCTCATCATCTTCACAAACAACCCTGAAATGTGGGCAAAAATCTAATGTTTAAACTTAAAAATAAAATATTTATACTCTGTAGTTTGGAATTTATAATGGAATAATTCTCAGCATACATCTGAACTATGGAATTTGTCCCCAATATGAAATGACCCTTTTTGTGTTACTTGTGTGTTTTCCTCAAGTTTCTTTTCTCCAGGCCTGGTTGGCTGCACAGCAGGGGCTTTTGTTTGCATTGCATTACAATAATGAAACGATGGGGTGTTTATAGGGTGTTTTTCCGAAGGCTTCTTAGAGCATTTTAGTGCTGAATAAGCCCAATTTTGGTGCTGCATTTCCCATACATATCAATGGGACACATTAAGGGCAGATGCTAAAAACATTTATATTATTTGCATGAATATAAGTATTTTCAATGCAGCGTGGAGAATCCACAGTGAGGCTAAAGGTAGCAATGACTATATATTGCGCTTCTATTTGTTCCCCAAGATTTGGCATGCGTCAAAGTGGCAAATAAATGCCATAAGCCCCACACAATAAGGATTTGATGCCAATACAATGTGTTAGAAATTGAAGTAATAGCATTAAGAATCTTAGGCCATGAAGTTATATGTTACTAGTTTATATATATATATATATATATATTTAAATTATCCACCATATTGTTTTTGACACAAGCTATAATTGTCTTTAAAGGGATTGTTTTACAATTGAGTGCTATTCTTTTATCAATCACTAGGCGTATGGGCCCATTTTTAGCAGGTTTTTTCTTGTTAGCTTCCTATTGTTCTGTTGACAGGTGGAAAGGGAGGAGGGGGGTGATACAACTCCAACTTGCAGTGCAGCAGTAAAGAGTGACTGAAGTTTATCAGAGCATGGCTGAGGGAACCTGGGAAATTAAGAACATATCTAGCCCCATGTTGAATCTCAGAATTAAATATTAAAAAAATCTGTTTGCTTTTTTGAAGAATAGATTTTAGTGCAGGATTTTGCTGAAGATTATTTCAATAGTCAGAACGAGCAGTGAGTGCAAAGTATAGCAACATACACAGATAATGCTTTCTGTACTCAACTAAAAAATTGCATAGAATATTTTCTTTTATTAAGCACTTAACCAAAACTTATTTATTTTTAGTTCGATATGAAATATCTTTAGATACCTTCTTTTACAGTTTTATTGCCCTAGAATAATTTGACGTTTCCATCAGTTTTAAATTAAGTATGCAGTAGCGGCTATCTTAGGAATGTAAGATTAGTAGTAGCTGGATGCTATAAGTAGAACTTACCAAGCATTTAACAGATCTAAGAGTAAAAGTGGCTCACGCCACCAACAGACAGCAATTTATTTAGGAGGAGGGGTCTTGTAACTATGTTCACATGGAAGGACAATCATTTATTTTTTAATTAGTAAATGGATATCATAGATTTAGTCGAGGCATGCAGCAAACCATTCACTAAAGATGCTGTCACTGGTATCCCTTTTACATTCGGATTACAATAAATGAGCTATGAACTGTGCCCAAGAACCTTTAAGCTTCTCTACATATCATCTTCTTCTAACAGACAGCTTTAAAACAGGTGTGCAAAGAACTGATTGGCTTCAAATGTTCCAGACACATTCCATGCTTATATAGGACAGAATTCTGTAAGAATGTCTGCTTGTTCCCTTTGGTTTTAGATGACCTTTAACAACATTTTCGGTTTTATCAAACAAAACAAACACTGTCAACATTGTAAACAGGAGTTACAGGTCTTAGCAGAGGATAAAAGAATGATTCAGGGTCACTTCCTAGAGCCGGCTGTATCTCACCAGCTGTGTGTGTTGGAAAAGCTGCATTACTCCTTTTACACAACTAAATTTTTGTCTGCAGATACACATTTGTAAACCAGAAAACATCCTGATATTAAACAGATTTATTCTCATTATGCCTATAATGTATCCTTTATTTTTCTTTACTCTTGGTTTTAATGAGGGCTTTCTTATTAAGGCTTTGTTCCCGTCTGCTCCCTTGGATTGTCCCAAATTGGTCGTATGAACCTGGGGAAGGATGCCAGCACGTTTAAGTACTACACAATGTGTGGCCTGCAGGAAGGCTTCCAGCCCTATGCTGTCAATATGAACAGAGATGTTGTCATGTGGTTTAGCAAACGCTTACCCACATTTGTCAATGTGCCAAAAGATCATCCTCATATTGAGGTAAGCATGTCATATTTTCTGCTTTGTTGATTATAGCACTTCATATTCCATGTATAGCATTAATGGGCACTAAACCATCACAGATGTTTCCATTGGTATCTCTGTTTACAACCCCAAGGGACCTTTATAGGGTACCACAGCACTACTGCAATGACTATAAATTAAACACAGCTCAGCACAGAGTAGGAAAATCTGATCCAATTGTAAAGTAAATTTGTGCATACCTTTGATGAAAAATGTGTTTTACCTGTAGCATTGCAGTAAAGCAATGGAGTGAATTCATTAGGGCAGCAACCAGAAAAAAGAAATTGCTCCGTGCTGCTTTTACTATCTGCAATATATTACTTATCATGAAAGGTATTAGGTAAAGGAAAAAAGCCATAGGTAAGAATATGAGACACTCAAACATAGAAAGGAGCTATAATAACTGTATAAGGTAAATGTTGACTACAGAGTAGCTTCAGTAGTAGGCTAGGCAAACCAAATTATTCTAACAAGTATTGTATATTACCTGGGCAGGGGTAATCTCTGTTGCAGAATTACATTGTTAGTCTACTGTTGCTTTGGCATGTCTGTGTTGTAGCTCTGCAACATCTGGAGTAGTAATTGTATACTTTGTATGTGTGGGAGCCCCCATGGCCAGCTGATGTAGAAATGTCGCAGTATGCTTTCCAGGTGAACAGAGACTTTACCTTCCAGTTAGTAGGGCAATGCAGTAACAATGCAAAGTGCAACTTTAGTAGCATTGTGCATTCACCCACCTTCTAGAAAATCCTGTCCACTTCTGATGTGGTTGACAGTTTCTCTGCATGTATTTTGAAGTGTTATACAAGAGTATTTCCATCAAACTTAGAAATCACATACAAATAGTAAGCAATGCAGGGTGTAAAGAGGACCCTGTTCATTAGAGGTTGCAGAGCAGCGCTTGTTTTGTTGTAAATTTGCTGAAGGTCATCACTTCCGTCACACAATGTCCCCAATCTTATCCAGTTCCAAATCTCCCATACTCTGATGGAAGGCCGGTGTTGAATGTTTTGTAGTTGCACAGCACCACAGGTTGTAGAATGGGTCAGCTCTGACCCTTTCTGTCCCTGTCTTTTGTTTCAAATTGCCTTCTAATTGCTGTGTGCAGCATTATATTGTGTCCTATTTTATAAAAATTGTATGTTCTAGTTGGAGAAGTTTCACTTGGACTGCTGTTCATTTTTATAATTACAAACTAAACCTAGTTAGTGCCATACTGTAGGCATGAAGAGTGGCATCACTTGGCAACATTAAGAAGGAATTGTTCTTTGTCCCCTTTGGAAATGAACTCTTGTGTCTTAGATTTTAGATTTTGTAAATATCTGGTGAATTTCGCTCATTACCAAATCTGTTTTAAACACAGGTAACAAGGATAGATGGGACGGTAGAAAGTCCTCCATGCCTGAAAGTCACTCACAAAACCTTTGGAACCCAGAACAGTAATGCAGATATGATCTATTGTCGCCTAAGCATGCCTGTGGAGTTCCACTCTGCCTTTAACACTGAAGAAAACTTCCTGAAACGGTATTAGGTTTTTTGTTTTTTTTTTAAGTTGTCATCTTTGCTTGTATCCACAGCACAATGCTTTCACTTAAGGCTCAACCTCAATGAGATTTCATAGATTTAATTTGGTTTTAAAAGAAAAATTAACATTTCTACATTTACTCTTAAATTATATCTATTACTTTCATGGTGGATTTGCAAAACTTGAATTAAACTGGAACTCTTTCTTTGTTTATTGTGTGCCATGTCATTCTTTATACAATATAAATGTTTGCTAACCTGGCCTATCATACTGATACTGATAAATTTGCCCTTAAAGTTTCAGATTCCTCCGTTAACTGGTGAAATGGATCACCACTGCCATGGGGCTATGGGGTGCCGTTTGTCCCAAATACATTCTGTATACAAAACTATCCCTAATACACAGAATGAATGTCTCTCATGTTATATAAGTATTTGTGACCATACACAGATAAAAAATATACAAAAGACTTATTTCTATTAAAGAATGAAAACAAAATCTGGTTAGTGCACAAAAGGATGTCATTATATCACAAACTCCATTCTGTACAGTTTAACAAGCAATCTGTCTCACAAATGTATAACCTCCATGTAACGGAGGCACTTATGTGCAAAGTTACTTACAGAATGAATTATGTAAAAACAAAGTTGGACATAATATATAATAGTGTAACTTACTAGTGCTTGTCAAGCTAGATTTGACTGACAAAATAGATATCTGTGACAGAAAGCAAGATTTTATAGTACAGGATTCATTCTTTCCACAAAATGACAGTTTGGTTTCACAAAACAGATAAAACAGATAAAATAACCATTCTGTGAAGCAGTCACATTCCTGAACCAATAAGAACAAAGCTTATTGCCATATACAAACAAGATGAGAAGTGGCCAGCTCTGCTCCACATGGCTAAGGCAAAGTATCTGACCTGCTATAGAGGGCGCCCTCTAATGTCCCCTGTGCTGCATAGTAATGAACATGAACAAACATTTCCGAAAAGATCTGCTGTTAAACACTACAGGTTCATAAATGGAAGTTTTTACAAATGGCTGAGAAATATAATTCTGCACTTGATAATGATTGTAGAAAAAGAAAAGTATGCAAAACATAAATCTGATCGTTTTAGGTGATATGGCTATTCTTATTGTAGTAACCTGCTTGTGTGGCCATTTTGGTTAAGGGCATTCCTGCTTTTTTGCCATTATCTTATGACTCACTCCTGTTCCTCTTCCTGTCTAAGCTGAGAGCAATAATGGGACAGGCCACACCCACCTGCGATGTTGTATGAAATGTACCAGAAGTTACTGTGCTTGTCTGGCTGCTTTGCCTGACTCTCAGAGACAGTTATAAGTTTTGTATATGATAGTTAGACTCCAATGTCTCCTCCTAGCTGTAATCTTGCACCAATTAGCTTATAGTTCAACAACTACATAATAGCTTTAGCCAGAGACTTGGGACTCAGTCCCAAGTCTCTGGCTAAAGCTATTATGTAGTAGTTGAACCATACCTACCAACATTTTGGAAATAAAAAGAGAGACAAAAATTTTTTTTGCATGTAGTGCAGCAATTTTTTTTGACCACACCCATTTTGTGGCCGCACCCCCTAATTACCATGTTAATTTTACAAAGTTTGGCAGGTTATAAAAATTTGAAAATATTTCTCCTTATCTAAACTGTTAAAATTACTTATTTTCTTATCTCAAAATTGTTATAAAGCATCTTAGTTGCACCTGTTAGCTGTACTGGCCTCTCTGCCAAAAGCCAATTAAGTTAGAAACTGTTTCTTTTTCTGGCTGTTCAGTGCAGAGAAAAGAGGGACTTTCCAGTACAAATGAGGGACCTCAAGTTGAGCTGTCAAAAGAGGGACTGTCCCTCTGAAAAAGGGACAGTTGGGAGGTATGGATGTGTAGGTTATATGAGCAGCCACTCCTGAGTACTGTGTGTAAACAAAAGGGGGTCATTTAGGCAGGGGCAATTTTTGGGGATCATAATCTATTTATATAGAAGCAACAAGCGATACAATGCTTTATATTTATTTATAACAAAAGACTCTAATGA
Organism: Xenopus petersii; assembly: GCA_038501925.1. NCBI lineage: Eukaryota > Metazoa > Chordata > Amphibia > Anura > Pipidae > Xenopus > Xenopus petersii. The sequence continues at coordinate 35,373,032 of CM076686.1, forward strand.
TGCCCGTCCCCTTACCTGCCCAGTGCTTAACCCTTTCACATCAGAGTGGGTCGAGGGGGGCACAACACTAGAGCAGAGAGCACAACTGCGCCCATGTCACATGCATGTCCAGGGCCGTCAGCAGGGGGGGTCAAGTGTTCCGGGCCTGAAGGGGGGCCCAGAAGTGCTGCATTTTTCAAAGAGCCGGGTCCCCTTTACGAGCCCCCGAGCCGTGTGGCCATTTCGCATTAACGAATGCGGAAGTGACGAAAAGACGAAGCTGAAGTCCCGAAGCGGTAAAAAGACCCGAATTCACGAAAGGAGGTGAAGTTAAAGTCCTGAAGCCTTTTGTTTACACACAGTACTCAGGAGTGGCTGCTCATATAACCTACACATCATACTTTACACAATGTGTGATGCACATGATCAGTCCCAAGTCTCTGGCTAAATCTATTATGTAGTAGTTGAACTATAGCTAAGCACATTATTAAGAGACTACTACAAGCTAATTGGTGCAAGATTACAGCTAGGAGGAGACAGGAGTCTAACTATCATATACAAAACTTATAACTGTCTCTGAGAGTCAGGCAAAGCAGCCAGACAAGCACAGTAACTTTTGGTACATTTCATACAACATCGCAGGTGGGTGTGGCCTGTCCCATTATTGCTCTCAGCTTAGACAGGAAGAGGAACAGGAGTGAGTCATAAGATAATGGCAAAACAGCAGGAATGCCCTTAACCAAAATGGCCACACAAGCAGGTTACTACAATAAGAATAGCCATATCACCTAAAATGATCATATTTATGTTTTGCATACTTTTCTTTTTCTACAATCATTATAAGTGCAGCATTATATTTCTCAGCCATTTGTAAAAACTTCCATTTATGAACCTGTAGTGTTTAACAGCAGCTCTTTTAGGAAAGGTTTGTTCATGTTTATTACTATGCAGCACAGGGGACATTAGAGGGCGCCCTCTATAGCAGGTCAGATACTTTGCCTTAGCCATGTGGAGCAGAGCTGGCCACTTCTCATCTTGTTTGTATATGGCAATAAGCTTTGTTCTTATTGGTTCAGGAATGTGACTGACAGTGTTGCTTCACAGAATGGTTATTTTATCTGTTTTGTGAAACAAAACTGTCATTTTGTGGAAAGAATGAATCCTGTACTATAAAATCTTGCTTTCTGTCACAGATATCTATTTTGTCAATCAAATCTAGCTTGACAAGCATTAGTTAGTTACACTATTATATATTATGTCCAACTTTGTTTTTACATAATTCATTCTGTAAGTAACTTTGCACATAAGTGCGTCCGTTACATGGAGGTAATACATTTGTGAGACAGATTGCTTGTTAAACTGTACAGAATGGAGTTTGTGATATAATGACATCCTTTTGTGCACTAACCAGATTTTGTTTTCATTCTTTAATAGAAATAAGTCTTTTGTATATTTTTTTATCTGTGTATGGTCACAAATACTTATATAACATGAGAGACATTCATTCTGTGTATTAGGGACAGTTTTGTATACAGAATGTATTTGGGACAAACGGCACCCCATATGGGGCATGTGCAATCGCTATATATATATATATATATATATATATATAGAGAGAGAATGTTTAATGTTCACTTTTAGAGATATCTGTTCTGGTTACAAAGGTTAAGTACCACTCTCAAATAATAAATAATTGCCATGTCAACTGAGACATGTAAATGGCAAGGTTTATTCAGTTCTTTACTGAGTTATTGTGCAAGATGGACATTTGTAATTGGGGCTTACAAAAATAGTGTGTTGCATGTGCTTAAGTGGGAGGTGAATCTAAACAAGGGCTGACTTATGAATCATACTTGTTTGGAAAAACTCACTGCACATTGAACAGCTATGTGCAGCATAATTTGTTTTTGTTCATGGATGTCACAATTTGTGTGTATTCTTAAGCACTAATATTATTTTATATCATTCTATACTACCTACCGCTACTTTAAGGATGATTGTTTTTGGTTCAGAGGGTCCAAACGTATGCCTCCTTCTCTAATGTTTGAACTTGGTAATTAATTGTAGTTAAAATATCACAAGTAGTAAAATGCTGTACTAAATAAAAAAAAATTGTCTTCTAGAAACCAGCTTCAAGAGGCATCTTCACACACCACAACAGTAAGTATTTTAGTAATTGTTTTATTATTTTATATTATATGACATTCTATATATGTCATATATTTTGAGCCACATGCCACTTGAAGTCATAACGATACACCAGAGTAGTGTTGAGGATAACATTTAATTTTATGGCTTTTTCCTCTAAAATGAGGATTGGCAACATTTTATATCTGAGTAGAAGTTGAATGATACATTGCTGATAGGGAATCTAATGTAGAAGTTGAATGATACATTGCTGATAGGGAATCTAATGTAGAAGTTGAATGATACATTGCTGATAGGGAATCTAATGAGTTTTTTTCGCTTTCGCTGCAGACATATTACTACTCAGTCAGAATATTCGCTGGTCAGGATCCTTCATCTGTGTGGGTGGGATGGGTAACCCCAGATTACCACTTTTACAGAGAAAAATTTGATTTGTCCAAGAACTGTACAGTGACTGTGACTTTAGGAGATGAACGAGGCAGAGTACATGAAAGGTAAGTATTTGCTTGTTACTGTAGAGAGATTTGATTTTGTCATATTTCCAATTCTTATGTTTATATTCCTTGTATTTTACACGTGTTTTTGATATTTTACATTTTTAGTAACATAAAGTAAGTTGCTTTTGCACCATTGCTCTTTTCAGTGTCAAGCGAAGCAACTGCTACATGGTGTGGGGAGGCGACTTGTCTGCTGGCTCACAGAGATCCAGTCGTAGCAGTGTGGACATTGATATTGGGTGCCTTGTTGATTTGGCTACTGGACTGCTGTCATTCACAGCCAATGGAAAAGATCTTGGGACATGCTACCAGGTATTTACCTTAAACCAGACATTGTAGAATAGTTTGCATATGGCTTGTTCCCTGTACCATTTGACATTGTTTGTTTGTCCTGATTTTTAAAGCCTGTTGCATTAGATAATGATCTCTATTCTAATGAGTCTATATTTAACTTGATAGGTTGAACCAAACACAAAGCTGTTCCCAGCTGTCTTCCTGCAGCCAACCAGCACAAATCTCATCCAATTTGAGCTTGGCAGGTTAAAGGTATTGTTTAATTTTGCCTGTTTTTCATATATATCAGTAGTAAAACAGGACAATTTACTGACAATTCCACAAAGCAGGGATCTTGTCCCACCAAGCCTACAATCTAACCAACAATTTTGCATGTCAAAATTGCACTCTACAAACAATTTAGATCCCAAATCATTGTATCCTAAAAGGCCACTGAACCTGTAAACCTGACAAAGAAAGTATTTTAAGGTGCAGTATAAACAATAGGCAGTGTCAATTTCTTCTGAATGAAGGATGGTAAACCAGATAGAAGAAAGGTACTTAATAGTAACAGGGGCTGAATTATCAAAAATCAAATGCATTTTACTGAGTGATAATGGCACAATGCATGGAATTCATACATTGTCAGCCATATATAAATGTTAAAAAATGCCCCTGTTGTCTCCCACATGGAAATGCCAACACTGGTGTTTTAAGCCTGAAAATGCCATAGAGAACAACACTTAGAGGCACATTTATCAAGGGTCGAATTTCGAATTCATGTGATTTTTTTTAAAAGCTCAAATCAAGTTTGGATACTTCCCTAGTCGAATATGAGAGTTTTGACCATAAAAAAAATTCAAATTTTCAATTGACCCTTAATAAATTTGCCCCATGGTGTGCATGCACGTTTAGCCATTTCCAAACCACTTCAACAGATAGATGGCAGGGGCTGATTTTGGATGCTCTTGCACCTGAAAAACACAGCTGACAAAATGCCTGAAATATGCCCCTTAGGCAATAATAACTATTCCAACTATTAGACACTGGTGGTAGGCTTAGTTAGTATGTAGGTATGTATATTTTTATTTGTATAGCGCTACCTGAGGATGAAGCACTTTACAGAAGAACAATAAATTAGTAGAAGAAACAGGGGGTCATTACGATAATAAATACAAATAAGTACAAATATACAATACACATAAATATAAACTATAGTTACAATACAGATTAAGTGCTTAATTTCAAGGAGACAAAAGGATGGAGGTCCCTACCCCAAAGAGCTTACAGTCTAGATGGGAGGGTAATTTACAGACACAAATCAGATATTAAGTGCTGTAGGTTACAACGAGTGACACTGCCATATAGGTGCCAGTTCAGGTGTTATGCAAGCGCTCCAAGAGGTAGTCTTTGAGTTTAATTCTGAAGATATTGAGGAAGTGTTCCCTATGGAGAAATTCAGGAATGGCATAACAGATTTAAGAAGCAGCAAGACAGAAGGGTTTTATGTGGGAAATAACAGTAGTAGTGGGGGTTGCAACCAAGCAGTTGCTCTGAGAGGAGCAGAGGATTCGTCCAGGAACATATAAAGAGACAAGATGAGATGTAGTTTGGTGCAGAGGAGTGAAGGGCTTTGAAGGAGGAAGAGTTTGGAAGTTATTCTTTGTTTTATGGGGAGCCAATTATTAGAAGGTTATAGTAGTCTAGTCTGGATAGGATGAGAGCATGCATGAGTTTATTGCGCGTAGCAGGTGAAAGAAAGGGACGGATTTTGGCAATATTGTATAAGAAAAGTGACCGGTTTTGACAGTGGTGTTAATATGATCAGAGAAAGAGAGAGAGAGAAGTCAAAGATTACCCCCAGACAGTGTGCTGAGTTGACAGGGTTAATGAGCATGCCATGAATAGAGATAGTAAATAGGGGAGTAGGACCAGGCTTAGGTGGAAAGATAATTAGTTCAGTTTTTGTTAGGTTGAGTTTGAGGTTGCACTAGTTCATCCGGTTGGAGATTGCTAGGAGGCAGTTTGAGATTTGGGCCTCAGTTTCAGCAGTTAATGAAGGGGTGGGTAAATATATTTGGGCCAAGTACAGAGCCTTGTGACATCTACACATTAAGTGGAACAAGAGATGAGGTTTCCTCTTTTTTTTTTTTTCTTTTATTATAATTTTTACAAAAATAGTACAGTAGCAAGAATATAAATAGATATAATAATATATAACAAATAAGAATAAAGTAGAGTAGATTTAGAGTATATAGGACACAAGCTACCTCGTAGCTGTACACTTCCATAATTCGATAATTCGCTTGCTTAACCCGCAAACCATCTCTTTAACCTTCAAGGTTACTTAAACCAGTTACAAATTTTATTACTCCGACTGACTCGCTTGCCCCAGAGATGAGGTTTCCTTAGCAAAAGAGACAGTGAATGATTGGTTAGAAATGTAAGAAGAAAGCCAAGATGCAGCCTGGTTACAAGTGGCTACAGAATTTGCATCAGGAGAGAGTGGTCTACTGTATCAAATGCAGATTATCAGTCAAGGAGGATAAGGAAAGAGAAGTGGCCTTTGGCTTTGGCAGCCTTAAGATCATTTGTAACTCTGCACAAAGCAATCTCAACAGATTATGTTTGTGTAGAAAGTTAGAAATACGGGAGAACACAATAGGAGTTTAAGGGCAATCGGAAGACAGTAATTTCCATTAGTAGAGGTAGGAAATGATTGTGGATGGATTCTACTTAGTCTTTAAAGAAATCAGCAATGTCCTGAGGAAACTGTGTCAGGTTGACCAGTACTGATGATGAGGGATGAAGAAGAGTATTGAATAAAGAAAACAGACATTGTGGGTTGGATTTATGATTTTCTAAGGGCACTGTAATACTCTTGCTTGGCTTTCAATAGGCAGAATTGAGGCATGACAGTAGAAATTCATAATGAATAAAGGCTTGCTGGGAGGTCAGTGTCACGTTTCCCGAATTAAGACAGTTTAGTGAAAAGATGTATTGATGTCGTTTTTAATTTTTTGTGACAGCATTCCCCATTCTTCTCGGGAAGTGGTAGGGGACCATTTTGTGTGCTTTTGTGCCAGTTAAAAAATAACCAAAGTCCTCAGGTCAATCAAACTTCCCCCCCAACTCTAAAAACTTCTAATAGACTTAGTTTATCAACTGGGGGGTTGTTCTTGCAAGAATTACAATTTGCAGATTGTTAATCAACCTGTTTAGTGTTCACCCATTTTATACCCTGCTTAATCTGTTTCTTTGCTTTAACATAGAACACTATGCCTCTCTCTGCTGCAATATTTAAAAGCGAGGAAAAAAATCCTGTGCCACAGTGCCCTCCCCGACTGGATGTGCAGACCATTACCCCTGTCCTTTGGAGCCGCATGCCAAACAACTTCCTTAAGGTGGAGACAGAACGTGTAAGTGAACGGCATGGCTGGGTGGTGCAGTGTCTGGAACCTCTACAGATGATGGCATTGCATATACCCGAGGAGAACCGGTAGGTGATTAATATCTATTTCCAGTACTGTGAAATTTGTTGTAGTTTCTCAAACTGACACTCCAGATGCACAGATGATAATGAAACAATAGTTTGTCACACCTAGATTTCTCTCTTTAGGAATTTACTGTGAAATCTATGCCAGTATTTGTCAAAATTAATATATCCTGTTGTGCTATGTAATTGTTTTTATAAAAAAAATGTTATCCTGTGTAGTTTCAATTCTAACCTTAAAGGGATACTGTCATGGGAATAACATTTTTTTTCAAAATGAATCAGTTAATAGTGCTGCTTCAGCAGAATTCTGCACTGAAATCCATTTCTCAAAAGAGCAAACAGATTTTTTTATATTCAATTTTGAAATCTGACATGGGGCTAGACATATTGTCAATTTCCCAGCTGCCCCAAGTCATGTGACTTGTGCTCTGATAAACTTCAATTACTCTTTACTGCTGTACTGCAAGTTGGAGTGATATCACCCCCTCCCTTTTCCCCCCAGCAGCCAAACAAAAGAACAATGGGAAGGTAACCAGATAACAGCTCCCTAACACAAGATAACAGCTGTCTGGTAGATCTAAGAACAGCACTCAATAGTAAAAACCCATGTCCCACTGAGACTCCTTCAGTTACATTGAGAAGGAAAAACAGCAGCCTGCCAGAAAGCATTTCTCTCCTAAAGTGCAGGCACAAGTCACATGACTGGGGGCAGCTGGGAAATTGACAAAATGTCTAGCCCCATGTCAGATTTCAAAATTGAATATAAAAAAATCTGTTTGCTCTTTTGAGAAATGGATTTCAGTGCAGAATTCTGCTGGAGTAGCACTATTAACTGATTCATTTTGAAAAATTTTTTTTTTCCCATGACAGTATCCCTTTAATGACTATTCTGTGACACTGCCCCTGTCCCTTTTTCTTATAGGATAGTGGTCATTCTCATTCAGCAGTTGCTGGAGCATCATAGGCTACTGTATAGCTATATTTAAGTAAAGTTTTGCACAGCAGTTAAAGCTTAAATGTTAGATCAAGTAATTGAAGTTAAAGGGAATTGGGGGAAATCTTTCTGCAAGACTTGGGTTTTCTTTTTTTATATATTACTCTTTGATTTCTTATACTGACATCTGCAACATTTTTATTCATCAGGTGCATAGACATCCTGGAACTTTCTGAGCAGGAGGACTTAATGAAATTTCATTACCACACTTTAAAGCTATACTGTGCAGTGTGTGCACTTGGCAATAACCGAGTTTCCCATGCCCTGTGCAGTCATGTAGACCAGTCCCAGCTCCTGTACACCATTGATAACCAGTATTTACCTGGTCTTCTGAGATCAGGATTCTACAACCTTCTTATCAGCATGTTTTTAGAATCTGCCAAGGAGGGCAAACTTATGATGAACAATGAGTTTATCATTCCCATCACGGATGAGACACGTCAGATCAGACTGTTCCCTGATGAGTCAAAGAGACATGGACTACCAGGGGTTGGGCGTAGTACTTGCCTGAAGTCTGACCTTCACTTCACAGTGCCCTGTTTTGTACTGACTGGAGAAGAGAGACAGCAACATGGTCCAGAGATTCCTATTGACATACTGAAGACAAAGGCCATAAGCATGTTAACAGAAGCTGTGCAGAGTAGTGGAGAACACATTCGAGATCCAGTTGGCGGCAAAGTGGAATTCCAGTTTGTACCTGTTCTAAAACTTATTGCTACCCTGCTTATTATGGGAGTGTTTGAAGATGAAGATGTACAGCAAATACTTTTGCTTATTGACCCCAATGTTTTTGGGGACAACAAGGAAGAGGAAACAGAGGAGTATGAAAAGGAAGAAGTTGCACAAGTAGAGGAGAAAGATGTGGAAGCAGGAGAGAAAGCAACAAGAGATCCAACTTCCCCCACCAAGGGTTTACTGCAGACACGTCTTCCAGAATCTGTCAAACTCCAGGTGGGACTTCGTGCTACACTTAAAACCACACCAGAGAAGAAACAAATATCTATTAATAAATTGCATTAATTTGCACTTTAAGTAATTTGTTCCTCTGTAGTTTTTACCTGTTTTATACAGTTGCAATACACCAATGAAATCCCTAAAATAATTTCTATAATAATACATCCTGAGAATGTAATGGATATAAACGTATAGAAATGTATAGATTGCACATTATTCTAAATTTCCTTTGCTCATTTTGCTTTCTAGATGTGTGAGCTCCTTCATTACTTCTGTGACTGTGAACTGAAGCACCGCGTAGAATCAATTGTCTCGTTCTCGGATAACTTTGTATCAAAACTGCAACACAACCAGAAGTTTCGGTACAACGAGCTGATGCAGGCGCTGAATATGTCAGCTGCTCTGACTGCTAAGAAAACAAGGGAATTCCGCTCCCCCCCACAGGAACAGGTACGTTTGCCTCTGCTGAAATAGCAACTTTCTGGGTCTTCCAAGAAAGTCTTGACTGTAGTCAGGTGACAGTTTAGTGGAGTTCTTTAATGTCCTTAATTTCTCATCAGCACCATATTACATTGGGAAGTCATCATTCAAGAAGTAAGTGCATCATGCAGCGATAGATGCACGTATATAATTACATAAGCAGAGACTTCAGCATTTATGCACAACTTTAGAACTGCATGGCTTGTTAGATGTTTGTGGGGCAGTGTAGGCACTAGACAGTAAAGTTGTACTGAATTACTATGAAACTAGAAAATATTTTTCCTCTTCCAGTATTTGCGCACTCCCTGGAGTTAATGACAATTACTTGCATATACGTTCTGCAAATAGCAAAGTGGGAACCTTCATTTGGAATGACATATTTATCCCGTTACAGATTAACATGCTTTTGAATTTCCGACTGCACGATGACTGTCCATGCCCAGAAGAGATTCGCGATGAGCTTTACGAATTTCATGAGGATCTCCTTATGCATTGTGGTAACTATAGCATTAATAAAATTCAAAATACTATGCGAATATAATCTCTGAATTTTGTTTCATCACAGATAAAATACTACAAATATAAAGTTTCCTACTTTACAGAAGATTCTTTATCATACTTTGGGGTGTATTTAAAATTTAAAAGTTTGGTTAAAAATAATAGTTTAATTTTAGTTGTTAGCTTAGTGTAAAAACCCCACTTTTTAAAGATATGCTAATGAGTTATTTTTAGTTGATTATTCTTGTGTTTACAATGTATTGTGTTAAATCGAATATAAGGACAATAACAGAGCTTTATTTTAAAAATAAGTTGCCATTAGTTTTATAACACCATTTACATTAACACCCAATTTATTACTGTAATAAATCATTCACATCGTAATAGTGCAACACTCTCAGACATTGGGGGGCAGATTTAATAAACTCGAGGGAATAATTCAAATTGAAAAAAATTTGAATTTCGAAGTATTTTTTTTGGGTACCATCGAATTGGTTAAATTTGATCGATTTCAATCGAATCGAACGATTCAAAGTAAAAATCGTCCAACTATTCGATATTCGAAGTACTGTCTCTTTAAAAAAATACTTTGACTTCATACTTCGCCACTTTAAACCTACCAAAGTTCAATGTTAGCCTATGGCTATCTTTTCTAAGTATTCTTTGGTAGAATAAAAATCGTTCGATCGATCGCTTAAAGAATCGAACGATTTTATTGTTCGATCGAACGATTATTATTCGACCCTTGATAAATCTGCCCCTATCTGTTTTTTAAGTAGTTTGTTATTTTCTAGTTTGCTGCTCTACAAAACCTTCTGCAAATTTTATTGGGGGCAGAATCAAAAATTATGGATGCATCGAATCCACAATTTTGGATTCGGCCGAACCCCCGAATCCTTCGCAAAAGATTTGGGCAAATACTGAACCGAATCCGAATCCTAATTTGCATTAGGGGAAAACATTTTTCCACAATTTCCCTCCCTGCCCCTAATTTGCATATGCAAATTAGGATTCGGTTCGGCCAGGCAGAAGGATTTGACCGAATCTGGATCCTGCTGAAAAAGCCAGAATCGTGGTCGAATCCTGGATTTGGTGCATCACTATAAAACATTAACAGGGGAATGTAATAAAAGTCGCAAAGAGCAAAACAATTCGCACCAATAAGACATACGGGGGAATGTAATAAAAGTCGCTAATGGGAAAAACTATTCGCAATGCGAAAAGTTATGCCTTTGCGCGAACAAATTTTGCTTTGTGTGAATTTAATATAGCTTTTGCGAGCCCGGAAACTGTTTAGCGACCACTTCCGACAGTGAAAGACCGTTTGCGAATTTTATAGTTTGCGCCAATGCGCAGTCAATGCAATAAAACTTCTTACTGAAAAAGTCGTTATGTTTGCTCCAAAAGATTACGACACCTTCAAGCACTTCTTATGAGTGCGCAATTAAAATTCGCAATGCTCAATTAAAATTCGCAATGCGCAATTAAAATTCGCAATGCAGTAACAGTTTAAGGAACAGTATTACATTGCGAGATGTGGATTTTTAGTCTTATTGGTGCGAATTGTTTTGCTCTTTGCGACTTTTATTACATTCCCCTGTAAAAATCCACATCTCGCAATGTAATATTGTTCCTTAAACTGTTACTGCATTGCGAATTTTAATTGCGCATTGCGAATTTTAATTGCACACTCATAAGAAGTGCTTGAAGGTGTCGTAATCTTTTGGAGCAAACATAACAACTTTTTCAGTAAGAAGTTTTATTACATTGACTGCGCATTGGCGCAAACTATAAAATTCGCAAACGGTCTTTCACTGTCGGAAGTGGTCGCTAAACCGTTTCCGGGCTCACAAAAGCTATATTAAATTCGCACAAAGCAAAATTTGTTCGCGCTAAGGCATAACTTTTTCGCATTATGAATAGTTTTTCCATTAGCGACTTTTATTACATTCCCCCGTAAGTGTACAAACTTTGGCAATGCACAGTGATTGAGAATAAACAAATATTTTTTCCACGATTTGAAGTGCGGATACTTCTACCAATATGTACATGCAGTACACACACACTGAACTGAAATACACCAACATAATTCCACTTCTGTTCATTGTTTTGCTATTACTCACATTATTTTGTGTGTATGTATGTATGTATGTATATATATATATATATATATATATATATATATATATATATGTTGGCGTATTTCAGATAAATTATTTATGATACTACTTTGTGTTGATATAAATGTAATAAATCTGCTTTCTGTTTTGTTGTTGTATTTAGGTATTCCACTTGATGAATTGGAAGAAGAAGAAGAGGATACATCATGGACAGGAAGGCTGCGAACACTGCTGTATAAAATCAAAGGCCGACCTAAAACAGAAGAAAATGATCCAGATGAAGAGGAAGAAAAATCCCCCAGTAATTATTATTTGTAAAACGACTTGGAAAATTAATAGTAAACATTTGATAATGCATACTTTATAGAACACATGTTTACTTTGCTTAAAAATCATATTTCACTCTTTAAGGCCTTCTCTTCTGTACCTTGCATGCCTGTTATTCCTGGTTAACTAAACCTTTCATAAGATAAACCTATGTGATGAACGGCTGCCCACTTAAGTTCATTACGGCTTTGAGACTTGTTTGAGAATTGTTCAGTATAAAAATAAAAACTGGGTAAATAGATAGGCTGTGCAAAATAAAAAATGTCTAATATAGTTAGATAGCCAAAAATGTAATCTATAAAGGCTGGAGTGACTGGATGTCTCACATAACAGAACACTACTTCCTGCTTTTCAGCTCTCTAAGTCTCGAAGTCAGCGACTTTAAGGGGGCCCACATGGGACATAACGGTTCAGTGAGTTTGCAATTGATCCTCAGAATTCAGCTCAGATTCAAAAGCAAACAGTTATGACCCATGTGCCCCCCTTCAAGTCACTGATTGGTTACTTCCTGGTAACCAATCATTGGAAACCAAGAGAGCTGCAAAGCAGGAAGTAGTGTTCTGGCTATTATGTTACACATCCAGTCACTTCAGCCTTTATAGATGCCATATTTGGTTAACTAAATATATCAGAAACATGTTTCTATCTATTTAACCAGTTTTTATTTTTATACTGAACAATTCCTTTAAGTGGAAGAAAACCTTTCTGCCCTTAGAGGTCTTTGACTGTTACTGTACCCCAATTACTTAGGTGTCCAGATTCTGGTTGCTTATCACATGGGATACCCATTACTTTAACAGTGTACTGAAACATACATGTATGTATCCCATTAGATGTCGTAAGTCTTATTTTAATTAGGAATCTATCTGTGTTGACCTTGCCCCTGATCTGGCATGGTGGTCAATGTACTCCTGGGCCCTGTGTGTCTCCTTTACCCTACTGTAGTCACACTTACAGACAGGAGAGCTGGGCTTCTAGAAGTTTTTAAAAGTCTCTCCTGATTGGTGCTTTTAGAGGAAGTTACCCATTCGCCCTTAGGTATAACCATGTTTCCATGTCTCCTTCTAGTCTGTCCAGCTCCTTCCTGATTATTCATATTTACAGGGATCATGTCAACACTGGTTCCAGTGAGCCAGTGTGTTAATCGTGTGTAAGCCCCATAAATCACACACCATGGTGGCTGATAGGCTTGGTGACTTGTTTCTGGGCTGACTATTTCTTAAAGACACATGAGATGTCAGGTTAATCCAACGAGCCTCTGCTAATATCCAAAAGTAAACTCAAGTAAAAAAGCACAGTGGCTTATTAGTGACATTAAGCTCCACTGAAATCAGGCCTTCTAAGAATGTGATCAGTGGTCAGCTCCCAACACTAATTTTAAGCTCAGCGCATGGAATCAAATTTCAGCAGCACCAGACATTCAGGGAGAGAATCTATCCACTTGTTAATAGCTGTTAGGGAGATACTAACACCTGTTGGTACCCCATAGTGAATGCAGAGAGATGAATTAGACACCGCATGCTTGCTTTACAAATTTAACTGCATGATTTAGATGCACACAATTATTTTCTTTTTCTTTCTGGTGTGTGTACTAATCTGAGAAGAATGCAATTTGATATCAATGCCTCAACCGCCTTTCCCTTACTAGGGTTCTTTATGGTTGTTCATTTTCCTCATCACAGCTGCCAGCATTATAAATGATTGACACCGCATCAGTTTTTCCAGCTCTTCTGCTTACTCTACTTTAATTTCAAAATTCATGTATCTTGTTATTTGAACTATGGGCCACCTATGTAAATGAGAGCTCAGCTTTCGCCTTAACCTTGCACCTAAACTGCAACTGCCTTTCCTCTGACCTGAATGACGTGATCTAGCAAAAGTGATATATTCCGCAGTTCAAATTATATACAAGAAATCATGGCCCAGAGAGAAAACAATTTAGCTGGTTTAAAGGGATGCTTTTTGTTGGTTTCATAAATTACATTTTTTCTTTTAATTCCAGTGGTTTTGTCTATTCTGTTTCACCTAACCTTTTCTATAGTTCCACCATAGCTAGTAAAAGATAATATATTGAAGGTGACCCAAATGAACCCATCTTGTAAGGCAATGTCTTCTTATTATTATAGTAATGCAAAATGCTCTTTGTTTGATTTTCATATAGTGTATCATTTACATTATTACCTCTCATATGTTTGTGGCGCATAACACTCTACCATCAGTTTGGAAGATATGTAGACAGCAACAAGCTGATAATTGTTCAGCTTAGAGCGTGTGCCACAAAAGTCAACTATACACTTCCAAACAAGAGAATGTGAAGTTGCTCAGGATGTTTTTTTCTCTTTCAGTGTTCATGATATTAGCAGTGTAAAACTGCTGCATGAGCCCCCTTTCTCATGTTCTATACAGCCACAAGAAAATATTGATGCAGGAAGCATTCCTGATGTTTCTCTGCTCAGTCCTATCTCTCTTGATGCTTCTCTGCTTGGCTCCAGTGGCGTAACTATAGAGCAAGTAGACCATGCAGTCACAGGGCAACCCAGGAAAAGGGGGGCCTGGACTGTGGGGACTGCTTCCTCTATAGCCAACAAGAACTCCCCCCTTCCCCCACATGGAGGATACAGAGAGTACAGAAGCAAGTTATATATGAAAATAGCAGTCTCTGAATGGCAGTCTTTAAACTCAAAAGTAAAAGGGGCTGCTGTATGCTGTCATAGACTGTTAATCTATATTGGGTCTGTGTTTGGCTGTTCGGGCCCTTATGAACTTTAAATTCCAGACCTTATTTTGCATTCCAGTCCAGAGATTGGTTTGTGAACTCAAAAAAGCTGGCACAGCATGTATGGGTGGACTCAAATCTCCCTATCTCTTCTAAGCTTCACAAGATAATAAACATGCAGGCTTTAAAAAACCATTTGTGAGCTCTGGACACTTCAAATTTGGTAGTGTCACAGACTAAAGTAAAGTAAGTTCATTGAGCAGCCTTTTAGGGTGGTAGCAGACAGGGAAATTAGAACACATGTTCGCTTTTGCGGTGACTAGTCTCCCTCCGAAATGCCTTCCTGCCAACAAGAATACGGCTCGCCGGCGGGATGGCATACGAATTGCTTCAGATTTCCGAAGTTGCCACATGATGAAACTTCAGGCACCATTGGAAATCCGAAGCAATTTGTATGCCATCCGGTCGGCAATTTGTATTCTTGCCAGCGGGAAGGCAGAAGCGCAGATTTGTCGCTGGGCGTCTATCACCACTGGTCTGCCACCACCCTTAAACACTGCCTCCTTTTAGCTCACTTAATTTAACATTATAAAGTAGTGTTAAATGTAAGGTACATGATGTTCAAATAGCTTCATACTCCTAAAACTTGGTCATTTTGTCATTTCTGAGATGACAAAATACTGACATCTTGTGGTGGATACCGAAAGCTTAGGACCTACAAGAGAATAGTACAATATGTTTGTGCCCAGGTTGTTTATGCATCACTGTACATAAACTTAACCTATACAGTTATAGGACCTGTTATCCAGAATGCTCAGGGCTTGGGCTTTTCTGGATAATGGCTCTTTCCGTAATTTATGCCTAAATTCTACTAGAAAATTATTTAAAATTAAATAGACCCAATAGTCTGGTTTTGCTTCCAATAAGGATTAATTATATCTTAGTTTGGATCAAGTACAAGGTACTCTTTTATTATTACAGAGAAAAAGTTTTTAAAAACTTGGATAAAATGGAGTCCATGGGAGACAGCCATTCCGTATTTCGGAGCTTTCTGGATAATGGGTTTCCAGATAACAGATCCCATATCTGTATTACTAGAAATAGTAATGTAATTATGGTAGTCTTGTTGATCAATAAAAAGTAATGACTTATTTAAGATCTGTAGAGCAATTAAGGCCAGAAAATCTAATTAGATTGCAAAATCCCATGGTGATTGAGGAACAAAATAAAAAGATAAAGTATTTTGGCCTAGTCGATGACTCATTTGAATGCTGTTTTCTCATACACATTTTATTCTCTAATGGAAAGGGTTATTACATAATCACCAATTTATTAAATGAAAAATATACCCCCTTTTTGACATGAGCTCATTCAGTTGGGATTTTGTTGAAAAGGTTAATAAACACTATCTGAATTCCAAGAATAAATATAAATTTCATTTTCTACGCACAAAAAATGGCAAATCTGTTAGTTTTTTGTTGAGTTAGTTATTGGCAATTTGAATTTTCCTTTTTTTGATTTATACACATCACCTGTATCTTTCTATAATGCAAGAATGAAAATGAAAAAAATTGAAGTACATTGATTAAGCAGATGTACACATGATAGTTAGAACTAAACCCCCTCTTAGGGTAAGGGCACACCTGAAGATTCGGGGAGATTTAGTCACCCAGCAACTAATCACCGCTTCTTTGGGGTGACTAATCTCCCCGAACTGCTTCCTGTGTCTTCTGCCTGCTTCAATGAAAAAACGCCTGCGGCAATACAAGTGCGTCACTTCGATTTCCGTTGCCTAAAGTTTCCTCCCACAATCTGCCCGTGTGCCCCTGCCCTTAAGAGAAAGGCCCTATCCCCTTCCCTCCATTGGCCCCTCCTCTCTGCTTCCTACCCGCATATTCCATTATTTGAAAAGTATCCCTGGCTGTAAAGCTGACATGCAGAGTAGAGCAGCAAAGCTCGTGGGTGCCATCTTTAGTATCTTCAGATCCTCTTCTTTTTATGGGGCTTTGCAATAGGCGCAATACCAGACAGGCCCTAACTGTGCATCCACAAAAAAGCTCAGGTCCCTTATGGGGGAAATCCAAAGATAAAGAGCTTCGCTGTGCTACTATGCATGAATATGTCAACTTTAATGCCAGGGACATTGACGCCATTTAGGTTTATAATTTGGCATTGTGTGGCCAAAAAAGGGACACGTGAGAAATGTAGGTGAAGTTTATATAGTGAATAAAGTACCCCCTCTTGTAATATATGAGGATATTATAAGTTACCGAGGAGTTTCATGACCATATACAAACACGAGGCCAAAGGCCGAGTATACAGGTCATGGAACTCCGAGGTAACTTCTAATATCCTCATATTTTGCAACTGGGGGTACTTTATTTATTAGAATACCCAAATTTCAGGGAGTCATGTGACAGAAATGACATCAGAACTCACCGTTTATAACTGATGACATCAGAACTCACCGTTTATAAGGATATAATTTACAAGATATTCATAGCTTTTGTGTATTATAGAAAAATAACCTTCTGAATGGGAATTAAGATAATTGTTTTTGCAGAAATAATGTACTAATCTATAATATATACGGGTGGGAATATTCAGAGCCACTATCAGTAATTTTGGGGACCCATACTATAAATGTAGCAGTGCCCTCCACTAAGGAACTGCAGTGTTTAGCTCACCACTCACGTGGACCCTCTAGGTGATGGGTCGTGCCAGGAAGTAGAATGGGGCCCTGTGGGATAAAACATATCTTACATGCATTGTTATGCCCCTTATTCACCCCATTTATCGAAAACCCTGCCAAGCCCTGTCCCCTTCACAACCTTGCAAATCACACTTTTTGGTGCCCCTCTTTGCCACTGGAGTCCTGATTAGCGTACTCCCACAATGGCGGTTTTTTATTTGATAATCCTTAACCCATTAAAAATTTCAAAAACCTAAGCAAAATAAGGAGATATGTATAGATAAACATTCTGGAAAAAGGATGTGGTGTTGCAGTTATTAATATCTAGTAACTAACACCGTAAAATGTCGATTGAATAAAATAATTTATTATATTATATATAAATATTTATATAAAAATTCAAAAACCTCTTAAGGGGTCTTTCTGTAATTTGGATCTCCATACCCGAAATCTACTAAAAATAATGTAAATGTTAGTAAACCCTATAGAATTGTTTTGCATCCAGTAAGGATATCTGAGTTGGGATCAAGTAAAATGTACTGTTTAATTATTACAGATAAAAACATTTTTGATTATTTGATTAAAATGGAGTCTATGGGTGATGGATTTCCCATAATTCGTAGCTGGATAACAGGTTTCTGGATAACGGATCCTTTACTGTAGTACCTATTTGGCCTATAAAGTGCTGTGAAAAGATATTTTTTAAAAGTTCTTGCAGTCTAGAAATCTTTGGGCTCTAGAGGTGCCAGTAGTAACTTTAAATGAATCAGCTTCACAGTCAAATTTTTTTAATAACAATTAAGTCTTTACATATACCCTGTAGTAAAGTTTTCATATTGACTTACTCTTTTTAACATTTAACAATGACTGTTTTCAATATTTTTCTTTTCTTCTAGCCACACTGAAGGAGCTTATTTCACAAACTATGGTGCGCTGGGCTCAAGAGGATCACATCCAAGATCCAGAACTTGTACGCATAATGTTTAGCCTCCTCCGGCGGCAGTACGACAGCATTGGAGAGCTGCTACGGGCTATGCGGAGAACCTATACCATCAGTGCTGCTTCTGTTGAGGACACCATCAACCTATTGGCCTCACTTGGTCAAATAAGATCACTACTAAGTGTTAGGATGGGTAAAGAAGAAGAGATGCTGATGATCGATGGATTAGGGTAAGGAATGCAAATATACTAAATGTGTAATCACATTAGAAATTCTCTCTGTACAGTACACTGTACACTAGTTTATTTATTATTAATAACGAAGTTTAAAGTGTTAGCTGCTGGCTACCAAATGTCTCCATATTTATCTTCTCCTTGTGGTTTAATATATTAAGGGACATCATGAACAACAAAGTCTTCTATCAACATCCAAATTTGATGCGTGTGTTGGGGATGCATGAAACAGTTATGGAAGTCATGGTTAATGTGCTTGGTGGAGATAAATCACAGGTACTCGGCTTCTTACAGCCTTTCACTTGAAAAGCCATTGGCAAAACAATTTTAATGGCAAGTCATACTAAAATCTAAAATCGTGTTGTGTTTCATGGTACAGTAGCTAAAAATATTTTTATACCATTTTTTCCGCCAGTTGTGTACTAATAATGTACAATAACCTGTAAAGCTTCACATGTCCTAGTTATTAAGATAACTGTTTCTATTTCCAGCAAATTGCCTTTCCCAAAATGGTGGCAAGCTGTTGCCGATTTCTCTGCTACTTCTGCAGGATCAGCCGACAGAACCAAAAGGCCATGTTTGAGCATCTTGGTTACTTATTGGAAAACAGCAGTGTTGGACTGGGTATGTTCTTAAATGTAAAGAGGTTCTACTCACTGATTCAGAGTCCATTTATGCAAGCATCCCAGAACAGTTCATAGAAATATAATTCATTATTAAACACAACAATGCTCCATATTAGCCTTTCCCTAATTATCATGTAAGTGGTGTATTATGTTATAACTTTGCAACATAGTAGATGAAGTTAAAAAAAAAAAATCTTCATTAAGTTCAGCTGCTAAAACCTGCCTAACTACTAGTTGATTCAGAGGAAGGAGGAAAAAACCTTTTGCAGCCTCTCCAATTTTCCACAGTGGAAGTAAATATTCCATTCTGACTCCCTAGATGGTAATCGGACCTGTCCCTGGATCAGCTTTGTACTAGAGTTAGTTTCCGTAACTTGGTATTTTTTCACTTTCTAAAAAGCCACCCAACTCTTTTTTTTTAAACAATCTAACTGTATCTGTTAATTTTTATAGAATGTTTATGGTACAGGTTTCGGATTTATAATCTGAAATTTCCAGATGGATCTATGGGGCAAATTTACTTACCTCCGAAATTGCGCCAGCTTCACTGACATCGCAACACTTCGCCAGGCGTAGAATCGCCAGGACAACGCTCATTCATTAAAATCCGAAGTTGCGCTGGCGTTGCCTAATTTGCATACGGCGGGAAGTTAAAGTTGAATGGACGTATATGTTGCAGCAAATACATTACACTATATAAGCCCAGGGAACTTTAATAAAATAAACTAGATTTGTAATAATGCCCTACACATGATTCCAGTGTATAGTTTATGTGCCAAATGTTAGGAAATGTAGGGGGGAAGCATGGTATCTCAAAAAAAAATTACGATCATTTGCAGTGTCTCACCCTGTAAAAAGTAAAGGACGACAGCGTTTTTTGGGACTTAGAAAAATTTTCAATTATTTTTTGACCAAGTCCTATCTACTCTTTTGCACTTCGCCTGGCCTGAGCTGGCGAAGGCAAGTCTGGCGCAAGAGGTAACGTTCAGTCAAATCTCAATCTTGGTGAATTAGCATAGTTACGTTCGCCTGAGCGCAACTTCGACCAGCGTTAGGGTGCGAAGTACAGCTTGAGTCTATCTCCTTCCCTAGCGAAGTTACGCAACGCCCGTTAGTAAATCGGTGAAGTTTGAAATGTTGTCAAGCTGGTGAATTTTCCAGCATTAGTCACTTCGCCCTTTAGTACATTTGCCCCTATGGGAGAAGGTCTTCCTGTAATGCGGAGCTTTCTGGATATTGCTTTTTTTCTGATGGATCCCGTACCTGTAGTTGATCCCATACCTGCTGTATCATATCATTGGTTTGTGTGCTCTGTAAATTTGCATACATTTTTCCTTTGCAGCTTCTCCATCAATGAGAGGATCCACACCTTTGGATGTTGCTGCAGCATCTGTCATGGACAACAATGAGCTCGCCTTGGCTTTACAAGAACCGGATTTAGAGAAGGTGATGGTTAAGACTTGTCTCCCTTAGGGGGTTATTTATTAACGGTAGAGTTGTTTTTTCCACAGAAATTTCAAGTTTTCAAGGATATCTTTGGTCAAAAATCTAACTTATAAGGTTAAAACAAAATCTAACTTATTGAGTTGTTTTTCTAGATTTATTATACCCCGAACCTGCAAATAGCTTGAATCCGAAAAAACACCATCTAAAACCTGTCAAGGTCATGTAGAAGTCAATGGCAGAGGTCCCTTGAACCATTTGAAGATGTTAATAGCCCTCTTTTTCAGTGGGTTTCTCTCAAAAACTCGATCAATTCGAACTATTCAAGCTTTTTTCAACCGAAAACTCAATTAATTCGAGGTTTCAGGTTTCTCAACTCAAATTCACTGATTCAAGATTTTTACATTCGAGTTTTTTTCTTGAATTAGAAATCATTCGAGTTGAGAGTTCATTCAAGGTCTAAAAAAGCTCACAAAGCTCTAAAATGTGATCAGATCAATGAATAAAGCTTACCCTGGAGAACCTTCAAACAATTGTTTTGTTTATTTCAATATACACAACATGTTTCGAGTCCAAGGACTCTTCATCAGGTGCTTACCTGATGAAGAGTCCTTGGACTCGAAACATGTTGTGTATATTGAAATAAACAAAACAATTGTTTGAAGGTTCTCCAGGGTAAGCTTTATTCATTGATCTGTGAGATTCCCTGACTTGGCGGAGTCAGGCACCCTGTTTGAGAGCTGATACATATTGATACAAACGCTGCAAGGATATCACCTAAAGCATTGTGATTACTAAAATGTGATCAATAACCTCCTTAGTATATGTGGGTTTATATTTACAAATCATACTGAAACAACCTAGCAGTTACAGTTTAATTACATCTTTTAACAAACAATGACAATTCTATGAGCAAAAGAATACTGTATTATGGTAGCTAAGGGCGAATAAAGTTCATAGCAAAATGGAAAAAAAAACTTTCTTTAAACTATGGTAATGGAAACCATCAACAAGAATGCTAATTTTTACATTGTTCAGGGAAATCTTTTATCTGTAAAATTAAACAATTATTGAAGCCTTTTTATGTCTGTTGTCAGGTTGTAACTTATTTAGCCGGATGTGGGTTACAAAGTTGTCTGATGCTAATAGCTAAGGGCTACCCAGACATTGGATGGAATCCTATAGAAGGGGAGCGTTACCTCTCTTTTCTGCGCTTTGCTGTCTTTGTTAATGGTAAGTTCAGAAACCAAGGTCTATTTTTAATAGTAAAACTTAATCAAGGGGCATGTTTGACTTTTAAAAGACATGCCATTTATGTAATTGTTTGAGAGCCCTTTATTATTTTTACTTTCTCCATAATCACAGTAAAAGTGTATTGACCATAATCACCATATTTCTGCACTTGTGGTTTAGCTGAGCAGCAGGTGCTTGTGTACAACTCTAAACACTAATAAAAATGGAGTTTGTTACTTAGATATATATATCTTATAGTGTACTGTAGCCCTTAAAAAAAATGGTCATTTGACGATATGATAAATTTACCATATCAGGTTTTGTTCCCCATATAATTTATTTTTGATGCTAGTTTTTTTTTTTTTTTAAATGTAGTTTTATCTTTTTCTAACAGAACTCCTAATCGCTATTAATTAACTAAATATTTTGCCACTAGGTGGAAACATCAGCTGTTAAAAGATGGTTCCAAAAAGGCATTTCTGCAAAGACTCGAGGCACGATTGAAATCATCATTGTAAACATTATTTTCACTTCCCCTAGATAAACCACAATACCATGAAGACTATTGCTTCCATACATTTCATACAAGGAGTTTGATTAGAGAATGAAAATATGAAGAGACCTAACTGTTGTTTTTACAGTCACCCCATCCTGCCTCAAGCAAAACAAACACAGCTTATCTTTTATAATAATACTTTTTATCTATATGCAGGTTTACTTTTTATTTTAAATGAAAACTGCAGTTAAGGGTTAGGCCACACTGGGCGTTTTGGGGAGATTTGGTCTTCTGGCGACTAATCACCTCGTCTTTGCAGCGATCAATCTCCCCAAATGCCTTCCTTGACTTATCGCCGGCTAAAATGAAAAAATGCTGGCACTAATCACACGCGGCGATTTGTTTTTCCGAAGTCGCCCAAAGTTTCAGGCATTTGGGGAGATTGGTCACTGCAAAGACGAGACGATTAGTCGACAGGCGACCAAATCTCCCCAAAACGGCCAGTGTGGCGTTACCCTTAGACTGCAGTGATGAGGGTGATGAGGGCTCATTTACGGAGGCCAGATGTATTTATGTGTGCTAATGGGTGCAAAAATGCAGTATATACTGCACTTGCTTCTGACACTGGTGCAGGGTTAAGGTTAACTCCTGTCCAGTTTTGAACAGGATAATGAATGATCGGGTGGCAACTAGTGGTGACTTTGTCCCCTTTCGATTCGCCAAAAAAATTGCAAAACGTAAATTGACGCCGGCATTAAAGTCAATGGGCGTCCGAATAATGTTGTCACGAGATGGTTTTGACACAAGCGACTTTTCCGACGTGCATCCAAAAAATTTTCACACGTTGACGTCCGTTTCGCAAATTTATTCGCCGGCGCCAAAATGCATCTATGGCAGGTTTTGGCTTTAGTAACACATTTATTGCAAGGCACGGATCACAGCACAAGGTAGACCTGCATTTAACAGAGCAGCAAAGAAATCTGCTAAATTGGCTTAATTATATTGGCAGTTTAAACAATATGTGTACACAAAATGGAAAAGAGTTTCACTAAATAAAGCATGTAGTACCTCCTTGTTCTTCTCTATTCCTCTCTTAACTGCTTCATGCTATGTGTACTGATCCCAGTCGAACCTAAATAGTTGAGAACATGAATATGTGGGTGGTTCACCTTTGAGTTAACTTTTAGAATGATGTAGAGAGTGATATTTTGAGACAATTTTCAATTGGTTTTCATTTTTAATTATTTGTGTTTTTATAATTCTTGAGCTATTTATTCAGCAGCTCTCCAGTTTGCAGTTTCAGCAATCTGGTTGCTAGGGTCCAAAAATAGTTATAAAAAAAAAAAAACAATACATTAGTAGCCATACATAGCATTTGTTTATTAGATGGGCTCAGTGACCCCCATTTGAAATCTGGAAAGAGTCAGAAGAAAAAGGCAAATAATTCTAAAACTATACAAAAATAAATAATGAACCAAATGAACCTATTGCTTAGAATTGGCCATTCTCTAACATACTAAAGCTTAACGTAAAGATGAACCACCCCTTTAAGTGGTTATACCTTAAAGCATACTGCCCTTGTAGTTTTCTAGAATGCTTAGTGCCTAGGATTTTTGTAAATTGGAACACCATATCTCAAGGCTACTAAAGGCATTTAAATTAGCTTAATGATTGCTTCCCACCAATATAGATTAATGCAGCTTAGTAAGGATCAAATGCAAAGTACTGTTTTATTATAATGAACATTGTCACGAGGCTCATAAACCTCAGCAACCGCTCCTCCTCTGCCATCCCTACACTGGCTTCCACTACGTTTCAAAATAAAATTCTAATTATTGACTGACATTCAAAGCACTTCAAAACTCTGCCCCACCCTACATCTCTGAACTCATCTCTATATACTCACCCAATCGCTTACTACACTCCTCTACTGACCTGCTACTCAACTTTTCTCTCAATGCCTCCTCACTCGCTCACATTCAGGACTTTGCAAGGGCTGCACCCCTCCTCTGGAATTCTCTTCCACGGTCTGTCCGACTTTCTCCCAACTTTTCTGCTTTCAAAAGATCTCTTAAAACTCACTTCTTTAGAGAAGCTTACCCTCATTCTGCTTAACTACCAAATGCAATACAACATACAGTACTACATCTCTCACTTAATTCTGATCCTGCCCACTCCCACACCTTGTGTCTTATTCCCTTCCCTTTAGATTGTAAGCTCTTTTGTACAGGGCCTTTCTCACCTCTTGTACCGATGTTGGTTGTGATATATGTAACTTCATGTTCTATGCATGAAATTAATGTGATTTAGTTGTAAAACACATTTACTTTACAGCGCTGCGGAAATATGCTGGTATATGAAAAAATTTTAATAATAATAATAGTAGAAAAAAAGAGAGTAAATATAAACATTTTTTGCTTCAAATGGATTCTTTGGGAGATGGCCTGCCTGTAATTGGGAGCTTTCTGGTTATTGGATTTCTCATGCCTATAGTGCAGAATATATCCATGTATTACAATATTATTTGTTATTTTATTCCATCAACTGCCAGACTGGCAAAGAAATAAATGAAAATTATCTTCTGCCCTACATAAGGCCAGCCTCACTCTGAAAGGTTGAAAAACAGAATAATTACTGAAATTAATTATTCTAGCAGGAATAGGAGAACTGCAGAAGGGGCAACAAAGTCACCGCAGAGGGTTAATGTATGCATCTATGACATTCACAAAGATAGGTCATGACTTTTATTAGAGATCATTTTCAGTAATAGAGCAAGTTTCAAAATTGTATGTTGTATTTTGATGGGTAGAAAGGAAACTCTCATTATTATAATTATTAGTTGAGTAGGATAAAATGTTTGAGATGATTAAAGTCTTTAGTTTCCTCTGGGACTGGAGCAGATGTTGTTTTTTGTTTAAGACTCAGAATGACAACAACAACAACTTCAAATAAATAATAAAGGACTATACGACACTCACATCAGTCCCAACCTAAACTCAACATCATCTATTCTCTACAGTTATCCCTTCACATAGATGTGTGAGCTGTAGTTGTTCTACATTTTGTTTTTCATTTATTTGTAACAGACCTCTGTCACAAGGGAGTAACGTCTGAAGCAGAAAGACACTGAACTCCTTAGAGAGTGGTAACCAAGGATTGCTTTGTGTCACTTGTTTTCCAGGTGAGAGTGTTGAAGAGAATGCCAGTGTGGTGGTAAAGCTCCTTATTCGACGTCCTGAGTGTTTTGGGCCATCCTTGAGAGGAGAAGGGGGAAATGGTTTGTTGTCGGCGATGCAGGAAGCTATTAACATCTCTGAGAACCCGGCTTTGGACCTTCCTTCGCATGGGTATCAGAGGGAAGTGTAAGTGTGGTTTTCCTACTAGTGATTTTTTAACTTGCACATCTTGCCCACTGTGAATGTTATGAAAGTAGATTATTTTCCACTAAGATATATGAGGGCTGGATCTGGCAATCATCTTTGTTCTGAAACAGATCAATTATAATTGTGTCCTCTCTGGAGCAAGTAGTTAATCGGTGATCTAAAACAATATGCATACTGTGTGCACTCATATGTTCCTCATTGAGCTGCCAAAATGTGCTTCAAAAGCCCAGCACTCTCTGACTGGTGAGTAAGGAAAAAACTGCTTGCCTTACAAAACAGAGTGCTTCTTGTGTGACTTACAGCTATGGGGATGCCCCAGGAATGTTGTTTTTTCTCACCAGCATGTGGACCTTTGTTTTAGGGATGCCAAGAAATTGTTGGGAAGAACAATGTCTTTACAAGTGTATAAGAGTGATAAAGCATGAAATGAATTATTCCTTTATTTTTCACTGAGCCTTTTAAGCACCAATAAGCATCACTGATTGTAAGCCTTTAGGTCAGGGTCCATATATATATACATATATATATATATATATATATATATATATATATATATATATATATATATATATATATATAATCATTATAAAATCCTTATATGTGTGCTTCGCCACTGTACGTTTCCAATCTATACTCCGATTTAAAATCTCTAGTACATGGACACAAGTGTTCAATGAAGCTAAGCTGTATTGTCACTCACAAAAAGCTAAACAAATGGAGGACAGAGCAAGATGGTTTCACTAAATTCAGCGGTTTAAGTTATTTATACTACTTACTTAATTTTATTTTAGGGTCGAGGAAGATGAAGAAGAAGAGATTGTACACATGGGAAATGCTATAATGTCATTTTATTCTGCACTTATTGACCTTCTTGGACGTTGCGCACCAGAAACCCATGTAAGTGATTAATATTAGGACAGACATGGGTGAAATGAGGGCATGCACATAACAATGCAGGGAATTCAGTGTGGAAAATAATATTGCAGAATTCGTGCAGGATCTTGATTTAAAACATTTCAACTCCAGGTAAAGGACCTCATTAAGTGTATCTTTGTTACAATCTTTAAACACATTATCCTTTATATTTGATGGGGCCACTGCAGTTAAAATATTGGAAGCACATGACTAACTGCTTTGGATCACTTTTCTGGTGCAAAGATTCTTGTATGCAATAATTAACCCACACACTATAGGAAATATTATTTCCTATTTACAGTATATAGAGCCAACATAAACTTAGTGCTTTTAAGAGCTGGTGATATATATATATATATATATATATATATATATATATATATATATATATATATATATATGTTATATTTTACATTTCACGAAAGGGTAAACACAGTTTTACTTTGTAGCACAAGGACTGCAATATTCCATTTAACAGCAGTCTTAACTGTCAGCCTTCTATGTTCTAATATCACCTTCATGTGCATTAAGTGTCTGCTTCATATTGTGCCTACAGCTGATCGAGGCCGGAAAAGGTGAAGCAATTCGAATCCGGTCTATCCTTCGTTCACTTGTTCCCACTGAGGACTTGGTTGGAATAATTAGTATTCCATTAAAGCTTCCTGCATTTAACAAAGGTAAAATCTGTAATCTTTGGTCACATGTCAATTTCCCGTATTATTTTTGTTGACTGAAAGCTGCTACTTCTCATATAATATTGTTATGGTGCTTCTTTAAAGAAAATCAGCAGTGTGAATGCTTGTACGGTAGCTCCCAAGCAAGCAATACAACTACATATATACTTAGATCAATATCATATTTTATTCTGAGTTTTTAAAGACCTAGAGATGAAATACATTTTAATTTATTTACAGATGGCTCAGTGTTTGAACCTGACATGGCAGCCAGCTTCTGCCCAGATCACAAGGCCCCAATGGTGCTGTTTCTGGATCGTGTTTATGGTATTAAGGACCAAAGCTTCCTCCTGCATTTGCTGGAGGTGGCCTTCTTACCTGATCTTAGAGCATCAGCTTCTCTTGACACTGTAAGTATATTGTATTTTGTGTTAGACATGGTGTCCCTCAATTTGGCTTCAGTATTGTATGTCTCCCTATCTGCAAATTTTCATGAACAGATATGCAGTAAATGTAAGTTGTTATAGTTTTATGCAAATGACAAAACTCGTATTGCTAAGTAATATTAAATATTAAGCCCTCTGACATTTTAACTGGTAATATTATGTTAGTCTAAAATGACTTTTATAACCAACGCAAAATCTTGCAGATGACACTTTTAAAAGAAATTCCGTGGGCTTCATTTGCATATGGCAGGCCAGGTTGCATTGTGTAAAAAGTAGACCACCGTGTTTTTTTTTTTTTACAATGACTGTAGAAGCAGGTCAGGGCTGATTGCATCTATCAGAGCTGTATTCATGAGGGGTGGGCTGGGGGAGACATGTTGTCACCACCACCCACCTGTCACCACCACTGGTGACTGGCCTTTTGGCTTGTAGAAAGGACAGGGTTTCAAATATCTTGCTAAATGAATGATAGTTGCTTGTATTTTTTGTTCCGTTGTTAGCCAGCAGAGAGAGCTCCGTTCCTTGGTGATCTTATTCTTGGTAGAGGTTTTCCATGGTCAATGATACAATGACTGCAGTACTTGTCGCCCTGTTTCTTGGCATCAAAAATGCAGAAAGCACATACACGATGTATGTGCACGCAATATCTTACAAGTTTCAATTAAAATAAATTACTGTAATCACAGTCAATTACAGAAAAAGGTAAATTTCAGTGTGGGGTGCTGTACTCATTACACAATTGATATCCATACCCCCAAGTCCATACTAGATGTACTAAATTACCAGCAACAGGCTCTCAGCAAATAAATATTGTATGCATTGTACTCTCATTAAGTAGTATTCTTAAAGGGGACCTATCACCCAAAACAATTATTGAAAATCCTATTTTATCACGTTAGTCAAGCAAAATGAACTTTAATTACATTGTATAAATGACTTGAATCTTGTTTCCTTCAGTCTGGGAATTCATAATTATTGAAGGCAGGCAGGAGCCATTTTGTGGACATTGTTATTAAGGCAAGCCTTGGCTCATCTCAGAATCTTGTTTGTGCACCAGAATGAGTGACCCGATGTCCATCCCCATGCCCTGGCTACACAATTAAATGGTGAAGAGAACAGGGGAATGTGGGGAGAGCAGTGACATGTAGGAAGTGCTGAATGGAAAGTGAAAGTAATTGTCTGCCCCACCTCTACGCCTAGGCGTAGAGGAGGGGCAGGCAATATTTGATTGACAGCTGAGATTTTTAAATGCGTTTACAACAGCTTTGAATGCTTTAATAAAAAATTTAAACTGGATTTCATGTTTAATTTGAAAAGGACTTTTATTATACAGCTTTTTGTGTCTGGGTGACAGGTCCACTTTAATGATACTGTGATTGTATTATTCATGTTTACATTTAATTATCTTAGGCTTCCCTGAGTGTGACTGAAATGGCTCTTGCTTTGAACCGCTACATCTGCTCAGCAGTGCTGCCCTTGCTCACTCGATGTGCACCCCTTTTCTCTGGGACTGAACATTATGCTGCGCTCATTGATTCAACCCTACATACGATCTATAGGTTGTCAAAGGGACGTTCTTTAACCAAGGCTCAGAGAGACACCATTGAAGAGTGTTTGCTGTCTATATGCCAGTAAGAGTTTTATTATTTTTACCAATATCTACAATGAAGCAGCCATTATGGATTGGCAACATAAATGTTCTGGAACACTCGGCACAGTGTTGTTAGAACATTATGCAGCAGACCTTTATTCAAGGCTTTCCTGTTACATCTCATGTATATTTTCAGGTGATGCTGAGGATAACTACAATGCATTATTCTCTGTTTTGTCCTAAACACCCACACACGTGTATGGCTGCCATATGTTCTGCATATTCACTTAAATAAGTAACAGTAGGTGTCAGGGTTGCATCTGTGGTTGCTAGGGAAAGTCTCCAGTATGTCCTTATCAAACATTTGAAAGTTAAGTCTTAGTTTTTTATAAGAAGCTTTATATCTGCAGGTAGATTTTGTCAAAGCTTACGTGTCATACATAAGAGCTTGTGCAGTTTGTAAAAAAGAAATATGCTCGTGTTACATCCTACACTGAATTGCCTACATTTCTGTGTAGGATGTAATAAAATTGCTGGTGGATGTAATACATGCCTGATCCTTTAGAATTCTTAAGCATAAACTACGGTGTATATATTTTTTTAACACAGATAATATTATCTGCCTGATTTCACCAATCTTTTATTTTGCAGTCATATGAGGCCTTCCATGCTCCAGCAGCTCCTGCGACGCCTCGTTTTTGATGTTCCCTTACTCAATGAGTACTGCAAAATGCCACTGAAGGTAGTTCATAATAAGCCTAAAATATGGTTTCTAAAAGATATTGTTTGCTTTAGGAAGCCCTGAGAAAAGTCATCTGTCTATGCAAGCGAATAAGACTAGTGTCCTCAGACTGATGTATTTAACATATTAGTTCCCATGTAGCGTTTATGTCGAATCAGTTGTCTATAATATATTCGGTGCATGAACCTTTCTTCCATGTGCGCCAAGGATGCCATTATGGGGTTTTTTTCAGAACAAGGGGAGCTTAAATCCTTCTGAGAATCTTTTAAAGGTTCCTGTTAGGATGAAACTGCTCATATGTGATATAATAAATTGACCCAGTTTAATAAATGGGATTTAACGTTAATTTATTTTAGCATAAAGGTTGACATGCAGTATTCTGTTAATAAAGTTTAACATACAGAATGTGTGTGTGTGTGTATATATATATATATATATTTATATATAATTATATTTATAGTGAATAAAGTACCCCCTATTGTAAAATATAAGGATGTTATAAGTCACCGAAGAGTTCCATGACCATATAAAAGTACGACCATATAAAAGTACGAGGCCGAATGCCTTTAGGATCTGTATCATGGCACTCCGATAGAGAGAGAGAGAGAGAGAGACAAGCAGCCGCTGGCCCCCCAGGAAAAAATATTTGGAAGGGCCCTGCAAGTGCACCAGTGCCATTCCTACACCCATACCCCCTCACATGTGCAAGTATGCACACATTTTTATAAATATACATACATACATATAAATATACAAGTGCCTGCAGAGGGGGGATATGTGTGCAGCAGACCCCGTGGATTTTCCAAAATTCTTGGGACCTCCATGTTATTGTTATGCCACTGGTATGGATTTATGGCAGCTTAAATTTAATAATTGGAATCATTTGCTAAAAATGCACTGTTAGGGAGATGTTTTTCACATAGCTTGGAGCTATCTGGATAATGAGTTTCCAGATAAGTAATCTCATAACCTTTATTGTATTATTATATGTGTGCATTCCAAAATAAAATAATGTAGGAAATGAAAATGTCTGTAAAGAGTTACAGTTAACAGGTACAAGTACAACAGGGGAATGTTTTGACTTTACAGCTTTTGACAAACCATTATGAGCAATGCTGGAAATATTACTGCCTCCCTTCTGGATGGGGAAGTTATGGATTAGCCTCAGAGGAAGAATTGCACTTGACAGAGAAGCTATTCTGGGGAATATTCGATTCTTTATCTAACAAGGTAATTTCACTCTCTGATGTAACAAATGTGGTAAATTTGATAGATGATAATTGGGTTTACTCATTTCCTTGATATTTTTATAGGGCTACTATTGATCCAATGTTTGTTCATTATTGTGGTTAACTCATTTGTATGTTTATTTTCACAGGCTTAATAAGACACCATCATTCTATATTACATAGCTCTGCTCTGCTTTACATACATTGCCTTATTTAATGAATCAACGTGATGGCCCTGAGCCAAGCAGTGACTACTCGTATTCATTAGAGGCACCACCATATTTAATTGCATGTGTAGTGCTTACAGGGAACGCTTTGTGATGATTGATCAAGAGCAGCTATTTTAATTTTATCTAGGGGTGGCAGTATGATTTCAAATAGTTCCATGTTTTTTTTGCAACATTTCTCCCTCAAATTTAAATGTCTTAGTGTTGCAAAGCATGTATGTGTTACTGAATTTGTGTGCTGATTTTTTCACTTCCAATACACAGTGCCAATAATGCCATTAGCAGTAGATTTAGGTCCTGGAACCCGGACCGAAGTACGAAGACTGTGTGAGCAACATGGGGTACCCTTTTGTGTCCCTTAGTTTTGTCTTTGTAAATTATCTGGAGTAGGTGGGTGTTCTTTCCAGGGCTCTTATCTGTCCTATATCATACCTCCCAACATTTTGGAAATAGAAAGAGGGACAAAAAGATTTGCTACGTGGAGCGAGGCGAGATTTTTTGACCACACCCTATTTTTGTGGCCATATCCCCCCCTTGTGAATAGCATTTGAGTATATACAATTTCATGTCCATATTCGAGCTTTGCACTGACATTAAGGGGCCGATTCACGAAGGGTCGAATATCGAGGGTTAATTAACCCTCGATATTCGACTGGGAATTAAAATCGTACGACTTCGAATATCGAAGTCGAACGATTTTGCGCAAATCCTGCGATCGATCGATCGAAGGATTTTTCGTTCGATCGAACGATTAAATCCTTCGAATCGAACGTTTCGAAGGATTTTAATCCAACGATCGAACGAAAATCCTTCGATCAAAAAATCACAGGCAAGCCTATGGGGACCTTCCCCATAGGCTAACATTGACTTCGGTAGCTTTTAGCTGCCGAAGTAGGGGGTCAAAGTTTTTTTTAAAGGGACAGTACTTCGACTATCGAATGGTCGAATAGTTGAACGATTTTTACTTTTAATCGTTCGAATTCGATCGAATTTAACCAATTCGATGGTCGAAGTACCCAAAAAATACTTCGAAATTCGAATTTTTTTTATTCGAATCCTTCACCCGAAATTCGTGAATCGGCCCCTGAATGTGCCTTTATACCTCTCAATACCTATAAAGTATCTATGCCACAAGCCATCTTAATTCACCAAACTTTATGACCTACCGCTGCTGCCTGTCTGGAAAGCCCTGGCCAATTTTCTAATCAGAATTTATTATTGTCCTGGTAAAGTTGGGACAGATGTTTTTATAGCAGTCTTTTGTGAGTCATATTCTTTTATAAAGCTTTGCTGTTCAGCTTTTTTTATGTAGAGGATCAACTATTTTGACAGACCACAATTATTCCATAATTATATACTTTTGTGTTTGCTGTGCTGCATAAAAATGCATCTCCGTTATTACCATTAATGATGATTAATGAAAGATAATTACAATATTCTACTGGTAAATTCTTTTAAAGTCTATTTAGAACTGCCAATTTCACATGTGAACCTTTTAATTGCTTTACTCAAGTTCATCATTCAGTGTTTTCTGAATTCACGATCAAAGATATCTGCAGTACATTTTATATGTCTCTCTGGCATTCAGATGAAAGTGCTTACCACTAGACCATTAATAGAGGAGGGTCTCCATCTTGACCTGCAAAAATAGATTCTGCCTGCTTTCATGTAGTTCTTTCTGATACTATTGGGGCCCTTGTTTGTTTCTCAGCTGTTTTATATATTAGCAGCATTAGCAGGCTTCTACACAGAAATATTTTATGATATAATACGAGTTGAAGGGATAATTCAGTTAGAACTAATGTGTCTGCATTATCCCCTGTACCCAGTCTTGTGTATGAAAGGGTTGGAGGGAATCTAAATATTGCTTGAGTCAGACTGCGGGTGGCATACAGAGACACGCACATACAGAGACACACACACAGCCTGCAGCCTTACCATCATTAGGAAAATACACATAAAAGCTTGTGAATCCAAGGGCCCATGCATATCTTTTGCATTTATAGTAACATTTGCCTCTGATAGTTCATTAACAATCTGACAAAATGATGATGATGAAGATGGGCTAAAATAGACTGACAGGATCCCTGCAAATAATACCATTGATATTTAATTCACCTTTGTGATGTTTCATTTTGTTGCTCAGATCAAAGTACTTGTTTACTTGATCTTGTGCCTTAGAGGTGTTTGTTGGCATAACCCATTGACTGGAGATAATGAAATCATTATTTCAGCTTTTCTTCCTTTTCTATTTTTCTACAAAAATTGTGTACTCTGTAAAGCCAAAGCACCAATATAGCAACTTTCAGTAAACCCTTGGGTAAACTACTTATTAGGAAAGTGTTGTGTTTTTCACAAGTATTTTGTTGTACCTAATAGGTAATAATTGATAAATCGGTGTACACTGAATGACTTTCAAAAGAATTGCATTGTGCTTGGTTGTACAAAAGCATGGTGTGGTGTATGTCCGCTAGCCTGTTTTTAATGAATTGCCATCTATTATGGTAGTTTGTTTGTTATTGCATTTAAACTTGATCATATTTATTCAGTTGTAAATTACTACAGCTACTTTTCCAATGAAAAAATAAAATGTCAACTACTAAATAGCCCCCTCTTAATTTGCACCAGTCCCTTATAACTTCTCCCCCATCTTAAATTTTAAAACAGTAATACCAGAAAAATTGAAGTGTCTTACAGTAATTAATATATAAAATACTTTTACCCTGCACTGGTAATACTGGTGTGTTTGCTTTATATAAACAAGCTGCAGTGTAGCAATGGGGTCATTCAAAGCTGAAAAAGGAGAAAAGGCAGGTTCACATAGCAGATTATCCCTGTAGAGTACAATTTTGTTTTACCTGTTATTTTTCTCCTTTTTTTGCAGCTTTAACGGCTGCCCACATGGCTACACAGCATCTTTGTTTATTAAAAGTCGATTTGTTTATTAAAAATTAAATAGTCATTTTAGTGTATCGCTAGCATTCATGTAGTTCATGCCTAGGTGCATAAGCTTGCAGTTATCGTTGTTAATATATTTGCCAATTTGTTGCTCAGTCCACCAATTTATTTAAATCTCACATCAAAGTGGGAAAATCCTGCAAGCAGTTCTAGTTTTAGTGCAAAGCAGAGAGAGTACTTACAATGCCATCCCCCAGGTCATTAAAGGAGAAGGAAAGGCATCCTGCACTTGGGGGTGCCAAATGTAAGGCACCCCCAAGTGATTGTATTGACTTACCTGAAACCCCGGGCCGGTGCTCCTATCGGCAGAAAACTGCACCTGCCCGGGGTTATACCCCCAAGTGTAGGATCCTTTAATGAAAAAATTAAAAATCAAAGGACCAAGCACAATCCCTTGATGTATGGCACTAATAATAAAATATTTTATCACCACTCTTTGTAACCTGTCACACCTAAAATATTTTATCACCACTCTTTGTAACCTGTTACACCTAAAATATTTTATCACCACTCTTTGTAACCTGTTACACCTAAGTAGACCACATCCACTGCAACCCCAAGATCTAAAATTCTGTTCACCTCCTCAGTTAAAATATTTTATCACCACTCTTTGTAACCTGTCTTTTAGCCAGTTTCTTATCCTTATGTGAATAGTATGTTCTGTATCAAATGATTTGGCAACACCTAAGTAGATCACATCCACTGCAACCCCAAGATCTACAATTCTGCTCACCTCCTCAGTTAAATGTATCTGTCTAGATACAACTAGATAAAACTATGTCATAAATGCTCCCTATACCTGTGCTTTAGAGCCTTTTACCACATTCCATATATTATTACTTCATATTAACCATTCCCTGTGCTTATATCCAGTTCTTTATGGAGTGTAACAGTGTTCACGTCTAAATAATAATCTGCCCTTCTATACAATGTTGTTTTTGTCTCCATGATACCCTCTCTTCTCTTATTAAATAAATACTCTATGGGTGTTGTTATTGCCTCATAGAGTAATGAAGTTGTCTGTGTGCTAGATTTTTTTAAATGTATTGATGCTAAAAGCCTGTGTTTAATTGACTTGCTAAGTGTTCTGTTTGAATAGATTTTGCTTGTTATGTTTTACTAAAAATGATCGATTTGCTGCTGTGACTTGGCTTGATGTTACTGCCACTAACGATTTGCATGTTTTTCTGTTGGACTCTCCAACCAGTTCCTATCTCTCCTGCAGAAGTATGATGCTGAGCTCTTCCGAATGTCCATGCCATGTCTCAGTGCCATAGCTGGTGCTTTGCCACCAGATTATGTCGATACCAGAATTAAAGCAACTCCAGAAAAACAAATGTCTGTGGATGCTGAGGGAAATTTTGATCCAAAACCAATTAATACTGCAAAGTGAGTTATGGTAGCTTTTAAAGTACTCATTACATATCCTTATAACAGTGCTGCGCAATATGTTGGCGCTATATAAATACATGTTAATAATAATAATAATAATATTATATATACAGTATATATAATTGAATTCTAAGCAACTTTTCAATTGGTCTTCATGTTTGTTATAGTTATAGCCCTAGCCCTGGCGGTTTACGCTGAAAGAAGGAAGTCTGATACAGAAGCCCATGTGTACACAATAGAAGAAAATAAATGCTGTGTTTCTTTTGACAGAGGACTCAGAGCAGCATTACTTTGAGGGTTTACTGGTGTATTTATATAGACCTTTCTGATAATGCTTGGGTGAGCAGAAGGAAATGCTCAACCTGAACCCTCCTGCAACACAAAGACTTGATGCGGCAGCCGGCCCGAACCCAGCCGACCCGGGATTTCTGGCCGGCCCACACATCACTAGTGCTCTCACGGTCAGATCACTCAGAATGTGGGCCAATAACTTTTTTACACAGCAATGCCAAGATATCACTTAGGCTCTTGACATTATTTCTGCATGAGTCTTCAAAGACCGTTAAGTTAAGCAAGAATTTGTAGCATTTAAAGCAATAAATAAATCTTATACTTTGTATAATGTAGGAGGAGTGCATTAAATTAGGATATATTGTTAATGTTATTATTTTAATATGCTTCATTATTTGAGGTTTACTCAATTTTTTATTTTTTGTTTTTTAGCTTGACACTACCCGAAAAACTTGAATATATTGTAAACAAAAATGCCGAACATTCACATGATAAATGGGCCTATGACAAGGTAGCCATTCTGTTTCTTTCAGCTGCATGTTTTGTTTTTAAATATATAATACATACAATATTGTAGAATAACCATGCCATAGAGGAGGAATGTTAACCACCCACTAATCATATTGAACAGTCTGGCAGTTGTTGCCATATTGGTTGTGAGAGTAAAAAAAAAAAAAAGAGATCTGTTAACTGACATTTTAAAATTCTAGGACCATTTGGAGATCATGTCAGTCATGTTGTGCTGTTGTCAATGCAGTCACTAAGCACCGTTTAAGAGAACTGTTAAATTCTTTAATGTTCATTTGTGGACACTGAATACACGTAAACGATTCAATCTAAACACCCTTGGATGAAATGATAAGCTGTTTACTGTAAGCTATTTTGTTTTATAAAATAAGTTGTCATATTTCTGGGCTTTTTAATAGCAACAAACAAATATATAACTTGTCTAAAGTGAGCTTAGATAGAGACTAGTTATCTCCATTCTTCAGTATGTGTATATATATATATATATATATATATATATATATATATATATATATATATATATATATATTTTTATATATATATATATATATATATATTATATATATATATATATATATATATATATATATATATATATATATAGCCTATTACTGCGCTAATCACAACTATAGAGAATAACTATATATATATATATATATATATATATATATATATATATATATATATATATAAAATTATATTTTGCCCTTCCATGTTGTGCTAGAGCACAGTTTTGTTATTTACAAAGTTTTCTGAAAAAACAATGACTTCATTTTTGTTTTGTTCCTCATTAAACAATAGTGTGAATGAACCCAGTGGAGTACAGCAGTTGTTGGGGGTGAAAGATTAGTGAAAGTTCGCAGGTCATGTCAAAGAAAGTTGGAAAAGAATACACAGCCAGTACTCATGAATGAAGAATTTTTACAGCAATGTAGGACTTTGAATTATTTAGAAAATGATGATTGGTAATGATAATTATAAAATCTGTATAAGTGGGTATGCAGCATATGTTGTCACAATAAGACATATTTTTTATATACATTTTATATATATATATATATATATATATATATATATATATATATATATATATATATATATTATATAATTATACTTAAAATTAACTTTTAAGTTTTCTGATTTAAGAAAAAACTCAAATGGGAAAACTCAAATCAGTGAATTCTGGTTGAAAACCCCAAATACTGAAATTTCTCAAGTTTTCACAGGGAAATACTTAAATCGATCAAATTAATCGAGTTTCCAATCGAAACCCACTGAAACAAACCCTGAACATCATGAAGGCTACAAACATCTTCAGATGGTTCAAGGGACCTCTGCCATTGACTTCTACATGACCTTGACCGGTTTTAGCTGGAGTATTTTCAGATTCAAGCTATTTCCAGGTTCGGGGTATAATAAGTCTCGAAAAATTAGAATTTTTTTACACAAAAATTTGAGTTTTGACTGAAAAATACTAGGGATGCACCAAATCCACTATTTTAGAATCGTCCGAACCCCCGAATCCTTCACGAAGGAATCGTCCTAATACCGAACCTAATCCTAATTTGCATATGAAGGGAAAACCATTTTTAACTTCCTTGTTTTGGACAAAAAGTCACGCGATTTCCCTCTCCGCCCCTAATTTGCAGGATTCGGATTTGGTTCGGCCGGGCAGAAGGATTCGGCCGAATCCGAATCCTGCTGAAAAAGGCTGAATCCTGGCCAAATCCCGAACAGAATCCTGGATTCGGTGCATTCCTAAAAAATACCCTAGAAAACTCGAATTTTTCAGGTAATCAACCTGACTTTTAATAAATTACCCCCATAGTGTAATTTAAGGTTAATGCTTCCAAATCCACAATGTTTATTTAAAAAATTCATCCCTACAAACATAGATCATATTCAGTAGTCACTTTTTAAAAAATGACATTTGGCTGTAACAGTAGAACAGTGAAATAATATTTAGTAGCGGCAGGAACTAGATTTGCTTGAGGCAAGAATCATGTCAGGTGAAATTGTCACTATCAAGCAATGTCATGGCTCTTGGACTGTAATGTGTAACGATTGCTTTCTACACATCTGATTCAGCTGTATCCCTGTCTATTCAGATCCACAGTGGCTGGAAATATGGAATGTCTCTTGATGAGAACATGAAAACTCACCCACTGTTGCGACCATATAAGACACTGTCAGAAAAGGTAAGTACTGTAGGATGACTTTTTCATTTTTCCTTTCTCTTTCATTGCATTCCTTAAATCAATGTTCTCCAGTTTTATTTGGGGTCAGGCAGACACTTTCCAAGTGGATTAAAAGATCTCACTTATTAATCACTGAAAAATATATTGAAATAATCCATTCATATATTGCATAAGGCATTCTCAAACGGGGGGTAGGGATCCCCAAGAGGTCATAGTGCAATGGGAAGGGTCAAACATGTTCAGACTGACAAAAAAAAAAAACAACTTAATTTTCATTGTTGTAAAAGTGCCTTCCTTGTTTATTAAATATTTTCAATTCAAAGATGATTGGGTTTACATTGCATTTATTTGTTTTTAAACAGTTTTACAGCGTGACTAAAATGAAATTAAATATCATTCTGGTTGGACATGGAATATGATAGGAATCATAAATGTTTACACCGGGGTCTGGTCTCTGGTCACTCTCATGCGCATAACGCACATGTGACATCACACGCATGTGCATAATGAGCAATTCGGGCAGCTAT
Organism: Xenopus petersii; assembly: GCA_038501925.1. Classification (NCBI taxonomy): domain Eukaryota; kingdom Metazoa; phylum Chordata; class Amphibia; order Anura; family Pipidae; genus Xenopus; species Xenopus petersii. The sequence goes on from CM076686.1 coordinate 35,412,278, forward strand.
TCATTATGCGCATGCAAGTGATCGAACATGGCAGCTCACACCGGGAGCTCACTCCTGGTGCAGGTGGCATACCGCTGTCAGGGGCATTTTTTATGGAATGTGGGCTCTATGAGCCCCCACTTTTGGTTGGGGATAACATTTTTACCCAACACATGCCCTTTAAGTTCATTGTAGTTGGAAATAGTGCGACAGTAATGGCAGTATTCACATAAAGTGATTGACTGTCACATGATCAATGCACCTTTGCACAGCACATTCTGCTACTACTGACTGTAGCTCATACTTCTGCTATTGTTTGTTCTCTATAAAGGAAGGGGGGTGGAAAATTAAATCTACCCCCACAAATACAATGCTGTTTGCCTTGAGCAGTACTGTATTATTATGCAGGCTTGTAGTTGCCCATCTGTCCCCTAATATGAGGGTCATTACGATGCACAAGTTAGGTAGCAGCTAAGTACACAAGCCCCCTGATCCTGCACTGTCCACCACACAAAGAATTTGTATCACAAGGTGCACCATGCATCCATTTCCATGAGCAGACATGTTCTGTGATTGAGCACTAAACCCCTTATTGCTGCTGCACTTCTGCCTGGGGAAACTGTCAATGATCCCTATTGTCTTTCTGCATTCTTGCCGAATTGAATAAGCTACATGTTTATACAACATATTACATATTACACAAAGGAAACATTTTTTTTTTTTTTACAGAAATCCTTGTTTGCTCTCTTCTCTTATTTACATTTTTTTTAATAATAAACACTCTTGATACTTCATAGGAGAAAGAAATTTACCGCTGGCCTGTAAGAGAGTCTGTGAAAACGATGTTATCAATGGGCTGGAGCGTGGAACGGACCAAAGAAGGAGAAGCTTTGGCATTGCATCGTGAAAATGAGAAGATGCGCAGCATATCCCAGTCCAGCCAGGTAGTTAATAGTCATGTGTATATACAATATGAACAGCATGTACCTGTATCAGCCAGGCAAATAACAGCTGGCATGTGCATATAAAAAACATGTATTCTCAGAGAGTCAAGGAGATAAGTATATGGATTTCTGGAACAGCATCATTTGAAATAGTGAGCAAATATATACTTTGACCCTGTATCTGACTAGGTAATTACACAGCAAGCCCATAAGTGTTGTTTGCACTGCATATCCCAAACTGGACTTATACACAACAATCTCAACTCAGGTGGACATACTGTGGCTGATAATAGCCGCCACAGACCCAGTCGGCAACTTATTGGCCCGTGTGTTCGGCCCTCCGATGGGCTTTCCCAATCGCTAGCTGACTGAGAGTCAGGCAGATGTCAATCGGGCAGGGGTAAAAATTGATTTAGTCCCACAATACGACAATCGGTATTGCTTGAATTATGATCTGTTAGGGCCCATGATCAGGGCAGTCAGATATTGCCGCCTTGATGGTGAGTATATGGGGGAGAGATACGCTTATTTGGCGAAATCGCCAAACGAGCGGATCTCTGTCTATGGCCACCTTTATATCTTGTCAATGCTGCTTGTAAATTGTATGCTTGTGCACATACTCACTATGATAACAGTGCACTCAATTTATGAGTGCACAAAAGTTTGGGATGCAGGTATGTAATATTACACTTAAAATTCTGCTTAATGTTTGTGCACACAGCCTACAAGTAATTTGCTTGGTGATATAAGCATGGATAATTTTTTCAAATTTACTTCTGAAAGTATTGAGATTCACTGTTTTTTTTTCATCTTGATGAACTGATCCTATTCTGTATTTTGCAGGGAAATGGATATAACCCTGCGCCACAGGATCTGAGCAACGTTGTCCTTTCCAGGGAGCTGCAGGTTTGTTTTTCTGATGGTTTATACCCATTTAAAATCCTTTCAACTGACCAAGAAGATAATCTCAGGGTCCTGTGAATCTGCAGGACATTCATATTCAGAGATTATCTTTCTGTGGGTGATATGACGAAAGCATTTTTTGGAACTGGCAGAACCTTTTCTCTGTTTTAGAATTACTTTATCTCTTTGAGAGAGATGTTAGTATTTTTCCTAATATGGCTACACTGGATGGCAGAGATGAAATCTTTTAGCATGGAATGTTTCTCATGTTGTCAAGGTTTTATCAAATTAGATGGAAACAGTCAGATTAATTTTATCTAGTGGAAATTTTAATCTTGTGTGAACCAGAACACATTAACATAGATCTGAGACAGTGTTTCAGTTAACCTCATGTCAGCGATACTCTTCTTTAGCATTTGTACAGTTAACAGATTCAAAGTCAACACTGAACTAAGAAGAAACTGTTCTTCGCAAAATTTTTAGCTCTGATTATATCATGGTTCTATGCAGGGGATGGTTGAAGTGATGGCAGAAAACTACCACAACATTTGGGCTAAGAAAAAGAAGATGGAACTGGAAAGCAAAGGTTAGAGGCACATGTTTGACGTTTTAAATTTAAATAAAATATAATTTATACATCCACGTGATTCTACCTGTTTGCACAAAACGTAGAGGTTGTGCTCTATATGTGTGAGGTGCCCTACTTATATGCACAAGTGCTATAGGTACTGAATCTATTACCTGGAAACCTTGGGACCTGTCATTTCCTTTAATAAATTGGATTGGCATTTATGTGTAAAATGGGGGTATTCTTCCCTTTAAAGCAAAATACCTAGGTTATTTACAGTGTCTAACAGCATACATTTGTTCAATTTGTGTGGACTCTTACATGTACACTTGTGAATGTTAACAATATTTAACTGGCTTCAGGTGGAGGTAGCCATCCATTACTGGTGCCTTATGATACCTTAACTGCAAAGGAGAAGGCTCGAGATCGAGAGAAAGCTCAGGAGCTGTTCAAATTCCTTCAAGTAAATGGCTATGCCATATCCAGGTAGTGATATAATTATTTCATTAGTAATGAGTGGTTGTTTTCAGTATGTGTATTGTTGTGGCATTCTCTGGACTAATGTTATGTTCTGTTTTGTGCTTATAAATAGAGGACTGAAAGATATGGAGCTCGATGCATCTTCCATGGAAAAAAGATTTGCCTTTAAGTTTCTCAAAAAAGTTATTCATTATGTGGACTCTGCACAGGAGTTTATTGCACACTTAGGTGAGCTATAGTACTATAAAGATATTGTTTCCAAGTCTGTCTTGCATTTTTTACAGAATTATAATAAAAGTTAAGTATGTATTGGACAGGAATGTTTCAATATAGTTTGCAGTTAGGTGATGGCTAATGCAACAGCAGCAGCAATGACATGTGGCCCAAAGGGGTATTTTAGGTGTTGCACGTGCAGGCAGTGAATAGTGAATAATCCAATATGGCTGAGAATGGGTGTGCACAAACAAAGATAAATGCACCCGAGTATTTTTATAATCAAGAAGGGAGCATGAAACCATAGTTATCCAGGAGCGACAGAAGAGGCTAGTATCATAGTAGCTGAAGTTGCAAAATGTATATATTTCTAGCTAGCTGACCTAGAGGAAGTTGAAATTGTCCACCTGAAGCCTCAACATTTCCTTCTGACTCATGTTTCTGGATAAACTTTGTAGATCGCAGTATTCTTGTGTTTGCTCACTTTCTAAGAAGAAATCCAGCTTCTTGAAGCTTTCTAATGTATCTACCAGTACAACCTCTTCAGACAGAGAATTTTACAACTTCACATCTCTCACTGTAAAAAAAAAATCCTGTTTGTACCCTAACATGAAATTTCCTTTCATCTAATCTATAAGTATGCCTTTTTGCCCTCAAGGATTGACTAATGAATAAAGAATCAGAGAGTTCATTGTATTCCCCCAATATATGTATGCATCATTACTATATTCTACCTTAAAGGAACAGTTCAGTGTAAAAATAAAAATTGAGTAAATAGGCTGGGCAAAATAAATTATGCTTTTAATATAGTTAGTTAGCCAAAAATGTAATGTATAAAGGCTGGAGTAACTGAATGTCTAACATAATAACCAGAACACTTTTCCTGCTTTGCAGCTCTCTAACTCTGAGTTAGTCAGTGATTTGAAGGGTGCCCACATGGGCCATAACTGTTCAGTGAGTTTGTAATTGATCCTCAGCATGCAACTCAGATGCAAAAGCAAACAATTATGACCCATATGCCCCCCCCTCAAGTCATTGATCGGTTAGTGCCTGGTAACCAATCAGTGGAAACCAAGAGAGCTGCAAAGCAGGAAGTAGTGTTCAGGCTATTATGTTACACATCCATTCCAGCCTTTATACATTACATATTTGCCTAACTAACTATATTAGAATTTTTTTTTTACTTTACACATCTGTTTATCCAGTTTTTATTTTTATACTGAACAATTCCTGTAAGCACCTCTTCTCCAGTGAAAGATAGTGGGTACATCAGTGTGGTGCAAGCTGACTTGTTCTTTAAACTTAATAAAAAATGTACAGATTTTTGGGACCATAGATAAATCCCATGGTCACTTTTAGGGGGAATTCTCTTGATGGCCAAATATTGTTCTTTATATAATAGGTAAATGAAGGATAACGGATCACAAAAAAAACTTGTTTTGAGAAAATACGAAGATAATATACACATCTTTTCTTTAATTTTCCTGTTTGCTTCTTTCTAAACAGAGGCTGTTGTGGGCAGTGGTAAATCTGAGAAGTCACCTCATGAGCAAGAGATTAAATTTTTTGCTAAAGTAAGTGTGTAACATTATACATCAATAGCAGAGCGACTGTCTATTCACCAGACACACTCAGCCAATTTCGGGATGATTTGCTTTTTAATATTAATCAAGCTAGCTGCACCTCAATTGATAATCCAGGGAGTAGTAGGTTGATGAGCAGTATACCATTCCATTTTACGCCCAAATATCCTACTAACATATGACTCAGATGGGCTAATAGGTTCCTTGTGATGGCTTGTAAAAGATCCTGTAAAGTCACTCTCATCACTTTTTTTCAGTCTGGGTAGTGGAAATTAAGGGACACATTTACTAAGGGTCGAAGTGAATATTCGAATTCAAAAACTTCGATTTTCTAACTAATTTTTGGTTACTCCGACCATCGTATAGGCCTTATTTCAACTTCAAAAAAAGTTCAACTTTGAAAATCGAAGTACTGTCTCTTTAAAAAAAAGTTTGACTTCGACAATTTGCCACCTTAAACCTGCCGAATTGCTATGTTAGCCTATATTGACCTCCTAAAACCTATAGACAACATTTGGCTACATTTTTAGAAGTCGAAGTAAAATCGTTCGATCAATCGATTAAATCGTTCGATTCGAAGGATTTCATTGTATGATCAAAAGATTTAACATCGACCAAAATAACATCGACCAAATATGGGCAAATTAGATTAAAAAAACTTCGACTTCAAATATCGAAGTAATACAATTCGATGGTCGAATTTTGACGTTTTTTGCACTTCGAAATTCGACCCTTTGCGAAATCTGCCCCTAAATGTGTTTGTGGAAAAATATGACTTTCCTAGTACTTCCCCTGAACTGTTTTTGCTTATTGCATACTTTTACCAGACCACAACCTTTGCATAAGAAATTATTTTGATTGTTTGGCCTTGTTATTGGAGTGAAAAGCCAAGACTATGAAAGACTGGAAAAAGGTAGAGAGCAGGAAAAAGAGCAGTGGATTTTGCTTATAGCCCGTAAAGAGAAGGAGACGAAAAAAATTGACTGATAAAAGCATTTCATTGTTAAAATCCCCAGTTAACCTCAGTTGTGCTTGATGCATTGCAGTGATTACTTTGTTCCTTTAAAAAAGCAACATCTGAATGATATTCTCCGCAGTAATGATGAGTGCAATTCATCATTCACAGTTCTAGCCTAAGGTTTAGAAGTGAATCTCTAAAAACATTTTGTTATGGCCCACTAAATGCCTAGCAGAGAAGCTTTTCTGGGAATATTAGAGTAAAGGAGATAACTGGCTCCCAAACTAAGTCATAGTTGCTAATGACAATCCTTTCATGTTTCAGGTTCTGCTTCCCCTTGTTGATCAGTACTTTAAGAACCACTGTCTGTATTTTCTTTCCTCACCAACGAAAACTTTAAGCAGTAGTGGTTATGCCTCCAACAAAGAGAAAGAAATGGTAGCAAGGTATGTAGTAGAGTATACCCAGAACAATGTATATCTCTATATCCCTTTTGCATGAAACAGCTCATATGTAAAACCCTGCTTCTTTTGATTTTCACAAAAATATACTTTTTTTATAACACATTTTCACATAATAAAGTACATTTCCATTATGCTGTTTTGTACGTATTGATAACAATGAGAAAACGTTCTCCACATTTTTTCAACAATATAAATTAACAGTATGAAAACTTCAGCTCGAAGTTTAGTATGGGACCCTATGTAGGGTTTAATGGGTATGTAGCCAATAATCTATTTATTTGATGACTCCTGGGGGATGTGAAGTTCAGTCTTCCATGTTCTTGTTGCCATGTATCTAAGTATTGGGATGACTCCATTATGAGTGGGTGTTCTCTTACTGTTTCTTCATCATACCATGTTGTTTGTCTAAAGGTGTAAACCGTCAGCTTTTTAATGTGTTGTGGAAGCAAAGTTATATATGTTACCCACATGTTAAAGAATTTTGTTGTGTTTGTTGTTGCTTTTCTGATAATTGCTTCCAATCAATCCATTTGGAATATATGTTGTAGTTTTTGTTTAAAAATATACTTTTTTAGTAGTATGTGCTATTGGGTAATCCTAAATAAAAAATAGTTTTTTTAAGAAATATGGGGGTTATTTATCAAGGTCCGAATATCCGAACCTTAGACAATTTGTGGTTTTTGGAGGAAAGAAAAAACTATACATTTTTCGTGATTTATTAAAGCCGATGGTCTAAAAACTCAGAATCCGAAACCCTGGCATCCTACAGCTCTCCAGATCCTGTATAAGTCAATGGGGAAGGTCACAGTGTCTGCGCTGATGTCTGTACCGATATCTGATGAGATTGTGGTTTCTGCGCAGAAAACTCAAGAGTTTTTTTGCACAGAAACCACGAACAATTGGGAGTTTTCGCTGGAAAGCTCCGAAGTTTGGCCGACCCTATTTTTTGGGATTTTTTCTTCATAAATAAAGTCCATTCGGGCAATCGGAGTTGCTTGGATTTCTAACTTAGAAATAGATTTGGACCTTGATAAATAAGTGTCACCCCCTGGGACCATACGATTCATGGTGCACACAAACAAACCAAGGACACACATCCATGTTAGGTCACATGAGCCAATTAATGGACAAAGTTCTGTTTTTTATGCCAACACTTCTTCCTGTTACAGTGCGGCATTATTTCTGGTCAGTTGATCTCTGATGGAGTGCAGAGAATATCAATAAATGGGGGGCTCAAGGTAAACGATGTAAAAGGGCAGTATGTGTTGATATCTATATTCTGGTTTGGTAAGATTCTTAACAGGCCACTTAATATGATATAAACTATGTATTGGTTGAGTATTCATTCTGGTGCTATAGTTTTCCTTATACAGGGACTGCCTGTAGTACAAGTACAATGTCCCTTTTGCATTGGTAATGCCCCAGTGCATTTCCTTACAGTTCTCACAGTCATCATTACATTTTAAATCAGGTGTTTAAAAAGATTTCAGTCTGAAACCCTGAGTATATAATATTTTGCTTTGTGTTTTATTTAGACTTGTGGTGATGAATATAATTGCATTTATCTGAATATCAGCCATATGAATGCGCCATTGAGTTTTACAGGTGTACTGTATATTCTGAAACGGTGCCCACTCCCCTATAAAAAAAGAATTTAAAAAAAAGAAATAAGTAAAATGACAAACGAATCAGGCACCATTTAACAGATGTGTTTTTGCAGAAATATCTATCAATTTTCCATCAAACTGTTTAGTTTTGACTCTCTTTGAAACGTGTTTAGACAAGTTAATTTATACTATGCACATTTCAGGTCCTGTCAGTTTTTCTATTTGACTGGTCCTCTCCAGGCCTCTCGTTTCCTCCTCATTAAGCCTCTCCAGGGACAGATGGTTACAAGGCCATTGCTAGACACACATGAAATCTTAGACACATACTGTATGACGCAGCATGGAATTAATGTGGAATACTGCCATTGGATTCAAGAGAAATTGTAACCCTTCTGGAGTTTTCAGCAATACATAATTTATGGTTCTGTACTGGGTTTTAGTTTATAAATGGATTTTTTTCATCAACCACACTGTTCATTACAACTTTTGTCATAACAGCAATTAAGCATCTGCAGAGCATTTGGCCTGATTTGATGGTTCATGTTCATCTATGACACGTTTCTGCGATAGCTGCATTCTCATCAGCTGTAAGATAACTGTGTGTTGTACTGTACCTGTAATAGGCTGGATGTTTAAAATTCTACCAAACAGGTGTACTCTGGAACATAATAACTGTAATGTTGGAAGCTAGAAAACTTATTCCATATTCCAAGCAAGCAGTCCACTATTCATTAGGATCTATAATAAATAATTAATAGGGATGCACCGAATCCAGGATTCGGTTCGGGATTCGGCCAGGATTCGGCCTTTTTCAGCAGGATTCGGATTCGGCCGAATCCTTGTGCCTGGTCGAACCGAATCTGAATCCTAATTTGCATATGCAAATTAGGGGTGGAGAGGGAAATCACGTGACTTTTTGTCACAAAACAAGGAAGTAAAAAAAAAATCCCCTTCCCACCCCTAATTTGCATATGCAAATTAGGGTTCGGTATTCGGCCGAATCCTTTGCGAAGGATTCAGGGGTTCGGCCGAATCCAAAATAGTGGATTCGGTGCATCCCTAATAATTAAACATTGGATTTGTCAACTTTTCTGTTCTCTTTAGAACCTTTGTCAAATACTCTTGCATCTATTACTTGCTTTCTCAGCTGTGTGCTGTTTTTAAGCTAATCAACTTGTAACTTTTACATGAAACATCTCTTGAATATGAGTACAGTGTACACTTTTTAAAGACAGCACAAAGTTACTTTTTAAAATTGTTAAATGATTTTCAAACCGAACCATATAGACACTTGTCTATATACTAGGTATTTCGGCCAAAAAAATTGTAGTGCCTTTGTACAATAGTTGGTTACCCAGAAGACATAAATGGACAAAGCTTCCTTTGCCACCTGCTTTGGGGTCCATCCCTGGATCAAGAACGGTATGGGTTCTGGACTTCATGTAGTGAAACCTATAAATCAGCATCATTCTGGAATGGGCTTGTCACCCAGATAAATCAGTGGACTTTCCATGTATTTTGCCAGATTGTTCAGATTACCAACCTATTTGCCCACGGACCATTTGGGATAATGTTGGCCTTTGAGGGGCTCGCTATACAAACTAACACATTCTTTAATCTCATTTTGTGTTAAATAAGTGTAAAATCTTTGTTTTATTGCACTATTATTATATTTTCTGTGTAAATTCTGGGCATAAAATAAATAAATGATGATATCGTTTAACATCATTGAATAATGTCTTTTAAAGCCGGTTACTGCTATTTGCCCCAATAATGCTATTCTCTTGCTGTTCTGCACATCTTTGCACTTTACTATGAAAATGATATGCCAGCTTTACTTGTATCTTTCTTTCCTAATCTGCTCCATTTTTTCCTTTTCTTTTCTTCTGCTTCCCTCTGTGCTCATTATCCTCCACTTCAGTCTATTCTGCAAACTGGCAGCTCTTGTCAGACATAGGATTTCTCTCTTTGGTAAGTCGCAGTAGTTTGCCTCAAGTGCAATATTTCTAGGCAGGGCCCATTTTGAGCAAATAAATGCATTTATGTTAGAGGAGTTTACTTTTATCTGCCCTCTTCTCTATTTTAGTGTAGGGTAATTTCTTGGTTTATAAATATATATTACTTAGTATACATGATGAACATTATACTTGCTCCATCAATTTTCAGCAACTGCGCTTTGTATAGTAAACATATGTAACATGCTATGATAAGTATTTGCAATAGTCAGACATAGAAGGGGTCATTTCATTTGCGAATGTAAGTGCAGTGTGCAAATTACAATTTCAAAGAAGAGTGCCACATTTTTGCCCCCATAATGCAGTGTTTTTCCCCATAAATCCAAGTTGCATCTGCCACAAATGCAGTTGGACAATTAAAATGGTTTGCGCTTACATTTTGATGCAAATCAGCTGCAAGCCGTATCTAGTTTATCTTATTTATTTATTACCAAATTAATCTTGCCTAATCCGTGGTAAATTCCCGTGCCTGTGGTGGGTCATTGTAAAGTCATTTTAAAACTGTGAGAGATCTGAGCTCATTTTCTCTTGAATGCAGGAAGTGATTCTACCACAATGGTGAGCTGCCTACACATTCTTGCTCAGACACTGGACACACGGTAAATGTTACCATTGTATTCTTCAAAATATCTCCCTGAATCCTGATCACTATTATCAACAAAAAGATTTGTAAAACTTGCAATAATTTCCTACCTTCACAGTACAGTCATGAAATCTGGATCTGAGCTGGTAAAGGCAGGCGTTCGGGCATTTTTTGAAAATGCTGCTGAAGATTTGGAGAAAACGTTGGAAAATCTGAAACTGGGAAAGTTTACTCACTCGAGGACTCAAATGAAGGGAGTCTCCCAGAACATTAACTACACCACTGTGGCACTTTTGCCCATCCTAACATCAATCTTTGAGCATGTAGCTCGCCACCAGTTTGGTGTTGATTTATTGTGTAAGTCCATTATATGTTTTTTATTTACATTATGCAAGTGCTGCTTTCCGATCCATCAATGATTTTTCTGTTCTGCTAATTCAGAGTACGTTCTCTAGAATGTTGTAAATTACCTGAGCTTAGAGACCGAATCATAATATATAATATGTTTAATATAAAGGTCGCAAATTAGTCTAATCAGTTATTAAGATTCACATTACCTGATAGCTAGAAAAGCACATTCTATATCACAATTTAATAATTAGCCCTGTAGCATCAACTTATATGACAGATGGACCTTATTTACTGCTTGAAGCATAGGCAGCAGAACCAGGGGGGCCACAGGGGCCACGGCCTCCCCAAAAAAAATTCTCCTGGATTTTTTTTTTTAAGAATTCTGCTTATAACAGCTTGAGCAGCCTTTTTCAAAATACTTATGCCAAAACCCGACGCCATTATCATTTATTTTGGGGCTGAAGAAGCCGAAAGCTGTCATGACTAAAACTGGCCAATTGCGTTCAGCCTATTTGCATAATGTTGCCAAAACGTTTAGGCGCAAATAGGCTGATCCTGCGCTTACACGCTGATTGCTGAGAGAGAGGATCTGGTGTGCGGCTCTGCGTGGATGAAGATGTTCTGCCTGCTGCTCCATCTCCAATAAACTCCGTACAGACAGACACGTGATGTATTGCTAAAGATTTAATTATATGCTGCAGAGGTTTCCTGTGTGTGTGTGTGTTTAGCCGGAAGATGGGAGGGGGCGTGTGTTAGGGGAGGGAGAGATCACAGACAGCTGGACTTGCTGCACCTTCCTTCTGCCTAGTGCCGGTCTTAGGCTAATGAGACCTATTGGGCCCAATCTGTCCCCGTGCCCATGGGGCCCCCACCATAGCAAAAGCTTGCAATTGACTTTCTCCCGCATCAAACATCAAATTCATGGAATTCATCCTTTAAGTTCTGGGGTATTATACATGGAATTGCAAATGTGTCTTTTGGCTTTTATAAAATAAATTGCATTATTAAAAAGAAACGTTTAGCTATCTATATATTCAATATTTTTCCTATAGTGGACATGGTCAAAGGCACAATTCAGCAGGAACAGCCCCTAAGTTTGCTCATAGTCTGTACAGAGAGATCCCATAAAACTATGGCAGCATAGGTATTCCCTGTACTAAGCACAATTCAGCAGGAACAGCCCCTTAAGTTTGCTCATAGTCTGTACAGAGAGATCCCATAAAATATAGCAGCATAGGTATTCCCTGTACTAAGCACAATTCAGCAGGAACAGTCCCTAAGTTTGCTCATAGTCTGTACAGAGAGATCCCATAAAACTATGGCAGCATAGGTATTCCCTGTACTAAGCACAATTCAGCAGGAACAGTCCCCTAAGTTTGCTCATAGTCTGTACAGAGAGATCCCATAAAAATATGGTAGCATAGGTATTCCCTGTACTAAGCACAATTCAGCAGGAACAGCCCCCTAAGTTTGCTCATAGTCTGTACAGAGAGATAACAGAAAACCATGCCAGTATAGGTATTCCCCTGTACTATTTACCATAGGTTTGAGGATAAATCTTTAAAAATGCACATATACTGTGAAAATAAATTCCTGCGTTTTGTATGCAGTTGAACTCTAGAAATAAATTAGTGAAATGTAGTGAGTAATTATCATGGGACAGGAACCCTGTGCCAGATGGCAAAACTCCATTTAGGGGGCCCCACGAAAATGGTTCCAATTGGGCCCCGCAGTTGTTAAGACTGACCCTGCCTTCACCTCTTCCATGTACCTCATCGATGGAGTGGCCGCAGTGAGCTGGCTCTGGCTGCGGCTGCACATTTGCAGAAAATGATGCCATGGCGACACAGGTGCAAGCTGCGACACCTGTCAGCATGAGTGAGCCCCCCACCGCTCGGTGCCCAGCTGCTTCATGAGTGCATTCAATAGTGGGCTTAGAACAATCAAAGGGCGGGGGAGGGTACCATTGCCACTGGTACTCGGTCATTTTGTCCTCAGCTCTTGGAGGACTACAAGTCCCTACTTCCATCACCATTAATTACAGGCTGCCTGATGTTGGGAGTTGTTGTGCAAATAGAGCTGCTAGGCTAACCCTTAGCCAAGCAATCCAATAAGCACAATGGGGAAGCCGCAACTTCCCAGAAGTTACATTCATTGCACATCATTCGATGGGAGCTGTGAATGATGTGCAATGAATGTAACTGCTAGGAAGTTGCTGCTTCCTCATTGCTGCTCATAGGATTGCTAGGCATGCATTTTGATGTTTTGCTGCCCTACTGCTGTTTACTCTTTCAGTGCCACAGTGATGGGCACACATGCTGTTAGTCCTTAAAGGCCTATGTGTGTCATTTGTGAGGGGTAGGGTCTATGCCACAGGTCACATTAAATTTCCACTGTGCCATTCAGTCTGGGGGTATTTATACATGGAATTTCCTGAAATGTGAAATTAAAATTGAAATTCCCTGAAAATTCAGTGAAAACACATGGGAAAGTGGGTGGAGTCAAAGGGGAGTGGCTAAAAGGGTGTGGCCAAAAAATTTGCGGCGCACTACGCGCGCCTCCATTACCCCTCGTCCTGGCCCCCCCAGCTAAAACCATCTTCTGCTGCCTATGGCTTGAAGATTTCCAATGACAGCTAAGCTTAGCTTCTCAGCAGTGGCTCAGATCACACTGAATGTGTGCAGCATTACTGGCACTCAAAAAAATGGCCTAACAAGATCCAAGATGGACAAATATTAAAGGGATACTGTCATGGGAAAAAATGTTTTTTTCAAAACGAATCAGTTAATAGTGCTGCTCTAGCAGAATTCTGCACTGAAATCCATTTCTCAAAAGAGCAAACAGATTTTTTTATATTCAATTTTTTCCCAGCAGACTTGGGGCAGCTGGGAAATTGACAAAATGTCTAGCCCCATGTCAGATTTCAAAATTGAATATAAAACAATCTGTTTGCTCTTTTGAGAAATGGATTTCAGTGCAGAATTCTGCTGGAGTAGCACTATTAACTGATGCGTTTTGAAAAAAACATGTTTTCCGATGACAGGATCCATTTAAGGCCTGGATCATTATTGCTATAGGGCTGATGAACCTCTGGGCTGGTAGAGTAAATTCAGTATATACAATGCACCATCTCTGGCTATATACATTTTAAGGCTTTAGTTTTCATTGACATTGTAGTTAGAAATAAACAACACAGAGCAAAAGTCATTTGTTTAAGAAAGTGAAATTAGGGTACGCCTCAGCTAGGTTCTGCTGATTTATAAAAACCCAACATATCTTTAGAGAATCCGTGCCATGTTTCTGATCCTTCCAGATTCAAACTCTCCTTATCCCTACCTAAGAAGTCATTTCAAAAATACATACATTAGTTTGTATTTTTTTTAAACAGTCCTTGGCATTGTCTGAGGGATGCTAAGAGCCTTCCTTGAGCTTGAGTCCACCCATGTTTTCTACTTCTAGTTCTCAAAACTCCTACTTTTCAGAAATCTACTCCTCCTACAGCTCATTTTTTGGTTAGAAAAGCTGTTTTACTTTTATTTGTTTTTTTTTCTATAGTGTACTGTTCATGTTCTGTAATTGTTTGAAAAGTCCTCTGGTTTTGCATTACTTTTTCCTTTCTTCTTGTCTTGTGCTCAATACACCACACTCTCTAAAAGCCAGAATACCAGTGAAATGCACCAGTGCTGTAATGTATTAAATACATGGGGACAACTAACCGTATGTCTTTTCCCTTTCTTTTTAGTGGATGATGTGCAAGTTTCCTGCTACAGAATTTTGTGTAGTCTGTATGCACTTGGAACAGGAAAGAACATTTATGTTGAAAGGTAAACTCTAGACATCTTCTGTTATTTCAGGTTATTGATAAGTTGCTCCTGTAGGCCGATATCTAGTGCAATATTTGGTTTGCAAACATTTTCATTCATTCTACCCCTCTCACTTTTAATACAGTGAAAGGTATTTTCCTTTCATATAGGAGAAGGAAAACCCCTGGGCGCAAAACCCCTCCCCCCTCCCCTGTGTTGCCCTCCTCCCCCCTGGCCTACCTGTCCCCCTGGGCAAATGCCCATAACTTGTTACTCGCCCCTCTGCGCAGGTCCTGTCCACGGAGTTCACAGCCGCCATCTTCTCCTACGCGCGTCTTCTTCCTGCTTTGACCGGCGTCTTCTGGCGCATGCGCAATAGGAACAGTTTCCGGTACGGATCTACTGCGCATGCGCCGAATGTCACAAAGTTTTTCGTGACATTCGGCGCATGCCCAGTAGAGCCGTACCGGTACCTGTTCCTACTGCGCATGCGCCAGAAGACGCCGGTCAAAGCAGGAAGAAGACGTGCATGGGAGAAGATGGCGACTGTGAACTCCGTGGACAGGACCTGCGCAGAGGGGCGAGTAACAAGTTATGGGCATTTGCCCAGGGGGACAGGTAGGCCAGGGGGGAGGAGGGAGGGGGGCAACACAGGGGAGGGGGGAGGGGTTTTGCTCCCAGGGGGTTTCCTTCTCCTTTAACTAGTTTTCTTTGTTTCAAATTAACTAACCCAGTTTTGATTAGAGGAAACAAGTAAGTAATATGCGGATCTGCTGCACTTTTGGAATATACAGCTTTCTCTGTCTGCTTTGCAAATATTGCAGCCTTCATTCACTGATATTATAGCTGGGCCTTATCTGGCAGCACATACCCTGCCCATCTCATTGAGAAATACACAGCAACTGAACACATATATATAAGTGCAACTAATAAAGTGGACCTGCTTGAAATTGTATTTATCTTCCTGTAGTTCACATCCAATGTTTAGGTGAGGGGTGCAGCGGACACACTTTATCAGTTATATATTCTCTGTTTGACCTGTATAGAAATTATTTGCTGGCTGTGTGATATTACACTTACCATTATATATTTTGCCACTGAATGTAGGCTGACAAATGAGAACATCATAGAACTAGAAGCCCTTAAGGTTCCTGAGAATAACAATGAAGTAATTCACTTATTTTGCCATGATAATAGAAAATAAGAAAAGCTTGACCCAGTAATAATATGCAACATATTGAGCATTTGACATTAGAGCTGTGAAATTGTGACAGTGTAGCAAAGTCAAGAGATTACTTTAAGTAGATGCAGATCTGATGAAGACTAGAAAGTGGTCTGTCAGACTTGCTAACATGTAATTAACCTCTGCAACCTTGTGGGGGTGCCATTGAATAGCCAGGCACTGCAGTTTGGCTTAAAGACTGTGCTCATTCTTTTCTTCTGTTCGACTGGTCTTGCTGTAAACAAAGGCAAAGAGAATACAAATGTTTGCGGTGTGGTTTTCAGACAACAATGCCGCATCTTTCTTTTTCTTTGTTGTGGTTATTGTTGCTGAGTGACTGCACAGTGAATTGGTTATGAATTGCCTTCCATTTGACTGAGCAAAATGAAAAGAGAACTTAACGTTAAAGAATACAATAGCTCGCCATGAATGAAAATATCCAAGATACTGTACATGTTTTGGAGAAGAATGAATATCCTGAATATAAATGGCATCAGACCACAATAAGAGGGGTATCATTAATATAACACTGATAATAGTCTATAAATAGGACAAAGCAGTAAGTGTCTGGAACAGCAGGGATGCTTCCTCCGCTTACAGTTCTCTCTTGCTCCTCAGAGTCACAGACGTTATCGAGGTGATAGACACATGACTTCCAACTTTTATGTTTATTTAGTGAGGTTAGCTGACTATATACTGGGACAAACAATGTCTCAGGTGGGTCCCTTCTGGCTTAGATCTAAAAAAAGGGAGACTGTATAAATAAGCATCACAGATCTAAGTCCATCACTATGGCTGCATGTTTTCTGTCTCTTTGTTCTCTGAATGAAAGATGTCAATCTATACCGTACACTTTTTATTGGCGCCTTTCATGCTTTTTTAAAATCAAATTGTTTTTCTTCAATATTATTAGTTTTCTTTATGATAATATAGGGGTGTCATCACCTTAAATTCTTTTTTTTTTTTTTTTTAATTCTTTTTTTTTTTGGAGTACTATAAATCCCAGCTCTTTTGAAGGATTCGGATTTGGCTCAATCTGTCTATGAAGGTTTTCATTGATGCAGGTCATGGTGTAGCTAGTAGAAGTAAATCTAGAGCAACTGGACTTGCTGATTAATCACTGAAATTCATGAAACGGTTTGACGCCGGTATCAGAATCGGCATCGGAATTTTCACTGCAATTTCACAAATGTAGAAACGCAGAAATTCACCACAAATTCGTGCCTGCCAAAAATTCGCCCAAGACGTTTCACTATTCACTCCAGCAGCTTCTTCATTTCAGCTGACTGCTAAAGGGAATCCTCGGCATACAAACTCTACCAATAATCCAATCACAATGGTGCAGTGTAACTATCCAAAGAGGTGACAAGTGAAACTCACAGAGGTTGTGAATCCTGTGTAGTCACAGTTGAACCGTAGAAGCTGCTGAGTAGTGAAACATCTTCAACGATTCATCAACAAGTCCAGTTGCTCTAGATTTACTTCTAATAGATAGTTGGCTGAATCCCGACTCTTCAGAGAATCCAACCCCAAATCATGTAACGTGACAGTTCTGGGCTTTGTTCATAGATGTCGAAATTTAAATTTGAATATGCATTCGGATTTGGTTCTGTATCTGTAAAGGAGTCTATGTATCTGTAACTTGTATAAATTTAGGAAAATTTGGGGGGGGGGGCAGGTGGAACAATATGGGACAAGTTTAAATAAGATTTAGATAACAGCTTGCCCAAAAACAACTTATTGCTGTTGTCAGTTCCAGGCCTGATTTTATAGACTGTTTTTCCCTGAATGCCTCCATAATGTTTAAATGTTTCTGCTGTCAGCCATTGGCTACTATTTTACCTGAATACTCCAATCATTTCATCATCATTCATATCAATCTTTGTTCCCCTCCCAAAAAATTACACACCCTGAATGAATATTATTCAGTCAGCTGCTTAAGTCCAGACTATACACTGGCAAACGAAAAATGTGGATAAATTGCTTGTCTGTAGAAATGTCACTTGTCTAAATGTTTTTTTTTTTTTCTTGCTTTTATTGAGGCCGACATGTAGCAACTAAATTGCCTGTCAAAAAGAACAGACAGCAAGCTGTGAGATAGCCAATCAATGAAACATTGCAGCAGTTTAATTCAGGCAACAGCAAGGGAAGCCAGCAGGAACAGGACATAAATAAATTCCTCACGCTGATTAATTGGGTTCTGTAGCTTTATATCATTCAAGCCACATGTGCAAAATCAAATCATTTACTTCAGAGCTGAGGATTAGTTAAACAACAAAGTTAATTAAAGAATGAGTTAAACATAACTACTAGTGTCCAGCATTTAATGCATAAAGCTATTAGTTGTTGTGTAGATTATAACAGGAACGGAGAAGTGCAATGGCTGTGCAAAGGAACAAACGATTGTGAGTGCGGCACACACTTTTAAGCATATAGTCTATACAGTACCGCTGCCAACGTTCATCCTGGACCTAGCCACACACAATTCTGCAATGTGCAAAGACTTATGTCAGTGAATACATGCAGTGAATGCATTTCCGTTATCCGGAAACCCGTTATCCAGAAAGCTCTGAATTAAGGAATGGGTTTTTATTTTATCAAAATAATCCAAATTTTCCTTTTTCTGTGTAATAGTAAAACAGTAGCTCGTACTTAATCCAAACTAAGACATAATTAATCCTTATTGGAAGCAAAACCAGCCTATTGGCTTTATTTAATGTTTACATGATTTTCTAGTAGACGTAAGGTATGAAGATCCAAATTATGGAAAGATCCGTTATCCAGAAAACCCTAGGTCCCAAGTATTCTAGATAACAGGTCCTATACCTGTGCAATGACTTTAACACTAAAAGGCTAATTTATGAATGCAAGTAAAAAAAAAAGTACTAAAATACGGATGCAAATAAGGACTGCTTACAACATACATTCAGCCTCCCTAATTAGTGATGGGCGAATTTGCGCCGGCGTCTTGTTTTTGACGCCGGCGTTCGTTTTTTTGACGCTGGCGAATTTTAGCTGCCATTTTGCGAATTTATTCGCCGGCGGCGAATTGCACGAATTCACAACTGGCAAAAAAATTCGCCCATCACTATCCCTAGTGAATTGATTGTATTTAAGTACACAGGGCACAAGGATACCTGCCTTTGAGGAGATGCTATTTCCAGGGTTCCCCAAGCATGATGTGCCTACACACATTTGTGAATTGCATACGAACTCTGTTATGTACCCTGTGCACTGGAAGTGTAGTTTAGCTTTATGTTGCATGTGTTTGGTATAGGTTGGTACTATGTCAAAGGAAAGGATAACACTAGTATAAAGAAACTAACTTTGAAATTGTATAGTTTACGTTGATGTTGAATACATATTTCATGATTTCACCACACTAAATGGAATTATAACAGGAGCACAAGTACTTGACCTGATATGTAGCAAATGGCATTGGTGAAAAAAAAACTCTGTTCTTATTTTTGCAAATTTCTATTCCATTTATGTATTTATGAAATATTGCCAATAATGTATATTTCTTGTATTCGTCTGCTTTGTTTTATATATATATATATATATATATATATATATATATATATACAGGCCCGGATTTGCAGCAAGGCTGCATAGGCCCGGGCCTAGGGCGGCAAAAAAATAGGGGCGGCATGCCGCCCAGCCGCATTATGGGGACGCGCTGGGAAGGGGAGGTTAGGTGGGCGCTAGGACCGCGCGGCCTAGGGGCGCCCCTTATTGAAATCCGGCGCTGTGTATACATATATATATATATATATATATATATATATATATATATATATATATATATTCCAGAATCCGATTTGTATTTGCAAAATGTGTCAAATCTCATCCTGTAAATCGTTACTACTAGTCTCCTGCTGCATGTCCACAATGCTGATGCATGAGAAATAGTTGGTAATTGAATCTAGACTTAAAGCAGCAGCAACATAAAAGAACGCCTACATGCTTTAATCTCAGAGTACTGTCCCAGAGTTTGTCCTCACTATACATTACCATTCTGAACTGTTTGCAATCACTAAAGCACAGAATGGAGGCCTTCTGGTGTCCTGCAGCTTTGTTCATACAGTAAGTTATTACAGATTGTACATAGAGATGTACTGTAGGTAGGAAGAAAGACTACGATGTCTGTAAATATTGCTGTCTCAAAAAGGATGAAGAAAGTCATTTTTAAAAAGCTGTAATTAGCATAATATGGCCAACTGGATGTAGCCTTGCATTACATGGGGGTAAATGGGCATGTAGATACTCGATTGTAGATGATTTTTTATTTTATTTGTTTCAAGTGTTTTAAATTGCTTTCTCCAACAGACAACGCCCAGCTCTGGGAGAGTGCCTGGCAGCCTTGGCAGGGGCTATTCCTGTGGCTTTCCTTGAGCCATCTCTCAATCACAACAACCCACTCACAGTTTTCAACACAAAGTCTCCCAGAGAGAGAGCCAGTACGTATCTAAACAACAATCAGGCACATTGGGATGTTCAAAATTCCAAGTATGCCTTTTCTTGCACTTACACATTCTTATCAGTACAGCTAGACATAATATAATGTTAAACTTGTGAAAATGTTTGGCTACAGAATTATATTCAAATTTCAGGTTTTAGTTATTGAGAGGAGCATTGTTTCTATGGAACGTTTCTATAGCCATATACAAGGCTTGACTACACTGCAGTTTCATATAACGATACACTAGACATTTCTTAAAAATAGTATATTTCAACATACAAGGCATAGTGTATTCATTTTAAGTAGTGATGGGTGAATCTATTCGGCAAGTGCGAATTTGCGGCGAATTCCAGTAATTCGGCGAATAAATTTGCAAAAATGTGCGTCCAATAAAACAAACGATGACGTCCACAAACGGACGCCGGCATCAAAACCGGACACTGGCGCAGTTTCACAAATTTTTTGCAGTTTCACAAATTTCCCCGGAAATTCGCAAATTTTTCGGCAAAGCAAAACGCCCCAAATTCGCCCATAACTAATATAAAAGGAATACTGTACTTGTTTTAAAACAATACGTTACGCCTAGTTTCAGGACAAATGAGGAGAACTAATTATGTCTCCTTTTCACAGTCAAAATGGCAAAGGACAGATCTATTGGCATCAGCAGCGCATTTGTTCTTTAAATTAAAATTACATTTGTGTTTAAACTGCTTTTTTTCATATTTACTACAAGTGACATACCATGCCATTCAGTTTTAGGAATGCCAGATACTGTGGAGGAAATGTGTCCAGATATGCCACACTTAGAGGGCTTGATGAAAGAGATCAATGAGTTGGCAGAATCTGGAGCCAGGTATACAGAAATGCCACACGTGATTGAAGTTGTCTTACCCATGCTGTGTAACTACCTATCCTACTGGTGGGAGAGAGGAACTGAGAATGTGCCAGAAAATGCCAGGCCTTGCTGTACACAGGTGACATCTGAGCACCTTAGTGTCATCCTTGGGAATATCCTCAAGATAATAAACAACAATCTTGGCATTGATGAAGCCTCGTGGATGAAGAGAATTGCAGGTAATTGAAAAACTCCAATAATTTAACACCTAAATACAGTTATACAAATGTAAAAGACTTTTTCAAGACCATATCTAAAACAAAAAGACAAAGGCTCTGTTTTTATAACGGAATGTCTTTACACTTTACTTCTTACTTTGCTTCCTTATTTCACACTGCATTTGATCCAGATACTGGTTAATATGTTTATTGTCTGTATTTTGCCTGTCGTTGTCTTTTAAATGATAATATGAAAATTATGATCACCGGTTAGAACAGTGACACAGAGCAATTCAAGATCTTTTTTTTGGTTCTCAGTGTATTTCAAAAGGAAATCTCTGTCTTAAAGGAAAAAACTGTGTAAAATAAAAACTGGGTAAATAGATAGGCTGTGCAAAATATAAAATGTTTCTAATATGGTTAGTTAGCCAAATATGTAATATATAAAGGCTGGTGTGACTGGATGTCTAACATAATAGCCAAAACACTACTTCCTGCTTTGTAGCTCTCTAACCTCTTAGTTAGTGACTTGAAGGGGGCCCACATAGGACAAAACTCTTCATTTATTTGCTTTTGATCCTTAGTATGCAGGTCAGATTCAAAAGCAAACTAAGTGATCAGTTATGGCCCACCTTGAAGTCATTGATTGGTTACTGACTGGTAACACGTTAGAGAGCTGCAAAGCAGGAAGTAGTGTTCTGGCTATTATATTAGACATCCAGTCACTCCAGCCTTTATACATTACATTTTTGACTAACTATATTGACAACATTTGTTTTATTTTGCACAGCCTATTTACCTAGCTTCATTTTTGCACTGAACATTTCCTTTAAAAACAAGGCACTTTAAACCAAACTGTATGATGTATAAGTTTTATACACAATCATTGAAGGGAATCAATCCAGAGAATATACAATTTCTTCTGCCAATAAAATATTACATAAATATGATTATTTAAGAATAAAACATGTTTTATTTCTTCTACACATCTTATTGTTATTTGAAATGTACATTCGCTTAAACAATTTTACTTGGTGGTTTGCTTTAGCCTCTATGCACCTGGGGGTTTAATATATGTGGAGCCAGATGGCAGTCCTTTCTTATTCATCTATTGTATTAACTGGAAGTAGATTTAAAATACAACTTACAGTAGGAGTTGAAGCTGCCTGTAAGCTAAGCAGAAAACAAAGTTGACCAAAAAAAAAAAATTCATAGCATGTTTTTTTCTGCTAAAATAGCAGATACAGTTTATAAAATATTTACAATGGAACATTTATGAATAATTTCACTTCGGTGTATATATGTGAATAATTTTTTAGAAAAAACATTTCGAAAAATATTTTCAACTTGAAAAACAAAGTAGGGATCTAAGAAAAGCTATCATGGGGCCCTCAGGGGTTTGAGGGGATCCATGACTTTACTATTTCATTTTACTACTTTACTGTACTATGGAATTTAACCACAGTAAGCACAGATATCAAACCTTTCAAGGAAATATGATGGAAACACTAAGCAACTGCAAGCATCACACAAGCCAAATTGAGACATGCAATTGAAGTCCTCATTAACCATGGTACTGTAGCTGAGACTCAAAATTAATATATAATCATGACTTGTCATGTTTAGACTCAAAAGTCCCATGTTATAACTTTGTATGCTGCTTGTATCAGACTTGCATATCAATATATACAATATCAAACAGCCGTGTTCAGTGTGCTGGGTTGTAGATCTTTATTTGGTGGGGCAGGCTGGTTGAGTTGGGATGAGGGGTTTCATGGGACGAATAGGTTTCTTCAGCAAGTATTTCCTCCATCAAATCCATACGGATTCTCTTTCTTGTCTGTGACCTTTGCAACACAGAACAAAATCTTTTGATGCTCAAAAAAGGCACTGTAGAATTGCACACGCTTTCTAGTTTTGTATTCTAAACTTGCAAAGCATTTCTCATGGGAGATTTTTCCATGAGCCACAGAGGTTTTGGGAACATCTTAAGTGTGCCACTTTTTTTCTGGCTGTGTTTTCCGAAGCTACTGATCTACATGTACTTCCACAGCTATTAAATAAAATATATGAAAAATAATCTTAGCAGGTCTGCTCCCTTGAGAATTTTCCTGAGGAAACAGACTGCCCACTGTTTGTGCCACCAGGATGTAGCATCATTGCGATCATGTCAGTGTAAGCAGGAACACAGCCATGCTAAACTAGGTTAATTGCAGTTCACAGATCATTTAAATATTCTAAGTGTTGCCTACTGAGGGGCAGATTTATTAAGGGTCAAATTTCGAAGTAAAAAATACTTCGAAATTCAACTATCGAATTGAAATACTTCAACTTTGAATATCAAAGTCGAAGTATTTCTCACCGAATTTGGCCATTGAACGATCAAAGTAAAATCGTTTGAACGATTAAATCGTTCGAATCGAGCGATTCGAACTATTTTAGTGTACGATCGAACGATTTTACTTCGATGTGTGAAGACTTAGAAAAATGGTCTAGAAGGTCCCCATAGGCTAATATAGCACTTCGGCAGGTTTAATTTGGCGAATTATTGAAGTCAAAGTTTTTTTTAAAGAGACAGTACTTAGATTATCGAATGGTCGAATATTCAAACGAAGTCGAAGTAAATTCAAAGGCGTAGTATCCTATTCGATGGTCGAAGTATCCAAAAAATTACTTCGAATTTTTTTACTTCGAAAATTCCCTCGAATTCACTTCGACCCTTGATAAATCTGCCCCTAAGTGTCTTTGAAGTTTTAGTTTACTTTAAGGAAAAAGAATATGAGACATAACTCATTCAACATAAAAAGTGTAGAAATGGGTTCCACTAATAGAGGTGCTGCTACTAGTTATTCTTATTTAGATGTTTGTTTTGCTGGTAGATTCACTGAAATTATATTTCCAACATGTCCTGTGTTGAGGTCCTGCAGAGAAAGAGGGAACATTGCAACAAATGTAACAAAAAATACAGATACTGTATGTTAATTGGTTCCTTATTTTGTGTGAATTACACAATAATTTTTAAGGTGCAGTATAATAAGTATAATAATATATTCATAATATTATGTCATTATAATCTAGGGTACTGTTAATGTGCTATATAATTAAGCTGTTACATGTTATATTTGTTTGCAGTTTATGCTCAACCAATCATTAGCAAAGCACAGCCAGACCTCCTAAAGAGTCACTTCATTCCCACATTGGAGAAACTCAAGAAGAAAGCAATAAAGATTGTGCTAGAGGAGGAACAACTGAAAGCAGACAGTAAAGCAGATACGCAGGAGGCAGAGCTACTCATTTTAGATGAATTTGCTGTTTTATGTAGAGATTTGTACGCCTTCTATCCAATGCTGATAAGATATGTGGACAACAACAGGTACCAGAATGTTGAACCTCATCACCTGGTTCAGTAATGATTCATTTGATTGAATTTACTTTCCATAATGCCTTTCTTTTCTTTTATAACAGGTCAAACTGGCTCAAAAAGCCAGATATAGACTCTGATGAGCTGTTCAGAATGGTGGCCGAGGTTTTCATTCTTTGGTGTAAATCGCATGTAAGAAATGCGTTTTTATTATCTTGAAGATGCAAACATATCAATTTCATATTTCCCTGTGAACATGTATTTTAAAAGTGTCATTCTTGTTCTCTCTGTTGGGATGTTGCTGGCAAAAACATCCCTGGGTGTTTCCTTTCTGCTTGCCTCAGCTCTTTATCTCAACGTTTTAAGTTATCAAGCTCTCTTTTAACCTTATTTAGCAGATCTTGATAATACAAGCTGTATAACAACTTACATATATAAATGTAAAAATGGATAGGATCAGGCCTATCAGTCTGGGATCTGTAATCCAGCAACATCTGGGTACTCACGCTTAAAGGAAAACAATACCCCCAAAATGAATACTTAAGCAACAGATAGTTTATATCAAATTGAATGACATATTAAAGAATCTTACCAAACTGGAATATATATTTACATAAATATTGCCCTTTTACATCTCTTGCCTTGAACCACCATTCCGTGACTCTATCTGAGCTGCCTCAGAGATCACCTGACCAGAAATACTACAACACTAACTGTAACAGGAAGAAGTGAGGAAGCAAAAGGCAGAACTCTGTCTGTTAATTGGCTCATGTGACCTTACATGTGGTTTGTATGTGTGCACAGTGAATCTTACGATCTCAGGGGGCGGCCCTTATTTTTTAAAATGGCAATTTTCTATTTATGATTACCCAATGGCACATACTACTAAAAAAGTATATTATTATGATAATGGTTCATTTACATGAAGCAGGGTTTTACACACGAGCTGTTTTACTCAGTATCTTTTAATAGAGACCTACATTGTTTGGGGGGTATAGTTTTCCTTTAAGAAAAAGATTTAAATAAAGGAAAATAGAAACCATGTGTTAAAGGGACTAGTGTAGGGGATTTTTTTGGGAGGGGGTTACATTGCCTTTCCAGGTTAGGAAGAAAATAAGGAACCACATTTGCAGATGATTTTATATTATTTATGTTTTAAACATTCTAGAATTTTAAAAGAGAAGAACAAAATTTTGTGATTCAGAATGAGATCAACAATCTGGCATTTTTAACTGGGAACACCAAGAGCAAGATGTCAAAGGTGAGTTTCCTCAAACACCATTATAGACTTCTGAAAAGTGAAGATCCAGAAGAAGATGCCTCAACATCAGGATTTTGTGCTTCTCCTTAGTTATAATATGTATATGTATATATATTATATAACACATTTAGTTTCTTACCTCCATTTTAACAAAATCTTGAGTTACCTTTTACATAAAGGCTTTATTTCCAAAATAATGGAATTCCATCCTATGTTGTCATTATAAGTAGAGTGTATAAGGAAAAAAGCTACAATTCACATACAATGTACAGGTAAAATTCACATACAATGGGCATGCAAACAGCCCTATGAGATGATGCGGTTAAATAAGAAAATATTTGCACATCAATGTGTAATTATTCATTAATTGATTACCAGCGTGGTATAGTTGAGTAGTTGGGTAGCTTCCCCTTTAAAGCTCAAACATCACTACTTTGCCCCCCCCCGGCATTCATTTTCAACAGGCTGCCCTGTTGAAATCACTGGGATCACTTAAGATCATAATCAAACTGTATGAACAGAAAAGCCAACCTGTACAGAGTAATCTCTTTTTTTCTTTGGATTGGAGACCACCAGAGCATATATTAAGTCAAGCAAATAATGGGAAAACCTATGAAATGTGCTTGCTGTCACATGCACCCATGGGTCTCTGTTCCTGGTAGCTCACCGCAGCATATATGGCATCTTGCCGATATTGCCTGTATCACACTCAGAACCTTGTTGACTTATTCAGATGAGCAATCTTTCATCATGGGCTATGATTGCTTTTTGACTTACCATGGACAACCTTCTGGCCATGGGAGATACGCCTTGCCTTGTTTCTGAAAGTATCCACCCATGGATCAAGTATTAAACTCCACAGCCCTGTATTCTCTACTAAATCCTTTTTTCCTGTATGCAAAATTGAAAGTTGCTTGCCTCCAATATGCCCTTGTACTAATCTAAAGGTCACAATCTGTTTTACCGCACCTGCACCTAACCTGTTAAAAGTAACTGGACTGGAATGTAGGGGCTTTTTGGGTTTCCCCTCAAGCCCTGCAGGAATCTCTTCAATGTTTCAGCTTACCCTTATATTAGGAGGATGTCCGTGCCAGGGAAGTAACATCTAATGGGACCCAATTGCCGAAGTGTTCAAGAAATAGTTAGAGGTGATTGCTGAAGATAATGTCAAGAGGTTACTGTGAAAGCATATACAGTAGGTAGATTGCTGTGTAACACCAAGTAAAAGCAGGACACTCAAGGTATGAAGGTCTAAAAACTGAAGAGAATTAAAGATTACCAATTATCTTCTGCTTCCTTCTGGGAAATGTCGGAATTGAGAGGACTTACCAAGCTCCCCCCAAAACATACATTTTATGTCTGCTGCTAACTATTCTGGAGGTAAAACATAAACAATGACATACTACCTGTTGAAAACAGAGGACAATGTGATGTTTGTGTAGAGGTGAACAAAACTCATATTATGACATTCATCACTTCTTTCAGTGGGTCTAAGAGCTTTTCTTCAATATGAATCCCAATGTTGGTATTTAAATATCAAATCAAAGTCACTTTGCTAGAATGGCCCAAATTTCAAGATTGTGATTGCAATTCCGGAGCCCTGTCTGTTCACAAAGTAGTTCATGGAAATGCCTTTAATCCTTGCCAGTTCCTAGCACTTACATCAAGGCTAATTGGTCCTGCTTTTGCTGGAAACATAGTGCGGAGGTTAGAGATGACATTGAATGTTTTGAAGAAACAAGATTCCAAGGAACTGAATCACATTCCCAGAATGGCAAAGAAAACAAATCTATTCTGTGTGTGTATAAGAGAGAGGCTGTTTTTTTTTTTTTTTTTTTTTTAAATAAAGGAGCTTTTTTCCTTTTTTCTGGCAAAATTATATTTTATATATTTTTATATAAGGTGGAACTTAGGGCAGAGCAAATTAAGAGACAGAGAGACTGAATACAATTGCTGCTAGTCCTAAAGCAATTATCAAGACTTGCATTTCATTGAGTGAATCACACATTTAAGAAATGTGTTTTTTTGAGCATTTCCAGCATCAAACAAGGTATTATTTTTACCCTTCTGGAAGCCTTTGATCTGTCCTGTCATTAATGGCTCACAAGAAGATGGGCCTGTATTGAAGAATTGGAATGAAGAACTATTTTACATTTCCTCTTATTTTGTTCCTAAAGGAACCTTAGACATAGCCACTGATATTTTTTATGCTTAGTAAAATATACTGTATGAATCTATATTATGTTACTATGTTATGTTTTTGTTTGTGGGCTTAAAGTTTCAATAAAATAATTTCTACTGCTTGGGAGTCTGCCTTAATTTCCCAAGTCATCCTGTAGTCTAGATCGCTTTCATTGCAACTAATCTGACCTTGTAAAAAGCTATTCTCAGCAAGTGTCCTACATCCAGGACAACTCTGTACATTTAATGATATAAATAATAATAATATTAGAAGAAGGACATTGTGTCCCATACAATCACATGGTAGTTAGTGACAAATATTAGAGAAGCACAGCTTGGATTTTTCTTCTTTAGGAACATGTATCAAGCAATTTAATTAATATTTATTAATTTAAATCCAGTATTCAGTTAGGGGGTCATTTGAAATGTAGGTGAATGTTACAAGCCATGGATACAGCCAACTGTAATTCCTTCTCATCATGTAAATCAAATGTGCTAGACAACCTAGCAGAGAGTATACAGTATAAGCTGATATTTAAAAAAACTTTGTGAACTTACATTTTTATATGAAAATAAAGATTCAGTGTGTGACCAAACAATTAATGAAAAAGTAGGCATTTAACGCACATTTAAAAACTCCCTATTATTTTAAGGCTTTATTTGCCAACAGAGATTTGGAAGCTACAAAAGATTAGAGTATTAATGAATGAAAGATAGAAATTGCAGACATTGTACCACGAAATCTATTGAAGGGTGGCAAATAACATGTAAAGATGGTTTAAAATTGTGTAGGAGCTCTTTGTAAAGGTAGGTGTAGAATAAAAAAACATCATCGAAAGTGCCAGGAGCCGCCTACCCTACCTCTTCCATACCAACCTATGTTTGCACAGTACTCTAGAGCGGCAGATTTTATCCTGAAGCAGGACCACATTTGGGGAAAATACTTTTCTCCTGAAATTGAATCATGCCCATAAGTTGTCACCTGATAAACCATAAAATAATGTTTTCTCGTGGAACTGAATCTGGTCCATTATGTGAAGATTATCTGAAAATGTGTTGCTTTTTTATTTTGCTCTCGCCGGGTAAATATTGCAGTTATCTTGACTTGTAAACCACCTCAGATAAATATGTAGTTCATTTTTCCATCTGTTTTACTTACTTGTCTCCTGCATTTTTCTTTCATACAGCCCATACAAGTAAAGGTACAGCATGCATGACCTCTCTATGTAATAGCTAGCCTGGCTCCATCCATTCATATGTCCCGCAGTCCTAGCAGTGGCGTCACCAAGGGCACACACACTACTTTACTTGCTGACCAGATTATTCCTAAATCTTGGCTGATCTTACAGTAAATAGTGTTTAATTTACCCTAGCAACAATTAGGAGAATGTCCAAAAAGTCAATTAAGCAGTAAAAATAAGAAACCTTACACCTGGTTTGGTTGCTGGGTCAGTGCCCGACAACCAACCAACAACCAAGAATTTATAGCTGCATGATGTTAAATATAGATATATGTTTATTTTAATATTATAACTGTGTGCATGTATAATATTATCTAGGTTGAGGGCGGTATTACCACATATTTGGGTTGAGGGGCCCACATATGGTATTTTTACCCTGAGCCCAAGATTCTGTTGCTGTATAAGACCTTGGAGATAGTATATAAAATAGTTACTGAGTTAATTTAGGTTGAAAATTTAGGTTGAAAAGCAGCAGCTATGAATAAAATTCAACCCTTCTGTGAGATCCCCCTGACTTTATGATGACTGTGTCTTTCTGTAATTAAATACACAAAGTTATATACAAGCATATCAATAATCATAAATACACTTATTTATATATATATATATATTTACACAAATATATATATATATATATATATATATATATATATATATATATATATATATATATATATATATATATATATATATA
The DNA here is from genome assembly GCA_038501925.1 of Xenopus petersii. Lineage (NCBI taxonomy): Eukaryota > Metazoa > Chordata > Amphibia > Anura > Pipidae > Xenopus > Xenopus petersii. Next base: position 35,442,204 of record CM076686.1, read on the forward strand.
TATATAAATAAAGATCTGCTTACATACCTACACTAACTGGAGCCCTGGATGCTTTGGCTGTCCAAGAAGACATCCAAGTCACTAACATACCACCAAACATCTCTAGTTCCTTCATACAGAAACACCCTTGTGACGCCACTGATGTTTTACGTAGTATATGTCTTCAGTATGGGTAGAGTTAATGTCTCATCCAGTTTTAGTGCATCCATAGATCATTGTTGTAGAAACTTGTTAAAGACACGTTTGCAATCAAAGCTTTGATGCCCAACAAGCTATTGTATCCACTATAGTTATTCAGCTGTGTTTGAGTTTGCATTAATTATTAATATCAAGAGCATACCGTAAATCTCAATGAAGCTGTCTTGCCAAAACATTTCTTATGGGTCATATCTACTCCAGCTGCATGTCATTCAGTAAAGAGGGATCTCTGTCTCAAATAGGCTTTTACATAAATAAATTTTTAATACACAGACCCAGCCAATACTATGTCTAAACTACTTTACACTATTCACTGGCTACAGTATCTAGCATAAGCGAATCTAAAGGGCATTATGTAGTTGTTCCTCTCATAGTGGAATATTACAGTGGCAGCAATGTTTTAAATGACTGTATTTAAAGAGCACAAATGCCTTCCTAGTTGGTTAAAATAGATTTGCACTGGGGTTTTTATGCTACAAAATGACTTCACACCAAGATTCTCTACGCAAAATGCCTTGTAGCAGAGTCAGTTCTGGAATCAAATGCATACCAATGAAATAACCCAAACTCAATACAACACTACACAACATGTATACAAGTTGTATTAACATAACATTACTCTATAAAGTAACACTGCAATATGCCTTTTAGAGACAAACCAAGATCCTCAAAGAGAAACCCTCTAGCAGGCAATGCTGAAAAATACTTAGAGGATATGCTGCCACTAAAATTTGCATATGTCAGAAATGAAAAGGAAGTCACCCTAGAAAACTGCATTTTAGCTATAAGGTCTTACTAAGCCATCCTTGTAAGGTCGGATTTCCTAAACTCGTAAGGCCTTCCTAAGATTTTTTTTTTTTTCCATAAAGAAAATTTTTTTTTTTACTTGTTTCTTTCCACCAGTTTTTCAGGAGCTCAAACCTGCTAAGATCCATTTAAATGAATAACATCTTGGTTTCTTTGAATGGAAATCTTACTATTACTCCACTCAATTTGCAATTTGACCCAGACCCTAGAATGCTTGAAATATTTTTTGCGTTCTTTGATGCTTGAGAAAATTCAAGTGACAAATGATAAATACTAATGAATAAACTTAGTGTGGAAACACAATTACAATTTTTTTAAATTATACAATTCACTTGCTTAAAGGAAAAGAAAAGTCTAAACAACTGGGGGGGGGTGCCCAGTAATAGCAGAAAACTACACCAGCCCAGATCACTTCTACGTGAGCACCACTGAACAATCCTCTTCCTGCTGCTTCTTTCTTCACAAGGCCTTGTTTGTGTAGTGGAGTGAAAAGCCAAAATGTAACAAAAAAGCAGTTTTTTTGTACTGCACATGGCATTGGGGAAAGAAGAAGCATAAGAAGAGGATCACTCCATGGTGCTCACTAATGAAGAACCTTGAGCCAGTGCAGTTTTCTGCGAACAGGAACACCTGGTTATCAGGTAAGTGATTACAATCACTTTGGAGATTGCCTAACATTAGCCACCCCCTGTGATTTATATTTTCCATCTCCTTTAATCCTCCTTTAATCCAAAAACTTCACATACTTAAGTGCTTAGTTTACAATCCTGCAAACCTCATGGAAACTTTGTGAGGCCCTATAGATATAATGCAGTAAACACCTTTCATTACATCTAATAAAAGCTGAGGTCATGTTGTTTGATACTTTAGTAAGTTAATATTCCTTAAATGCTTGTGTAGCTCAGAGCTTTGACTTTGCCTACTTAAAGCATTAGTCCCTCTGTCTGTGTTTTACTTTGTCTAACCTCAGATATATTCTGAAGTTATTTGCCTGTAAGTTTTGTGCGGTCTTGCACTGCATCATTCTGAGTGATTTTTTTATTCTTATGGTTCCCTAAAGAAAAAGATTCCTTCTTTCTCTAAAGAATACGGTTTTAATATATAAAATGGTTGTTTCCTCCACAAAGTGTGCCTGACCACTTATTGTGTGAATAAAAGGGAGTAGGCTAAATTGAATTGCTTTAATCAGATCATTAATTGTTGTGCTGTTGTGGTATTCAAGAGGGACTTCTGCTTTAAGCCTTGGGTCTACATTTTTGGACGTCTTGTTTCATGAGTACTTTTGAATTGTAATATGTTTCACCCTATGTCAACTTTTGTGGTTTCAATCAAGTCTTTAGTGTTTATTATGTATTGTCCGTTGTGTATTACAAGTGGTTAATATGTTATTGCGGGCTGTTGATTTTCTTTTTTGTGCCCTGGAAGTTTGCAACTGGTAAACTTGTTTTATGCAAGTTTAAGCATTTTTTTTTGTACATCTAAAACTGTTATTAGGCCTTTCATGTAATACACACGTTTCTCTAGACAGTAACAAAAATGCAAAAGGTGCAATGACGCAAAGGGGACATCAATTTATTCACAGAGTTAGTAGTGTCAGATGGGGCTTGAGATGTACCATCAATATACTCTGCTTTCTCCCTATTAGTATAGAACCACTTCATTTTTTCCCCACCCAATCCTATGGAAGGGTTTGGGTTGTCTCTGGTGGATCTGCATTGATCGGAAACATATTAAATCAAAATATGGTAACACAAAAACTGCTGATAACAAAAAAGGCAAAATGATAATACCATATGTTTTACTGTATCAGGTTAAGAATCTTTCTTTCTTTCTTTCTTTCTTTCTTTCTTTCTTTCTTTCTTTCTTTCTTTCTTTCTTTCTTTCTTTCTTTCTTTCTTTCTTTCTTTTTCTCTTTCTTTTTCTCTTTTCCTCATGTGATTAAGTAGGCTTCAATTAAGAACACTCCTGGCAAATTTGCAGGGTTTGTTGTTGAAAACTTCTATATACATTAGACTTTGTGTTTAGTTTATTTATGTACTCTACATTTTGATTTAATTAAGGAACTATATTAATTAGTATGTGCTGTTCCTTAAAGTGAGGTAGAATTCCATAAATTACACATAAGGGTTGCCATCGGATAACACTTTGGTGCACTACGCATTTTTCGAAAGCAATGTCACTTTTTCCGATTTAAGTTTACAGTGTTAGCATACTGAAGTTTGCATAACACGACAAGGAACAAGGAAACACTCTACAATACTTGTGCAGGTGTCTCAGCAGACCCTAAATATTGTGTGATGCTGTCACTTTTCAGTCTGGAGGGCAAGACCAGGAGAGGAAAAGAATAAAGCGACGTGGGGACCTTTACTCCATTCAGACATCTTTGATTGTGGCAGCCTTAAAGAAGATGCTTCCTATTGGTCTGAACATGTGTACCCCTGGGGACCAGGAGCTGATTTCATTGGCTAAGAGCAGATACAGCCTTGTAAGTTTTGAGAAAATAGATAAAGACAATTATATGATTGTAATATGAATAGAATGTGCAATGGGAGTAGACACCTGCAATATTAGAGATGTGGTCTAATGCCTTTGTAACAAATGTTATTAATATTCACTTTTTGTTTAATATAAAACATTACATCAGCATGGCTATTTGTTAAGAAGCTGGAATTAAATGACAAGTTGTAGTTATGCAACTGCTTAGAGGCACATTTATCAAAGGTCGAATTTCAAATTCATGTGAGTTTTTAAAAACTCCCCTAAACTCCCATAAATTCGAAATTCGACCAATGTAATTTTATTTGAAAAACATCAAATAGACCCGAAAACTTGAATCTAATTCGAATTGAATTTGATTTGTATTTTAAAAACTCGATGCAAGTTTTTTTCCCAAAAAAAAAATAACTCCAAATTGATCCCTGACCTCTTCCATTGACTTAAAGAACAATTTTGCAGGTTTTAGGTGGCAAGTATTCGAATTTGAGTTCTTAAATGGCCAGTGTATGATAAATCTTGAAAATCGAATACATTTTTGTTAAAAACTCAAATTGAATTTCAATAACTCTGAAGTTGAATTTGACCGTTTTGACCATTAAAAAAATTGAAAATTTGAATTTTAAATTTAACCCTTGATAAATCTGCCCTTACTGTAAGATCCCTTCTATGTTTTTGTTATTCGCAAAGACACGGGGAACAGTATCATCAAATAACGTAACGACTATTGTATATAATTTATACATTTATAAATACAATATACATTTAGACCATACATTCATTTTACCTGGATTCTTATACCTTTATATTATTTTGTGCAAGGCTTTTGCTCAGCATATTATAAGTACAAACTTATTCTGCAGTACTGTACAATAATGGCACTATAATATGAAATAACTTGTACAGTCTGTCTAGTCATGACGAAAAATAAATACCAGCCGCATTATTTTATAGAAAGATACAGATGATGAAGTAAAAGAACATCTACGAAATAACCTCCACCTTCAAGAAAAGGTAAGATCTTAAAAGTAATGTGTCTCCACTGAGTAGTTTGATCACTCGAATATAATTTTTTATCTGTTCCATTACACGTTTGTCAATTAAAATCGTACATATAACACATCAAATTGACTGCATGCTGTCGCTTACATAATGTATTTCCCCCAATAACTCAGTTGAGTTCAACATAATCTAGCATTCATATACAAACCCTTTAGAAACAAGTTCAACGTGCCTTTTAAACTGACTGTGAATAAATGGTAATTAATGAGCTTCTTATATAGTTAATGTTTATGGATGTACATTGCTGTGTTGCTGAAAGACAAAGGAGAGAGCTGTAGGTAAGTAATGGCATAGAAAAGGGTTTATAGTATCTTGAATAATAATATTGCAGCTTTGTATTGTTAAGTTGGTTACATGTGGCATTACACAGAATCATAAAAATACTTTCTGGAGATGGAAAAGGCTTTAGTCAATATGTTCCTCAAGCAAATTAGTTTTTAGGCTTCGAGATATGAGATTATCTAAAACCATATGGTTTGGTCTGATCTTTTTTCAATTACAAACATCTCTACAGGTGTCAAAATACAGTTATACGGTCTTATACCTCAATCAGTTAGTTGGATATATCCAGTGTATTGTGAATGGGTATCTTACAATATGAGTGCACGGTCAGTCTCTGTATCCTGCTTCAAGTCACGTAGATTTTATTGTCAATTCAGCCATATACAGAAAAACTGTACATAGTAGAAATTAAATAATGTTCCTCTAGAACCCATGGTGCTACACATAGGACTATATGAGGTACATCAAGGGGCAGATTCACTAAGGGTCGAATTTCGAAGTTAAAAATACTTCGAAATTCGACCCTCGAATTGAAATCCTTCGACTTCGAATATCGAAGTCGAAGGATTTAGCGCTAAACATTCGATCGAACGATCGAAGGATTTTTCGTTCGATCGAACGATTAAATCCTTCTAATCGAACGATTCGAAGGATTTTAATCAAACGATCGAAGGAAAATCCTTCGATCAAAAAAAGCTGAGCAAGCCTATGGGGACCTTCCCCATAGGCTAACATTGACTTCGGTAGGTTTTATCTGCCGAAGTAGGGGGTCGAAGTTTTTTTTAAAGGGTAAGTACTTCGACTATCGAATGGTCGAATAGTCGAACGATTTTTACTTCGAATCGTTCGATTTCGTTCGACTTCGATCGAATTTAACCAATTCGATGGTCGAAGTACCCAAAAAAAAACTTCGAAATTCGAAGTTTTTTTTATTCTAACCCTTCACCCGAATTTAGTGAATCGGCCCCCAAGTGTGAGTTATTAAGGTGAACAACAGGTACACGGTCCTGCTGGGCAAGGTAGACATACATTTGTGTAAAGTATTTCAGAGGTATATGCAGTTCCTTATGAATATATTCAGTTCAGTCCTTGGGAGTTGAGTTGCCCGATGGCTTGTGGAAAAAGTTGTTACACATTCTGGACGTCAGTGCCCAAATACTGCAGTATCTTTACCGGATGGCAGGAGGGTAAAGAGATTGTATGCAGGGTGGTTGCTATGCCTGACAATGCTGGTAGCCTTCTGGAGACAGCGGGTGTGGTAAATATCCATAATGGCAGGAAGTGAGACCCCAATGATCTTTTCTGCTGTCCTCACCACCCGCTGCAGGATCTTGTGATCTGATACAGAGCAGTTTCCATACCAGGTAGTGATGCAGCTGCATAAAATGCTTTTAATAGACCCTCTGTAGAAGATAGATGGTAGAATATGGGCTTTTTTCAGCTTTTGTAGAAAGTAGAGACGCTGCTGTGCCTTCATCACTATAGAGCTGGTGTTAAGGGTCCAGGAGAGGTTCTCTGGCAGATGTACACCAAGAAATTTGGTACTCTTGACCAATTCCACCGGAGATCCATTTATGTACAATGGAGAATGATGACCACGTGGTCTCCAGAAGTGAATAAGTATTGCCTTTGTTTTTTTTCGTGTTCATAGACAGATTGTTAACTTTGCACCAGTCCATTAGCCTTTTCACCTCTTGTCTATATGCTGACTCATTTTTCTTGCTGATGAGACCCACTATAGTTGTATCATCAGCGAACTGGATTATGTGATTCGACCCATGCCTTGCCACGCAGTCATGAGTCAGTCAGTGGTGTTGGAGATGTTTCTTCCCATACGGACTACCTGAGGTCTGTTCATCACGAAGTACAAGATCCAGTTGCAAATAGAGGTGTTCAGGCCCAACATGCTCAGCTTAACACTCAGGTGCTGAAGAATAAAGAAGTCTATAAACAGCATTCGTACATACATGTCTTTATTTGTCTAGGTGAGTAAGTGCCAGGTGCAAGATAGTGGCAATGGCATTGTCCGTTGAAGAATTGGAAAGCTGGCCAAACTGCATTGGGTCCAGAGATGGTGAGAGCAGGCCTTTGATGTGTCTCATAACCAGCCTGTCTAAGCACTTCATTACCGTGGATGTTAGTGCGATAGGATGGTAGTTGTTGAGACAGGACACATAGGGCTTCTTTGGCAAAGGCATAATGATGGACTCCTTGAAGCACTTTCGGAACAACAGCAGTGCTCAGGGAGATGTTTAAGATGTTGGTGATAACATGCGCCAGCTGGTCTGAACATTCTCTAGACCTTGAAACATCAGAGGGTTTCCTTTTGTGTTTTCTCGTCCAAAATAGAGTCGTTCTCTGTCAATTACTGGTAGTGAAAGGATAGCATAGTGTCTTCCTGGAAATGTAAGGCAATAATACCATTGGTATACCACTGGCAGGGTTGTATTTTTCTGGGATACTATCAACAGTAGCACAACCAGAACTATTAGACCATGGTTGCGAAACATAATTCCAAAGGTAGCATTTGCCCATGCAAACACCTCTACATTTGGGCTAGGATTGAGGTAAATTGCAACTGTAGATATCTATAGGCTCCATAAATAAATACATTTATATATTATATATTTAATTATGTAGTCTATAAATGAAAAACATTAATATCTACTATTAGAAAAAGCACACTTGCAGTTTTATGGTGCTTGCTGTTTTTCAAAAGCTTTCTTATTTTAAAAATACAAAATAGACAGGTGTATCTTGGTGGCTTTCCAACTATTCTCTCCAGCATATCATTGTGACTTATAGCACTAGATAAATTGGACAGCACAGGCTGGCAAAACTTTTCTAGGTCATGCTTGTTATGACTTCTGGCACTGTTTTATTGCAAGGATCCAACTGACTTGCAGTCTGCAGAGGTGATTTGAGACCTTTTTCAGTCATTTTTCATTAATATGATTCTGTATTTACTGGTGTGAAATATTAATTTCAAATGTCTCTTTGACACACACACCTGGGTCCAGTTAATATGCCATTCTTGGGCATGATTTTTAGATCATTATTGATTCCCATCATTTAAAACTAATTGTTCTTCATGATTTTGAAGCCCAAAAGAATCTCAGATTTGCCAATCCCTTATCATTGCTCTCTGTATCACAGTCTGAAGATCCAGCAGTGAAGTGGCAACTTAACCTCTACAAGGATATTAGGCAAAGTGATGAACAATCAGATTCTGAGAAGATAGTGGAACGTGTTCAGAAAATATCTGCAGCATTATTCCATCTTGAGCAGGTAGGAAAAGTCTTCCAGAAACCACGAGTAGGTTTCCTACTATTGATTTTGCAGATATGAAGAATTATGGGTATATCTTATTTTACATGTTGTGATTCGGGCGACTTATTTTTTAAATGTTGAAGGGCAATCTCCCATGCATCTACTGAATGTGTTATAGATCTTAACCTAGTTTTTGATGTTGCAGGTGGAGCAACCCTTGAGATCTAAAAAAGCAGTTTGGCACAAACTCTTGTCGAAGCAGAGGAAAAGAGCCGTGGTGGCCTGCTTTCGTATGGCACCCTTGTACAACCTTCCAAGGTTAGACTTAAAGAGTGGTTATTGCTACAAAATAACCAGACATGCAGCATTCTGCTAATATGCTGCTTTGTGTTGGGAATGCATTGTGCCATGCTTGGAACAAGTAATATGCCTTAAAATATATATTCAAGGAGGGTGATTCAATTAAGACAAAGCAGAGGCAAAGTTTTATGCTCTAATGAATAAACAGGCTCTTTATCCATATCATTTTTTTTGGTCATTACAACTACTCTTATAAACAAAGGTAGAGAATCTGAAAAGGCCACAGCCTGTACTCTGCAGTAATATTTATCTAAACTGTAGAGAAGTCTTTAGCAAGCCTATATACTGTATATTTCAATGACACAGTTTAGCATAGTGAGTAATTGTGAGTAAATCATAAATAGACATATCTTTGCCCAACCGTTAAAGAGATTATTATGTTTTTTTTCCATACCAGAAGTTTGAAGGTTACAGTAGGAAAAGGCAACAGTGCATTGAATGGCAGCGTTTCAAGTTTACTAACCGTGTTATACATTTTTATAATCTATGTATGCATGAGTGTATACATGTAACCATGCATCAATATATGTATGCATAATGTATACTGACTCTTTGATCCATGCATAAATAGTGTTGTTGCACATGCATATATAAAACATATATATTTACACTGTACACTTTTATAAGATAGGCGTGTTCACTTAGATAAAAATTAGGCTCAGTGTATCACTTACCAGAAAATCACAGCAGTACTATTAGATTCCTCCATTATGGTTCCATTGCAGAAAATTTTGTAGTCAGTTTACCCGAAGCATATTTTGTGGTAGTGATATGATTAAATAACATGTTTTCTTGTTAAAAGGGATTTTGCCACTTTTAAGTATATTGCATACTTCTAAAATACAGTGCAGAAAAGAGGTGGACATCTTGTAAAATAATCAAAATTCTTGATTATAGTCAAACAGCTAAACTTCCAATGTGAAATTGTTAATGTCTGTGACATTTAAACACGTTGATTTCGCTTTAAATTAAGAGTAATGAACTTATAGCAATTAGCCAATAATAAATACCTATCCTGCAATGATTAGGAAAATATTGTATAGGGTTCTGCATATATCTTTCTAGCGTAGAGCTTATTGGAGCTTATTTCCAAGGGCTTCCTTGGATACAGTAGACATGCCAAAGCTTAGAATATGCATGTGCAATAGATCTTGCGCATAAATGCACCTGAACTTAATAACCTTTTTGTTTTTTTTTATTTGCATTGGCCAGTTCTTATCCTCTGCATCCCTCGGGATAAGAATGATGTCTGTTTGAGTCATGCCCTGTACCGATAGTTTCTTCTTTTTTTTCTCTTTATTTTAAGTTTGATTTTTTTTGTCTTCTTAGAAAGTCATTTACTGTTTGTGAAGTTTTCCTTGTGTTGCTGGCGCCTGAATAAAAACCTATATGCTTTTCTTCAGACACAAAATTAACAATTTCTTCCTGAGCTCCTACCAACGTATTTGGCTGGAAAAAGTACATGAGAACTCAGACTATGACAGTCTAATACTCGTGTTAACGGTAATGTAACTTGTGGCTAAACCTGTCCTTGTGCACACAAGTATTCCACCCCAGCCATGATGTGATGTTTTCATTGGCTTGTACAATTTTCAAAGCATTTCTGATTGGTCAGTTTTAGATCACATTTATAGCATTGGTTTGGTCCATTTTTCAATGTTGGGTACGATATGGTTTTCATGCTACCATTTCATGCCTGCATACTATACACAGAAATATTTGCCTGGAATGATCTGATTTCTCTTTAGAAGTCATTGATTGCCTAGCCATTTATGGTAGAACTTACATTTAAAATAATGTTAAAAAGACTTTCTTTATTTTATATAGGCAATGTTTAAAAGGAGGCTTTAAACTACTACTGGAAAAACATGAATTACCAGAAATTGACTTTCTATAAAATTGTATAGATAATTAGTAATAGTAAGCCATATTTCAAAAGCCCCACCATTGACCCTAAAATGTGGATAAACAGTGTGTGTGTTTGTGTAAATTTACACATATGTATGTATTTGTGTATATCTAGATATATACACATATATATGTACACTATATATTTTAAGAGGCATTATTTTATACTGACCAATCAGGATATTAAAATTGTACAAGATTCCAAACCCTACTAATCATGATTCACACCTGAACTTTTTTTATATTATGTTCTTTTGTACCCCTCTTGATCCCACTTTCACCCCCTGCCAGGCACCGTTCTATTAACCTCTTCCTCCATGGTTATCAGAAATTTTGGATACAAACTGAGGAATATTCCTTTGAGGAGAAACTAATTGAGGATTTGGCTGTAAGTACTGAATTCGCTGGAGTTTTGCTCTGAGCGCCAACATAAGACGATGGAGCTTATGTACTGCTTCAAAAAGAAAGGAAAAGCATTAAAACGAGTGAGGCTTACACAGCTTTTAAATACACACTCAACTGCCCTTCAAATCACATTTGTGAACAGAGAACTGACTATTAGTAAATCATACCCTCTCTCTCTCTCTTCAAAAAATCTTTACTCTATTAGCTGCCCAGCATGCTTCTATCATCAATCTATACGCAACAAGTTTCCTTGTACAGCAATGTGTGTGCTCCATGGTACACATACACTCTTCTTTCACCATAGACCACAGTCTATGAAACATCCAGTGACTTTTCTGATAATCCATAAATGTAGAAATATTAATTTATCAATATATTAATATCAAATAGCCCAATGTGGAGTTTTCTGCAGAACTGCTTTCAGAGCAGTGAAATACCTAAGCATCAGGGAATCTTTCAGTACAAGCAAAGAGAAACTTGGTGGTTCTTAATTATCCTTTGAACTGTCACACAAAAAAAGATGCAGGGTCGTTTTCAATGCACTCGCCTTAAAAAACACGTAGGAGTCTGTTTTGCCCATCATCAATGTGCCACTATTCTTTTTGTGATTAAAGGAACTTTGACATGCGGACACTTTTTGGAGAGATGACCACCAATTCTTCATTGTCTGTGCAGGAAAGTATTTGATAGTTTTGTCCTTGCCTACTATCCCTTGTTTCTGCTGGTTTCTTAGAGCCATAATTACCACATACCACATAGTGGTTAATGAGTGAGGATGTGACCAGCAAATCTGATATATTGTTAGCTAAGCAGTATTATAACTGCAGCCTAGGCCATAAGAAACCAAAACTAGACCCTTGTCACGTGACAAATACAAACAGAAAAAAATAAGATATACTGACAGTGTAAAGAGAACTTTTTTATATTTAGACCAGCATTGTGGAATATGAGCTCCAGATATCTATATCTAAAGATTGATACATCAATGTTCATTTTTCCCCAAAAAGATATATTATGATCCTAGCACAAAAAAAAACTATAATTAACATTGCTCTCCAAGAATTGTATGCAGTAGTTACATTATAATTCCCATGATATTATCCATTATCTTTGCTCAAATACTATACTACTCAAACTTACATCCACAAACACGCAGGGACATACTCACAAATTTGGATTTTTGTGAGTGAAAGGCTGCACAGCTGAGTTCTGACCCTTTTTCATCGGCTGAAATGCCAGTATAATACCTTTAGGACTGTTTTATCATTAAATAGGTTTACATAGTGTCAGACAGGGGCCGCAAAGCGCCCTCTGATGAATTTCCCAAGCCAAAGATCCCCCCCGTGCGCTCGTACCTTTTTCTTCTTGCGGCCGCAGCTAGGGAGGTCAGAAGCAGCAGCAGGGAGTGGCGTCCCGCCGGCCCAATCCGACCCTGGGTTTACACTATTTTAGGTAACATCAAGTACTAGGTTATGACTTTTTAATTCAAGGGGAAAACCTAATTGGGCAAAAATCAAAAGTTTTAATAGGGCATTAGTGAAAATAATTATAATATTTCATTCCCTTCTGGTTCACAGGTAGATCCTATACCTAAATCTAAAATAAAAGGATCTTAGCTGATGATAGTCATTTTAGATTTTCTTAACAATTCTTTATGTGAGAGCGCAACCCCATGAAATCATTGGAAGTAATGGTGAATGCTGTTAGAAATATATTGAACATAATCATTTAATATATTTCTAATGATTAGAAACAGTATTGTGGATAGCAGTATGCACACAAAAGAATAATACTGTTTTTATCTTAATCTAAAAGAAATATACAAGCCAGTGCAAAAAAGAACACAAATAACCATGCAGGCCTGGTAACATTTTGCTCACCAAAAAAGACGTTTGAATATGTAAATAAAATAAGGAATCGTAGCAGGATTTGCAGTGTTTTGTTTGTCGTACAAATTCAGACAAATCTTTTGTAGAGGAATCTGCATTTAGCCAAATCCAAATGGATTTTGTTCATCTTTAATTAGATTTACAAATACCAGTATCCAAGGCATAATTAATACCGTCCTGATTATGTTATGAACCAAAAGATCGCTGGCGGATGTTTTAACTGTAAGTGTTTATATAACAGTGAAGGCTTTGTTGCTTTTTGGAAAATCTTTAGATATTAGGTACCCTCAGTTACAAGCACTGGAAGGAAACATGATTAAAGGCTGTGTAAGTTGCATCCAATTATTGCCATTAATATTGACTTCATAAGACTTAATATAACTGATGCCATTTCTGTTTTCTATTTTTGGTTTTCCCGTAATACTGCTTATTACCTGTGAACTTTCCTTTTTTATCCCTGTCATAGCAATTTTGTGTTCTGTATGATACATTATAATATTGTATTTAACATAATCTATTCACTGGTTTTTTTTTACTCCTAATCTTCACCAATTGATTTTATCCGTGATTTGTTCTCTAACCATGAGACCTATTTGAAACACAGGGCCCAAGCTAACAGTAATCTTGGTACAAGATCCATGCTGCTTTTACTTTTAACAAGTCTGTTCTCACACATAGTCCTGCCCTTATCCTTATCCATCACCATGCACATTTGTCTTCCATCTCGGCTCACACCCTCGTTCACACCCCTGCATGCCCTCTGCATGCACACCAAACATATCAATGATTTATGGTATTATTACATGGCAACATTCAGCAAGTCAGGATGAATCACATTTTGGATAGTAATTTTACTACTGTTATTTAGTATCTGCACTGTTTCTAAATATTTATTAAAAACACCAGATTGTATAGCTTTAAACGAAATAAGAGGGGATATCTTCTATCTCAACGCAGTACGTTTTATTCTATTGTCCATAGTTGATACTTACAGATGGAGCAGACTTACATGTTTCAAGGATGTGGTCTGTATATCCACGAAATGTACCAAACAGTCAGAATATGGCAAATATGTTATCCTGATAGTCCTTTCCTACGGGATTCTATAAACTGCAGATAACTGCAGCCTGAAGTTCTAGTAATTGAGTGATGCAGGGGCCTGGTGTGGAGTGTAGCGTAGCTTGCTTCTTGTTACTAGAAGAAACATATGATCCTACATACATTCTACTTTTTCAAGCTGTATAGTTTTGGAAATTATCAGTGACTTAATCCAGACTCATTTAACCTTTTTGTTTTAAGGATCAGTATGAACATGTATATGTGCTCAAAATTTTACTTAATGGAAGCAGAATAATAACCTGATATATTCAGCATATTTTATCACAAAAGTGGAGTTGCCATTAGAGGTTTTTTTTCTGCATATCCACACAATTATATAATTCTTCTACTCTATTATTCCTGAACAAAAAGCTGTCATTGACTGGCGACCATGAGAACATTAGTACAAACCCTGGTAGATTTGTTTTGGAGCTCACCTGACACTAGGTATTAGTTAGTAAATACAGGCAAAAGTGCCTCGAAAAGCTGCAAACTAATAATTACGTTATAATTGATGTCCCAGAAACCCAAGAAAACTGATGAGGAAGAAGAAGAGGAGACAGAAAAGAAGCCTGATCCTCTTCACCAGATTATATTACATTTCAGTCGCAATGCTCTTACTGAAAGGAGGTAAAATTACATTTTTGTTAAGAAAAAACTGAGCACATTGCCTGTTTTAAACTATTATGCAGCAATCTGATTAAAGATACTTATAGTATTATATAAATCAGCACACCATAGACTATATATAATGATGAGCGAATGTGGTGCATTTATCTTTTCTGAGATATTTGCAAAACTTTGAAAAGTCTCTAAAATGCATTAAAGGAATTGTTCGGTATAAAAATAAAAACTGGGTAAACAAAGGCTGGAGTGACTGGATGTCTAACATAATAGCCAGAACACTACTTCCTGCTT